>JANAVB010032219.1:16656583-17313397 GCA_029216955.1 Iris pallida | reverse complement strand
GTCGTCGACGCGGCGCTCGGTGGCGCTGCGTTCATCTCGGCGTGGCGCAAGCGAGTGGTGGTGGTGGATGATGGTGATAGTTGCTGTGGAGGTGGCGGTGGGGTTGCGTCGGAGGTAGGGTTACGGCGAACTGGAAGTGGAGACGGGGTCGGTGGGGTTGAAACGAAGTAGGGTTAGGGTTTTTGGGGGTCGGAATAGTTTAGGACTGTAGGTCGGTCGAATTAGGGTCGAATTAGGATTAGGTTAGGGTTACGGCGTGTGTACTCGGAGAAGACGACAGCGCACGGTCGTCGGGGTTTGGTGAGATTAGGATTTTGCAGAAAACCCCTCGAGTTTGGGGTTTGCACAGCTGCGCGCCGCCCTAACATTTGCAAATATTATTGCAAAACCGAAATCAAAACAATTTATTTTATTACAATCTAATATTAAAACAATTAAAATTATAAAAATATTAAAACAATTCAGTTATTATAAATGATATATTTTGACCTTAAAACTATTAAAATCATTTAAAAATTCTAAAAAATTCCTAAAAATCATAATAATTATTTTAAAGCTAAATATGCATTAGCAACTAATAACATTAATTAAATCAATTTTTGAAAACAGGCTGATAATCTTCCCTCCTGAAAAATTTCGTCCTCGAAATTTACAAGGATTGAAGACCCTACAATTTCCTAACATAACAAGTAATGCAACAAATGACTAAGGCTACGATCAACTAACCTAAGGTATCAAGCGGGAAAGGGTGGTTCCCTCGCCGGTTGGATCGAACAAGTAAGGGTATCTCTCCCTCATGTCCGACTCCCTCTCCCAAGTAGATTCACCCGGAGATGACGGCTCCAAGCTACTCGTACTAAGGGTATAACCTTGTTCCTCAGCCTCTTCTTCCTCCTGTCTAATATCCACTGGCTGCTCAGTAACTGCAAGGCTCGGTCCGATCTCCAACTCTGAATGATTTAGCACATGGCTGGGGTCCGAAAATATCTCCTCAGCGATACGTGAAAACATCGTGAACTCCTGCTAGGTTGGATGGAAGTGCAACCCTGTAAGCTACATCTCGATCCTGCCAAGTATCTCGAACGGCCTGATGTATCTGGGGCTCAGCTTCCTCCTCGTCCGAACCGGATCGTCCCTCTAGTAGGTGATATCTTCACTAGCACCATATCACCGTCTGCGAACTCCATCGGTCTGCGACTAGCATCGGCCCGTATTTCTGCCTGTCCGCTACTCTGAGCCTGTCTCTGATTCCCGACCTTCTCTGCATCCGTGATCATCTCTGGCCCAAGCATAACTCTCTCCCCAACATCATCCCAAAAGCGCGTGTACGACATCGTCGTCCTATAGTGCCTCGAAAGGAGACATTCCGATGCTGGCTTGGTAGCTTGTTGTATGAAAACTCTACCAAGTGCAGATGGCTCTTTCATGATCCTCAAAGTCCAGCACACAATCCTAGCATGTCCTCCAGCGTCTGTATCGTCCTCTCGGACTGCCCATCTGTCTGCGGGTGGTACGCCGTACTGAACTTGAGCCGACTGCCCAACCCTCCTGCAAGCTCCTCCAGTAGTGGGACATGAATCTGCTGTCTCTATCCGACACGATGCTCACTGGTACTCGTGCAAGCGAACTATCTGCATGTAAAGCTCCGCCAACTTCTCGGTGAAAGCCCACCTTGAAGGGTATGAAGTGCGCACACTTCGTCAGCCTGTCCACGACCCAAAGGCATCCTTCCCCCTTGGGAACGAGGAAGCCCTGAGAAAAAGTCCATCGTAATGTGTTCCCACTTCCACTCGGGAATGGGTAACGGCTGCAACAGACCGGCTGGCCTCTGGCGCTCGCCTTGACCTGCTGGAAAACTAGGCATCTCGAAATAAAACGTGATACATCCCTCTTCATCTCGTGCCACCAAAGATGTTCCGCAAGTCACGGTGCATCTTGTTACACCAGGTGAATAGAATATCTCGATCGGTGCGCCTCCTGCAAGACTGCCTCTATCAGCTCTCCCTTCGGCACGCGCAATCGGCTGCCATGCCTCAAGGATCCATCCTCTGCTACGGTGAAGTCATCCAGCAATCAGCTAAAGCCTGGGTCGAAGTCTGCGAAGGCTCTCATCTGTAGACTGTGCCTCCCTGATCTGCTCCATCAAACCTGACTGAATGTCAAGCGCCATCATCTGTATCACTAATCCTGGCCGAACTATCTCGATACCAGCTTCTCCAGATCTTCCCGTAAATGCCGATCTATCATCAGATACCATGCCATCGGATGCCTGCTCAGCGCATCCGCCACCACATTTGCCTTCCCGAGGTGATACTGTAAATCGATGTCGAAGTCCTTCATCAACTCCAACCATCGTCTTTGCCTCATGTTCAGCTCTTTCTGCGTGAACACATACTTCAAGCTCTTATGGTCAGTAAAGATTTCCACACGCTCTCCGTATAATATGTTTCCATAACTTGAGTGCAAAGATCACCGCAGCTAACTCTAGGTCATGGGTAGGATAGTTCTGCTCATGAGTCCATAATTGCCTAGATGCATAAGCAATCACTTTTCATGCTGCTGTACACATCCTAGCCCCTTTCCCGAAGCATCGTTGTATATGGTGAAACCTCCAGATCCTGAAGGTAATGTCAGAATGGAGCGGTCGTCAGCCTCCTCTTCAGCTCTCAAATGCGGCTGGCAGTCCTCTGACCAGATGTACTCTGCGTCCTTCTGCGTCAGCTTCGTCATGGGTTCAGCTATCCTAGCAAAGTCCTGGACGAACTTCTATAATAGCCGGCTAAACCAGAAAGCTCCTGATCTCTGAAACTGACGTCGGAGCCTTCCATGTCTCAACTGCAGCAATCTTCCTTGGATCCACCGAGATCCCCTCTCCAGTAACTACATGGCCGAGAAACTCCACTCGGTCTAAAAAGAACTCGCACTTCGACAATTTGGCATACAATCTCTCCTGCCTCAGAATCCCTAAAACTGTCCGCAAGTGCTCTGCATGCTCCTCCGGTGTCTTCGAGTATATCAGGATGTCGTCGATGAATACTATGACGAACTTATCTAGATACTGGTGAAATATCTTATTCATCAAATTCATAAAGACAGCTGGCGCATTTGTGAGACCAAATGGCATCACCAGAAACTCGTACTGCCCGTACTTCGTGTTGAACGCCGTCTTCTGGATGTCTGCTGCCCTGACCTTCACCTGGTGGTACCCAGATCTCAAATCTATCTTGGAAAACACTTTCGTCCCACTCAACTGGTCGAACAAATCATCTATCCTGGGCAGAGGATATATGTTCTTAATAGTGATGGCATCAAGGTCCGGTATTCAATACACAATCGAACTGTACCATCCTTCTTAGGCACAAAGAGCACTGGCGCTCCCCATGGAGAAGCACTAGATCGAATGAAATCCTTTTTCAACAGGTCATCAATCTGCTCCTTCATCTCTACGGCCTCCTTGGGGTTCACTCTATAGCAAGCCCGGGATACTGGTGATGAACCCGGTACTAAATCTATAGTGAACTCCACATCTCTGTCAGGTGAAAGTCCTGGAAGATCCTCTGGGAATACATCCATAAACTCCCTAATAATAGGGTGTGGCGGTGCTATCTCCCCAACTGTCGCACAACAGTTCGGCTCTAGGCTGATCTCCGGCCCTGTCCTCCTGACACTGAATGGTGCTGTGCCTGGGGGATTGAACAGAATACTACCCTCATGACAGTCTATAGCTGTATGGGCATAGCTAAGCCAGTCCATCCCCAATATGATATCATAACCGGGGAGTGGCATCACAAAGAAACGTCCCCTAAACTCTCTCCCGGCTATAGTAATAGAGCATCTATAGATAGCTCTAATGGGCACTGGTCCTCCTCCCGTCATTACTCTACTCATCTCCTCGGTAGGTGTAGCTACTAAGTGGTGTTTATGCATAAACTCTAATGACAAGAAGCTATGAGATGCACCAGAATCAAACAAGCATAGAGCTAGAAAAGTATGCAAATAAACATGACCTGTGATGACGTAAGCCAAATAATCTGGCTCCGAAACCTGCTCCAGCTCTGGCTCAAGAGCTAGGCTATAAGTCTTCCCCTGGGGTCCCTTCTGCTGCTGCAGATGTTGCCCAAACCTTTGCTGCTGAGTCGGAAGCGACCCTCTAGGTACCTTGGCTGCTGGGCAGTCCCGATACTGATGGGTGGCAGACCCACAAACTAAACACTGTCCCAACCTCTTCCTGCAGACGGAGTAATCATGCCCCGGTCTTTTGCAGAATCCACACAAAGCTCCCTTCTGTTGCTGTCGGGGTCCCGGGGCTCTAATTGGCGGGGTCGGATGATGTGGTGCAGGGGGACGGTAATTCTGCTGGTGCGGCGTCGGTGCTCTCTGCTGGAAAGCCTGACGCTTGGACGGTCCCTCGAGGTGTACAGAAGCCGGCCTCTTGCAAGACAAAAGACGCTCCTCTATGCTTCGGGCCAACTCTAGGCTCTGGTAGTAGTCAGTCGTACCGTTCGCCACTATAAGAATGCCAATGTCTGGAACTAGACCATGGCAAAACCTACGCGTCGTCTCCTCAGGGTCTGCAACTCGACTAGGAGCGAAACGGCTCAGGCGACTAAACTCTGCCGCATACTCGTCGACAGAACGGTTTCTCTGCTGGATGTTCTGGAATCGTAGCCCCATGGCTACCCTAGCGGTGGTCGAGAAGAATTTCTTCTTGAACTGGGTCTTGAACTGATCCCAAGTGGCCCTCCCTCTCGCAAATAGCGGCTCATTCCGGAACCAAACTCCTGCCAAGTCTGTCAGCAGAAATCCCGCTGCCTCGACCTGGAGGTCATTCGGCAACCTAGCTCCAAGGAGCTTCCTCTCTACCGAGTCTAGCCAGTCATCTGCTACAACTATGCCCTCAGTCCCTAAGAACTCCTTGGGGTTCAGACCCATGAAGTCCTTGATCGTCCCCGCTCTCTGCCGTGGCTCTACAGGTGGTGGGACCACGGTACGTTCCTCAGAACGCTCCATGCTCTGGCGGAGTAGGGTGGTCTGCTCCTAATGGGTTGTTAGGAACCCCTGGATCAGAGTGAGCAGTTAGTTCCCGTCGAGTGTGACGGAAGCCTGGGTAGGTATAGTGATGGGTGGTGGTGGGAGTATCGGGTCCTGCTGGGACTGTGATGTAGAAGGTGGTGGAGGCATCTGGGTTTGTGGATCTGTGGAGTGGGGGAATATGGTAGGTGGAGGTGGAGGCGGAGGTGGAGGTGTATCGGTCAACTGGTCAGCTGACTGGATAGGGAGTGTGCCATTCTCAGGTGTGACATACTGGGATGAACGAGTAGCACCATCTAAATAAAATAAAAAGGACTTATAAGGAATTTTTAAAGTAAAGAATCATAAACAAGAAAATCTAATTATAGTAGCAAGCATGTGATATATTTCCTATGTTGCAATCCTAGTATTCCTCTAGGTGTTCTAAGCGTCATTCCTAATATTGTCTAATTACCTTAAGTTCCTAATTGCAGGCAAGCTTGGTACAATAACGTAACCAAATAACTTAGTCAGACGACCCACCACTAAAAACATGTCACGACCCGCTACCCAAATTGTTGGGCCGGGCCGAGTCATGTCCAGCCTACGCTTGAGATAAAGTGCAGTAAGCTGTTCTAGAGATAACAAGATAAGACTAAATGTGCTAACAGTTCTATAAGTAAAGAAGAGTCATAAATGCTCCAAATACAAAAGTCATCTCATATAATAAGTCCAAGTACAAGTCTGAAAAGTAAAACTGGATACAGGTCCAGTTACAAAATACATAGTCTAATACATGACTACTCTCAAAAGTCTAAAACAAATAGACAACTAGACGAGATTCCCCGCAGGTACATCCTCGTAAGGCAAAGCCTGATCCTCGACAGTAACTCCATAATACGAATCACAGAGCAACTCCTCCTCAGTAAGTATACCTACAACGTTATCCTGTCAGGACGGGAACAAGTACTGTTTCTAGAAAACTAATATACGAAACATGAAATGAACAGGAATGTAATAAACTGGAATCATGGCATCACATAATCTATCATGGCAAGGACACATATGTCATATAGACAGATGTATATGTAATATTTAAAACTGTAGCATGTACGTGATCGGTCAATATGTGTACAACGTGCTGTGGCACATGTAAATAAAATGTACATACGTACAAGTCTATAGCGTAGGTGTACATCCATACAGAAATACGGGATAATGGCCTCCGGCACAGTAACATGTAAAATGAAACTTTGCTCGGTACGATAAAGGGGGCATGAACACGTACTCAACTATCAGTTTTCCCATAGCACAGATTCTAATCATGTGAGAGATATAAAACTGTTCTAAACATGGTAGTGACTGAAAGTACAACATGTGAAGATTTAACTTGCTACCCCAAGGATCAGCATTTAACATGGTTGGATTCGCAGTTCATTGATGTAACAGTATGTAAAATTTGTAGAAAGTACTTGCCTTTAGCAAAGCAAAGAAGCGATAAAAATGCTATAGATGCCTGGTAACTCGTCACTGTAGAAATAAATACATAAACTTAGTTTTTACACTATGTTAAACACTAAAACACTAGTGGTGCAACGCGACTTTCTAACTGGACACCTAGCCAAATGGTGACTTTAGCATAGGAGACAATGTGGGATGACACAAATACTCATACTAACTTTCTAAGGACTTTATACTAGTGCGGGGTGAGGTCCAATACGACTAAAATGCAAAACAACACAAAAAGTTACAAGTCGTAATTATTCAATAATTAAATCAACTGTACACTATGTTCCAACAATTTTTGAGATAGACAAAAAGTTCAATTTTACATAAAATAAAGTACCAAAATGATCCTTGTTAATTATAGAAATTTATACTAATTTTTTTGGAATTTAAAAACCCTCATAAATAATTATTAAAAATCAGCAAACATAAATAAACTGAAAATGAGTTCTGTTTTCCTATTTTTATAAAATACCAACATCACTTAATAAAAGCTGAAAAAATTATACTAAATTGTCTAAATTAACAGAGTATTTAAATATAATTTTTTCCAGATTTTTACAGCACTTAAAACATATATAAAAATTCAAAAACAGCAAGCAACAGTTTCTGGAAATTAATTAATTAATTATTTACTATTTTTGTCCATGTATTCGAATTGAACCGAACTTCAGATACAGGACCCAGAGCCATGAATCAAGTCCAATATGACTTGTACAGACTCTGAATGTATTAGACACAATTGAGCCCAAAAACCCATGTTAGGTTTGGACATCAATTGGCCATAACAAATAAAATACAGGAATTTAAATAATAATAATATATTTTTAAAGTGGTAAAAAAATATACAAAAATGACTTGGGAATTTATACACAATAATATTTTGTACAAAGTAGAATTTTAAATACATACATAAATATATAACTACAATATTTATATATACATATAAATATATAGATATTTATATATATACATAATGGATATATAAATACATATATTAAATATACATATATATATATATATATATATATATATATATATATATATATATATATATAAACATGGCTAGAGCCTTCATTGATAGGAAAACGAGGGTTGGAACGGGAGATAGCCCGATTCCTACAAAATGAGAGGGAGAATCCAAAAAAAGGTCTCGACGAAAAAACGTCAACACCATTAAACAAAATGATTCTTTTTTTTCTCTGGAAATTCGAAATTCAAACGAGTGAAGCGTTTGGCGGTTGGCACTGGGCCCAAGAGGGGAGGTGACGGGTGCAAAGCCCAAGGGCACTGGACCCGAGAATTAGACCGGTGCACTGCCAGAAGCGGGGGCGCTCGTCCCGAAGCGGCGCGCGGCGCGAGAGGGGCTCGCAGCCCGGGGGGCGGGGCCCGGAGGAGAGGGCCGGGGGCTCCGTCGACGGAGGCCGGAAGGGGAGGTGGAAGGCGAGAGGGGGTTGGTCTCCGGCGGGCGGCCAGCACAGAGGGGGGGCCGCCGACAGAAGGGCGCAGGACGGGGGGAAACGCCGGGAAGGAGGAAGAACAGGGGAGCGGGGAGGGAGGGTGGGAGGCGGGGGGGGAGGGAGCTGGGAGCTCATCCTCCGTGGAGCGCCGGTCAACGGAGGGGACCGCCCGACAGGAGGCGGGAAGAACGCCGGATTCCGTAGAGGTGGGGGGCGTCTCGAAGAGGGGGAGACGGGGGAGACAAAGTCGACGCTGCTACGGGGGGGACGACGAACGACGAAGGAAGATGGGACGGGGGAGCGCCCGAGGGAGGCGACGCCGAAGGAACGCCGAACGTCGCCGGATCGCGCGGCGGGGGCCGCAGAGCATCCACGAGTGGCCAGGAGAGGGGTTTGCAGGGGGAGGTGCCGCCGTCGTGGGAAGAACCAGGGCGGCGGGGAGCGCCACGGGGGGGGGGGCCGTAGCCGGAGGCGGAGGAGCACCCGCACCGCCGGAGGCAAAGGCAGGAGAGGCGAAGGCGGTGCCTCCACGGCCGGAGGGGGCTGAGCGTCCCGGGGAGGGAGCGGCCGGGGGGTGGCGGTCTCAGCTGGGAGTGGGCGGAGTGGGGCCACGCCGGAGGAGGAGGAGCGACTGGAGGGGCGTGGAGGGGGAACCCTAGCGCGACGCCCGGAGCCGGGTGAGGTCCTGCGGAGGCGGGGACGCCTGGAGGGGCGGAGGCGGTGGAGAGGGTGAGGGGGAGGGCCTCTCCCTGGCCGCCGGGAGTGAATGAGGAAGTGCGCCCGCCGACCTAGGGGGAAGACGGAGGTGGGGGGGTCAGCCACCGGGGGAAGACGAAGAGCGGGGGGGGCCAGCCCGGGACCGCCGGAAGCCTCAGCCAGGGGGCTGAGGGTGGTGGTGGCCGAGTTGGGCCACTGAAGGCGGGAGGCCTCGACCGGGGGGGCCGACACCGAGAAGGGTGCAGCGAGGCGCATCGGAGCGGAAGGAGAACCGCCTAGCGCAAGGCCCAACCCCGGCGGGCGGATGGCCTGGGGGGAGCCCGGAGGGACGGATGGAGGGGACGGACAGGCCCGTCTGCGCCGGGCTCGACGTCGCCGAGGACGACGACGTTGGCGACGAGGCCGAGAAGGAGGAGACGGGTGGAAACCGGCCATTTACGGGGGGGGGGGCGACCAGGCCGAGCTCGGCCATCCCTGGGCGTATGGGGAGCCGCCGAAAGAGACAATGACTCCGATGGGCGCTGCCGGGCCGAGCAGCCCGAGCGGCCTGCCCAGCCACCAGACCCAAGCGGGGAGGAGGGCGGAGAGGCGAGGAGCGGAGCGGACGCCAGCTTCCTACGAGCCATCTATCCATCATATATATATATATATATATATATATATATATATATATATATATATATATATATATATATATATATATATACAAATATTGTATACATATATATAACAGTATATATATAATAATATACATACACATAAACACATATACATATATATATATATATATATATATATATATATATATATATATATATATATATATATATATAAATATATATATATAAAAATATATATATATATATATATATATATATATATATATGTATACACTTATATAATAAAGTACAAAATATAGAATATATATATACATATACAAATACTGTATATATATACATATATAACAGTATATATATAATGATATATATACCTAAATATATATATACATTTTTATATATATATATATATATATATATATATATATATATATATATATATATATATACATAAATAATATATACATAAATAATAAAAAATATAAAACATAAACGGAGAGAGGGGGGTTTCGAACTCGACCCAGGGGGGTCGGTTCTTGGGTTCGGTCGGGCTGGCCAGGGGGTCAGCCCGAGCTGTGTGTTAGGGGTAGGGTTTGGGTTAGTGTTAGGTTTAGTGTTTAGGTTAACGGATTTTAAACCTGATTGCACAGTTTTGTGCCCTGACAGTTAAGGACACGAAAAACTATCGAGTCCGAGTGTCCTGGATGTTTGGGACACGCACGAGTCGAGTTAAACGTGTCCAAACTTACCCCTGGGTTCGTCAGGACACGGCGAGTCGCGTATGTGTGACTGGGACACGCATGACATAGTTTCGAAGCTGCTACTTACGTGTCCGACGTCGGGGGTGGAAGTCGGGGGTACTGGACGGCGGCTGGGGCGTCGTCGACGCGGCGCTCGGGTGGCGCTGCGTTCGTCTCGACGTGGCGCGTCGAGTGGTGGTGGTGGATGATGGTGATAGTTGCTGTGGAGGTGGTGGTGGGGTGTGGTCGGAGCTAGGGTTACGGCGAACTGGAAGTGGGGGAGACGGTGGTCGTGGGGGTTGAAACGAAGTAGGGTTAGGGTTTTGGGGGTCGAGGTAGTTTTATAGGGCTGTAGGTCTGTCAAATTAGGGTTTGAATTAGGATTAGGGTTAGGGTTACGGTGAGTGTACGCCGGAGACGACGACAGCGCACGGTCGTCGAGGGTTGGTGAGATTAGGGTTTTGCAGAAAACCCCTCGGAGTTTGGGGTTTTGCACAACTGCGCGCCGCCCTAACAATTTGCAAATATTATTTGCAAACCGAAATCAAAACAATTCATTTTATTACAATCTAATATTAAAACAAAATTAAAAATTACAAAACGATATTAAGACAATTCAATTAATTACAAAATGATGTATTTTGACTTAAAAACTATTTAAAAATCATTTAAAAATTCTTAAAAATTTTCTAAAAATCATAATAATTATTTTAAAGCTAAATATGTCATTAGAAACTAATTAACACTAATTAAATCAATTTTTAAAAAACAGGGACTGACAATAGGTCTCAACAATACCAACCCAACTCATAATTCACCACAGAACACAACCCTATTAAAGTGGTCCTACACCTGCACTTTATGAGAGCATGGATCTAGCCCACCAGAAATTTAGCAACTACAAATTTAGATTTTACAGACCCTCTAGTTCAAATGATACTTATCAAATGTTCAGACACTCTCAATATTTGACACTTGCACACTTACACATTCAAATCACCCAACCCATTATTATACTCATTCAAAATAGATCTACAGCTGACTTAAAAATCAGACTAAAAGAATCAACCAAATGAATACCCAACTACACACAACAAAAGCATATATAAAAACCCCCAAAGTCTAACTCTAACCATGCCTTCCTTTGAATTAATTCTGTGGCCAACAGAGAGGTTTAATTCACAACACAACATGCTTCAACTTCACACAAACTGAACCACACTTCACATATCTAGCTATTGCTACTCCTCCTATTTCCCATACTGTATGGGCCTAACTCATTCTCAACCAAACCCTCATTCAGCTGGCAGTTGCTTCCTGGAGGCAATCACATGAACCCACAAGTCATGGATTCCTCTTTAATTCAAAATGTTCAGAGAGGGAAAATCTCAAAAAAAAGAAGAAGTTTACTTCACACATTAAACGATCACAGTCATCACCCACAATTTATAAAACCCTGAGATGGATCAAAATCGATTAAAGAAAAATTATACAAATCCGGGATTAAAATAAAGAACTACAGAATCTACAAATTAACAAACCCAATAAAATTATACAAATCCACAGCTTAACCTATCCAAAATAAAGGAGACCTATCCCTGCTAACTCCATTCCAGCTGATCCGTTCCCGCAGACATGGACACGTAAAGAGGACACGATCCGGCTTGGTCACGCACACCCGAACACAGCTATAAACTGAACACAACGAACTGGCACCCTTGAAACAACCGCGCTTGGACACGCCAATGCCAAATTCAATCGAGGCAAAGCTACAATACAGATTTCAGAGGATTTAAGGGTTACCTAAAGGATTTTACTCAGAATGGAAGGCACGAGTTCAGAACCCCGACACAACTGATCCCAAGTCCTCTACATCAAATCAACAAGCAAATTCCACACAAGAACCAAAGAAAGAACTCAGGAATTAAATCTTCAGAAATTCCTACAAAGTTCCAGAATTAAGAGTACCTAGATCTGATACTCCCGATTGTTCTTGATCGGACTTAGATTCAAGAAGAATTGTTCACTGTCGATAATTCAGGGAAAGAAGTCAAGATCGGCCAAATAATCAACCATTCAAGAACATCTAGATCGATACTTACCGATGATCGTTCGTCGATCTACGAAATCGAGCTACTGATCGCGAAAAAAATTCGATCAACCTGGTCCACACGGCTCCATTCAGTGAAATTTAAGAGTCCACACAGTCGGAAGAAAATAACGCACAACTTACTCTAAACACCCACGCTCACCTGACGCCGTGACGAGCTCGGTCACGCGGGAGTCACCGTGTCGACAGAGGAGATCGTCCACCACTGCCGCAGAGCTCGTGGAGGTGCAGTCGTCAGGAAGGAAGAGCACCGGAGAAGAAAGGCTTTCTTAGTCGTAGTGGTGGTCGGAGCACCGCAGCGTCGCTCGCCGATCAGAGTGCTCTCGCCATGGCCGGAGGACAATCTCGTCGTCGCTGCTGGCTCAGTCGCGGAAAGGAGTCCGTCGTTGGGGAGAATTAGGGCTAGGGCTCGGTGATTATTTGGGGAAGAGGGAAAGTAAGGATTGGGGAAAAGCTCCGACTGTGGAAATAAGAGAGTGACTCTCTCTCCACAACTTAGTATAAATAAGCAGTCAGAAAGAAAAATGGAAATTTGCATTAAATCCCCCCGCTCAAAACTATTTGCACAATTACCCTAAAATTATATTAGAAAGTTGTCAGGGATAATTGGGAACCACACTGGTTAGTTATAACTAACTAGTGAATTAATATTCAAGCTAATTAATTCAAATCCCTCCTCAAGATATCATAAGGGAATTTTTTAAATGAGAAAAAAATTTATTTAAGCAACTCAATTTAGGACAAAACTTTAAATTTCCAAAAAAATGAAAAGTAGGGTTACAAATTTTCCTCCCTTAGAAAAATTTTGTTCTCGAAATTTCAAAGAGCGCGGTACGATACATGAATGACACGAAATCCAAAATCGGTTAGGCACGAGTGTGAATACGCTTAACGACTAGGTACAAAATCATAACAATTTGAAATGCTTTAGCATGACAAAATAAATAGATAAAATGGCACGATTGAAAAATGATCAAAAAAATTGTCGGGTACAAAGTGAAACGAAATTTAGTTAAGACCAGGTACGATATTCACATACAAGGAGTTGGAATAACATGTTTTAACAATGATCGAAAATCAAACAGGTACGAGGTGGGATGAATTTCAATTACGACTTAGAGGGGTAAATCATGAGGGCACGATCTTCTAAGCACGATCAAAATTGAAAGTTTAGCACAGTCGAAAATCACGGTTAGATAGGCATGATCAAGTTCGAAGTTTAGACAAAACACGATCAAAATATAAGTACGATTAAAATCTAGTGAAACAGAATCAAAATCTATCAATGTATATTTATTGAGAAAATCAAATGATCCAACGATAAAATGCAAGAAGAGAAATTGCAAGGGTTGATTGAGAAAACGTATGACTATCCAGGAGGTATTAATATCAAATCAAGGTGAACGTGCAAGGATTTGTGATTCTCGAAAAATCAATAATCATATGAAAAGGGGATAAAGTCTCCACGGTATTCGAGAACATATAGATACTTGAAGTCACTTTACTTAGAATCCCTGCCCCACTCGTGTATATCTGGCTGCAGTGAACTTTTGGCTCCATGACTCAAATAACGATATGTTACCGAATATTCTATTAACTTTATCCATTTTTCAACCTATATCAACGAAGCAACCCAATAGATCAAGATATGAAGGATTTAGGACAAAGTCTCAACAATACCCGAAAACCTATGAATGTTTGAAATCACTTCAACTTAGAGTTCATGCCTCGCCAGTGTGCTGCTGGCTACAGTGAACCCTTAGTCTCCGTAATCCAGATAATGGCTGCAGCATGTAACTGCCACGCCCTAGTAGGTCATCGAATAGTCTCTCAACCTTATCCATAGGAATTACAAAAAGGATTTCAAAGAGTTCAAAATGAATTCCAATGGTCCAAGTCACGATAAAAGGTAATGTTATCTGCCTTTTAGAAAATAAGGGTTTCACTAGGTATCAAGAAACAATAAGGATCCAACAATGAGTAGTGGGTACTAAAAAGGGCAAACAAGGAGATTTTAAATCTCGAACAGGGATCGAAGTTTCGAATAGTAACCGAAATTTCAAATATATCTGGAATGGAAACAAAATTTCGTATAGAGAACATAATCCGGATAGGTAACCAAGTCTCGAAGGTGGCATAGAAGCAAGGAACCAGATAGAAAATATAGTCTCAAAATAAGAACAAAATCTCGTATCGGAAACAAGGTTCAACAAAATCTCGAATAACAATGAATCTCGAGCAAAATCTCGAATGGAAAATGAAATCTCCAATAGGATACAAAGTCAAATTAGAAAAATCAAATATCAACAAAGTCGTGAATAAGAAACAAAATCTCGAACAGAAAATCTCGACGAGGAACTAAGGTTTTGAAAAGTGAATAAAAAGCAGGTATCAATTAGTGAATAGGAACCAAGGTATTGGATCATAAATAGGAAACAAGCAAATCTCAAATAGGGAACGAAATCTTCAAAACCCTCGAAAGAATCCTCAACAAGGTCTTGAATAGGATGAAGCTCAAGCAATGTTTCGAAAAGAAATAAAATCATGAATAGGAATAACTTCTCCAATAGCAACAAAGTTTGATTAGGGAAGACAATCTCAAATAGAAACCAAAATAGGAGGCAAAGCCATGCACAGTGAATATGAAAACAGGGTATCTAATAGTGAACATAAAACAAGTCTTGAATCAGAAAAACAAAAGCTTGAATAGAAACCGGAGTTTCGAATAGGAAACAAGATCTCATAGGGAACGAGTCAAAATCTCAAAATAGAAGATGAAGTCTTCAAACAAAGTCTGTAATAGAAGCAAGATTCAAACAAGGTTTTGAATGGAAACAAGTTTGAGTAGGAATGAAATCCCGAAGTAATATATCGAATAGCAACAGGGTCTGAATAGGGAATAAGATTTCGAATAGGACAGAATCTTGAATTAGGAAACAACATCAGGAATAATGAATATGAAACAAGTTATTGAACATAAAATCTCGAATAAGAGCAGTGTTACGAACAAGATTCTAAAATAGGAAACAATCTCTCGAAATACATCTCAAATAGCAATCAAGGTTTCAGAATAGAAAACAAAGTCTAACGATCCTTGAATAGGAAACAAGAAAGTTTTAAAAAGCGATATAGGTGCAAGAGGAATCTAAGGGAAGACTGGATTACGAATCACGATCTATGGTTTTCTCCAACCATGCAAAAGAAGCCTTCGGTCTTCAATCTGTCTTCACTATCCCTCCGGGACTGGAATCTCTTCAACGCTTCCAGCAGTCCTGACGTAGGGTGGTCATTACGGCAGTGCTCCATGCGTTTGTTGAATCTGGAGAGGCGGGTCCCCTTGCTGTAGTCCTGGTGCTCCTCGTGCTCGTCCTTGGGCAGTGCAATCAGCGACCTCCGGGCAATCCTTGACTTGATGGGCAGGCGATCCGTAGAACAAGCATAGTGTGAGCACCCTAAATTTCGGGTTGATTTTTTTTATTTTATTTTAATTTTCTGATTGAGGGTAATTTTGAAATTTCGTGTTTATAATTATTTTAATAATGATATTTAATTCATGATATAATTTTTGGTGATTTTAAATTATTTTAAAATTATTTAAATCAATGACTTGTGTTTTAACGTTTTGCTAGTGAAACCCTAGAGACTGTTTGACCTAGAGCCTAACCATGTGATTATGATATTTTAATGTCATTTTTGGCCTAAGAATATTTTTGCATTTGACCTCTTTGAATTATTTTGATATTATTTTATTATTTATGATATTATTTTGGGGTTATTTGAGTCGGGTTCGAATTTCAACTCAATCCGACTTGAAACGGGGACCCGGGGGTAGTTTGACTCTAGTGGGACCCACACACTAGTTAGGCATGGCCCACATGATATTAATTTTAGTCCACATGATAGAAATATTTTAGTTAGAGGTTAGACTAATTATTATGGATAAGGTTAGTGTGATTAGAGACTTTAGAATGACTAATTTAGCCCCAACCAATTAGCCCTTTCCTAATACTCATAGAATAGGTTAGTAGGGGCTTTTGGACTTTTCCTAATAGGACAAAATCACCTTTATGGCCAGCCACAATAAGGATAGGGTTGAGCCTCCCATTTGTCATTATCCATCTATTTTTCTCTCTCTTGTTCTTTCCCAAATTTTTAGAGAGCAATCCCTAGCAATTTCTCCACCAAATCCTTCCATTTTACCACCAAATCTTCTTCCTTCCTTCTCCATTCTAGCTAAGGAGGAAGCTACCCAAGTTTGGAAGGATTCGGAGCTCGTTCGTGTCCTTTTGGAATCTCTACGTGTCGGTGTCGCTCCGGGAAGGTTTTTCTTCGATTCGATCTACCGGGAGGTATAAATCCCTTCTCCTTTTTATTTTCTCATGCATATAGGTCTATTTTGAACCCATAGGAATGACCCCCATGGTTGTATCTCTATTTGTGTCCATTTTGTGTCCATTTGGAGGTCATAGGAGTGTCCTTTGTGTTGTGGATGTGTTCATGTTACATATATAGATTTATATATATATATATATATTGTAATGAGAGTGTATCTATATTTATATATGTAATAAATGGTTCATGATGATTATATAATCAAGTTTGTGAGTGTGGTTCCTCATATTATTATTGCTATTATTGTTGTGGATAATTAGGATATATATTGTGTATTCTTTTGGCTCAAACTATCTAAATCCGTCATGATTTTTATCCACGTTTTTAATTTCATCCCTAACTTCGAAATGTCATAACTTCTAGCTCAAAGCTCAGTTTAATCTCCCGTTTTTTTTAAAAGAAGCGTATTGAAGTTAGCTTTCCAAAAACATATATTAATAGGCCTAATTCTTTCTGTAACTTTCTGGAGAATTATTTGAGTGTCAGCTGTACGAAAGACAAACGCGTTCTCGGTGTTTTTGCAATTCCGGGAGTTTCCGGAAACGACAACGCGATCCGTTTAAAGTTTCGGAAAGCTAACACATAGATCTATAAAATACTTTAGTCCTAAATTTTAATTCATGCTGAGATGGTACAGTATTCATTATTAGTAGGAGTTACTATTCGGCATATGCATTTTGTGCACCCTTGTGTGTAATATAATGTTCTATTTGATTTTAACCCATGTTAATGTATATACATTTTGTAACTAAATAGAGAATACAAGCATGAGTAAGTGGTTAAATAAATGATGTACGAGGTGTAAGTATTCTATTTAATGTAAGCATGTATAAGTATGGCTTGTAATGAATATGTAGGTTCCATAGTATGTAATGTATGGTACATATAGTAGTGCAAGAGAATAAATGAATGATGAATGAATGCAAGCATGAATGTAATGTAATAATAGATGTAATGTATGAAATATACAAGTTAATGAGATGTAATGTTCTATGTTAACACAAATCCTATATTACCTCATGTACCCCCTTACACTATGTTGACACTATCACATTTGACACATTGTTCACTTACACTTTGACACTCTTTGATATATATACACTATGTATGTCCATTTAACCCTCACTTGCCCCTTTGCCATGTTCATATACACACACATAGCCTCTTAAATAAGTATTTATGAATATAGTTAACTTAGCTATGTATGTATATTATATATATGTTAGCATATTGTGTTGTAATATATAAGTTTATATAACCATTTGAAATGCCATGATTATAGACCTAATGTTGAATACCAATATATGCATGTGTATATATGTGTAGACATATATAGCTTAAAGTAATAGATTACCTAGTGTATATCCAATGTGAATTCTTGCCTATTTGAGTATTGAATAATTGCATGCTATATAGAGTTGGGTGTATGTTGGCTTGTATAGCCTTGTATTGATGTGTGCTTGCTAGGATAGTCTTGGTTAGGCCTAGTAAGACTTGCTGGGTTAGGACATGACCTAGTTTGACCTAGTTTGACTAGTACAGTTGACCAGAGTTGACCAAGGGTTGACTTTGGCCTAGTTTGACCTAGATTCATGTAGAATGCATTGTAGTGCTTTATATTACCCTTCTGGACATGTTGTGACTTGTGTTGTTCTAATTAGGAGCCAGACACCTCTCCTCGGATAGTATCTTTACCTTGGACATTCAGATATCAGGCGAGTACATTCTCTGATAGTTCTCTCATTTACTTGTCAATTACTGTACTTCAGTTCTAGTTAGTTGTATGCTATTCTCTGTTACAACACGTGTGGATATTTCTGGATTCATGTATACGACACACCTTTATTTTCTGGCCTCTATTACTGGTATCATCTCTATTACTGGAATCATCTACTGGAATCATTTACTGGAATCATTTACTGGTATCATTGTATTTTGGCTGGACTCATCTTGAATCATTGTGTCGAAATTCTGGATTCACTTGCTGGGAGGAGAAATACTAGAGTAAGACATGTAGACATACCCCATTACTAGAATCACCCCTACTGGAATCTACTGGAATGATAGCCATCTCTCGCCTGATCAGTGAGAGGTGTGCCGGATTACCCACAGCCGTTTACATGTCGATCTCGATATTTTAAAACACACTGCTAGAGTATAGGCTGGACTCACCCTGGAATCATTGATCACTATGACTGGAATCGTCCCTTACTGGATTCATCTTGTATTAGATTCATCTTGTACTGGACTTACATTAGAGTTACACTGGTCTATATTGTTGTCTGGACTTTATATCATATTACCCTGGTTCAGCTAGTTCTATTTTTACAGACTTCATTGCTATGATTCTTCTCTTGTTTAGTTATTTACTTTCCTTGCACCTTATCTGTCTTTCTTACCATCACCTGAATATAAACTGCCATTTTCATCAATACAACTGCTTATAACTGCTTTATAGTTCTCTGTCATTTACTTGGATTTTTTAGATGAGATGTGCTCGTTCCTGTCCTGACTGGACCTGTTGATAAATTTTACAGATAGCTTGGAGGTTGCCTGCTAGCCTAGAGAAGACACATTAGAGGTTGTTTAGATGGTTATTTCATTTGTCTTGAGTTGTATTTATGGATTACTGTATTTGGGTTTTGAGATGTATCCTGAGTTTGTATCTTAGACACTTAGACTTCTATCTATTGTATCTCTTTTCGATTTCATGTTTTATCTATCTTCCTTTATGCTCTACCTTAGATGTGATTGAGTTTACATTCTGCTATGTCACCCCCATTCGGAGAGTATAAACTGTTTAGTCTTATACTATTAGATGCATTGAGACCTAGGACAGCGTTCTACCGCCGACACTGCGGCGTAGGCTGGGCGTTGTTACGTTCTCGTGCCCTAACTCTAGGGTGCGGGTCGTGACACTAGCCTCAGTCTCTTACGGTAATCGTCGTAGTGGTGTCCTGGGCGGTAGCAGAAATTGCTAGTGATCGTCGTCTGGATCTGAGTCTGAATCTCCCGCTATGGCTGAAGTACTGGCTGCTGAGATCCTGATGCTCCTCGGCCATTGCGATCCACGTCCTGCTGGCAATCTTTCATTCGGTCGGCAGAAGATCCACAGAATAAGCAGATCCGAGCCTCTTGCGGCACTCCTCAAAGCGATGTCCTAGATGGCGGCAGAAAGCACAAATGGTCATCATTTGAGTCAAAATCTGATGACACAGCTGAAAGGGCGCTGTCTGAGTGTGGCGCTTTGCGGATCCAGAGTAGTTGCTATCTTCATCATAAGTCTTCATGTCTCTCCTGGGCTTCAGCTTCCCGTCTCGTTCTATCGTCCATGCTACGTTCTAGTTCTCCTGGTTGGTGGCTCTAATCTTCAGAGGAGTCGGGTCCTCACAGACTTGGATGATCTTCAGAAGAGGCGGCTCCAGGTTCTCGATTTGCTTCTCGGTGCAAGAAATGCGCTCGGTGTCGGAAGAGTCCAAAGATCTGAGAGTCTGGGAATCAAAAGTCTTCCTTGGCTCGGAAAGCGCATCTACAAGTCTGGCTTAAAAAAGACGACTTGCTCTCTCTGAGCATCAAAGAACTTCTGGAACATCTCCATCAACTGCGTACTACCAATGGTGATAGTAGGGACGACAGGAGGCGGTGAAAGCTCGTAAGACTCAAGTACAGGTGGATCAATAATTCCGGTGTTGCGTGTCTGAACCATCTGAAAAATAAAAAACTGTTAAAATGGACTAAACCTTAAGACAATAAGCAACCTTAAGGTAATAAGCAATCTAGTAAAATATACCCATATTATTTCCCGCAATCCTATGTTGTGATGAGTTTTCCCTAGATTAACAGGTTCCCCAATAGCACTCTATAGCCTAAGTGCCATTAGGACATGACCTGCATGGGCCACCACTAAAAATATGTCACGATCCGCTCCCGAATATTCGGATACGAGTCGGACACGTTCAGCCTACGTTGGAAGACTCAACGTAGTAAGCTGTAAACATCTAAAGAAAACTCCAAGAATAACATGAAAGTAAACATCACAGCATCTAACCGTCCCAGAATGATCACCATAATCCACAAATCATAATACAATTTATATATAAAAGTACCAGAGACATATCCGGTGCCAGGAATGAAATACAACTTTGAACTCTCAATATACAATATCTAGAAGTAAAGCTAAACGAACCTAAACCTGTAACCTCTAGCTAAGTCATGCCTCCATCCTGCTCAGCTAAGATCACGGGCTCTAGCCCATAAAATGGAACGATATCCTCAAGTACACCTGCAACATCCAGTCAGGAGCGGAGCAAAGCACATCTAAGGTAATGAACAAGTACAACATGAGATGGAAATGGGCACAGGGTACATGAGATATAAAGTATAGAAAATAAGAACATGAAGTGCTGAAAGTAAATACAGGAAATACATGAAATGAAGTACATAAACTGAAACCTGAACATGAATGTACAAGGAACCTGACATGTGTAATATGTTGAAATATATCCCGAATGTGTGACCGGCTTGGGTAGTACAGGACACATGAACAATGGTACGGCTTATGGCCCGCGTGCACAGTGCGAGGCCTAAGCTATTCACATGAGTTTGTTTGGGTTTGGTCACACACCTGTAGTATTTTTTTCTTCCAGACACAAGCAAGTACAAGGAACATGAATCAAGAGTACAAGACAATATCGTTTAACATCGTGTCCAAAATGAAAAGCACAGGATATGAATGTAAATGAACATAAACCATAGAATGTACTTGCCTTGCTCAGGTTGAACGAGAATAGAGAAATAGATCTGTAAGTCCACATGATTTTAATACAAGTTGGTTAGGCTCTAATAATCATTAGCCAAGTACTGCTAACTAGCAATTTGGCCAGACTATAAATAAGTTAACTAAATATTTCCTTAGTTTAACCTCTTGCTAACAATAAGCTTATCCTATAAATATAAACAAATCTATATTTTAAATAAGAATAGTTATATTAACAAAATATCATAAATAATTGTATAACTTTCAAGCACTTTAAAAAACATCTTAATTAGGAAAGTACTCAAATACAATGGAAATTAATTAACAAGATATACTCTTAAACCGGATTATTGATCCAACCCCAGTCCACCCTTGGCCCAAAACCACACTCTAACTAACAACACCATCTATTGAAACTGACTCAAGAGCATAGATGACTTAAGAATAGGTCTCAACAATACCAACCCAACTCATAATTCACCACAGAACACAACCCTATTAAAGTGGTCCTACACCTGCACTTTATGAGAGCATGGATCTAGCCCACCAGAAATTTAGCAACTATAAATTTAGATTTTACAGACCCTCTAGTTCAAAAGATACTCATCAAATGTTCAGACACTCAATATTTGAAACTTGCACACTCACATATTCAAATCACCCAACCCATTATTATACTCATTCAAAATAGACCTGCAGCTGACTTAAAAATCAGACTAAAAGAATCAACCAAATGACTACCCAACTACACACAACAAAAGCATATATAAAAGCCCCCAAAGTCTAACTCTAACCATGCCTTCCTTTGAATTAATTCTCTGGCCAACAGAGAGGTTTAATTCACAACACAGCATGCTTCAACTTCACACAAACTTAACCACACTTCACATATCTAGCTATTGCTACTCCTCCTATTTCCCATACTGTATGGGCCTAACTCATTCTCAACCAAACCCTCATTCAGCTGGCAATTGCTTCCTGGAGGCAATCACATGAACCCACAAGTCATGGATTCCTCTTTAATTCAAAATATTCAGAGAGGGTAAATCACAAAAAAGAATAAGTTTACTTCACACATTAAACGATCACAGTCATCACCCACAATTTATAAAACCCAGAGATGGATCAAAATCGATTAAAGAAAAATTATACAAATCAGGGATTAAAATAGAGAACTACATAATCTACAAATTAACAAACCCAATAAAATTATACAAATCCACAACTTAACCAATCCAAAATAAAGGAGACCTATCCCTGCTAACTCCATCCCAGCTGATCCGTTCCCGCAGACACGGACACGTAAAGAGGACACGATTCGGCTTGGTCACGCACACCCGAACATAGCTATAAACTGAACACAACGAACTGGCACCCTTGACACAACCGCGCTTGGACACGCCAACGCCAAATTCAATCGAGGCAAAGCTACAATACAAATTTCAGAGGATTGAAGGGTTACCTGAAGGATTTTACTCAGAGTGGAAGACACGAGTTCAGAACCCCGACACAACTGATCCCGAGTCCTCTGCATCAAATCAACAAGCAAATTCCACACAAGAACCAAAGAAAGAACTCAAGAATTAAATATTCAGAAATTCCTACAAAGTTCCAGAATTAAGGCCTCGTTTGGTTCACGGATTTAAGGAACCAAGAAAGGAAAGTTGTTCCTTTCCCTTGTTTGGTAGCCACAAACTTGGGAATCAATTTCCTGGCAAGGGGGAAAATTGGTGGGAATATGGTTCCACTCAAGACCCATGGGATTGATTTTCCCTCCTCCTTTCCCAACATTTGTTACAAAAGTTATGACAAAAGTAATCATGTGTCATTGCTTATTTTACTATTAATGTTATTTTTTATAATATTATTTTTATTTTAAAAGGTAAGGATATTATTGGAATATTGTTATATTTTGCTTTCCTTTCCTAAGTAGTTTCCTTGTTTTACCAAACAACGAAAAGAAAATGTGACAGGAATCCTACTTTCCCATTCCCATGGAAAATACAAGGGAATTCATTTCCTTTTCGTGAACCAAACGAGGCCTAAGAGTACCTAGGTCTAATACTCCTGATTGTTCTTGATCGGACTTAGATTCAAGAAGAATTGTTCACTGTCGATAAATCAGGGAAAGAAGTCAAGATCGGCCAAATAATCAACCATTCAAGAACATCTAGATCGATACTTACCGATGATCGTTCGTCGAACTACGAAATCGGGCTACTGATCACGAAAAAAATTCGATTAACCTGGTCCACACGACTCCAGTCAATGAAATTTAAGAGTCCACACAGTCGGAAGAAAATAATGCACACCTTACTTTAAAACACCCACGCTCACCTGACGCCATGACGAGCTCGGTCACGCGGGAGTCACCGTGTCGACAGAGGAGATCGTCCACCACTACCACAGAGCTCGTGGAGGTGCAGTCGTCAGGAAGGAAGAGTACCGGAGAAGAAAAGCTTCCTTAGTCGTAGTGGTGGTCGGAGCACCGCAGCGTCGCTCGCCGATCGTAGTGCTCTCGCCATGGCCGAAGGACAATCTCGCCGTCGCTGCTGGCTCAATCGCGGAAAGGAGTCCGCTGTTGGGGAGAATTAGGGTTAGGGCTCGGTGATTATTTGGGGAAGAGGGAAAGTAAGGATTGGGGAAAAGCTCTGACTGTGGAAATGAGAGAGTGACTTTCTCTCTCCACAACTCAGTATAAGTAAGCAGTCAGAAAAAAAATGGAAATTTGCATTAAATTCCTCCCACTCAAAACTATTTACACAGTTACCCTAAAATTCTGTTAGAAAGTTGTTAGGGATAATTGGGAACCACACTGGTTAGTTATAACTAACTAGTGAATTAATATTCAAGCTAATTAATCAATTCCCTCCTCAAGATATCATAGGGGAATTTTTAAAATGAGAAAAAAATTATTCAAGCAACTCAATTTAGGAGAAAACTTTAAATTTCCAAAAAATTGAAAAGTAGGGTTACACCAGCAAAATAGAGATGTTGCACTTCTTTCTGCGCAGGACCTTACAAATCTCTCTCCATCTCCCTAAGGAGCATGCACCCCTGACATTCCAGGCGATAACTGTCATTTATTATTAAGAGGGTAGGTCCCCTGAAGCCCTTCTAGACCAGTACCCGGGGATGGTACCACGTCCGTCAATGACATGTCCTCCTCCAACCCATGAGTGGTGGTATGCTGGTTCGCCGCTTGGGAGAGCCTCAGGGCCCAAGTCGGGTTGTTCACACAAAGCGGCTCGTCGTGGCCAGACGAACGGCCCTCCTCCCGGGGGTGCCCATCACGAAGAGGGCCAACATGTCTCTTCCTGCTATAAACTCTCTCCTCGGATGTACCTCCATCTCCTCTATGCTCTCGCTCTGAAGCCGTCATGCATCTGGTAACCATACTCCTCTGTGCGGAGAAAGTGACCATAGCCCCACTTGGGTGTGCCGTCTGAGGTGAGAAAGTCAGACTCAGTCCACTAGTATCCTCCATCAGTCGATCCCCCTCCTACAGGGCCCCCTCGGCTCTCTCATCCCTGGTAGCAGTCTCCATCATCCTAGATGTTCTAAGTTCCTTAGCTGACTCTGGTGGGATCACCGTCTTCTGTCCTCCAGTAGGACAAGTACTAGCGAGGTGCCCGAAGCAAGCATAGTATGAACAGGCAAGTGGTACCCATTCATACTCAACTTTCTGGGTTAGAACTTCTCCAGATGGGACTTCATACTCCAACATACTCGGAAGCTCTCCACCAGCCCTGATCTTCACAAACATCCGAGCATACATCAGCCTCGACCGAAAGGCTGTAGCATCATCAGCCTTAATCGATTTGCCCACCAAGCTGGCGAGCCTCATAAGCAAGGGGATGCTCCAATATCTGACTGGAAACTACGAAAAGCGGATCCAAACAGGGATAGCATTGAGGACTTTCTTCTCACAACACAGTTCCGAAGTCCACTCTTTCAGAATGATCAGCCTGCCATCAAACGTCCAAGGCCCTCCTTGGATAATCCTGGCGACGTCCTCCCTCAGTCCAAACTTCACTTAGTAGAAGCAATTCTCCCTCGCAAATATCTACATGCTTCCTTTAGGCTGCCAAACACGTACCGCATACGTCCGGATCTGCCCATAGAAGGGCTTGTTCCCCAGCACGTACAGGACCAACGTGTTTTTCCAGAAAGCTGTTACCTTCGCTATCTCCTCTACAAGGAACGAGGCTCGAAAGCTACTCCCTACCTTCTTTGGTGGTACGTACTCTATTGTTGATGGGTATTTGGGTCCAACTGGCTTACAAATGTCAGCCCAAGACTTCCCTACAGGATGGGGAGACGTTCCCTGGGACCATGTGGCGGCACTAGGTGGGGAGGACCCTATGCACTGGCCCCCTAAGTCAATATCTTTCCCTTTTCCTTTATCCGTCGTCGCTGCCTCCTTGGGACTGTAGAAACGAAATCGTAAAGCAAAATACTCTAGAGGGGGGTGAATAGAGTAGGCAGCGGAATATTGCTAATTAAAAATCTCGTTAGCAGTTAGATCACAGATATAAAAATAATCACAAAGTAAATGACAGTAATAAAAAGTGATCAGAAGGCAAACGCAAACACCGAGATTTATACTGGTTTCCCTCTTGTGAGGACTAGTCCAGTCGGAAGAACTCTGGCTTCCAGTTGAATCCACTATTGGAAAATCCCGCAAGTTTTCATACGAAGTCCTTGCAACTTCTACAGACGCGAGCTTTGATACGGTGAACTCGACCAACTTCAATTGTGAAGAGTTATATCTTCTATCAAGCCTCTGATTACAATCGCTCTGAAACTTCTAGACCGCACCGTACTGGCAAATCGACTAGAGGATTGTAACTGGTTTGGGATTTGAAAATGTAAGCTTTTGAGAACCCTTTGGAGAAAATGTCAGCTTTAGAAGAGAAGAGATTGAAAGTGAATTGGTGATTTGAAATGATCAAAATACTTCTCTATTTATAGTTTTCCAAAGACAGAACTCTGACAAAATTCGGACAAAATTTGGACAGAACTTTTTGTAACAAACCGCAACTAAAGGGTGACCAAGTTCAAAATCAAACGTTCACTAACGTTCATCTTGGCCAAACTTTGGCCGAACTCGGGCCGAATTCTGCTAGGGTTCTGCCAGTTCATTTTTGAGAAAAATCAATTTGGCTTTTTGAAAAGTCCTTCAGAAGCTTTTTGTAAAAAAGATATTTTTCAAAAACATAGGTCATTTTTAAAGAGATAGGTCAGTTTTGAAAAACAATTCCGGACAGCCTATTTGCCAGTATGACTTGGTGTACAATGTATTCCTAGACTCAATAAAATGAAAAATTACATTGCTTTGAAGGAAATACATTCTGAATGGCAAACGGCTTCAGTCTTGAACATAGTAGATATCCATCGTTGAGCAATGTCCAAAACGTCGTAGGTAAACATCTGAATTGACTTGCATTTATATCGTGACAGAGTTTGATCAATTATTAAAATCAGGTTTGACCATGACCAATGGGCCAACAATCTCCCCCATTTTGATAATTGACAAACTTTGCCGATATAACATCTAAGTTTGGATTAATTCAAAAAATGTATACGAAAAAATTGTTCATAACCTGTATTCATGAAGATGTTAGATCTATTTCTCCTCCGTTGTCACTTAGCAAAATAATTGCAAAAGAGAAAGCTCTACCGCAATAAATGCATAAGTAACAAACAGTGAAGAAATACAAAAATATATATAAAACATTCATCACAAGCGTGGTATAGACGGTTTAAAAAAATTGTATAAACAACACAGGCATGGTATTTGTCACAGGCAGTTTATATGAAAGAAAAAAAGGTAATGCTATAAAAAGCTGAAACAAATAAAATGCTGAATAATAAACTGAGTGAAAAATATGCCAAACTGAGGCATAATAATAAAAAAAAATGTCTATGAAGAGTAGCAGATAATAACTAAAATAAGAGTACTGATAAAATCTTGGAATGTCGGAGCATTTTCAAGTAAACATAAGACAAAAGTATCAGTCTCAATAAGAGTAACATCTCAAAAGTCATCATCCTCATCATCATCGTCATCGGCTGCAGCGCCAGCATGTCCAGAAGGACCACCTCCAGAAGTACCAGCTCCAGAAGTATGAGGAGTGGCACCAGAAGTACGATACCAATCGCAAGCGTTCCCTAGCTGGAACAAAGAGTGGACCGCCTTATCATCGATGCGGTATCCAGAAATAGAAGGGTCACGAGGTAGAGAGCTAGCTGAGTGACCCGTCTGCGCAAATCTCAGATCGGTGAAGGAGTTGGCAATAGCCTGGAACCGAGTCACGTCACGGAACTCACATTCCCTGGAAGTGTCAACATAGAATGACTGTAGATCTGATAGGTGCTAATGAATACCCTCAAATGTCATAGGGTAAGAATGAGGAGGACCAGGTGCTGTGGGAGTAGGTGTAGGAGGAGCAGGTGCAGTAGGTGAAGGAACAATGGCAATGCTGCGACGAGAGAGTTTGAGAAACTTGGGCTCAGGGTCAACAACACAAGTGGATAGATCAATGTCAAATCTCTGAAAGATGCGAGGGATGATCATCGCATAAGAGAGGTTGCGGTCTCTTTCGCGACATCTACCCATCATCTGAATGATAGTTTTAGGGGCAGAAAAAGGAATCCCCTTAAGAATGTGATATAGAGCAGAAAGCTCAAGTGCAGTGACATCATCTTTGGAAGTAAATTTTGGAAGTAAAGTGGAATAGATGATGCAATGTAATTCGTAGTTAAACAAGTTTGAATTATTAGCCTTGAACTTTCCAGGACGAGCACATGCGGGCGCACAAAGCTCATTCTTGAAACTAACGAGAGTCGTACCATCGAGAAATCAAAATCAGTGATGTCATCGAGCGGGGCACCTTCGTTTGGAATACCAAGGATTTTCGCTAACATTTCATCAATGAATTCGATATCGATCCCTCCAACACGTGTTCTCGCGGTAAAAGTGTCTAACACGAAATTATAATAGAATAATTTAATGGCATTAGTAGCTATAGGGAATTGTAAAGAAACAAAGTGTTGTAACCCTAATACCTCAAAGTAAGGTCGGTGGTCAGGAAAGACAGTCCATTTAATCGGTGATCCGATACAGATAGTACGCATAAAGAAATCGGCATACCATAATAAAACTTGGTCGGAAGTTTTGAAGTAAAACTCGTCCGATGCACCATCATCCGATTGGACCGGAGAAAAGAGAAAATCCGTATGCGGGTCCGAAGACGATGCCTCTTCACTGGCATTGGTCTTCTTCCTCTTGAAGGGATTGAACTTAGGCATTCTTTCCCAAAATTCTAGAAACCCTAAGAATTTGAAAGTGGAGGAGAGAAGGAATTATACCTTCCAAGAATTGGATATGTTGTTGAGGACAAAATTCTCCGCACGAATCCAAAGTTTGGACGTAGATCTCCACGCGGATTGGAAGAATAAGGGAGGAGAAGAGCTAGGGTTTGGAGGCACGGCTGCTGCTGTTTGAGGATGTTTGGAGGAATGAAGAAGATGGGGGCCTCGGGTTCTGGCTGGTACATATATATACCCAGCCGAACTCTGGCCGAATTCGGACCGAACTCGGGCCGAATTCGCCAAGGGTTGCCTATATATATATATATATATATATATATATATATATATATATATATATATATATATATATATATATATATATATATATAATAACAATGATGCCACATCTTTTTCATTAATTCGTTTCAAATGTTTAATTCAGAGTTTAGTATTTTTAAATATCAAAATAGTATAATTAATATTATTTTATAAATTAATATTCTTTACTCAGCATTTGTCTCAGATTAGCTGTAGGAGTACTGTCCCAGCTAACGGAGGTTCACCGGGGAACTCTTAAGTGCCGCTTCGCTTCGACCGTAGTCGTGGTGACAGACGGACTTTTTTTAGGCTTGTCTCGAAAACAGTTTTTGAGTATCGAATAAATTAATCAATAAAATAAAATTAATTAATATTATTGATATCTAAAATTCCTAATTCTCGACGTAAATAATTGAAACGATCTTCCTCTAGAGGTTTTGTGAGTATGTCAGCTAATTGATTCTGAGTGTCTATGTATACAAGGTCTATATCTCCATTTTGTTGATGATCTCTAAGAAAGTGATGTCGAATCTCGATATGTTTTAGTACGAGAGTGACATACTGGATTCTTAGTTAAATTAATAGAACTAGTGTTGTCACAGAAAATGGGTATGTGTGTAAAATGCAATCCATAGTCTTCTAAAGTTTATTTCATCCACAAAATTTGTGCACAACAACGTCCTGCGACGATATACTCAGCCTCATTTTTTGATACTGCAACAGAATTTTGCTTCTTACTAAACCAAGAGACTAGAGCTTTTCCTAGAAAATGACATGTGCCGCTAGTGCTTTTTCTATCTACTTTACATCCGGCAAAATCAGCATCGGAATAACCGGTTAGGTCAAACGACGTGGTTTTAGGGGGTTTTGGGATACCATAAGCCGACAGAAGAAGTGCCTTTAAGGTATCGAAAGATACGCTTAACTGCGCACAGATGTGATTCCTTAGGATTAGCTTGAAAACGAGCACATAAGCAAACACTAAACATAATGTCTGGTCAACTAGCAGTTAAATATAGTAAGCTACCGATCATACCTCGATACTTACGTATGTCGACAGGTTTGCCTTGTTCATCAATATCAAGCTTGGTTGAGGTCGCCATTGGAGTGCTAAGTGGTTTTGCTACTTCCATGTCGAACTTCTTTAATAGATCCTTTGTGTATTTTGCTTGATTTATGAACGTCCCATTATTGGTTTGTTTGATTTGCAGTCCGAGAAAGAATTTCAGCTCTCCCATCATGCTCATCTCAAACTCATTCTGCATACACTTTGAAAATTCTTGACAAAGAGATTCATCAGTAGATCCAAAGATAATATCATCTACATAGACTTGAATCAAAAGAATATTGTTATTCAAAGATTTTATAAACAAAGTAGTATCAATCTTTCCCTTTGAAAAACCGTTATCAAGTAGAAAAGAGCTTAGACGATCGTACCAAGCACGAGGGGCTTGTTTCAAACCGTATAAGGCTTTCTTCAACTTGAAAACATATTCAAAAAATTTGAAATCAGTAAAACCGGATGGTTGAGCTACATAAACCTCTTCTTTTATAAAATTATTTAAAAATGCGCTTTTGACATCCATTTGAAATAACTTAAAATTATGAAAATATACAAATGCATATAACATGCGAATGGATTCTAATCTCGCAACTGGGGCATAAGTCTCATCGTAGTCGATACCTTCTTCTTGATTGTATTCTTAAGCTACGAGTCAAGCCTTATTACGAGTCACTAAACCATTCTCGTTCAGTTTATTTCGGAATACCCATCGGGTGCCAATGACCGGATGATGAATGGGCTTGGGAACAAGTTCCCAAACTTGATTCCATTCGAACTGGTTTAATTCCTCTTGCATAGCATCTAACCAAAAATTATCACTACATGCTTCATCAATATTTTTGGGTTCAAACTGCGAGACAAAAGCAACACAAGAAGCTATATCTTTATTAGAGGAACGAGTACTTACACCCTTGGTAATCTCACGAATTACCAAGTCCTTTGGATGATTAGCCAAGAATTTTATCTCTTTTGGTGTAGTCTCAAGATTGCTAGTTCCGGCTTCTTTACTTGGAGGTTCATCTGATGCCTGATGTGATGGTTCTGCATCTTTGTGTAAAAGTTTTGCAGTAGTTGTACTTGGTGCGATTATGTCTTCATTGTCATCATCGTCTAAGTGTTGATTTAGCTCATCAAACTTGACATTGATAGATTCTTCATTGATCATGGTTCTTTTGTTGAAGACTCTGTATCATTTGCTCTTTGCGTATCCTTCTTGAAAGAAATATCTGGTAAGCCGCGTACCAACTTCTTTGTAGATAGTCTTGAAATTGTGTCCATGTTTGCATGACCGAGTCTCATATGCCAAAGTTGACTCTCAACGCTTTTGGCCATCAAACATCTACCTGCTTTGTTAGCATCTTCCAACAAATAGAAAACATATATGTTGTCTTCCCTAATACCTTCAAATATAGTACTACCAGTTAAACTATCAACTATAGTACATTTATCTTTTACGAAGTTAATATCATAACCGTGATCAGCTAAATGGCTTATGCTGAGCAGATTATGTTTTAACTCGGTAACTAAACAAACATCTTTAATCACTGGATAGGGAGCCTTACCAATGTTACCGATACCGATTATGTACCCTTTTAAATTATTACCGAAGGAGACGTATCCTTCTTTATTCCTCTTCGACAGTGTTACGAATTTTGAAGCGTCACCGGTCATGTGCCGTGAGCAACCGCTGTCGAGGATCCATTTGCTCCTAGCATGTGAAGGGCATCCCACCTACAAAACAATTTGCAGATGAAACTCTTGGTACCCATTTTTTGTAGGGTCCTGACTGGTTAGTTTTTGGTATCCATGCATAAACATTTAAATCTACTAACTTTCTGATTCTACATGCAGAAGATATATGACCAATGAGGCCACAATAATAACATTTAGCATGTTGAGTGTTGAAAGTAGTGTGAGGTGCATGATTGGTAGGTTTTGGTTTTCTAGTATAGAAGAATGCATACCTATTTGTCTTCTTGGGCATAGTTTTGGTATGGTTTGGTCTGACAGTGTTGGGCGTGTTACGATGATTCGGTAATTAACACGTGTTAGAATAGGAAGCAGCAACTTCAGGTCATTTTTCTAAACTAATTTCCAACTTTTTGGAAGTGTCATATAATCTAGTATAGTCAGATGTGAGTGATTCTAATCTGACCTGTGCACACTGGAGACTCTTTCTCTCCTTAGGATAGGTCTTCCTTTAACTGGATAATAGTTTAGTCTTTTTCTTCGGATAGCTTAGCAGTCTCGTGTAACAACAATTTAATAGATGAAAGCTCACCTGACTCATTTGAAGAGTCATTATCTCTAACATGATCTAATAGGTCGGTAAGTCTTCCTATTTCATCTTTGTACTCCTTGAGTACCTTCTTAGAGGTTTCAAATTTACTACGCAGTTTCCTATAATCATCTAATAGTTCACTGAAAGCCTCTCCTAGTTGCTCAAAGGTGAAATCATCATAAGGATCAAATAGAGGATTAGTGATTACCTGATCGCAAGCCATCAAGCACACATTTGCAGCGTCATCTGATTGTTCATCTTCTGAGTCGCTGGCTTCACTTTCATGCCATACTTCCTTGATGTAGATTTCTTCAGGTAGCCTTTGTCATATTTGCTGCTTTTCTTTGATGATGATGATGTTGGACAATCTTTCTTCATGTGTCCTTTCTTCTTGCATCCATAGCAAATAAGATCTTTCTCGTTGTTGTTGTTGTTGCTATCTTTTGTTCGCCTGTTAAATCTTATGAACTTCTTGAATTTTCTTACCATAAGAGCTTGATCTTCAGAGTCGGAGTCGCTGTCGTCAGAATCATCTTCGATGGTTCTTCTATGTTGAGGTTTGAGAGCGATCGTCTTCTCTGACTTCTCCTTTGGTGTAGCATCTTCAAAGTCTTGAAGTTCTAACTCGTGAGTGAGTAGCTTACCCATGAGTGTTTCCAGAGACATTGTTGAGAGGTCGTTCCCTTCAATGATTGTTGTAGCCTTTGGAATCCAGTTCTTTGTAAGGGCTCGTAGAAGTTTGCGAATCTTCTCATGGTTACTGTAATCCTTGCCTAGTGAAGACAAAGGATTTACAATATCAAAGAACCTTGTAAACATCTGAGTGACTGATTCACTTGGCTTCATTTTGAATGCCTCGTACTCCTGAGTAAGTCTGCTGATCTTTGACTCCTTGACTTGTGTTGTTCCTTCGTGGGTTACTTCGAGAAGTTTTTACACTTCGTTTGATGTTGTGCAAGTAGACACCCTGTTGAATTCAGTTCTGTCTAAAGCACAAAATAGAGCGTTAATAGCACGTGCGTCAAGACTGGCCTTTTTTTTTCTTCCTCTGTATATTTGTCATGGGGTTTTTCAACTAAAACTCCATCAACATTTATACGAGAGGGCTTTTTATAGCCATCAATAACTATAGACCATAAGTCAAAATCAAGAGATTTCAGAAAGAAACTCATACGTGTTTTCCAATAGGTGTAATTTGTACCGTCAAACAGTTGAGGTCTGTTTGTGGCTTGGCCTTCACTTGTGAATTTTACAGTTGCCATGTGTAATGCTGTGATCTATATAACAATTGAATATAACTGCAATTTTACCTTGCTTTACCTGTATAGCCCGCTCTGATACCAATTGCAGGAACGAAATCGTAAAGCAGAATACTCTAGAGGGAGGGTGAATAGAGTAGGCAGCGGAATATTGCTAATTAAAAATCTCGTTAGCAGTTAGATCACGGATATAAAAATAATCACAAAGTAAATGACAATAATGAAAAAGTGATCAGAAGGCAAACGCAAACACCGAAATTTATACTGGTTTTTCTCTTGTGAGGACTAGTCCAGTCGGAAGAACTCTAGCTTCCAGTTGAATCCACTATTGGAAAATTCTGCAAGTTTTCATACGAAGTCCTTGCAACTTCTACATACGCGAGCTTTGATACGAAGAACTCGACCAACTTCAATTGTGAAGAGTTGTATCTTCTATCAAGCCTCTGATTACAACCGCTCTGAAACTTTTAGACCACACCGTACTGGCAAATCGACTAGAGGATTGTAACTGGCTTGGAATTTAAAAATGTAAGCTTTTGAGAACTCTTTGGAGAAAATGTAAGCTTTAGAAGAGAAGAGATTGAAAGTGAATTGGTGATTTGAAATGATCGAAATACTTCTCTATTTATAGTTTTTCCAAAGACAGAACTCTGACAGAATTCAGGTAGAATTCGGACAGAACTCTTTGTAACAAACCGCAACTGAAGGGTGACCAAGTTCAAAATCAAACGTTCACTAACGTTCATCTTGGCCGAACTCGGGCCGAGTTCTGCCAGTTCATTTTTGAGAAAAACAATTTGGCTTTTTGAAAAGTCCTTCAGAAGTTTTTTGTAAAAAGGATGTTTTTCAAAAACATAGGTCATTTTTAAAGAAATAGGTCAGTTTTGAAAAACAATTTCGGACAGCCTATTTGCCAGTATGAGTTGGTGTACAATGTATTCCTAGACTCAATAAAATGAAAAATTATATTACTTTGAAGGAAATACATTCTGAATGGCAAACGGCTTCAGTCTTGAACATAGTAGATATCCATCGTTGAGCAGTGTCCAAAACGTCGTAGGTAAATATCTGAATTGACTTGCATTTATATCGTGACAGAGTTTGATCAATTATTAAGATCAGGTTTGACCATGACCAATGGGCCAACAGGGACGCCACCCAACCGTTCTCCCACCAGCACTATACCCCGTCCGGGGGGGAGGCCATTGGGCGCCTTCTGCGTCCCCGAACCATCGCACATTCTCCTATCAGAGGCGTAGCGCACCTTTAGGTGGGGTAACGCGCCACCCTCCTTGCCCACACTCCTACCTCCGCGACGTCTCGCAACCGTCGTCCAACCACCATTCTCCATCTGTCCACCCTGAGATCCAGTCATGCGTCCAGGTTGGAAAGCCGGATGTCCCGTTAGATTTGGGAACCATCGATCAGCACCATTGAGGGGCACATCCGCCACCCCCGTCGTTCCTTCCCTGATCGTCGCCGTCGAGCCGCCCGTATGCAAGTTTCTTCCGTCCGCAACGGACCTGGCCAGCCCGCCCCCGCCAATGCGTGCACTGCCCCTGTCGTCGCCCGCGCCAGCACTTGCACCGATGCCGCCAGTGCTAGCGCTGCCACCGCCGCCGCCCGCGCACCGTCCGGAGCCCGCCCAGGCGGCCTCCTACCGTTTGTTGCTCCGGCGCCTACATCCGTGCCTGCGGCTCCAGTGGTCGCGCCGCTGCTGCCGCCTCTAACTCCGCCAGCTCCGGTGCCGCCCTTGGCTGGCCCGCTCCCCTCCGGGCCGCCGCTGGCCGTCCCACCCTCGCCGGATGCGCCGAGGTCCCATGTGAGGGACCCCCTAGGGTTTCCCAATCGCCCGCTCCCCTTTGCTCCCGATTCCATTATATATATATATATATATATATATATATATATATATATATATATATATATATATATATATATATATATATATATAAATAAATAAATATATATATATATATATATATATATATATATGATCCTTCTACAATACATGGGATGTATTAATGCATCCCAAACAATTGCATTAAAAATGCATTGAAAATTGTGAAAGATGTTTACTTTGACTTTGACTTTACGTGTTACTTTGACTTCGGCTTTAATCTGAACCATTGGATCAACATCCAATGATTCAGATTTGGGATGTATCGATACAAATTTTTACATGGGATATATTGAAGATCCTTCTAAAGCCTATTCCGATACCAAATCATATGATTTGTTTATAGGAAAAAATTATGAAGATCCTTCTAAAACCTACATCTAATTGAACTCCAAATAAGAGTTTAAATTCAGCGATTGAGTTGTGTCTATCACTTTCATCACTTGTAGTAATATTACTCTTCAGAATTTTGGGATTTAAGGATGATATTACTGCAAAGGGAAAATTTATGAAATGCCCACAAATTTAAACAGTTTTATGAAAAATCCACCGCAAAAGAAACTTTCATCGCGTGCCCAGAATTAGCAAAAAATATATAAAGAGGGTTCTGAATGACCTTTTTACCCTTCCTTCTAATTTATTGAAAACACTCACGAAACTACTCTTAAAAAATGTTTCGATACTTCATCTTCTTCCATACGCTGCTCAATTTCGAATCTAGGTTTTCTCCTCAAAAATCTTCAAAAACTCGTCGAAAAATTTCGGAAAGACCGAGACAAACGGCAAAAGTGCTAAAACGGAGGTCAAAACATCATTTTTTTTGCGATTCTAAAATTTCAGAAGGCCATCTAACGGAGAAGCGGTTACTTTCAGGCTCCTCGAAGATACGCTCGTTTTGGGACAAACGGGGCCTCGTTTCGATCTCCCAGTCAAAAGTTATGGCCCTTCAAAGTTTCAACTGACCATAAAATGCAGGAGAATGATCATTCTCCGTTTTAGAACATGAAAAATGTTAATTTCACATGAGGGTGGCCATTCTCCATGTTAGTAACACGGAGAATGTCATTCTCTGTGTTAGTAACACGGAGAATGGCATTCTTCGTCTTAATTTACACAGAGAATGGCCATTCTCCGTGCTAAATTACACGGAGAATGGTCATTCTTCGTCTTAATTTACACGGAGAATGGTCATTCCCCGTGTAATTTGAAGAATGGTCATTACAGTGTTAAAACGCAGGAGAATGACCATTCTCCGTATTAGAAACATGGAGAATGTCATTCTCCGTGTTAAATAAAACGGAGAATGCTATTCTCCGTGTTAAATAAAACGGAGAATGTCCATTCTCCATATAATTTAGCACGGAGAATGGTCATTCCAGTGTTAAAATGCAGGAGAATGACCATTCTCCGTGTTAGAAACATGGAGAATGCCATTCTCCGTGTAAATTAGCACGGAGAATGACATTCTCCGTGTTAAATAAAACGGAGAATGACATTCTCCGTTTTAATTTACACGGAGAATGGTTATTCCCAGTGTTAAAACGTAGGAGAATGACATAAATTTCCCCTATTCTCCGTACTAAATTACACGAAGAATGTCATTCTCTGTCTTAATTTACACGGAGAATAGTCATTCTCTGTGTTAGTAACACGGAGAATGGCATTCTTCGTCTTAATTTACACGGACAATGGTCATTTTCCGTCTTAATTTATACGGAGAATGGCCATTCTTCGTGTAATTTAGCACGGAGAATGGTCATTACAGTGTTAAAACGCAGGAGAATGGCCATTCTTCGTATTAGAAACACGGAGAATGCCATTCTCCGTGTTAAATAAAACGGAGAATGGCCATTCTTCGTGTTAGAAACATGGAGAATGTCATTCTCCGTGTTAAATAAAACGGAGAATGACATTCTCCGTCTTAATTAAAACGGAGAATGACATTCTCCGTGTTAATTTACACGGAGAATGGTTATTCCCAGTATTAAAACGTAGGAGAATGACATAAATTTCTCATATTCTCCGTACTAAATTATACGGAGAATGTCATTCTCCGTCTTAATTTACACGGAGAATAGTCATTCTCTGTGTTAGTAACACGGAGAATGGCATTCTCCGTCTTAATTTACACGGAGAATGGCCATTCTTCGTGCTAAATTATACGGAGAATGGTCATTCTCCGTCTTAATTTACACGGAGAATGGCCATTCTCCGTGTAATTTAGCACGGAGAATGGTCATTACAGTGTTAAAACGTAGGAGAATGGCCATTCTCCGTATTAGAAACACGGAGAATGCCATTCTTCGTGTTAAATAAAATAGAGAATGCCATTCTCCGTGTTAAATAAAACGGAGAATGGCCATTCGCCGTGTAATTTAGCACGAAGAATGGTCATTCCGGTGGTAAAATGCAGGAGAATGGCCACTCTCCGTGTTAGAAACACGGAGAATGCCATTTTCTGTGTAAATTAACACGGAGAATGTCATTCTCCGTGTTAAATAAAACGGAGAATGACATTCTCCGTCTTAATTAAAACGGAGAATAACATTCTCCGTGTTAATTTACACGGAGAATGGCTATTCCCAGTGTTAAAACGTAGGAGAATGACATAAATTTCCCCTATTCTCCGTACTAAATTACACGGAGAATGTCATTCTACGTCTTAATTTACACGGAGAATAGTCATTCTCTGTGTTAGTAACACGGAGAATGGCATTCTCTGTCTTAATTTACACGGAGAATGGCCATTCTTCGTGCTAAATTACATGGAGAATGGTCATTCTCCGTCTTAATTTACACAGAGAATGGCCATTCTCCGTATAATTTAGCACGGAGAATGGTCATTACAGTGTTAAAACGCAGAAGAATGGCCATTCTCCGTATTAGAAACACGAAGAATGCCATTCTCCGTGTTAAATAAAATAGAGAATGGTCATTCTCTGTGTAATTTAGCACGAAGAATGGTTATTCCAGTGTTAAAATGCAGGAGAATGGCCATTCTCCGTGTTAGAAACACGGAGAATGCCATTCTCCGTGTAAATTAACACGGAGAATGTCATTCTCCGTGTTAAATAAACGGAGAATGACATTCTCCGTCTTAATTAAAACGGAGAATGACATTCTCCGTCTTAATTTACACGGAGAATGGTTATTTCCAGTGTTAAAACGTAGGAGAATGACCATTCTCCGTGTAATTTAATACGGAGAATGGCATTCTCCGTTTCTAAATTACACGGAGAATGGCCATTCTCAGTGTACTTGATGGATCTTAGCTATTCTCCGTACTAAAATGACGGAGAATGGCCATTCTCCGTCACTTTACCACGGAGAATGGCATTCTCCGTGTTAAAACCCATAGAAAATTGTCATTCTCCGTGGTTTTTAACACGGAGAATGCCATTCTCCGTGGTTTTTAAAACGGAGAATAGTCATTCTCCGTCATTTTAGCACGGAGAATGGTCATTCTCCGTGGTGGAGAATGGTCATTCTCCGTGGTTTTAACACGGAGAATATTTTTTTTAGAAAAATTTTGTCAGGAATAAAGAGTTTCGTTCTTCTTTCAAAACGATGATAATTCTTATGGAAAAGAAGAAGAAATATCTTCTCTCCATAATTGACCTAATCGTCGGAAAACTTCAAATGTCTCCACGATGAAGATGATGATGATGGTGATGATGATGACGAGCGATGATCTGAGTTCGACTGAAGAAAAGCACACCGAACTACGAACGATTTTTGTGATCTCTGCTAAAGATGAGAGCAATGGAATTCAGATTTCTCGTGAAGAAGAAGAAGACGAAAATCGCAATCCAGATCTGAGTTTTTTGAATTCAAATACATATAGATGACCAATTCGCGCGGAGGGGTAGTTTCGGTATTATAAAAATAGCAATTTCCAGCAGGTGGCATCTAAAAGGGAATATTGGAATATTTAACGTGAAAATACTTAATTCTGGGTATTTCATAAAAATCATCCAGCGGATGGACATTTCATAAAAGTCCACCCCGAAATTGGGTTTCTCAGCAATTTCCAGTACTGTAAATTATAATTTATTTTCTTTGATTGATCCTTCAAGAACTGATGCAGATATTTAGAAGAATTATATATATATATAATCCAAATACCAGAGGTATTTGGATTATATAAATTCTTAGCTAAAAAAGTACGTATGTATGGCTAATAAAGTCATTTACACTCCACTAATTTAAAATATAAAATTGATGCTAACCTCTTCTCACGTACGAAGTATTTACTTCTCTTTATCTCTCTTTCTCTAATCTTCTCTCCGTCCCGTTCCTAGATTCCTTTTCTACTTTGTTTTAATTTTTTGGAAAGAAATAAAAAGAGAGCAGAAAACATCTTTCCTAGGTTCCTCTTCTACTTTGTTTTAATTTTTTAGAAAGAAACAAAAATTAATTTTTTAGAAAGAAACAAAAAGAGAGAGAGAGAGAGCAGAAAAACATCCTTATTTCAGGCTGGTTCCTCTCTCCTACTACTTCTACTTTTATTGATTTGATTTTTTTTATATAGAACATCAAAGTAATTAACATAATATTTGTCTTCTATTTTGTGTTCATTCCTACAGAGGAAATAAAAAAAACGGATGAAGAGGAATGAAAGTTTTCCAAACTTATTAGACTGACTTTAGGTTGGTGCATCTCTCTTATCTTTATTTTTACTAATTTTTTAAAAGAAAAATAGTAGAAAAATGCCACATGGATAATGGATGAATATAGAAATATGGTTGCCATCTTTTTACCTCTTTCTCATTTCGTTTTGAATTCTTCCCACAAATTTTTTGACAGTTTGATATGCCCACCATTTTGTATGATGGAAATCCTGAAGGAAAATTTTACTTAAAAAATGTCTTACTTTGAACTTGAATTTTAGCAATAGTGTAGTAAGTAGCAACACATAAAGGTAAAAATAATAATTCAAACTCTCTAATTTTCAGGACTGTAAGCCATAGGTGGCTAGAAGAGCAACAACTTATAGGATAAATTAACTCTCTCATTTTGATTCTAAATACTTTAAACAATAGATCAAATTTTAATTAGATTAGATTAAATTAGCTTTTAAATTGGATTAAACTTTTATCAGATTAACTTAACTTTTAAATTAGATTAACTTTTCATTACGCTAGATTAAGGTAGACTACATAAAGTTTTATCAAACTTGCATTGAATATAACTTATATTATTTTAGTGAAATTTTTCTTAAAGTTGCATTCCAATTTAAAATATTTTAATTAACAAAAGATTAAATTTTAACTATATTAGCTTAACTTTTAAATGAGATTAAATTCTCATTAGATTAGATTCAAATCTACATAAAATTATATTTATGTTTAGTAAGTTTGTTTGAATGTTTTCTTTGTTAAATAAGATGGTATCATCATTTCAAAAATTAAAATATTATATCGAACAAAATATTTTTTAAAATTAGATTGTTTGTATGTTAACTTTGTTACATAAAACGATATCAATATTTGTAAAACGTATTGGACACACATCGCGTGTGCCATGACACTCGCGTGTGTGTGTGTGTGTGTGTGTGTATATATATATATATATATATATATATATATATATATATATATATAGGGAGCGGATCAAAAGCCCCCCTTAGAAAACATCCTAAAAAATCCCTCACTCTCAGCCGTCCATTTAATGTTAATATTAATGTTAATATTAATGTTAATATTAATATTAATGTTAAATACTAATATTAATTTTTATTTTTATTTTTATTTTTATATTAATGTTAATGTTAATGTTAATATTAATATTAATGTTAATGTTAATGTTAATATTAATGTTAATGTTAATGTTAATGTTAATGTTAATGTTAATGTTAATGTTAATGTTAATGCATGTTAATATTAATTTTAATGTTAATATTAACATTAATATTAACATTAAATGGACGGATGAGAGTGAGGGGATTTTTAAGGGGTTTTCTAAGGGAGGCTTTTGATATATATATATATATATATATATATATATATATATATATATATATATATATATATATATATATATATAGGCTTAATTGCACTTTGCTACCCTCAACTATTCCGATTTTTCAACTTGATACCCTAAACTTTTTTTTGTAACAAGTTGATACCCAAAAAAAAATTGAGACGAAAATACCCCTGCTCAAACATTAAAATTACCCCCCTCCCCCCAACCCCCCTCACCCACTCCGGCTACCCCCTCCCTCCCGCTCCGCCTCCCCTTCGGCCACCCCCCTCTCCCGCGTCCGGCCAACCCCCCTACCCCCACCACCGTCGGCCGCCACAGCAGCAGCAGCCGCCGCCGCAGTAGCAGCAGCCGTCGCAGTAGTAGCAGCCGCCGTAGCATCAGCAGCCGCCGCCGCCACGGCAGTGGCGCCGGAAGCGGGAGGGGGGGGGTTGGCCGGACGTGGGAGAGGGGAATGGCCGGAGTGGAGGCGGAGCGGGAGGGAGGGGGTGGCCGGAGTGGGGGAGGGGGGGGGGGAGGGGAGAAGGGAAGAGGGAAGAGATAAGGGCATTTTCGGATTTTTTGAAAAATTAGGTACCAAGTTGAAAAAAAATAATAGTTGAGGTATCAACTTGTTACAAAAAAAAGTTTAGGGTATTAAGTTGAAAAAGTGGAATAGTTGAGGGTAGCAAAGTGCAATTAAGCCATATATATATATATATATATATATATATATATATATATATATATATATATATATATATATATAGGAAGCGGATCAAAAGCCTCCCTTAGAAAACCCCCTAAAAATCCCCTCACTCTCATCCGTCCATTTAATGTTAATATTAATGTTAATGTTAATATTAATGTAAATATTAATGTTAAATACTAATATTAATTTTTATTTTTATTTTTATTTTTATTTTTATATTAATGTTAATGTTAATATTAATGTTAATGTTAATGTTAATGTTAATATTAATATTAACATTAAATGGACGGATGAGAGTAAGGGGTTTTTTAGAGGGTTTTCTAAGGGGAGCTTTTGATCCGATATATATATATATATATATATATATATATATATATATATATATATATATATATATATATATATATATAGAGAGAGAGAGAGGAGGGATCAGATCCACCCCATTATCATTCCTATCTTATTCGTTGGATTAGATTAAAAATACGGTTCAGATTATTTCTACAAAAAAATAGAAACATTAAACCCTCCATAATAAATTGAGAAGGAAAAAAAAATTCCCTCCCCTTCTCCTCCTCCTCCTCCTCCTCCTCCTCAGCTACTTACCTTCTCCTCCACTCCGTTGCTCCGCCTTGATCCGGCTTCGGCACCGCCTGCGCCTGTCCACTCCGCCTCTGCCTGCTCCTTATTCATGTCTATGAAGCATAAGTTTGAACTATAGAATTTGTGGGAACCTCGCATATTTGTATGAACGTCATTGCAGCAAAAGAGATGTCTCTAATAAGGACTTGTTTCGTAGCAAGAATTTGGGTTTGGATTTGGATTTGAAAATCCAAATTTCAAATTCAAATTCAAATCATGAATTTTTAAATCCAAATCCAACTCCAACCAAACATAGGATTTGGTAAACTATAATTATAATTTATAATTATGATAATAAAATAATAAATAAATAAATAAATTATTATTTAATTATTATAATTATAATTATAGTTATGATTAATAAATAATTTATTATTATAATTATGATAATATTTATGATTAATAAATTATTAATTAAAAATGATGATTAATAAATTACTAATTAAAATTTTAATAATGTATTAACTATTAAATTATTAAATAATATATTATTAATTTTGGTGTTAACTATGATTAATATATTATTAATTAAGATTATCATAAATAGTAATTTATAATTAAGAATAATAAATTGTTAACTAAGATTATAATTAAATATTTATTTATAAATTTTTAATTAAAATTATGGTTATGATTAATAAATTATTATAATTATGATTAATAAAGGTATAAATTATTAATTAAGATTATTATAAAATATAAAAATAAAATTATAAATTAATAAATTATTAATCATGATTATAATTATAATTAATAAATTAATCAATTATTAATTTGATTATGATAATTTATTAATTAATAAAATTCGTTATTAATAATTAATTATTTAAGTGATGTACGTATTTATATTAATTAAGAATTAAAAATATATAAAATAATAACTAATTATTAGTTAATTTTTAATTTTTAATTATTTATTTATTGATTAGTATTAATTAAATATTTGATAAAATAATAAAATTGTTTTAAATAAAATCCAACTTTCATTCTTCTAAATCCAAAATTTGGTTTTGGTACCCACTTTCCATATCCAAATTCTACTCCAACCAAACATGAATTTTATAAATTTGGCTCAAAATTCATAAAATCTAAATTCCATCTCCAAATACGATTTACCAAACGGTCCCTAAGCGTAAAGAAATCGTATGCAAATTAGTCATCGTTAATTAGTGTCTCAAACGTGGCCGTGTGTTGTTAAAGTTGTGCATTGGCATGTAAGATTAGGTTCTCTCGTTTCCAAGTCTTTGACAGTTGAAATTACAAATTACAATTTCACTATGGTGCATTGTGGTTCGAGCAGTTTAGAAATGCTCCCTGTCTTTTGGGGTTTCAGTATGATTCTCTCTGGTTTTTAGGCTATACATACGGACTAGAGAGTAAGTACCATCTCTTTTGCTCCAATGGCGTTCATATAAATATGCGGGTTCCCACAAATTCCATTGTTCACACTTGTGCTTCGTAGACATAAATACTGAGCGGCCGGAGGCGGAGCGGACGGGCACAGGCGCCGGGTCAAGGCGGATCAACGGAGCGGAGGGGTAGGTGCGTAGGGGATGGGTAGTGGAGGAGAAGGATTTTTTTTTTTTTTTTCCTATGGAGGGTTTATTGTTTCTATTTTTGGAAGAATTAATCTGAACCTTATTTTTTAATCTAATCCAACTAATAAGATAGAGATGATAATAGGACGGATAAAATAGAAGGTGAATCTGATCCCTTCTCTCTCTCTAAAATAAAATATTATTATTATTATTATTATTATTATTATTATTATAATATATATATATATATATTATAATAATAATAATAATAATAATAATAATAATAATATATATATATATATATATATATATATATATATATATATATATATTCCTTAGAAAATTTCCTAAAAATTTCCTCACTCTCATCCGTCCATTTAATGTTAATATTAATGTTAAATACTAAAATTAACATTAAACTTAACATTAATATTAACATTAACATTAACATTAATATTAATATTAATATTAATATTAACATTAACATTAATATAAAAATAAAAATTAATATTAGTATTTAATATTAACATTAACATTAACATTAACATTAACATTAATATTAATATTAATATTAATATTAATATTAAATGGACGGCTGAGAGTGAAAAAGTTTTTAGGAGGTTTTCTAAGAAGGGCTTTTGATCCGCTCCCATATATATGCTAATTGTGGGATGCAGTCTTGGGGGAAGGCAGCCCGGCCCGGAGGAGGGTTGGGTGGGAAAGGAGGTAGTTTCATGTTCGTTGTTTCAATTGAGCCATCATTATTATGGACGATCTCCGTGTTGCTTGCTTTGACGCAGTCTTTCTTCACAGAGATGTAAATATGACCAGGAGCAGTAGAAAGCCTACAAAAGAAGAAGGGAAAAGAAACTCCGGCTGTGTCAGGGCTTAGGTGTGACCTCATCCAAACCCAAAACACCACAAGATGTCCTAAATCAAATTAATTAGTATAGAAAAATAGCATATATCTTCTCCGTAAACTCATAATTTTTGGAAGTTATCACAAGTTTATGGCCCCCTCAAACCATGTTTTAGTACCATCTTGATCCATTGACGGAGTTATTCAAGCCATGTTTCAGCACCGTGTTGCATATATATTTCTTTAGTTATTCAATAGTTAAAGGCTAATTATAAGTACACATTCAAAGTTGATCAGGGTTAGTCTAAATTTGATTTTGGTTTATTTACAAGTTTGTCATTTGAAAAATTATTCAGAACTAGTCCAAATGTAAGTATATAAGTCAATTTTTTTAATTTTTTTTTTTTTGCTCGTCTTCTTCCTCACATCTCTTTCTCCAAACCCTAGTTTATTTTCTTTCTTCTTGTTTGGACATTATGGAAGAAGAACAAGAAGAACAAAAAGAAAGAAAATAAACCAAACTAGTAGGAATCATGGAACTTTTACTTTGAAATTGTGGTCCCAACTTGTGAAAAAGAAAATAAACCAAACTAGTGGGAATCATGGAACTTCTACTTTGAAATTGTGGTCCCAACTTGTGAAAATTATGGATGAAATTCTAGTTGTAGAAGAAATTGGATTATCAAATCTGTTAATCAAATTTCTTCATTAATAGAAGAAATATTGGATGAAATTCTAGTTGTAGAAGAAATTATGGATGAAACCCTAGAAGAAATGGACTTGCTGTACAACAATTGTGGCAGTCTTGAAATGGACTTGTTGTACAGCAAGTCCATATCAGGGCTGCCAAAATTTCTGGCAGTTCTACAAGTATTGAGGACTACCAGGAATTGTGACAGTCCTGAAATAGACTTATTGTACAGCAAGTCCATTTCAGGAGTACTGCCACAGTTCCTGGCAGTCATAAAGTCGAAATTGTCGAATGAAAAAACATATGTTATGATTTATTTTAATCTTGATAATTGAGTAAAATATAGATTTTAGAGTTTATTTTCATGCATTCTTTGTGAGGAAGAAAGTATTAGGGTTTGTACATTGTTTGTGAGGAGCCTTTGAATGCAATCGAAATTGGGAATGAGAAGAAAACTAGGGTTTTGATGGAGATGGTGAGGATGAAAATGGTGGAGAAGAAGATGAGAAGAAAATTAGAATTTTGATGGAGATGATGAGAATGGAAATGGTGGAGAAGAAAAATAAAAAGAAGAATATGAGAAGGAAACTAGGATTTTGGAATAGAGAGTAAAAAGTTGAAATGAATCTGAAAATTTGGGTTTGGAGGATGTTGGGTTGGGATAGCCCAAAGAGTAAAAAAATTAGACTGTCCTGAATAATTTTTCTTCACATCTGAATTAGCTCCAATTCGGACTAGTCCTGATCAACTTTGGATTATAAATAGCCTAGTTAAAAGGTGGCTTAGTTGGTTAGGTGACAAGGGTTTGCACTCTAAAGACCCTTCAAACTTTAGTTGGTTAGGTGATCAATCTTCCTTTTCTTCTTTCCTTTAAATGTAAAATGAAAATTTAATGACCAATATACGAAAATTCCTCTATAATATCTTGACATTTGTAGTATATATATAATTGACTATAAAAGAAATTCAGAAGCAAGTCTGCTGGGATTCAGTGACATGATAATTATGGTAGAGGCTTGGGAGAATTGAAAAAGTACTTCAGGATATATTTTACTGTCGTAGTGTGAAGAAATAATTCAATGAGCCGGACTTATCGTGCTGCATCTTTCATGCCATCTAGCAGAAATAGTCCTCCTTATTTTTATGCCATCAAGTGGATGACATAAAAAATGTACGGAATAATTTTTCCGTTGCGTGGTCCTCAAGAAAGCAACATGTTGTTGCATTATCGATAACTGAAGCTAAGTTTATAGCTGCAGCTTCTTCTGCATATATCTCAAGCTGTTTGGATGAGTTTACTTGAAGAATCATGCTGCACGCACACAGGGACAGGGGAAGATCTACTGGCGGGCTGGGGTGGGCTCCAGCCCACCAGTGAATCCAATTTTTTTTCCATATATATGGGGTGGGCTAATGCACTGCCTACATATTCATTGTTGTTGGGCTTTTGCTGGAGACTAAGAAATATACATTGTTGTTGGGCTGCGTACATATCCAATAATACACGTATGGTGCTGTGATAATAGAACAAATATACATTGTTGGTGGACTTTTAGTGGAGACTAACTAAGAAAATCAGTCTCATGCCAGTGGTGCCACATATTGACACATATCGGACACAAGATAAACACACAAACATACTCTAGGATACACCAATATCAATATGCCAGTGTTGCCACATATTATCTGAGACAAGGCTCTGTTTGTGTTTGATCTAATGTCTAAGACAATAATGCTTTGTTTGTGTCAATTATACTGGCAATTTTGTCCCTTATAGTTGCAACTATTTTATGAGATGAGGATCACATGATTCACATCAACTATCATTGTTTATACTTTTCCATTCAAATGGCCAAGAAGAAGAACAAGCAATGAGTAACTGGAGTTCAATCAGTTTCTAGTAAGCAACTTGTCTATACTGAGAACATCTTGAGAAGAAACGTTTAGGATTTGTAGGACCAGGGAGCATCCATAAGTTGATTGGTCTATATAAAACAAGTTGACCTATTGTTTGTTATGTATAAATTTTTTTAGGATATTATAAATTTAGTCCGGAGTAAACGAAAATCTTGGCTCCGTCCTTGCAGAGGGAGGCTACTCAAATATTTTATGGCAACAGTTCAGCTATATATTAAGTTTGTCCAAGAATCCTGTGATGCATGCATGGAAGGAGCAAGCATGCATATAGATCGTTCAATTTCATTTTCTTCGTGAAGGTGTGGTGGAGCTGATTCATTGACAAATCCAGGAGCAGACGCCTTGAAGATTCGCAACCAGCTTGGAGCCGGATCAACTTCATGTCTCCATATTCAGTTTGGGGGAAGATGTTAAACTGGCAGTTAATTGTTTCTTGTGCTTGCTTGATGTTTCCGTTGAACAATCTCGTAAGTTTTAGGGAAACTAGCTAGGGTTTGAATCACATGATTTTAGGGTTTGTTAATCATGGGACTTTCACATTACTTGCTTTGGTTCTCTAGTTTGTAAGGCTTTAAAGTCCAATAAAGAAAAATCAACAAGACCGTCATATTGTACTAGTAAAATCACACGTAAAATAATTTTTTATGTAGTTAAAATATTTAAAAATACTTAGAATTTAGATTTGTTAAACAATTTAATTTTTTTTATTAATATTTTTGACTTTAAATTAAATTTTAAATTTAGTTTTTAAGTAATTTTTAAAAAAAATATTTGTGCGTACAACAGGAAAAAAAGTTCGTTTTTTTATTCGTTATATTTTAATAAATAAATGTGGATGATATATATAGGCTTGGACAACTCACTTGCGAGCCGTTTTCAAGCCGCATTATATAGTAGAAGTATATAGTAGAAGATTAGACATCTACTAATAAGGAAAAGTAGAGGATATACTTGCTTATTCTTAGACATTGTAAGGAGGGAAATTACTAGGGGCGCCACACAACACAAATTGATAGAGGCTATCACTATCTTTTAAAAAATGTGATCACTTTTATACCCAAATTATCCTTTTAAAAAATGTTATGGGCTTTCACAATTCTATTCCCCTACCTCTCACACCAACTCTCCCTCTTGCAAACACTATTATTGATGATTTCGAACCTCATTATAGAGGTTTGAAAGTTTTAGAAATCGTGACAGGCGAATTAGGAACGACGAAAGAGTCTTAATGCTTCATCGTCTCGACTCAAACTCACTGTCAAAAATTTTAAAGCTTCTAAACCCCTATAATAGGGTTCGAAACCACCAATAATAGTGTTCAAAAGTGGAAGTGGTTAAAGGAGGAAAAGCAAGAGTAAATTGTGTGAGAAAGAAAATTTTGGATATTTGAAATAATATGTTACCCCTAACAAATTGTGTGTTACCCCCCTTAACAATTTCTCTAACTTGAGTGTGTTGCCCTCCTAACATGTGATAGCCCCTATCACTTTCTGTGTTGCCCTCAGTAATTTTCTATTCGGAGACCACCAGCTGTATGATGTCATTGGTCTTTGTAATCACTTATACAATCCATTGATCATCAAGCCACAAAGATTTCTTACCATTGAGAATAAGCAGAATACAAATGCATCACAGCACCACAGAGACTAAAATATTTGAGCGGATATTTACAATAAACTAACATATAGAAAGAAGTGATAATCGAATTTCTCTGTGAATGCTGTAACATGTTCTTAACACTGAAAAAATATGATGTACATAGTAATACATAATTCTTTCTGTTATGGCCAGATCTAAACCCAAGTCTAAAACTACTTTGAAGGGGGAGGGAGACAGTCTAATAGGAATGAAAACCCTTTGGTAATAAAGAAAACAAAAGTTCCCAATTCCCATTGATGAATCTTAGGCTGTGTTTGATTGGGCTTTTTTTTCCATGGAAAATATTTCCATCACAAATTTTCCACCAAGGCCTCGTTTGGTTACCGGAATTTGAGCTTGGGAAAGGAAAGTGATTCCTTTCCTATGTTTGGGAGCCAAAGGAAAGTTGTTGAAAAGGGAAAATGATTCCCAAGAGGTAGGAAATAGGGGAGAAAGTGATTCCTCCCATTTATCTAAGGAATCACTTTCCCTCCAACTTTCCCGCATTTATTACAAAAAATTTTGACCAAAATATCCATGTTCATAATATTATTTACCATTTTTATCCATAATATTTTTTAGACAAAAATATTTCTAAGTAATAATTATTTTTATTAACACGAGGGTATTTTTGAAAATTTTACTTGATTTTGTTTCCTTTCCTTACAAACACCAAACACTATAATGGAAATTAAAGATATATTCCGACTATAATCCCGATTTTTCCAAACACCGAAAAGAAAAGTTTATAAGAATTATAATTTCCTAAAGGAAAGGAAATACCAAGGAATCAGTTTCCTTTCTTTTCCATTCCGCGAACCAAACGAGGCCCAATTGTAGTGTTTGATAGCTTATATTTTCCATGGAATTATTTTCCAAAAAACTATCATTTTCCATATTTTCTTATAAAATGGTGGAAAATGAAACTTGTCCAACCCATATAAAAATATCATTTTCCATGGAAAATAACTATTTTCCGTGGAAAATAATGACAATCAAACATCCAAATTAAGTTTTCCATGAAATTTTTTAAAAATTCCATTGATTTTTTTTTTCCTAGGAAAATAATTCCATGAAATTAATTTCTTTTCCACATATTTTCCACCTTGCAATCAAACACACCCTAGTACAACCAGAGATTTGCTTTGTCACAATGAACTGCCAACAAAACTGGGATCATATTGGGGAATGCACAGACCGATATGTACACATGGCAAGAGATGGTGGCAATTACGATAAACCTGCAATCAAAGAAGCGAGAACATTTAGCTGGCGCTGCAGGTAGCGCAATTTCATCAAAGTTTAGATACATGAAGCTTACAAACTATATAGTATAATTCATGCATTAGTACTTGAAGTTCAATTCAATTGAAGTCTTCATAAGTTATGTTACCACTTGGAATTCTATCTGCACAAATAAATTTTAAAATGAATAAACATTTAGAACCACAATGTACTATGTAACATAATTCATGCATAAGTTTAAAGAAGGAAATGGCTTTTGTTAATGTTACAGAGGACATGGCCCAAAGGATGATCAGGATTCAAACAGCTAACCACAAAAATTTGGAATAAAGGCTTTGTCTTTGTCGTTGTCTTCAAACTACAATGTAGGACATATGGTTCATACTTCATTGGGCTATAGTTTAAAGCTAGGTTTCAAGTATCTGTCAACACTGAATTGCAGTTCCAGATCGGAATTGGAGGATCCGAAACAGCGAGGAAACCCAATGAACTAATCAACTCAATACTATACCTCAAACTTCAGACTGCTCTAAGACTAACTATACTACTAGTATAGCAAAATATAACTTGTTCAATACGGTACATAGGCCTGCCCATGGTAACGGATAACGTGATAACCTGACCTGATTCGTGACTGAAATTTTCGGTTTCGATGTAAAAAATCAAACCCGAATGAACTTAGGGTCGGGTTCGGATATAACATGTGAAACCTGAAAAAAATGGGTATATATATATATATATATATATATATATATATATATGGGAGCGGATCAAAGGCCCCGCCCGCGGAGCCCCGCCGAAGCCCCGCCCCCCCTGCACCATCGGATCGCGCGGGGCCCGCGTGGGGCCCGCGCCCGCCCGCGCGATCCAACGGCTAAGGAGCGCGGGGGCTTCGACGGGGCTCCGCGGGCGGGGCTCCCGATCCGCTCCCTATATATATATATATATATATATATAAAATGGCGATTGGGGATCGGGGACCAGGCGATAGTTTAGGGTTTGCAACCGGACCGCCTCAACGGCCGCCGGACCCCCTGGCCGGCGGCGGGAGGGCCTCGGCCACGATGGGCGGCCCCCCTCCCGACGTTGGGGGGGGGGGGGGGGGGGGGGGGCAGGAGTCAACTCGGGGGGGTCGGGCGGACCCCCACACGCGGGCGCGCGCGGCAGCACCCCCCCAGGCGCTCGGGGTGGGTGGGGGGGGGGGGGGGGGGGGGGGGAGCACAGGGGGAGGGGGGGGGGGGGGGGGGCAGGCGGCCCCTCCTGGGGTGTCGACGACCCCCCCAGGCGGAGGGGGGGGGGGGGGGGTGTCGGGCTCTTCGAGGAGGGGCTCGGGCTATACGGGGAGGGGGTCGAGCGCCGTGGATCCGAATTTTGAATTCGTTGCGGGGTCCGGATCCATGGGGAGTCAAACGGATGGAAGTGGATGGACGACGGTTACGCGTCGTCGCGTGGCGAAGACCGGAGGGAAGACAGGAGGTGGACAGGGTCAGGTTAGGGTTCGTCATCCCGTGAGTCGTCATAACGGGTCCGGACCTCGGCCTAGCCGGGGTCCGGAGGTGCCTGCTGGAAGATCGGTGGGTTGGCGGCCTAAGGCGACCGCGGCGGACAAGGGGAAGAGCAAGATGGTGGATGTGGATGTTCAGGGATCTGGGACTTCTCGGCCGGTCACTGCCCCGAGACCTATTGGGTCGTCCCCTCAACCTGCTGGACGATCCTGGGCGGAGATATGCAAACCTGTGGGGCCGAGATCCCCCTCATCGATGGAGTATGTTCCACCGATCAAGACAGGGAGGGGTCTCCGGGCTGTGTTTCCGGCGGAGGAAATACAGAAGGTGACAGCTTACTGGGAGAATACCCTCGTCCTGTATGTGTTGGGAAACAAGCCTTTCTACGGACAGATCCGGGGCTATGCAGCGCGAGTCTGGAAGCCTAAGGGGAGTATGGAGTTCTATGCTCGTGAGAACGGCTTCTACTATGTGAAGTTCGGACTGGCGGAGGATGTCGCTAGGATCCTCTAAGGCGGCCCCTGGACGTTCGACGGCCGACTGATTATTCTCAAGGAGTGGACCCCAGAGCTGCGTTGCGAGAGAGAAGTTCTGAATGCCATCCCAGTATGGATCTGATTCCCCGAGTTCCCGGTAGGGTTTTGGAGCATTCCCCTGTTGATGCGTCTTGCTAGTCTGGTGGGCACCCCGATCAAGGCAGATAAAGCTACTACCTTTCGGACGCGGTTGATGTACGCGAGAATTTTTGTGGAGATTCGGGCTGGAGGTGATCTCCCGAAGATGGTGGAGTATGAGCTGCTTTCTGGGGAGGTGCTTACCCAGAAAGTGGAGTATGAATGGGTTCCGCCTACCTGTTCACGCTGTTCTTGTTTCGGGCATCTGGCCAGTGCTTGCTTAGAGGCCGGCCCCCCGGTGGAGCCTTGTATTCCGCCTAGTGAAGTCCCCGAAGCACCATGTGATATGGATTACAGAGATGATAGCGGAGTGGTGGACGTGGAGGAGGAGGTTACTAATCAGGGGAGCGATGCTGGGTTGAGCCTCGTTGTAGTATCCACTGGCCAGAGGCCGAGTAGTATAGTTACCATAAGCATGGCTGCGACGGAGTCTGAGGCACGAGGGGAGGGCAGTTCGGCCGGAGGGCAGGTTTACTGTAGGAAGAGACGTGCGGTCGGCCTACTGCGGGATGGCCCCTCCATGTTGGAGGGATGTACCACAGACATAGAGGAGGTGGTGTGTGTTGACAATCCTGTCTGGGCGTTGGTGTTATCTCCGGTCGTTCCCCATCAGACGGTTCCGACTGGTATGAATGAGGATCCTTTAGCGACGGTTGCGGCACCCTCTCCAGGTGCCGTTCCAGGAGTTTCTCAGGGGGCCCCACCTCTCATTAATTAATGGCCATTATCGTCTGGAATGTGAGGGGGACGTGTTCGCTAGGGAGGTGGAGAGAGATATGTGGGGTGCTCCACAGAGAGAAGTGTGACATTTCTGTTATTTTAGAATCCAAGATCAAAGGGGAGAAGACCCTTACTCGGCGGACTCCTTCTCATTGGGCCCAGGTGCACAACCTGGCCCTTTGTGACATGGCCAAGATTTGGGTTCGCTGGAACTCGAAGAGTTGGGATGGTGACTTGATTTTGATGACAGAGCAGTTGATTGCCATCTCCTTCGTGAACAAGGGGAGCTTCCGGTTCTTACTGGGGGCGGTCTACGGTCACAATGACAGAAGGAAAAGGGAGTCACTTTGGAGGGACATCTCACGTGTTTCCGATGCTGTTGAGTCGTCATGTCTCCCTTTGCTCTTGATCGGGAACTTCAACGCACTTATGCATCATGGGGAGAAGCTGGGTGGTCGGCCGGTTCCAGATTCTATCCTTCAAGATTTTCAGAGATGCCTCCTGCTTGCGGGGCTGAGGGAGCTGTCTCGATCAGGCTTCATCTGGACTTGGCACAACAAAGCAACTCACAATAGGGTTGCTTGTCAGCTTGATCGAGCTCTGGGCAACGGGGAGTGGTTCCGTCACTTCCCCAACTCTTCGGCTGAGGGTCTGGCAGCTGGGACGAGTGATCACTCCCCCATCAGGGTTGGCTTCTCTGCTCGATCTCTTGGGAAGTCCCGTCCGTTCAGGTATAACAACAGTTGGTATCTCTCGGAAGGCTACCTGGAGGCTGTCGCTGAGGGCTTGTCTAGTGGACAGGAGGGGACGGCTCAATTCCGATTGGTTCGTCGACTCAAGGCCACGAAGAGGGCTCTCAGGAGTTGGGTGCAGGGGTTGCCCAAGTCTACGCTAGAAGATAAGGAGGCTGAGTTGAGATCCTTGCAGCAGGATCTGCAAGCTGACATGCTTAATGGAGATCTGGCGGCGAGAGAGAAGGAGCTGATTGGAGAAGTCAACATTCTCAGGCTGCAGAAGGAAATTAGCTCGGCCCAGCGAGCCAAATGTTCCTGGCTGAAGGATGGAGACCGGTGTTCCAAGTTCTTCTATGACGTTATCCGGACTAGGCAGAATCGGAATCACATTTTCCAGCTGCTTGATGCGGATGGCACTCTGGTGGGGACACCGGCTGAGATCCAGGGCGAGGCTGTCAGGTATTATTCTGATTTATATTTCCAGACTGACTACCTGTCCGTGTTCCCAGATGTTGTTACGAAGCGCTTGGTGACTCCATTTGGGAATAGCATCCTTCTTGCCCCTGTCACTTTGGAGGAGGTGGAATCTATTGTCAAGGGGGCGGACCCTAACAAGGCCCCTGGTCCAGATGGCTTCAGCAGTGGTTTCTTCAAGCGTCATTGGGATATTCTGAAGATGCAGGTTGTGGAGGTGGTCCAGGAGTTCTTCACTAAAGGGAAGCTTTTGAAGGAGCTGAATCACACCTTCCTGACCTTGGTGCCTAAGAAGGAGGGCGAGACTGCATTGACTGATTTCAGACCTATTGCATGTTGTAATTATCTTTACAAGATAATTACACATCTTATGTGCCGGCGGATGGAGAGAATCATGCAGGACTTGGTTTCCCCTAACCAGGCTGCGTTCATCAAGGGGAGGTCGATTGCAGAGTATAGCCTCCTGGCTCATGAGATGGTGAGGGGATTCAGCAGACCTGGTGGGAAGAAAGCTTGTGTTAAACTGGACCTGAGGAAGGCGTATGACATGGTCAATCGTGACTTCCTTTGCCATCAGATGTCTGCCATGGGATTCGCGGATCACTGGGTTGCGTTGATCAGGGAGTGCATCACGTCCCCTACCTTCTCAGTTCTCATCCAGGGCGTTCCTTACGGGTATTTCCAGAGCAACCGTGGGCTGAGGCAAGGTGACCCATTGTCCCCTTACCTGTTCACCCTTGTGATGGAATACTTTACTTGTTTGATGGACCTGGCTGTGCACCGGGGTCGGCTGGTGCCTTTGTTTCGGAGGATGGACCCGCCAGTTACCCACCTTATTTATGCTGATGATCTACTGGTCTTCATCCAGCCTTCGACGAGGGGGCTGCAGACGCTTGCGGGTATTATGGAAGATCTGAAGTCCTTCTCGGGTCTCCAGCTGAACAGGGATAAGAGTCGAGTCTACTTCAGTTCCCGGTGTTCCCAGAAGGAGGAGCGGACTGCTGTCCTGGGTATAGCGAGGAGTGATCTTCCGGTGCGGTATTTAGGAGTGCCCCTCACAATCAATTATGCGCGGGATCAGGACTGCCATGGCCTGGTAGAGTATGTCCAGCGACGAGTAGAAGGCTGGCAAGCCGCCGGTCTGTCTTTTGGCGGACGCATTGAGCTGATCAGATCTGTGATCTCGGCTGTGGCCCATTTTTGGCTACAGTCCATCCTCCTCCCGGTGGCCACTATTCGACGCGTGGAGCGTCTTTGTGCTGATTTTCTTTGGAGGAAAGGTATGCATGCGATCTCATGGGAGCAGCTCTGTCGTCCCAGGAAGGAGGGAGGTGTGGGGCTCAGGCCGTTGCTAGAGATCAGGGAGGCCTCTGCGCTCAAGCTGGCCTGGAGATTCATTAGCGGGAGGTCTCTCTGGGCGGACTGGATGCACAACAGATACGTGAAGCAGGGCAATTTTTGGACGTGTTCTCCTGATAACAACCATTCTGTCACGTTCAAGACTGTCCTGAGACACAGGGGAGTGCTCAAGTCTGCTATCCGGAGGGTCATGAAGGATGGATCGGGCACGGATCTCTGGCGGGACCCTTGGATTGATCGGCGTTCTTTGCTAGACATTAGGGGATCCCCGACTCACACGGAGGACAGGCGAGGTCTGACGTGTAGTCGGATCTTACGAGATGGAGTGTGGAGGCCGGATTCTTATCGGTACACTGAGGAGCTGGGAGGGTTCATTATGTCTACAGTCATTGATCCGGCTTTGCCTGCTGATCGATGGATCTGGGAGCCGCCTGGAGTATCTTCGGGCTCGGGGGAGTTCCAGTTCAGTAGTTGCTACAATCTTATCCGGCACACCTTTCATCTGAATTCTGATTACGACTTCGTCTGGTGTAAGGGTCTGGCTAGAAAGATGCAGCTGTGTGTTTATAAGCTTCTTCTGGGTCGCCTCTTAACGAGGGATCGCCTGAGTTCTTTTGGAGTGGCAGTGCCAGATCCCAAATGTGTGCTTTGCTGTTTGGAGCCTGAGTCTATTAGACATATATTTTTCGAGTGCACTCTGGCATGGCAGATTTGGTCGGAGCAGAGTCGGGTATTGGGAGTGTCCGCCTCTGGTAAATACATTGGGAACATCATTCCGGTGATACGAGATAGCAGGGGTCGAGGTCAGGACTGGTTCCGTACAGCTAGAGTTCGACTGGCGGCTTCGGTTTGGCATGTTTGGCGGGAGCGAAACCGCCGGATCTTTGAGGGACTAGTCACACCTCCGGTTGGCATTCTCCATAATATTGAGTTTGATGTAAACGCTATGGAGAATGGATGAGTGCTGAGTGGGAGTCCCACTCAGACTGTATGTTGTATGATTATGACCTTTCATTTGGAATAAAATTTACCTTTTTCCAAATATATATATATATATATATATTCTTTACAAAAGCGTAAAAGACGGTCTAAAGTGTCGGGTGCATGTTATAGAAGGGCATGTTCAATTCCCAGCATATCCCATTGAAAAATAGTTATTTTCCTTAATATTTTAAAATCGAACCGGGTTCGGGTTCTGAAACCAGAACCGAACCGGGTTCGGGTTCTGAAACCAGAACATGAATGTAATTCGGTTGGGTTTCGGGTACAGATATGGAACCGGAATGTTATCGGGTCTAGTTCAGATTTTACGTAAATCCGACCCGAACCCCGACCCGTTGACAGCCCTAATGGTACATAACATCTATCACGGGAACACTGTTAGCAGATAAGTGTCGTACAAAATCTAGAGTAATCTAGGAAACATTAGGGCTGTCTTTCTACTAATGAATACATCACAATTCTAGAAAGTGCAACTTACCTCGTGCTTTTGCAGAATGAGTAACTGACTCTGAAGCTGGTGATGTTGTACGGGTGTTTGTTAGTGTTATAGGAGTTAGAGGTGGCGAAGCGACATCTTCAGTCATGTATGAATTACGTGAAGTTTCCAAAAATTTAGCAAGTGGTGACATTGGCATTCTTCCGCTCCTTGAAGGTATAGAGAAACTACGGTGCACAGCAGCAGGTGGTGTTGGTAATGGTGATGCTGTCTGTGGTGTGATTGAGGATACTTTCATCTTTTGTAGCTCTGGACCTCTATAAACCAAAGGGGCTGAATGACCAATCAAACTGGTAGGCCTGGTGGGTCTTGCTGAACTGATAGGTGGTCTAGGAAGCTCATGAAGTTCACTAATCTTCGGTGATGATATTGGTGGAGGCGACGTATTGGGGGATGCTTTTGGAGAGACAGATATGTGAGAAGTGAGCACATGTGCTGGCATTGCAGAAAGTGCAGGAGGAAATTCCACGGAGTGCCTGTAGTCAGTGGCAGATAAACTGGGCCTGGTTGACCAGTGTCTACTTGTCAGAGGACCTGAGGAAGCTTGTAGTTTGATCTTCTTACTTTCAGAACCAGTAAGTGGATGACGATGAGGCGGTGACTGTCCCTCACCTAAAGGAGGTCGCATACTATTAATGCTGCTCTCTTTAAGAACTGTGGACTGTGCTTTTGTTTTTCTTGTGGGGCTTGACTGATTATCATGTTTGGAATTTTTCACCAACTTCTCTGGATCCAATGGAGAAGAATGCCACAATTGTGTTGGCAATCCAACCTTCCGTTCCAGTCGAGCTGTAGATCCAGGAAAAACAGAGCCATGGGAAATTGACCTCATGGCATCAACTGGTGTAGGTAGAGCGTAAGTGTATAACTTCCTTGTTGATGAAGGTCGCAACTCAGCTGGATCGAACTTTTTATGAGGAAAAAGCGGTGCTGATTGGCTGACAACACTAGCCCTCCTATGTTCAAGCAACTCTGTGTGGCCTTTGGATACATCTTCCTGCAATGTAAGCAGTGTCAAAGCCTTTCAAATTAACCCCAAATAATGAAAACTCATGTGACAAAAAGGAAAAATGTTGGACATAGTTCATTAAGAATTATACGCACACACACTTTCAGTTTGCAGGACATAGACATCTGGTTTCATCCAATATTACTAATTTTTTGGAACCAAAGTGGAGACTTCTGGTTCTACAACCGTGCTTGAGGTTTCACAATATAGGTCTGCTTTTTGCAAGCTTTTGGTTTGGATAATGTTGCATCAGAAAAAACCAGATACTTTGGTTGGGTGTGCTGTTACCATACATAGAGAACCAATCTTGGATAAGAGAAACCTACAAGTTTCAGATACAGTTCACTTTTTTAATGACCTCAACGAATATGGTTTATTAGACTCCCCCAATAATATAACTTCTGTTAGTCTCTGGTTGAATCTGCATATGTAATCTACCTGAATATGTAAACTTAGGCATCCTATCTTGATAGAAACAGCTAATATATGCAAAACAGAAAAATAAAAAAAAAAGTCAGCTTCTGCATAGCGCACATTTTTCAGAGACTCCATCCTATTTTTTGCAATTGCCAACCATGTACCTCCCGGGAATTTCAGAAAACTGTAGATCTTTGAAACTCCAAAACAACTAAGAGTTTTCAGCAAACATAATATTTGCCTAATATTCATGGCCAAACAAGTGAGGTACATGGGTGTACTTATTTCCAAAGCAAACAATACCTGTTTCATTATTTTCTGTGCCTTGTACTTCATTGTAAACAACATTGCATGTCAAATGCTTTATCTATTCTGCATTTTACCAGAGATGTTTACCTAAAGGCTTTCAGCACTTAATTTGAGGTGTGATATCTGGAACTTTACTCAGCAGGAGCTCCTCACTCTATCCCTCTTAAATTGATGGGACAACCGCCTTACTTCAGAAGTTCACACTGATTAACTAAGGTCATGAGTTTTCTTGCTCCTCTTAAACCTTCTTTTACTCGACAACAAAGTAGGAAACTGGAAATTAGTACAAGGAGGCCCTTCACCTTCACTAGAGTTCTATGCAAGAAGAAGAAATTAAACGTGTCTTGAATAACAAAAGCATCTTAAGAACTCAGTTGACCCAATCAAACTTGTGCATCTCAACAGGCAGAAAAATGGACTGCAACAAAAAAAGATGTTGTAAAGAGAAGTTATAAAATATAGCTTCTTCCTAAAAGGGAAGTCAATGGAATCGAGTGGTACTTCTTCTTATTGTCCTCGTTCCCTTTGATCTTTCAATATCACGATCTCCTCCCTCCACTTAAAAGTTAAAATCCATGAATAATCCATCTATTTTTGTCATCCTCTCTCATGTGGCTCCTCAAATAACCATCAAATCTTTTTCCAATACCTCTCATCAAGTGTATCCAAGAAACCAGATCATTCTCCCTGTTTCCATAAATTCTTACCTCCACACACATTTTCCCTCTCCCTCCCTCCCATCCTTGTTCCAACCCTCTGATTCCCAAGAAAAATACCATTTAAAATTACTTAATGAAACTCTCTTTCTTGTTTGCTCGTTTTCCAATAAAACCTAGATATTTATATGGAGGTTTTCCCCTTATTCATTTCTCAGAATATGACTAACTATCTGATATCTAGACCATAAAAATTTATAGAAAATATTTATATGGAGGTTTTCACCTTTTCCATTTCTCAAAGTCACGGGAACCATAAGGTTGATAACAATAACAATGAATAAATCGATTTAAGGGGATTTACATAGTTTGCAGTATTGGCCGATACTAATATGATAGTCAATAGACTCAATATCGATATGGTTTGACATATCTCGATCTGATACCAACCGTTATAGATATTAACCATACCGACTTGGGGGTCTTTTTATTTCCAGTCAATTTGATAGAGAAAATTGAACGAAAAAGACCAATAAGCAAGATAAACATAATAAGGTTGTAAATTGTAAAAACATGTAAATAAAAAAAAACATTATCGCAATTAAACCAATCAACAAAGGTGATTATATTTCATTCAATTTCAAAGTACTAAGAAACAATACTTAAAATTATAACTAATGTGTAAAATATATTTTTCTAAATTTGTAATAACTTATTAATAATTATTTACTTCCAAGACCAAAAAAAATCCAATACTCCGATTCGAAACCGCCAATACTCTGTGAAACTAATTTTAGAGAGAGATGCATTCCTCATCTCCTACAACCTTATACAACATGCATGACTTTGGACGTCATGGGCTTCATAATTCATATATTTCGCAAGCATAGACCAATGTACACTTTACACTTGAAGATTATGGCTCCTATGAAGATAGCAGCTTAATAAAATACGAGCCCCACATTTTGCACAGTTCCCATTTTGAAATATCCACAAATATAACCCAATCAGAAAGCCTCCATATTGTCCTTGTGCCACTTCGATGCATCAAAAACATGGGCCTCACACCATAGATCAAGATGTACAAGGAGAACGAAAAGGAGAACGTGGAGTTGTGAATTCTCCTAGCCTTACAACAACAACAGTCTTTATCCCAATATTTTGGGGTCAGCTGCTTGAACTCTTTTCATCCATTTGGCTCTGTTAAGTGCCATGTCCTTTGTAACACTTGTAATACTCCACCCAGGCTCTCTTTTGATTGCACTCGGGTAGGAACAATGCAACACGTCGCTACTTGGGGACGGCCCAAAGTATAGTATAAGGAAGACTGGACAATGTTTTAAGTTGGTTGTCGGCTACTTGATGCAACACAACATCGGACTTGGTACCAACAGTAAAAAATATAAGGCATTAAACACGACACAGGGAAATTAGTCTCCTAGCCTTCACTAGTCGAAACCCTGCCTTCTTCCCCAAATGTTCCAAGCTTAAACCCTTCCCTTCTTAAATCCTTTTACTTGCCAATAGCCACTAAGTTCTTGAAGATATCTCATCACCAAACCTTACCCAAAAGCAGGGAAACTCTAAGTATCTCACAACCATCAAACCTTCAAACCCGTTCCATTGAACCCTCCGGTAAGGTCCCCAGTTCAAGCATAACAATTTTGTTAAAAGACTTCAAAAATATTCCTGGTACTTTTATATTGAAATCTGAGTACTTGAAATATTTTCATACTTTCAACAGTAATGCTTGCATTTTAGATTCAGTTGTTGTTCTTGATCACGACTCTCCGCTTACTTAATCCTGACTCCAGTCAGGATGTGATATATTCAGTGTGTCCACTGAGATATTACTCCTATGAAATTCATGGTTTTAATGCTATTATTTGTGTTTTCATTTTTCAGTTCTTTCTTCCCCCCTAGCACCTTGCAAATGAATAGGGAGAGATGTTGACCCCAAGGTTTCAATACGATATTTTGACAAGTGACCATATCTATGTTCAATAATAAGTTTCAGTATATGCATGTCTTGGCTCTTAAATACTATTTGAGAAACATAGGACTTACACGTGAAACTTCAGTAAAGTGGACACTTACCAAAACTGATTCAGTATGTAGGTCAAGAGCTCAACATTGAAGTTTACTTTTAGAAGGAAAACATGTAAATGATGTAAAATTCTAGAATCATATGTATATGTGGTGTGAGGGTGTGAATAATTCCAGAGATGTTTAGCACGTAGAAGCACGACCTGACCCTAGATACATGAACTTGACCCTAGATATAAGCCAACAATGCAAGGATGGCACCCACAACAGTTAGGAGTAGGATTAATGGCAAAATAATCAGGACCATATATTTAGAACCAGTCAGGCTGGGCATGATAGTCCACTAGTCAGTCAACTAAGTATTATTTACACATCTTCTTGACAAGTTACAGTAGATGAGTCAGTCAAGTCGTTTGGTCGGCAAAAGTACCAATTGGCAAGAGTTTCCAGTAGATGAGCCTATCAACTGGGCAATAGACTAGGAAGTTGACTAGCCCTTACATGGGAATAACATGGGTTACTCAAAAGGGAAAGGACAATATGAAATGGCCGAAATTTTTGAATTTAATGGTCTACAACAGTCGAGGGACTGTACAATCTTTTGACAATGGACCTAAAACAGCTAGAGGGCATACCAAAACATTCAGCCAGGTTTCCTGGAGCTACCAACTTGCCCAACCACCCAAGACAGATTCAATACCCTTCTAAATGCTTTTGATTGCTAATCTCCACAAGAATGAGTGGTGGATAGATAAACTGTGATCTTCATCATTGATCAAAGTCTTTTCTTAAAAGTTCTCCCTGAGCAGGATGTTGGAGTCGCAAAAACCCACTACAAGTTTATGTTCCCACTGGTCTGGGTGTAAGCTGTCTCTGAATATTTTATGTTATCACGAATAAAGTTACATATTTCAACCATATTTAAAATTTAATTTTTCAACGTAACTGGTTTATTATCATTTAGATATATTCTTGTCTAGTCATTGCAATATAAGTCAAATGAGAATAAAGATATAAAAAATGGAGAAGCAAGAGGTAATACAATTGATGAAATCATCACTGCATATAATCTTAATCTATCAGAATGTAAATCTTGTGTCGGGGTTGAATTACATGTCTTATATGGGAGACTCGGTGAGATACAACTACAAGAGAGTTACTTCAGTATAAACAAACACCATCATATCATTGAGAGTCCTATAGTATCATCACTGCTCAAAGATAACTGGCCAACATGGTAAAAGCTGTGATACTACAAAATCAAGTAAGCAAAGCTAAGGGATCAAAACAGCTATAGGCCCATGCTAGGAAAAGACAGTAAATCATAGCACTGAATGTTTCTATTAGAAGGAAGGTAGTCTTACTTTAGCAGGTTCCAACACTGATGCTCGAGGGGGTGATGCTCGAGGGACTGGTTGATCTACTTGATCTAACTGCATGTGAAAATAAGAAAAATATTAGATATTGTAAAATTCAAATCCAATGAATGTGACAAAAGAATTCATTAACCATTAACTATCTGACAAAAACAAGACAAAGGGAAATCTAGATGGGACAATGCAAATTATCACAAAATCAAGCAGTTGCAAGAACCCTAGACAATATATTGGAGTGTAGCAAATATCAATGTGTAGATGCAATCCTAAACAATGATGCAATGGCACACAAGAGATCACTGTAAATCAAGCAATGATATCAACGACTATTACAAACCTAACAATAATCGATCTAGAAAATCACGAAACTTGGAACTGAATCAAGAGAAGGTTCGACTTAAAGGTTTGAGTAAACCCCGCAATCAAACTTGCCAAATTTTGTCCTTTGAAGACGTTCCTCTGCTCTAAAGCCTTTGTGTCAGAATTTGATGATCAACCTTGATATAATGTGTGGGACTTGGTCTATTGGGGATGGTCATGATTTGGTTTAGGATGTAATAGTGTAAAGCTTTGGGGTTTAGGATTTGATGGTGTAAAAGGAAGAAAGAGAAATGAGGTTAATGCCTTTGGAAAAAGTAAAAAGGGGGGATTTCGGGTTAATAAGACAGATTAAAGAGGGCTTTGTGGTAACGGGACAACATGGGCACAAGAGGGGAGACTTGGTTTGCCTGCCATCAGGTCAGGTCTAGTTCTCGGGTGGTGGGTTTGCACAAAAGCAAAAGCAATGGCAGCAGCAGCACAGTAGTTGAAGGGAGGCAACAGCAAGAAGGGACAAGAGGGTGTGGGGATCTAAGAGAGGCAAGGAGGAAGAAGGAAGTTAAGATTAGCTAGGGTTTTGGATTTTGCTTCAAGCTAATACAATTCACATGCATTTCTCACAAGGATAAAATCCACAACTCATCAATTGATTTTTAACATCTGGCTATATCCTTAATTATACTATTAGATTCGCAAAAAAATAAACAGGTTTGCATAAAGTAACATTGCAAACTTACTAAAACATGATTTAGTTAATTCAGACTCCAGATTCAAATAAACAAAAATAGACTCAAACTCGACTAGTAAGTAACTGAATGACTCTCAAACTAATCCGAAGCTCTGTGTCAATGGTATACATACGCCGTAATCCTCAATGGTAAACAGTCTCAACACAAACAGGATCTCCCTCACCATCTAACTTGACCACAACCTTGGGGCTGAACATGCAAAATTAGGTCAGCATATAAAATGATGATTCTTATGATTGATTTTGGCTATAATATACTTAATAATGTAAGCATAAAAATGTAAATCAGTGAGAACACATTATTGTGAACTAGAACCAATACATATAAAATGATGATTCTTATGAACTATTTCAAAATGTAAATGTAATTTCTCTTCTTATAAACACATTGACATGAAATAAGCATAATTTTCCTCACCTCCATTGATTTTCTAGACGGAGAAAGAGCATCTTGAAGATGATCATTCTCTCCATAGTCGAAACTCAATTCTCCATCCTCATTGGCATCAAAACCATAGGAGTCGTCATCTTCTGTATCATCATCTTCAAGTCCACTGAACTGATAATCAATATGCTCCCGGTCTGCAACTACTTTGACATGTGGTTCAACAGATTCTAGAGACTTCAGTCCTTTCCGAAAGAAACTTAACTGAACTCCAAGTAGGCCAATAATGATGAATATTAGTTTGTACTTTAATAGAAGCATTATATATATATATATATATATATATATATATATATATATATATATATATTTGGGAAAAAAGGTAAATTTTATTCCAAAGGAAAAGCCATAATCTTACAACATACAATCTGAGTGGGACTCCCACTCATCAATATATATATATATATATATATATATATATATATATATATATATATATATATATATATATATAATTCCTGAAATCCACCATTAGCTATAACAACCTGAGCAGCATGGTGTCGAGCTGCCTGTGTCAGAAGACTTCTGGATTGGCCTTGCTTCAAAGATTTCAAGCGGAAGACAAATAGGTTTGCTTCTTCTTCATACTCATTTTGTGCTTCTAGCAATTGTTGTGATGAGAATGTTTCTCCTTTAGCATGCTTTGACTTTCCTTTTTCTCTTTGTGCCGCTAACATGAACTTGTATAGGTCTCTGAAAAGGTATTCCCAACTTTGAGATGGAAACCAATTTGTGGATGTAAAAGGAAAGATGAAAGTAGTTCATACCTTTTATCATCACATTGGCGCTTCATCTCCTGCATGAATTAATAATATTCTCCCATTAGAAACACACAAAAAAAAAACACACACACATATATAGAGGAGGGATCCTGATCCCCCCTTATGCATCCCCACAATCTCAACTGTCGAATCTTGTTTAAGTCATCTAACCTTAACCATTGATTTGAATGGTTCAAATCAACGGTTAAGATTAGATAACTTAAACAAGATCCGACGGTTGCTATTCCAGGGAAAGAGGGGGGATGCATTAAGGGGGGATCCGGATTTTATATATATATATATATATATATATATATATACACACTTTAAAAGTTGTATTTCCCGGCATAGACACTTGACTCCAAACAGTGGTAATGTATAGACTATTCCTATTAAATTTTGGCATCATATCCACTTCGACATGGCATATAGGTCATCTATCTGTGTCTACATCTTATTGGCTTATAGAATATGCATAATGTAAGCTGTGACAGGCCTTTTAGGTAAGAACATACATTGATTGCATTGTCCATGATGTTGCTCTCTCTCTCTCTCTCTCTCTCTCTCTCTCTCTCTCTCTCTCTCTCTCTCTCTATATATATATATATATATATATATATATATATATATATAAACATTCTCAAACAACACACCTAATTGTGTCAACTGTCAGAATTTTCAGAAAACTTTTGTTTCTGACTGCCCTGGTACATGTATTTTGATACTCATGTTTAAGTTCTCAAATTATGCAAACACCAAAATTTACAGAACATTGTGTCAATTATTTGGTTCAGTCACATACACAGAAGTTAAAGTAAAGGGAAAAGTAACAGTTGGAACAAGCTAGCATATCCAAAAATCATAAGTAGTCAACTATGAGAGGGTCGTACTTCAGGCAGAAGATTTTGTTTCTGCTCTGTTTTTCACCAGGAGATTTTAACTTTAGCTGGAACAAGATGCAAAACGGGAGAAAATGATACTAAAATGTTGTTAGTTGGAGATTCTTATTCATGGTTAAGAATTGTTTCATGAGACTAGAATTCTTTCATGAGACTACTCATAGGCTAAAATCAATTAGACCGCTTCTCTGGTATAGACCCGTACTAGAAGAGAGTAGATAGGTAGCAAATGTTTCTTTATACTATGGAAGTTTACACTGTGTAAAGTGTTATGGAGACCCAAAAACAATCAAGAATGTGTCCCAGCATGTTAAGGTGACAATCTATCCAAACTGTTTTGCTAAAGATTAGGTCAAAGTTGAGAATTTTTTATCAACTAACCAACTTGACTTCAAACATTACACTGTTATTTGCCAAATTATATGATATAGACCTTGTTGATAGATGAGCTGACATTTTCATCACTATTAAGTGTTACATGCTCACTAAGTTCTTTCAAATGAGAGAAATCAAGAGACCAACAAATCCTGATGCATAACATCATAATATTTGTTTATGCTTCAAAGGGTGTTATTCCCTCACCAGACAAATCCTTTCGAGCAAACCTATGCTTCTTAAACTTCATCTATCCTACAAAGATATCTATCCCTACATAAGAATCTGTAACCTTCTAGAACCCACAACAACAATCACATACTTTGAATAGCAACAGTAGTAACAAGCCGTTAGTATTATTAAATAACACTATCCTAACTTCAAGTTGGTTTTATATCAAAGAGGGAGAAAAACATGTCCATAAAAAATTATTCAGCTGAAGCCATGAACTTGATCAGAATCATTCTCATGAATTCATGAGTTATCCCATAATGGTCAGGAAACTTGTAAGGAAAAAAGAGTCCCCTTAAACAATTTTGCCATCATGTAATATTGGATCTACGGGTACTTACTATAAAGACAATTTGCTGCATAGCCCATTCAACTGATAAAAGGATTCCCATGGTCCTCAATTGATCTTAATGTAGAAACTTTTATTATGTGTTGGAGCAAAATGATGAAGAAGATGATGCCTTCAGTTTGAAGAATTTTCATAGTACTAAACAACAAATGATAAAATATTATATTATTGTTCAACCAAGTAGACACTATCAGCTTAAATAAATATAATATGACTATTTCAGATAAACATGAATTTCTAATCGCCATGGCGAGAGGTCCATTATCAATGGTCATTTTGTAACCGAATAAAAGCAAGGGTGCCTCATGGTCTTCCAGATGACTATGCCAAGTGCTTCTTGCATAAGTCATCTTTGAGACGATGCTCTTGAAACGCAAGAGACGTCTACAAGAATTTAAATCGTTAGGATGTAGAAAAACCATAAGCAGCCAACTTTTTTCTACAAAGTTCCAACAAATAGCTGCTTATCGTGATAGTTGGGCAAATTATCAGAATCTGACAGCATTCTCCTAATTTGGAAATAAAACACAAACCTCCACAGTCTGAAGCTCCTTAAGAAGAGACTCTGATGGGGTTGTGATCGTCTGAATAACATGGGCACGCTGAGAAAAACAAAACAAAAAATCATCAGAATGATACTACATGAGTGGGGTATGATGACCTAATGATGGTAAAGAGAACCTACATAACTGCCCACAAGGTTCTGAAGTTCGAATTGTATTTTCCCCAGCATCAACAAAACCCTGCCTGATTTATAATAAAGGAAGTAAAAAGTAAACCATGAACAAACATTAAGAATCAGAAAGAACTTAAGGATGAAACTCCCAATATTGATACTTCTAAAGCATATGTGAGTCCCAAACCACTATAGGAAAATTTTAAATACTCTAAATATTCAATTGGATGGCACATGCAGGCAGGAAGGGCTTTTAGAGAGAACATGCACACACAGAGAAGGGAAAGAAAAAGAGAACTGTGGCTAACTGAGATTGAAAATCACTTTAATCCTTACCAATGATATCATATAGTTGGATCAAAAACTTATAATTGTTAGATCATGAGTCACAAGAGATAAGAACTTTGATGCACCAACTAACAAGAGAGATGAACTTTGATGTACTCACCACTATCCTCATCATCATTTAGTGCAGTTTTCTCAAGCAAGCAGGTGCCCATTTCTTCTAATGCTTCTGAGAATTCTGCAAGAAAAATATAAATGTAAGAGGTTGGTTAAACAATTAGCAACACAGATACTGGCCTAAACTTAAATGTAAGAAACTTTCACATCGGGACAAGAAAAAATGAATGCAATGTTCTGAGTCCTGACAACAGAATATCTTGATCCCATACATCTCAAAATACTTCCATCAAGAGCCTAATGTCGCTATTCCTACAGCATACTGATGAGTCTCTCTGTGTGTGGGTGTAATCCATGATCCAGGTCCTTCAATCAAAATAGGGTCAAAATCGGTACCAAGACCAGGTCACACACTATAGGATAATAAAGTTTTAAGGCCACCTGTCAACCTGACACCACTAATCAGTATGAGGTTCCAAATTCCTTACAAAGTAGGTATAAGGGGGCCTGGCCCAAAAACCATGAAGGAGGTTACCAAGGAAAACCTGAGCATAAGACAATGGAGACATTGGTATCCTTATGTGAAGCAATATCAGCATAAGACCCCCATACCATATGACTTGTTAAATAAGAATAAGATATCTTCAGTTATAAGAAAGTCAAAAGTAAATGTTGTTCAAAGGCAGCATATATTGTAATTGAACTTTAATATTCATTGAGGACTTGTTTTCTTGAAACTTGAGTTAATTAACTTGTGCTTTACTAAATTTCATTTTATAGCGTCATCCAAATTTTGGCAGAAATATTTTACATACAAAGCAATAAGGAGAGCCAACTCCAACCACATTGTGCAGCACAATAAATAATAGAACTACCAACTTTTAAACTTAAATGTTTAAACCATAGTATGTAGTATCGGCCAATGCCAATAAGTTGTAGCATATCCATTTTGGCCTGCCCGACCTTATACAGACCCATATCATACTAACCAATACGAATATTGGGCTCCGGTCAATTCAATAAAGAAACAATTAAAAGAAGACGAGAGAAATAAGGGGGGAAACAGTATAACAACAGTCGTGCCGAAGATCGACGTGCTAAATTGTGTCGAACTTGTATATATACACAACATTCATCCATCTTAATATTATTCCGTTCAAAATTATCTACTGCAGGTGTACTTTGCCTAAAACCAAGTATAAACAATATTATCTATTGTGGGTGAATGATTTATCCATGTTGAGCATTATTCAATTCAAAACCAATGACGAACAACAAATAATACATTAAAGTGTGCCTAAATGTATCGAATACTTTTCTAGTTTTAGTTAGTTTTTGCCCTTCCAAAAGACCTAAAGTCCGAAACCGCCAAAACTGTGGCAAACGATGTTGGTAAGGGTCTGAAACCGATTCCAAAACTGTGATCCCAGTTCGAACTTCAATGACAGCTCTGAAATGAGTAATCTGTTCACATCAAAGAGAAACTAACTTCTGGATGTACTCCAAAAATCCTACTCCATCTACCAAAAAGTGCCATTTATACCTAACGTCCTAATCCGAACAAAAAAAAATTGTTGTTAATTTCAAAGATAAAGAAAAATAAATACAAGAACCCAAAATTGTACTTAGACATGAGTTACTACAAGTTATCATTTTCATGTGTTGGAATGAACATTCTTACAGATTGATATCCGTGATCATCAAATGAAGCTAACCAAATTTACCACGGTTGAGAAGAAACTGAATCAAACAAACTGGAAAAGGAATGTAAAGGGGGTTGTAACTAGGTCAAGCATCTATAATTGATAAGGTATAGACAAGTTACATCACAAATTCCGCCATGTGTTGAAGTATAATTAATTTTGGTCATGAGAAACAAAAAAAGGACTTCTTGTCATTGCAGTGGATTAAAAAAAGAAAGGAAAACTTATGGCAGATAAAGTTTTCTGGATACATAGAGCAACATAATTATCTAAGGGGCATTAAGAAGTAAGAACCTCTGAAATATAAAATATATATACCATATGCACTATTTGCAGTGGCCGCTGCAGCTGAAAGTAAGCTATCATAGCAGCTTCTCATATCTAGCATGTCCTGCAAATTAGAACTTAATTAGTCCGAAAGCTGAAGAGAAGTTAAATCTAGTCTTGCCAATCTGAGGAAAACTTAAATTTGAATGTGACAACCAATATGTTTGTCTTATGTGTTGCATATTACTTTATCCATACAACCCCATTGTATGCATACCCTTTACCTTTTTAAAAAGTTGCTCGTTCGTTAACTTATGATTTTTTTTATGATTACCCTAATTTGCAAAGTCACCTAACCCCCCAAAAAAAGTTCAAGGTATTAAGGTGAAAATGACTTTAGGGTATTACAGTTCATGGTATTACAGTGCCAAAAGTTGTTGTTGAGAATGACTTTAGTTGTTATTATTATTATTAATGTTTTGAGATAAGGTTGGTCATTAATGACCGTCCTTGTCCTGGGCTACTAGCATGAGGACCCCCTCCTATATACTTTTGCTCGGGCTGGACTTCAACCGATGCCCACTGCTCCCTTCCCTTACCAGTGTTACCACTACAGCACCCCATCGGTGGTGTATTTAAGTGAAAATTAGCCATGTCAAATATTAAATTCTGACTATGTAATAAAAATTACTTCCACTGCCTACTAATTGATTTTCTGATATCATCGCCATCAAGCATTATAGTCATCACCTCTTCAGTAAAGTGATCTTGGGTATGGAGCAACCCAAGATTGGGAAGGGTAGACGAGAAATGGACATGCCATCGACCAAACATCTTCCTGCTGAAGGATACTACCATAAGGAGAACGCTCTATGTAGAAACTTGGACTGCCATATTGTAACCTAATTGGTCATAATAAGCTTTTTCTCATAGAAACCCCAATGCATATTTTTAGACTATCACAAGTTCACAACATCGTAGAGAACATAGCATGCTCATTATAATCTTACTTGACAAATGTGGTTTTCATGCGGCAATAAAACCAAAATTGGTAGGACTTAACATGGGAGATTGATTTGTTATTAGTACTAAAATGAGCACTTGAATTCTATTTTTTGTGAACCCTAAGACTATTTGGAGAATGATGTTATAACTGATCCTATCTAGTATTTACGCCACTTTAAGTAGTATGATCTAATTCCATATGTTATTATCGGTCATAAATTATGTCTTTAAAGGAAAAACAACTAATGCTAGGACAACACAAACGGGAAAAGGCAGGAGTTATTAGCATAGTTATATGTTAGGAAGCACAGATACTCTAAGGGTCTGCTTGGATTGAGGGGGAAAAAAATAAGCAGAGTTAAGTGGGGTTAAATGGGGAGGAGTAGAGTGAGGGGGAGTAGAGTCAATACATAGAACCTTGTTTGGATTGGAGGGAGAGTTAAGTCGGTGCCGTGTCATGTCCATCTCGTGTCATGCCAGGAGTATTCGACACAACAAACTCCAAATACACCGGGACAAGCCAAAATAGGCTCCGTCTCCATGCCGATGTGCATGTATCTCGTCGTATTCGTCTCCATGCAATTTTATGCTTGAAATTCGTTATAGCATGCCAGTGGTGAGAGTTACAACTTCCATATAAAAAACAACACAAACAAACAAAATTATGTAATTTGCATAATTTATCTTGAAAACAAGTGTCACAAGTTCGTTCAAGTCTAAGATCAAGTCAAACTACAAAAGAAACAATAACATAACAACAAAAATAAAAATTATGTGCAAAAGAACAAATAAAGATTCCAACTTTCCCCTCATTTCATATCAAGGGGATCAAGGACAAGCTGTAATTATTCATCAAAGCCCCAGAATTACGTAAAATTACAAAATTGAAAGAAAAATAAAAAACCCTTTTTTGCAACATTTCACAACAAGATCTCCCAAAAGCCTAATCTAAATTCAAATAAAAGATCAATGAATCCCCTTTCCCATAAAATTAATCACAATCCTAAAATTCTAGCTTTGTCAACAAAATCCGATAAAATTAATCACAATCCTCTTTCACCCATAATCCTACAATCCTAGCTTTATCAAAAAAAGTTCCCCAAAAACCAAGAATCCAAAAAAATACCCAAATTTCCCAAAAGCTCTAGCTAAATTCGAATATTAATCAAAAGAAAAACTTGCATCCCCTTTTACCCAAAATCCTAACTTCGGCAAAGAATTCAAGAAAAAAAAATCCCAAATTTCCCGAAAAATATCAAGAAATCAAGATGGAGAAAGAGAGAACTGACAAATAAAAAATCAAATTTACCTGCGATGCCTGCACTAGCTCATCGAGCTTGGCCGTTGGGCGCTGGCGCCGGATGTCCTTCTTCTCCTTCGCCTCGCTCTTGCTGTGCACGAAACCTCGAAACTTCCTTAATGGCGACTTCATCTCCCCCCAATTCCCAAATTGTAAAGAGAACCGGACCAAAACGCAAATCCCGGAAAATCAGAGGTGGCAGACGCGAGAAAAGGCGAGAACTTGGGGAAAATCCGGCCGGACGCGCTATATAGAAAGAAGGAAGACGAACGAAGGGACTGGAGCGAAAATAATGAAAGAATGGAGGGACTGGAGCGCAAATAGATGAGAAATGGAGTGGGCGGATGCGAAAAAGGCGAGAACTTAGAGGAAAAAATGGGTCGATCACGCTATATAGAAGAAGGAAAATGAGTAGAGGACTTGCCAAAAGCTCCTCTGGATGAGGATTGTTGGGGAGAGAAGATATTAATTTGGAAAAAGGATGAGGACTATTTTGCGATATTCCCGGTCTTTAAGACCAGGAACGGGAGGGAGGAAAGAAGAAGAAGCAATAGCTTTCTTTCCTTCTCACTCACTCTCTCTCTCTCTCCATACTTTCTCTCTCCTCGTGTGCATTTTTATTTATTTTTTATTTTAATTAATTAATGTATAATTATTTATTAATTTGCTATTTTATTATTTATTTTCCTTTTTTGCTTTGACCAGTCTTTGGTCAAAGAGAGAGATATTTGGGCGAGAGAACAAATGGAGAGGGAGAGGGAGAGGGAGAGGGAGTGTGCAAGGGGATTTGTACATCTGTCACTATGCCAGCTGTTATATTAGGAGTCACTTACATGTGGGGCCCACAGTATCAAATATAATACTCGGTTATGATCATGATAGATCATTAAATGTCTAGTAGGACTCTCCTTATAGACAAATGTCAAGGGTATTTAGGTAGCTTTAGGAAATTATGACAGTTCGAAATATATTCAGTATTGTCAAAATTTTAACAGTCTATATAAAATCATAGGCACGGTGGCACCTGAGCTCCTTTGTCGTCTTCATAGTTCACGTGCTTTACATATTATTTTGTTTAATAAGCTAGTACATCGACGGAGCGCACATAGCTGGCAGTATCTCCTAGCTTGACAGCTCATGCGTGCGAACATTGTCCTCAACTTGCATTTTACTTAGCTAGCTAGTCTTTGTCGTATCTCGTGATCTTGCAAAATGTGACACGCGCGCGCGCACACACACACACACACACACACACACACACACACACATATATATATATATATATATATATATATATATATATATATATATATATATATATATATATATATATATATATATATATATATTACATGTTTTACTTTCAACATGCTATTATATATATCTTGTTATGTTCCTTTGAGAACCTAATTTTCTTCCAGGCTTAGGCGAGCAAATTGGAGGAGCGCAGACCGGAGTTTATCCAAGAGCTTTATCAATAGAGGACGTTGTTGATTATCCAAATGTCACGACCCGCACCCGGTGAAAGGGCACGAGGCCATGGGTACGTTCAGCCTACGTCGCAGTATCAGCGGTAGAACGCTGTCATAGGGTACTATAACAAAATATAAATGTATCTGTCAATGATAACTCTCCATACAGAGGATAATCACAGAATAATACAATCTCAATCACAAATAGCTAAGGAATAATAATAATAGCACGATAAGAAAACAGATAGATGTCAAAGTGCAATACAACCAAATAGAAATAAGTATAAGAGTCAACAACACATCTCAAATAGCAGATAGTTTAATAAGACATATCAGAAAGATAACTGGAAACAAATCCAGACAAATATCCTAGCTATCTAACTAGGCACTACTGATGTCTCCTCTAAGCTAGCAGGATCCTCCTGGTGATCCATGTCACAAACGTCGTCGACGTCCACTCCATAATAGGTCATGCAAAAGTCCTTCAGATCCTCTGAAAAATATATCCAGTCAGGATTGCAACGAAGTACATAACTCTAAAAACAGTTCCATTGCATGGTAGGAAATATATATAACTCGTAATAGAATAATATACATGATGTACTGGAATAGAAATACAGAGAAATAGCATCATGAAGATATAAGAAACTGAGTACATGAATAATATAGAGAACATGTTAACTTGAAATAAACACAAGTGATTTAGAACACAAGACAGTTATGTGATTGGTTTAGGTTGTACATGATTATTCTACGGTAACTCGATTATACGTGAAAGGTATAATCGACATGTACATGATTATACTAAGGGATTTAGTCGCATAACTACTTATACTCCCCTGCCTAAATCAATACATATGGATCTGATCACGACACGTTACGTACATGATTGTTAATTACACATGAAGCACATGAAAGAATAATACGAATACAAGTAGTGCACGATGCACATGATAAAGTACATGAAATATTCGATGTACCCGATAAAGGGATAACATCTCCTGACAAGTCCATTTAGCATCAATCCGTGTAACAGTGTGTCAACATCAAGTAAAGTAGTCTAGAGCAGGTAATATAGATACTATCATGATGAAAACAATCAGAAGTAGGTACTCGCATGATATCCTGAGCAACGACTGAGTATCGATATCTGAACCAGCATCACAAAGACCTAATATAAATTTACAGAGTTACATAGTTTTTTATAGTAAATAATTTATTTAAATGCATTAATTATATGCTTCTAGGCCTTTTCTAGGTCATGGAAGTCAAACTAGGTCAAATTGGTCAAACTAGGTCAACTCTAGGTCAAACTAGTTCAACTTAAGTTTCTAGGTCAACATCTTGCTAAACCAAGGTATCCTGGCCAATACTAGGCCAATACCTTATGTAGCTATCTACATTGCATATACATATACTCTATAATACAATACCTTCCCTATTTTTCAATATCTTATGACAAACACATAGGTAATCCCATAGCTAATACCTTATTTCCTATACATGCCATATATTGACATTACCTACTCTATTACCTATTTATAAGTTACATATTGACATTACCGATACTCAAATTTTGTACAACCATTACCTATATTATTCATTAGTCTAGACACTACCTAAATTGACTCTCACACAAACACATGAAGGACACACACACAACTCAAAACTCTCTAACCCCTGCTCATCCTCTTTCTCACCCCACAGGTCATATGACACTGTCATTTGACAGTTCACTCTTCCTATTGATGCTTGCTAATGCAAGCAGTTGTTACATATTGCTGCATGCACTCTGGAAGCCTACTTACCTACTATCATACACCCATATTCACACAGGCAGCATCTACAAACACAAACTCTCATTACTCATCACAAGACTCATGTGTGTACCAACACACACAAGACAATCGCTCCTTACTGTTGGACCAAGTACCCTGCCTCCCTCTATTCCCTGTCACATGGGTGTCTAAACAGGGATTTTAAATCCCCTACATATGTGTGCAAGCTCACACACCATTCTCCTAATTCCCCTACCACTTGCAGTTAGGCCCCCAAATCTATCCCCTGCCTGTGCACACTTGTGAACAGGTAAATGCCTCTTACCCCTCAAGGCCAACCAAGCCTAATAGGGGCCCCTATGCTAAGTGCACATGTGTGCACTGACCTACCCAAGCTCTTCCCAATTGCCCTTTGCCTAGCATACTGACACACCTGCACATTATCTATACATATGCACACACATACACTAATCACACATACCATAGGCATACACACTCACTCATGACACTCTCTAACACCCTTGCCTAGGTACAACCTACATTAGGTAACACTCTCACTTACATGCCTACACTACACTGACACATACTAAGCCTACTACTACTACTGTTGTATACATGACTGCCAACATGTCTCCCTATTGATACTAACCTCTGGCAATAGGGCTTCCCAAGGGCCAATAGGACCTTTCCTCCACCTGTGTATGCCTGCACCTAGGGACATTTCCCCCGATCCTGTACATATACATAAGGATTAACTCCTTACCTATCACTCACTCACAAGCCAGTCCACTTGTAGAAGCATTGAAAAGAATAGAGAAGGATCCATGCGGCCAGAGAACCCCATGCGGCTCAGAGGGTTCATGCGGCTCAAAGTATCAATGCGGCTCGAGCGTCTATGCAGCTCAAACAAGTTCTATGCGGCTCAGAGGGGAGCCACGTGGCCTGCAAACAGCTCTTCCCTTTGTCCTGTACCGCATTAAGTACCTTGACGGCTGACAGCTCTGACAAGGCGACAGTCCTGACACAAAGATGCAATTATGACTCTGTCATAATGGCAGACTCCTAGGGAAACGAAAGAAATCTCTGACACAATCCCCCAAGATCCAGAAAATGCCACGCGGCCTTGACACGTGGATAGTCGTATGCGGCTCGAGCGGAGACTCCCCATGCGGCTCAGGTCGAAGCTGTCCTATGCGGCTTGGGCCGAAGATGTCTTATGCAGCTCAAGCAGAGGCTCCCCCATGCGGTTCACGAAGACTATCTCCATACAGCTTACGAAGAAGCTACCCATTATGCGGCCACCTACGCTCATACGACCCAAATCATCATTATGCGGTTCCAATGATCAGGGGCAACTCCCCAATTAGCCTTGACACGTGGCCAGCCTTATGCGGCTCAATCCTCATATGGCTCAGGTTTCCTCAGTGGCTCGCGGGTGATCCATATGGCAGGACACGTGTCATAAAGCCAATCAATCTCAATAACCCAGATTTACTGCAATCAAAGATTGGGTCAAATCCCAATAATCTGGGACACGTGGCGGAAGAATGAATTAAATTTATTCATTCAGATTTACAGACATCGACAAATCATCATGATGGAGATTTATTACAATCAGCATTAATTACTGATAGGATTTGGCGCAATCTACATTAATGGCCCAGATTCATCACACTCGAGACTAATGGCCCAGATTGATCAATCAACAGGCCGCCGCCGCTTTAAGAAGGGACAATCATTGCAAAACATAATGAGGACCCCATTCATATAAATAGCAAGGTGTCATTCCCTTGCGAGAGAGATACGCACGAAAAGATACGCAGATAGAGAGAGACACAGAGAGAGACATACAGAGAAAGAAAAGAGAGCATTTCCTCAACGCCAAGCAGTTCTTCTCCGGAGTCAAGGCTGCATCCGATCGTCCAAGGAGTAAGGTAGAGCTGTCGTCGCTTTCCCGAGCCTCTATCGTCACCCCCCAGAATCTAAAATAAATAATTGTACTTATATTGCTGTACCTAGGTTTTTGTCCCTAGGCTTTCTTTGTACAAGCGAGTTTGTATTGTGAAGTAAAAGTCTAGTCCTCCGATAATTGTTCTGTTTTTTTATATTTCATGGCAAACACGATGGCAACTCTGCTGGAGACAAACTTCTCTACGGCTGAGGAGTTGGTGATGTAATCGGATGCAGCCAAACTTGGCTCCACGCAACAGAAGATTGTCGTCCGCTTCGACCAACAGACGTTTGAAGAAATGCTCTCTGAGGGAAGCGCTGGCCCGGTCCAGAAGCGAACCCGCATAAAGAAGGCTCGCAGGGAGTGGAGGCCAAAATCATTTGCTCCTTTCCAAGCCCTGGACGGAGTACTCTCTACTACCCAAGACGGCGAAGGCGATTCTTGGGCGGCCCCACTTCGGGCCATAGAGGACTCTGCTGTCCCCAAGTCCGGCAGAGGAAAGCACTACGATACTGGACTCCCATTGACAAAGAGTGGTTCTATGCGCCCCAAGAAGAAGTCGAGCACTCAGGTGGCCAAGTCTGCCAACAGCATGCAGGATGCTCATGCGGTTGAATCTGCCAGCCGCATGAAGGAGGTCTATACGGCCAGATCATCCAGCCGCATGAAAAAAACTCATGCGGCCGAAACTCCCAGCCGCATGAAGAAAACCTATGCGGCTACGCCTGCCAGCCGCATGAAGGTTATTGATGACAGCCGCATGACGCCTACTCCACGTGGCTCTGTCTTCGACCGCCTCTCCTATGGTTCTGATCTCCTGTGCTCCCAAGAAGATATGTCTGGCTCTCTCCAATATCACTTAGACTCTTCCTACTTTGTGCCCTTACGCACTAGAGCGAAGAAGTCTAGGGCAGTGCGAGCTTGGCAAGCTCGATCCGCTGATCCGACCTCTGACCATCCGAAGGTCCCGCATACCGTTATGCGGGCCTCAGATGGGAAGTTGTACAGAGCCACTCGAGTCCAGCCCCCGGCGGCAAACGGACAGAGAGGTTCGCAAAAGTCTCCCAAAATCTAGGGAGCAAACATGGTCGATCCAGACCCATCTGACTTACGTGAGGCCATCCTCCACAAACGTAAGGAAAGAGAAGGCGCATCGGGGTGCAAGGAGTCCTCATACGGACGTTACTGCACCCAAGTCATCGTCAACTGCTGTTGCAACAACACGACGATACGAGAAGACCGGTAGTCCGTCTTTCAAAGACTGCAATAGCCGTCTTCAGAAGACGAGGCACTTTCCGTCGTCTCCTGCAACTCTGCTCAGAAAATCCCTGCCGATGGGAGAGGGAAGAAGATGAATGTTCCTAGCCCGAAGATTGTCACTGCCACTTTTCTAGCTTGAGACTATTTTGGTCATTTTCAAAATTTTATAATTTAATTTGAATTATTATTATTATTTATAATTAATGTGATTTTTGAGTTATTTTTAGAATAATTGTTTTTGGTATTTTAGAGACTTTGACTTAAGTTGACCTTGTAGACTAACCTAGTAGCTAACCTAGGTCTTGACTAAGAGATTAGGATTTGAGAACCTAGGTTGACTTAAGTTCATGAGGATGAACTCATTGGGATTAATTTGGTGAAATTAGGAGTTAGTTTGATATGGAAATGGCTTGTGAAGTCACAAGTCATTTTAGGACTAAAAGGCTTAATGGCCCATAGCCCACACCCATTAAACCAAGCCCTAACCCTAGAAATTTTGAATAGCCTCTATGGTCAGCCCCTCCCCTATTTATATGCTCTTAAAACTAGGGTTGCCTCTTTAGGAAACTTGCCATTTGGAAGAGGTGAGTCCCCAACTTTGTAAATCCTTAGAAAATCCATTTCTTCTCCAAATTCCTTCAAATAAATTGCATTAGGACCTAAATACCATGTTCTTGTTGTTTGTATCAAGTGTTGACAGGAAAGGAACAATTTGGAGAGCTTTTGGTGGTTTAGAGGATCCTTCTCTTTGGAGCTTTTTGGGAGACTGAACACCTATAGGTAAAATCCTATCCATAGCTCCTAAAATCTGGTAAAATTCATTTCTAGGTTGCCCTAACCCTAGCCTAACTATAAGAATAGGGTTTCCCAAATTTTTGTGTCGTTTCGTGTCCATTCTGGACACGTATCAGTGCATATTACTTGGTGTTTGATGAAATGCCCCAATGGGCATTTCGTGTGAGATTTTGAAATCCATTTGAATAGAAAGTTAGTCCTAGGTGTCGTCTAGGGTTTTCCAGTGTCGTGTGGTGTTTTGTGTGTCGTGTCGAGTCGTGGGGACACGGGAACACGCGGGTGCGGGTGCGTGCGCGCGGCACTGTAGCTCCCCTGCTACTCGGGGGCTACTGCGCGCTGGATACGCAACTTCGACACAAGATTTTTGGTATGGTGATAGGTTCAGTGACTGACACGAGGCTCGTAAAGTTTCACGAGTCCTCGTGTCATGTCGGACACGATATTCAGGATGCAAGGGGAAGCTGATGTGTGCGTGCGTGTGCAGTGTGTGTTTTCTGTTATTAAATCATTTTAAATGATTTTAAATTAGATTTTAATGTATGTATGGATCCTAAATATGATACTTAAACCCTGTTATACTATGTTACATTATTGTTTGGGTTTTAGATTGTGTTTTGGCTCGAATTATTGGAGAACAGTGCAAATTCTGATACACTGTCTGATACTCTGATTCCAGTTTTCTAAACCATTAATTCCCTATTTTGTTATGTTTTTTTACTAATTAGGATCCCTACATGTTACAAATTATGTTAACTAAGTCTCTAAACTCCATTTTAGGCTTTTGGTTATGTATTGAGGTTTTTTTGAATATGGATTGAGTTCATTTTCGAATTTGTTGAAACCTGAGATTATTCAATGGTTGTTCAGTCCCTATCTTTGGTTTTATTAACCTGTGTTGTTGGTTGCCTCATTTCCCTTTTGATTAACTGAGTATTGGTTCTAAAAACCTGAAATGGAACGGAGATTTATGTGTGTAAACCTGAGAGGAATTTGTACTTTTAGTTTCATTACCTGGGAATAAGTTAGTTCATTACTTAGAATTATTGCTTCCCAGTTTTCTTCCTTTGGCTGTTATTCCCTATTAAGGCAAAACCTGAGAATGTTTTTGAACTATTGTTACTTGATGACTGATTTCTTCCTTACTGCATTGTTAACTTCTCTAGTAAACTGAAATGAGGATTTCATTGTTAGACTAAATTTGGGTAATGTATTGATGGTAAACTGGAATCAGTTTTCTGAATTGGGACTGTTGGGGGTTCTATAGTTCACTGTTTTTCTTCCCCTCCTATCACAGTATTCATGAGGCACACACCCTTGTGTTGTTCACACTCAAGCCTATGGGCTAGACACACACTTGCACTTGTGTTCTCATGTGTTATTCCCCCTCACACTCTATGTATGTACTTATATATATATAGGCATTGTTATATATATATACAAGTTTTTCCATATATGTGTATATGTATTTCTATATATAGATATATTGGTGTCATGATGTGTGGGGTTGTGTTATGTGTCATAGAGTATGGAATACCATAGGACTAATGTAGTGTGTAGATGATATGGTGTGTCATAGATTATGTTATAGAGTATTGGATAGATGTTCCTAATAGACTTTTAGTCATAGTATAACCTAGAATAGACTTGTTAGAACCTAGAATAGTCTTGCTAGACCTAGATTAGACTATTTGACCTAGATTAGACTAGTTTGACCTAGATTAGACTTGGTTGACCTAGTTTGACTTCTAGGGTTGACCAGAGTTGACCAAGAGTTGAGTTTGGTCTAAATTGACCTTGTTTCATGTAGAATGCATTAATTTGCATCGTATTATCATTGTAGACTCATAGTGACTTGTACTGTTCTATAGGAGACAGACACCACTCCTCGGACAGTATACTTTCTCCAGATTCTCAGGATACAGGCGAGTACATTCTCTGATCATTTCATATCCTGCATTAGGAGTATATTTCCTGCTTTAGATTACTATACATGATGCTGACACGTTGGAAACACGGATTAGTACTATATGGATCTTGTTCTGCGATGTTATCCCCTTAGCGGATACATCGGGTATTCGTGTTCGTGTACTTTATCGTGAACATCATGTACTCCTTATATTCGTGACATTCGTGTACGAAACGTGTGAAATCGTGTATAATCATGTTTTCACATGACCTTCGTGTACAATAACATAACTTAGCCAGATCCTTGTGTATTGATTGGGACGGGGGAGTAGAAGTGGTTATGTATTCAATCTAGTAGATTACTCGTGTACAACCTCTGTAGATTACTCATGTATAACATCGTGCCGTTTACATAACCATCTTGTGCTCTGAATCACTAGACACTATCAGTTCTCTATATACTGTAGCTATTTATTTACAGTCTTTCCTGTTTATCATATTTCTTCAGTTTCTTGTATTTTACTCTATAAGCATGATTATATATCCTGACCTGCTATGATTTGTTGAGATGTACTGTGCTCGCTCCTGTCCTGACTGGACCTGTTGAAATATTACAGAGGACGAGGCTGAGGCGTTCTGCCCTACCTACTACGGTGCTACACTAGACGAGTGCCTGGACTTGGACCAGCAGCAGGATCCACTAGCTGTAGATGACACTCCCTTAGACTAGGACTGTCTTTACTATTCTGGATTACTGTATTAGACTTTGAGATTTTCTGAGATGTATTATTTAGACACTTAGAATTCTGGATTGTATCTCTGTGATTCTCTGTGTCTGGATATTGTTATCTTTCATTATCAATCTATCTTACCTGTTCTACCTTAGTTGTGGTTGAGTTTATAATGTGTTATGTCACCCCCATTCGGGGAGTATAACTGTATTACCTTCAATTGTTAGTTGTTGTGACCTAGGACAGCGTTCTACCGCCGACACTACGGCGTAGGCTGGACGTACCCACGTCTCGTGCCCTTACTCTAGGGTGCGGGTCGTGACACATTTTTAGTGGTGGCCCATGCAGGTCTAGGATATAAGTGTAGTGGTATTCGAACTAGAATATCGCTGCAGCCTGCAGTAGAAATTAGTATATTTTTTAAGGTACTCAATCACACTAGAAAAAACTCCTTATCAGATTCCGTATATCTATTTTGCTGCTTATTGTCTTCCTTAGAATTTTAAACTGTCCTTCTTTGATTATTTCGACTCATTCTCAGTAATTGCTTCTTGTTTGATCTGTGTCTCCAGGATGGTTGAGACGCGATCGCATCGCCCCGTGACGGGAGAGGCTGGAGAGGGGTCTGCCACCTCTCGTGTCCAGTAGCCAGCTTCCAGTGCTACAGGGCCAGTGCAGCCCTCAGGAGTGGGAGTTTCTGCCACTTTTGGAGGAGCACCTCCGGCAGTCAGGAGGCCAGTTGTGATTCCAGAGATCCTTCCCACGCAGCAGCCTCCGCCTGCGGGGATGGTAGATGCTGCCTATCTCTTCTCCTTCGTGGAGAGGATTCTGGAGTCGCACCAGCAGCAGCAGACGAGGCAGACTGCCGATTTCCGGCAGGGGATTGATGAGGCGCACCAGCTGGTTCGCACCACAGTCGAGATGATCACAGCTCAGGGGACTCAGCAGCAGCCCCGTCGGAGGGAGAAGGATATACAGGACTTCCAGAAGATGCACCCTCGGGAGTTCTTCGGCACGGAGGGCATCCATGTTGCAGATGACTAGATAGAGCACATCGAGGAGATCTTCTGGCTAGCAGAGATACCAGCTCGACTCCAGATCGAGGCGGCAGGCAGCCAGATGTAGGATTTGGCTCGAGCATGGTATCAGGCAGATCCCAGAGTAGGAGTTGAGGGCCAGACTTGGGCCCAGTTCAAGGAGCTGTTCAAGGAGCAGTTCTTTCCCGATGTAGCCTTGGGTGGGATCGAGGCGCAGTTTGAGGCTCTGGTTCAGGGGAACCAGACAGTAGCTGAGTATGCCGGGGAGTTCTGCCGACTGGCCAGGTTCATTGATGATCTGATGGAGAAGACCAAGGCGAGGAAGTTTCGCCGAGGTTTGATTAGGGAGATTCGGTCGCTGACTAAGAGCGACCGAAATGCTACATTTGTTGAGATTTATTCTGGGGCCATGGCGGCAGAGGACGACCTGGGACTGAGGCAGAAGAGAGGTCGCGACCTTCAGTCCGGCAGTAGCAGTCAGGGGCAGGCCAAGAGGCCTCATTTCCAGCAGCAGTTTCAGCATCAGAGGCCAGTGCAGCAGCATCAGCAGCTGTCAGCCCCTGTTTTTTAATTTTAGTTTTATTAGTGCTAATTAATTTTTAATGTTAGTTTTGGCCTTAAAATATTTTATTAGGATTTTTTAGGAATTTTCTATAATTTCTAAATGAGTTTTATATATAAAAATATCACTTTGCAAATTATTAGAAATTAATTAAATAGGTTTTGCAATTTTTTGAAATAATTTTATATCAGTTTGTAATAAAAGGAAATATTTTAATTAGGAAATGCAAATTCTATTTTGCGCTTTCCCACTAATAATTCTATTATGCAAAACCCTAAACTTGGGGGGGCTTTTGTGCTAACCTACTAAACCCCCCCCCGACCAGTCACTCTCCCTCTCTCTCCTCCCTCACCCACTCTCTTTGACCTCTCGAGCGACGACCGCCACGCCGACGGGCAGCCCCCGCCTTTTCCGGCTGCCCCGACCGCCCTCTTTCCCTATAAAACACTCCCCTCTCTCCCCCAGACCTAAAACCCTAGCCCGACACCCTCATCGACCACCACAGCCCACTCCCTTCCCCAAAACACTTCGCCGGAACCCTAACCCCGACGAAGTCTCGTTCTCACAATCCCGACACCCTCATCGACCACCACCACCGCCATCCGCTTCGCCACGCCGAGCTGGACGCAGCGCCACCGGAGCGCCACCGTCCCGACGCCCCAAGCCGCCGCCTCCGCCTTCGAAACTTCTTCGAGAAGTCGGACACGTGAGTAACAGAACTCAATCGTGTCATGCGTGTCTCGCCTTCACGCACGAGACTCGCCAGGACACAACGAGCATGGTGCTGTGCTCGGACACGCGAGGCTGAGCTCGTGCGTGTCGTGCATAGCACAGACACGAGGATCCCTGTGTCCCAAACTGTCCGGACACAGGCTCGTGTTTATATTTTTTTTATTTAATGTCTAACCTAAAACTAAATAAAATAATCACAACCCTATCCCTAACACGACCCACGGGCTGACCCCTTGGCCAGCCCGACAGAGCCTACCCCCCCCCCCCCCCCCCGCGCTGTGTTGGCCTGGGTTCGAGTCCCCCTGGCTGACTTTGCTTTCCTTTTTCTTTTTCTTTTCCTTTTTCTTTTTCTTTTTATATATATTTATATATATATGTATATACATTTATTTGTGTATATATATGTATTACTATATGTACTATATTTATGTATATATATACTTGCTGTTTATATATATATATATATATATATATATATATTTATATATATATACTTCATCCTTTATACTTTATTATTTTATGTATATATATATATATATATATATATATATATATATATATATATATATATATATATATATATATATATATATATATATATATATTTCCTTGTGTATATGTATATATTATTATATATATACTATTATATATGTATACATTATTTTGTATATATATATATATATATATATATATATATATATATATATATATATATATATATATATATATATATATATATATATATATATATATATTAGATAGTTGAGTATTTTCTTATATGTATGTATATATACATATATTTGTATATATATATATATATAATATATGGTTGAGCATTTTCCTATATATATAAATATCCCTATATTTATATATATATATATATATATATTATTTCCTATATGTATTTTACTTAGCTTAGTGTAAATTATTTATATAAATAATATTCATACTTTTATAGTTACTATGTAAAACTTTACCTTATTAAAATAATAATATTTATTTTGCACTTTTACCAAATTATATTTTCTGTATATTTAAATTACTGCAACCATTTGGTGTCCAAGCCTAGCATGGGTATTTGGGCTCAAATATGTTTTCACACATTCAAGACCTGTTCAAGTCATATTGGACTTGATTCATGGCCTTGGGTCCTGTAATTGAGCTTTGGTTCAAATTATATACATGGACAAAATACGCAGATAATTAATTATTGTGTGCATTGCTGTTTTTTATTTTCTAAAAATACTTGAAATATTGCTAAAATTGTGGAAAAATAGTTTTTAGATACTATGTTAAGTTGGCTAATTTAGTATAATTTTTGTAGTATTTAATTTGTTGTTTTGCCCCTAGTTTGGCATATGAAACCAAAACTCACTTTCTGTATACTTAGGAAAACTGATTTTTATAAAATACTTGTACTGGTTGATAAATTCCAGAAAAATTATAATAAATTTCTATGATTAACAAGGATCACTTTAGTACTTTAAGAAAAATTAGGCTTTTTGCCTATCTCTAAAATTATTAGAACACAATGATCTTTTGATTTATTTATTAATTAATTACGACTTATAGTTTTTTTGTGTTATTTTGAGTTTTAGTCGTGTTGAACCCCATCCCTCACTAGTGTAAAGACCCTAGAAAGTTAGTTAACATAGTGTGTCACCCCCACATTGGTCTCCTATGCCAAGTCATCATTTTTGGCTAGGTGCCCAGTCACAAGTCGTGTCGCACCAATTAGTGTCTTAGTGTCTTAGCTTAGTGTAAAACTAAGTTATTGTATTTATTTCTACAGTGACGAGTTACTGGACATCCATAGCTCTGTTATCGCAGCTTGTTTTGTTTTGTTTTGCTAGAGGCAAGTACTTTCTACGAACTTTACATACTGCTATAAACCATAAAAAACTGTGAATCACCAACCATGTTAAATACTGATCCTTGGGGTAGCAAGTTAGAACTTTACATGTTGTATTACTTTCAGTCTCTACCATGTTTGTACCGTATCTCATAATCTCTCTCACATGCTTAAATAATGGGTTAAGGGGAAACTGCTAGTAGTATACGTGATCATGACCTCCTTCTCCGTATGTATTTACCGAGCACCGTTATATTCTATATGTATCTGTGTCGTATGTCTGGTCCCGCGTTTGTGTATGGATATACACAGATACCGTTATGTGTACGTATGTGCACATCAGAAAATTGATATGTACCGCTGTACATCCTGATTACCTATTGACTGATCACTCACCTACTACAGTTTTAAACTTTAAAATGTATATCTATCGCCATGCTAAAACATACCTAAAACTGAACCAACATGATATGTCATTTCCTTTTCATCACATGATCAGTATTATATGTTTGTTAGATTAGTACTTGCTCCCGTCCTGACAGGATAACGTTGTAGGTATCCTTACTGAGGAGGAGTTACTCTGTGACACATACTATGGAGATACTGCCGAGGACCCGGCTCTGCTTTACGAGGATGTTCCTGCGGGGAACCTCGCCTAGTTGTCTTTTGTTTACTTAGACTTTTGAGAGTAGACATGTATTAGACTATATCTTTTTGTAACTGGACATGTATCCAGTTTTACTTTACAGTTCACTTGTACTTGGATATTTTACTATATATGACGACTTTTGTGTTTGGAGCATTTATGATTCTTCTTCACTTATAGAACTGTTAGCACATTTAGTCTTATCCTGTTGTCTTTAGAACAGCTTACTATGTTTTATCTCAATGTAGGCTGGGCATGCCTCGGCCTGGCCCAACAATTTGGGTAGCGGGTCGTGACATGTTTTTAGTGGTGGCCCACGCAGGTCCTGACTAAACTGTTTGGTTACGTTATTGTACCAAGCATGCCTGCAATTAAGAACTTAAGGTAATTAGACAACATTAGGAAAGACGCTTAGAACACTTAGAGGAATGCTAGGATTGCAACATAGGAAATACATCACATGTTTGCTATTATAATTAAATTTTCTTGCATATGATTACTTACTTTAAATAAATCCTTATAAGTCTTTTTATGTGTAATTTAGATGGTGCTTACTCGTTCATCCCAGTATGTTACCCCCGAGAATGGGGCCCTCCATATCCCGTCAGCTGACCAGTTGACTGATACACCTTCACCTACCACATTCCCCCACTCCACAGATCCACAGACCCAGATACCACCTTCCACATCACAGGCCCGATAGGACCCGATACTTCCACCACCCCCTATCACTATACCTACCCAGGCTTCCGTCACACTCGACGGGACCCAGCTGCTCACACTGATCCAGGGGTTCCTAACAACCCATCAGGAGCAGACTACCCTACTCCGCCAGAGCATGGAGCGTTCTGAGGGACGTCCCGTGGTCCCACCACATGTAGAGCCACGGAAGAGAATGGGGACGATCAAGGACTTCATGGGTCTGAATCCCAAGGAGTTCTCAGGGACTGAGGGCATAGTAGTAGCAGATGACTGGCTAGATTCAGTAGAGAGGAAGCTTCTGGGAGTTAGGATGCCGGATGACCTTCAGGTCGAGGCAGCGGGATTTCTGCTGATAGACTTAGTAGGAGTCTGGTTCAGGAATGAGCCGTTGTTCGCGAGAGGTAGAGCCACCTGGGACCAGTTCAAGACCCAGTTCAAGAAGAAATTCTTCTCGACCACTGCTAGAGTAGCCATGGGGCTACGATTCCAGAACATCCAGCAGGGGAACCGTTCTGTTGACGAGTATGCGACAAAGTTTAGTCGCCTGAGCCGTTTCGCTCCTAGTCTGGTTGCTGATCCAGAGGAGATGACCCGTAGGTTTTGCCATGGTCTAGTTCCAGACATTGGCATTCTTATAGTGGCGAACGGTACGACTGACTACTACCAGAGCCTAGAGTTGGCCCGGAGCATCGAGGAGCGTCTTCTGTCATGCAAGAGGCCGGCTTCTGTACACCATGAGGGACCGTCCAAGCGTCAGGCTTTCCAGCAGAGAGCACCGACGCCGCCCCAGCAGGCTTACCGTCCCCCTATATCACATCATCAGACCCCGCCAGTTAGAGCCCCGGGACCCCGACAGCAGCCGAAGGAAGGTATTTGTGCATTCTGCAAGAGGGTAGGCCACGACGCTTCCATCTGCAGGAAGAAGTTGGGGCAGTGTTTGGCTTGTGGGTCTGCCACCCATCAGCTTCGAGAGTGCCCAGTAGCGAAGACTAGAGGACCGCTCCCGACTCAGCAGCAGAGGTTCGGGCAGCATCTGCAGCAGCAGAAGGGACCTCAGGGGAGGGTTTATAGTCTAGCCATTGAGCCGGAGCCGGAGCAGGTTTCGGAGTCAGATTACTTAGCTGACGTCATCACAGGTCATGTTTATTTGCATACTTTTCTAGCTGTATATTTGTTTGATTCTGGTGCATCTCATACCTTCCTATCATTAGAGTTTATACATAAACATCATCTAGTAGCTACACCTACTGCGGAGATTAGTAGAGTGATGACGGGAGGAGGACCAGTGCCTATTAGATCTATCTATAGATGTTCTATTTTTATAGCCGGGAGAGAGTTCAGAGGGCGATTCTTTGTGATGCCACTCCCCGGTTATATCATATTGGGGATGGACTGGCTTAGCTACGCACATGCATCTATAGATTGCCATGAGGGTAGTATTTTGTTCAGTCCTCCAGGCACAGCACCATTCAGTGTCAGGAGGACAGGGCCGAAGATCAGCCTAGAGCCGAACTGTTGTGCTACAGTCGGGGATGCAGCACCGCCACACCCTATCATTAGGGAGTTTATGGATGTATTCCCAGAGGATCTTCCAGGACTTCCGCCTGACAGAGATGTGGAGTTCACTATAGATTTAGTGCCTGGTTCATCACCAGTATCCCGGGCTTGCTATAGAGTGAATCCCAAGGAGGCCATAGAGATGAAAGAGCAGATTGATGACCTGTTGAAAAAAGGTTTCATTCGATCCAGTGCTTCTCCATGGGGAGCACCAGTGCTCTTTGTGCCTAAGAAGGATGGTACAGTCCGGTTGTGTATTGATTACCAGGCCTTGAATGCCATCACCATCAAGAACAAATATCCTTTGCCCAGGATAGATGATTTGTTCGACCAGTTGAGCGGGGCGAAGGTGTTTTCCAGGATAGACTTGAGATCCGGGTACCACCAGGTGAAGGTTAGGCCAACAGACATCCAGAAGACGGCGTTCAACACGAAGTACGGGCAGTACGAGTTTCTGGTGATGCCATTTGGTCTCACAAATGTGCCAGCTGTCTTTATGAACTTGATGAATAAGACATTTCACCAGTATCTGGATAAGTTCGTCGTGGTGTTTATCGACGACATCCTGATATACTCGAAGACGCTAGAGGAGCATGCAGAGCACTTGCGGATAGTTTTGGGGATTCTGAGGCAGGAGAGATTGTTTGCCAAATTGCCGAAGTGCGAGTTCTTTTTAGACCGAGTGGAGTTTCTCGGCCACGTAGTCACTGGAGATAGAATCTCGGTGGATCCCAGGAAGATTACTGCAGTTGAGATGTGGAAGGCTCCGACGTCAGTTTCAGAGATCAGGAGCTTTCTGGGTTTAGCAGGCTATTACAGGAAGTTCGTCCAAGACTTTGCTAGGATAGCTGAACCCATGACGAAGCTGACGCGGAAGGACGCAGAGTACATTTGGTCAGAGGACTGCCAGGCGGCATTTGAGGAGCTGAAGAGGAGGCTGACGACCGCTCCAGTTCTGACTTTACCTTCAGGTTCTGGAGGTTTCACCATATACAGTGATGCTTCTGGGAAGGGGCTAGGATGTGTCCTACAGCAGCATGGGAAAGTGATTGCTTATGCATCTAGACAATTGCGGACTCATGAGAGGAATTATCCTACCCATGACCTAGAGTTAGCTGCGGTGATCTTTGCACTCAAGTTATGGAAACATTACTTATATGGAGAGCGTCATGTGGAAATCTTTACTGACCACAAAAGCTTGAAGTATGTGTTCACGCAGAAAGAGCTGAACATGAGGCAAAGACGATGGTTGGAGTTGATGAAGGACTTCGACATCGATTTACAGTATCACCCCGGGAAGGCAAATGTGGTGGCGGATGCGCTGAGCAGGCATCCGATGGCATGGTACCTGATGATTGATCGGCATTTGTGGGAGGATCTGGAGAAGCTCGGTATCGAGCTAGTTCGGCCAGGATCAGTGATACAGATGATGGCGCTTGACATTCAGTCAGGTTTGATAGAGCAGATCAGGGAGGCACAGTCTACAGATGAGAGCCTTCGCAGACTTCGACCCCAGGCATTAGCTGGATTGCTGGATGACTTCACTATAGCAGAGGATGGATCCCTGAGGCATGGCAGCCGATTGTGCGTGCCGAAGGGAGAGTTGGTAGAGGCAGTTTTGCAGGAGGCGCACCGATCGAGATATTCTATTCACCCTGGTGCTAACAAGATGTACCGTGACTTACGGGAACATCTTTGGTGGCACAGGATGAAGAGGGATGTATCACGTTTCATTTCGAGATGTCTAGTTTGCCAGCAGGTCAAGGCGGAGTGCCAGAGGCCAGCTGGTTTGTTGCAGCCGTTACCCATTCCCGAGTGGAAGTGGGAACATATTACGATGGACTTCGTTTCAGGGCTTCCTCGTTCCCAAGGAGGGAAGGATGCCATCTGGGTCATCGTAGACAGGCTGACGAAGTGTGCGCACTTCATACCCTTCAAGGTGGGGCTTTCTACCGAGAAGTTGGCAGAGCTATACATGCAGTAGATAGTTCGCCTACACGGAGTGCCGGTGAGCATCGTGTCAGACAGAGACAGTAGATTCACATCCCACTACTGAAGGAGCTTGCAGGAGGAGTTGGGCAGTAGGCTCAAGTTCAGTACAGCGTATCACCCACAGACAGATGGGCAGTCCGAGAGGACGATACAGACGCTGGAGGATATGCTGAGGACTTGCATGCTGGACTTTGGAGGATCATGGGAGAGCCATCTGCACTTGGTAGAGTTTTCATACAACAACAGCTACCAGGCCAGTATTGGTATGTCTCCTTTCGAGGTGCTATATGGACGACGATGTCGCACACCGCTCTTTTGGGATGATGTTGGAGACAGAGTTATGCTTGGGCCAGAGATGATCACGGATGCAGCAGAGAAAGTCGGAATGATCAGAGACAGGCTCAGAGTAGCTCAGGACAGGCAGAAACACTGGGCTGATGCTAGTCGCAGGCCGATGGAGTTCGCAGACGGTGATATGGTGCTAGTGAAGATATCACCTACTCGAGGGACGATCCGGTTCGGACGAGGAGGGAAGCTGAGCCCCAGATACATCGGGCCGTTCGAGGTACTTGGCAGGATCGGAGAGGTAGCTTACAGGGTTGCACTTCCACCCAACTTAGCAGGAGTTCACGATATCTTCCACGTATCTCAGCTGAGGAGATATGTTCCAGACTCCAGTCATGTGCTAGATCATTCAGAGTTGGAGGTCGGACCGAGCCTTACAGTTTCTGAGCAGCCAGTGGAGATATTAGACCGGAGAGAGAAGAGGCTGAGGAACAAGGTTATACCCCTAGTGCGAGTAGCTTGGAGCCGTCACTCCCCAGGTGAATCTACTTGGAAGAGAGAGTCGGACATGAGGGAGAGATACCCTTACTTGTTCGATCCAACCGCTGCGAGGGAACCACCCGTTCCCGCTTGATACCCTAGAGGTTAGTTTCGATCGCAGCCTTAGTCATTTTGTTGCATTGCTTGCTATGTTAGAATATTGTTAGGTCTTCAATCCTTGTGAATTTCGAGGACGAAATTTTTCAAGGAGGGAAGACTTGTCAGCCCCTGTTTTTCAATTTTAGTTTTATTAGTGCTAATTAATTTTTAATGTTAGTTTTGGCCTTAAAATATTTTATTAGGATTTTTTAGGAATTTTCTATAATTTCTAAATGAGTTTTATATATAAAAATATCACTTTGCAAATTATTAGAAATTAATTAAATAGGTTTTGCAATTTTTTGAAATAATTTTATATCAGTTTGTAATAAAAAAAAATATTTTAATTAGGAAATGCAAATTCTATTTTGCGCTTTTCCACTAATAATTCTATTATGCAAAACCCTAAACTTGGGGGGGCTTTTGTGCTAACCTACTAAACCCCCCCCCCCCGACCAGTCACTCTCCCTCTATCTCCTCCCTTACCCACTCTCTTTGACCTCTCGAGCGACGACCGCCATGCCGACGGGCAGCCCCCGCCTTTTCCGGCTGCCCCGACCGCCCTCTTTCCCTATAAAACACTTCCCTCTCTCCCCCAGACCTAAAACCCTAGCCCGACACCCTCATCGACCACCACAGCCCACTCCCTTCCCCAAAACACTTCGCCGGAACCCTAACCCCGACGAAGTCTCGTTCTCACAATCCCGACACCCTCATCGACCACCACTACCGCCATCCGCTTCGCCACGCCGAGCTGGACGCAGCGCCACCGAAGCGCCACCGTCCCGACGCCCCAAGCCGCCGCCTCCGCCTTTGAAACTTCTTCGAGAAGTCGGACACGTGAGTAACAGAACTCAATCGTGTCATACGTGTCTCGCCTTCACGCACGAGACTCGCCAGGACACAACGAGCATGGTGCTGTGCTCGGACACGCGAGGCTGAGCTCGTGCGTGTCGTGCATAGCACAGACACGAGGATCCCTGTGTCCCAAACTGTCCGGACACAGGCTCGTGTTTATATTTTTTTATATTTAATGTCTAACCTAAAACTAAATAAAATAATCACAACCCTATCCCTAACACGACCCACGGGCTGACCCCCTGGCCAGCCCGACAGAGCCTAACCCCCCCCCCCCCCCCCCGCGCTGTGTTGGCCTGAGTTCGAGTCCCCCTGGCTGACTTTGCTTTCCTTTTTCTTTTTCATTTCCTTTTTCTTTTTCTTTTTATATATATATTTATATATATGTATATACATTTATTTGTGTATATATATATGTATTACTATATGTACTATATTTATGTATATATATACTTGCTGTTTTTATATATATATATATATATATATATTTTTATATATATATATATATATATATATATATATATACTTCATCCTTTATACTTTATTATTTTATGTATATATATATATATTTCCTTGTGTATATGTATATATTATTATATATATACTATTATATATGTATACATTATTTTGTATATATATATATATATATATATATATATATATATATATATATATATATATATATATATATATATATATATATATATATATATATATATATATTAGATAGTTGAGTATTTTCTTATATGTATGTATATATACATATATTTGTATATATATATATATATATATATATATATATATATATATATATATAATATATGGTTGAGCATTTTCCTATATATATAAATATCCCTATATTTATATATATATATATATATATATATATATATATATATATATATATATATATATATATATATATATATATATATATATTATTTCCTATATGTATTTTACTTAGCTTAGTGTAAATTATTTATATAAATAATATTCATACTTTTATAGTTACTATGTAAAACTTTACCTTATTAAAATAATAATATTTATTTTGCACTTTTACCAAATTATATTTTCTGTATATTTAAATTACTGTAACCATTTGGTGTCCAAGCCTAGCATGGGTATTTGGGCTCAAATGTGTTTTCACACATTCAAGACCTGTTCAAGTCATATTGGACTTGATTCATGGCCTTGGGTCCTGTATTTGAGCTTTGGTTCAAATTATATACATGGACAAAATACGCAGATAATTAATTATTGTGTGCATTGCTGTTTTTGATTTTCTAAAAATACTTGAAGTATTGCTAAAATTGTGGAAAAATAGTTTTTAGATACTATGTTAAGTTGGCTAATTTAGTATAATTTTTGTAGTATTTAATTTGTTGTTTTGCCCCTAGTTTGGCATATGAAACCAAAACTCACTTTCTGTATACTTAGGAAAACTGATTTTTATAAAATACTTGTACTGGTTGATAAATTCCAGAAAAATTATAATAAATTTCTATGATTAACAAGGATCACTTTAGTACTTTACTTTAAGAAAAACTAGGCTTTTTGCCTATCTCTAAAATTGTTAGAACACAATGATCTTTTGATTTATTTATTAATTAATTACGACTTGTAGTTTTTTTGTGTTATTTGGAGTTTTAGTCGTGTTGAACCCCATCCCTCACTAGTGTAAAGACCCTAGAAAGTTAGTTAACATAGTGTGTCACCCCCACATTGGTCTCCTATGCCAACTCATCATTTTTGGCTAGGTGCCCAGTCACTAGTCGTGTCGCACCAATTAGTGTCATAGTGTCTTAGCTTAGTGTAAAACTAAGTTATTGCATTTATTTCTATAGTGACGAGTTACTGGACATCCATAGCTCTGTTATCGCAGCTTGTTTTGTTTTGCTTTGCTAGAGGCAAGTACTTTCTACGAACTTTACATACTGCTATAAACCATAAAAAACTGTGAATCACCAACCATGTTAAATGCTGATCCTTGGGGTAGCAAGTTAGAACTTTACATGTTGTATTACTTTCAGTCTCTACCATGTTTATACCGTATCTCATAATCTCTCTCACATGCTTAAATAACGGGTTAAGAGGAAACTGCTAGTAGTGTACGTGATCATGACCCCCTTCTCCGTATGTATTTACCGAGCACCGTTACATTCTATATGTATCTGTGTCGTATGTCTGGTCCCGCGTTTGTGTATGGATATACACCGATGCCGTTATGTATACGTATGTGCACATCAGAAAATTGATATGTACCGCTGTACATCCTGATTACCTATTGACTGATCACTCACCTATTACAGTTTTAAACTTTAAAATGTATATCTATCGCCATGCTAAAACATACCTAAAACTGAACCAACATGATATGTCATTTCCTTTTCATCACATGATCAGTATTATATGTTTGTTAGATTTAGTACTTGCTCCCGTCCTGACAGGATAACGTTGTAGGTATCCTTACTGAGGAGGAGTTACTCTGTGACACATACTATGAAGATACTGCCGAGGACCCGGCTCTGCTTTACGAGGATGTTCCTGCGGGGAACCTCGCCTAGTTGTCTTTTGTTTACTTAGACTTTTGAGAGTAGACATGTATTAGACTATATCTTTTTATAACTGGACATGTATCCAGTTTTACTTTACAGTTCACTTGTACTTGGATATTTTACTATATATGACGACTTTTGTGTTTGGAGCATTTATGATTCTTCTTCACTTATAGAACTGTTAGCACATTTAGTCTTATCCTGTTGTCTTTAGAACAGCTTACTACGTTTTATCTCAACGTAGGTTGGGCATGCCTCGGCCTGGCCCAACAATTTGGGTAACGGGTCGTGACAGCAGCATAGGCCAGTGCAGCAGTACCAGCAGCAGAGAGGGCAGCAGGCACCCAGGTAGCAGACTGTTAGTTATACTTTCTGCAAGAAGCCTGGGCACAAGTGGGACGAGTGCAGGAAGAGACTCGGCAGATGCTTGATGTGTGGGTCAGCAGACCATCAGATGCGAGAGTGTCCAGTTGCGTCGATACGTCCGTTACCAGGAGGAGCTGGGGCAGCTAAGGCTCCAGTAGGCCAGCAGAGGGGACCAGCCCTACAGACCCAGCAGCAGAGGTTCCAGCAGTACCAGCAGCAGACATGAGGTGGACAGCAGGGGCGAGCTTTCGCCATGGCGGCTGAGGATGCCGAGGCCATCGGAGAGCTGATAGCAGGTTCGGTTCTCCTAGATTCCCTTCCAGCATATACATTGTTTGATTCCGGGGCTTCCCACAGCTTTGTGTCGGTATCTTATGCTATTAGACACAATCTGGATTCTGAATCATTGCCTAGGACCTGCAAGATCACGACCGGGGGTGGGGTCATCCTCGTGAGTGATGTTTGCAGAGGGCGGAGCGTTAGATTGGGAGGCCGTGAGTTGGGAGTGAGTCTACTCGTCATGCCACTGCCAAACTATGACATTGTACTAGGTATGGACTGGCTGAGTAGACACTACGCCAGCATTGATTGTCGAGGGGGTAGAGTTGTGTTTGGGGCGCCAGAAGAGCCGGGGTTTGAGTATTCCCGACGGCAGGCAGAGCAGGACGGCATAGTTTTCTGTGGAGCATCAGTCGAGGAGCAGGTGCCTCCGTATCCCTTGATCGCGAAGTTTATAGATGTATTCCCAGAGGAGTTGTCGGGGCTTCCACCGGACAGAGATGTAGAGTTCTCGATAGACTTGGTTCCCGGTACGGAACCGATCTCTCAGCATGTCTATCGAGTGAACAACAGCGAGTTGGTGGAGCTGAAGTAGCAGGTAGATGAGCTGCAGGACAAGGGCTTCATCCAATCTAGTTCTTCACCTTGGGGTGCACCGGTACTTTTTGTACCAAAGAAGGATGGGTCGGTAAGGATGTGTATCGACTACAGGGTACTCAATAACCTGACAATCAAGAACAGATACCCACTGCCGCGGATCGATGATCTGTTTGATCAGTTGAGCGGAGCTCGGGTGTTCTCCAAGATTGATTTGAGGTCGGGTTATCACCAGGTGAAGGTGAAGAAGGAGGATATTCCCAAGACCGCTTTCAGGACGCGGTACAGGCAGTTTGAGTTTTTGGTTATGCCGTTTGGGCTAACCAATGCACCAGCAGTGTTTATAAATCTAATGAACAAGGTGTTCCACCAGTACTTGGACAAGTTCGTGGTGGTGTTCATTGATGATATCTTGGTATTTTCTAAGACAGAGGAGGAGCACGAGGAGCATCTGCGGATAGTGCTAGAGACTCTCAGGCGGGAGCAGCTTTATGGAAAACTCTCCAAGTGTGAGTTTTTCTTGGACCGGGTGGACTTCTTGGGGCATGTGGTGACTGGAGATGGTATCTCAGTTGACCCCAAGAAGATTGTAGCAGTTGAGGCTTGGACAGCGTCGACTTCAGTGGCAGAGATCAGGAGTTTCCTGGGGCTGGCAGGATACTATAGAAGATTTGTGCAGGATTTCTCCCGAGTTGCAGAGCCGTTGACACGGTTGACCCGGAAGGATACTGAGTTTGTTTGGTCAGAGGAGTGTCAGGCAGCTTTTGATGAGTTAAAGAAGCGGCTTACGACAGCTCCGATTCTGACATTGCCTTCAGGATCAGGTGGTTTCACTATTTATAGTGATGCTTCAGGGAAGGGGCTGGGTTGCGTCTTGCAGCAGCATGGAAAGGTGATTGCCTATGCTTCCAGACAATTACGTCCCCATGAGAAGAACTACCCTACCCATGACCTGGAGCTGGCGGCGGTGATTTTTGCTTTGAAGTTGTGGAAGCACTATCTGTATGGCGAGAGGGTGGAGATCTTCACAGACCATAAGAGCTTGAAGTATGTGTTCACTCAGAAGGAGTTGAACATGAGGCAGCGCAGATGGCTTGAGCTGATGAAGGACTTTGATATCTCACTTCAGTATCACCCTGGGAAGGCCAACGTGGTTGCCGATGCCTTGAGTACGTATCCGACAGCCATGTGTTTGACTATGGATCGGCACCTGCTTGCAGATTTGGAGAGCCTTGGGATAGAGGTGATTGTGCCCGGAGTACAGATGCAGTTATGGGGCCTTCAGATACAGTCGGACTTGATGGACAGGATCAAGGCGGTACAGTTCGATGATGTGGCTCTACGGTGTATCCGAGAGCAGATCGGTATGGGAGCGGAGGATGCTGAGTTCTCACTTGCAGAGGATGGTGCCCTGAGGCACGGTTCCCGGTTATGTATGCCTAGCGGGGAGCTCAGAGAGCAGGTTATGCAGGAGGCTCACAGATCGCAGTACTCTATACATCCTGGTGCCAACAAGATGTACAAGAATCTGCGAGAGCATGTCTGGTGGTACGGGACGAAGAGGGAGGTGTCCAACTTCGTAGCTAGATGCTTGATCTGTCAGCAGGTCAAGGCAGAGAGACAGAGGCCCGGGGGATTGTTGCAGCCGTTGCCCATTCCAGAGTGGAAGTGGGAGCATATTACCATGGACTTTGTATCAGGATTGCCCCGTACACCAGGAGGAAAAGACGCGATTTGGGTCATCGTTGACAGGTTGACCAAATCGGCCCACTTCTTGACATTCAAGGTGGGTACGTCTACAGAGAGGCTGGCGGAGTTGTATATGAGGCAGATAGTCAGGATTCACGGAGTTCCCGTCAGCATAGTCTCAGATCGGTATAGCCGCTTTACTTTCCATTTCTGGAGGAGTCTGCAGACTAGCTTGGGCACTCAGCTCAAGTTCACTACTGCATACCACCCCCAGACGGATGGACAGTCAGAGAGGACTATTCAGACCCTTGAGGATATGCTGCGGACGTGCGTCCTAGATTTTGGAGGTTCCTGGGAGGATCACCTGCATTTGGTAGAGTTTGCTTACAACAACAGTTATCAGGCCAGCATTGAGATGTTACCGTTTGAGGCTCTGTACGGACGTAGGTGTCGTACACCCTTATCTTGGGATGATGTTGGAGAGCGAGCTTTACTGGGACCAGAGATGGTTGTTGACGCAGCCGAGAAGGTGAAGCTCATCAGGGACAAACTTTGCGTGGCGCAGGACAGACATCGGCACTGGGCCGATAGCCACCGGAGGCCGCTGGAGTTTGAGGTACATATTTAGAGCTAGGATTAGAAGTAGGTTGTATTTTGTTTATTTTGTTTGATTGATCGTGTTTGATTTTTAGTAACTTGAGGCCTTGCTTGTGATTAGGTTGGAGACATGGTTTTTCTGCGGATATCTTTGACTCGTGGTACGATACGTTTTGGTGGAGGTGGGAAGCTTAGCCCGTGCTTCATCGGCCCTTTCGTTATCAGCGAGAGAGTCGGTGACGTGGCATACAGGCTAGACTTGCCACCTGCACTAGTGGACATCCACAATGTATTCCACGTATCACAGCTAAGACGGTACGTGGCTGACCCTAGCCATGTGCTCGATCACTCGGAGATAGAGGTTGGACCTACTCTCAGTTATCCAGAGCAGCCTGTGGAGATTCTGGATCGCCGAGAGAAGGTATTGAGGAACCAGGTGATACCCTTGGTACGCGTCGCATGGAGGCATCATTCTCCAGGAGAGTCTACCTGGGAGCGGGAGGACGAGATGCGCGAGCGGTACCCCTATCTTTTTGGACCTTGAGGTATACTTTCTATCCTTCTTAGCAGTTAGTTTCGCCTTTAAATTTCGAGGACGGAATTATTTTAAGGGGGGGTAGATTTGTCACTGCCACTTTTCTAGCTTGAGAGTATTTTGGTCATTTTCAAAATTTTAGAATTTAATTTGAATTATTATTATTATTTATAATTAATGTGATTTTTGAGTGATTTTTAGAATAATTGTTTTTGGTGTTTTAGAGACTTTGACTTAAGTTGACCTTGTAGACTAACCTAGTAGCTAACCTAGGTCTTGACTAAGAGATTAGGATTTGAGAACCTAGGTTGACTTAAGTTCATGAGGATGAACTCATTGGAATTAATTTGGTGAAATTAGGAGTTAGTTTGATATGGAAATGGCTTGTGAAGTCACAAGTCATTTTATGACTAATAGACTTAATGGCCCATAGCCCACACCCATTGAACCAAGCTCTAACCCTAGAAATTCTGAATAGCCTCTATGGTCAGCCCTTCCCCTATTTATATGCTCTTAAAACTAGGGTTGCCTCTTTAGAAAACTTGCCATTTGGAAGAGGTGAGTTCCCAACTTTGTAAATCCTTAGAAAATCTATTTCTTCTCCAAATTCCTTCAATTAAATTGCATTAGGACCTAAATACCATGTTCTTGCTGTTTGTATCAAGTGTTGACAGGAAAGGAACAATTTGGAGAGCTTTTGGTGGTTTGGAGGATCCTTCTCTTTGGAGCTTTTTGGGAGATTGAACACCTATAGGTAAAATCCTATTCGTAGCTCCTAAAATCTGGTAAAATTCATTTCTAGGTTGCCCTAACCCTAGCCTAACTATAGGAATAGGGTTTCCCAAATTTTTGTGTCGTTTCGTGTCCGTTCTGGACACGTATCAGTGCATATTACTTGGTGTTTGATGAAATGCCCCAATGGGCATTTCGTATGAGATTTTGAAATCTATTTGAATAGGAAGTTAGTCCTAGGTGTCGTCTAGGGTTTTCCAGTGTTGTGTGGTGTTTTGTGTGTCGTGTCGAGTCGTGGGGACACGGGAACACGCGGGTGCGGGTGCGGGTGCGTGCGCGCGGCACTGTAGCTCCCCTGCTACTCGGGGGCTACTGCGCGCTGGACACGCGACTTCGACACGAGATTTTTGGCATGGTGATAGGTTTAGTGACTGACACAAGGCTCGCAAAGTTTCACGAGTCCTCGTGTCGTGTCGGACACGATATTCAGGGTGCACGGGGAAGCTGCTGTGTGCGTGCGTGTGCAGTGTGTGTTTTCTGTTATTAAATCATTTTAAATGATTTTAAATTAGATTTTAATGTATGTATGGATCCTAAATGTGATGCTTAAACCCTGTTATACTATGTTACATTATTGTTTGGGTTTTAGATTGTGTTTTGGCTCAAATTATTGGGGAACAGTACAAATTCTGATACACTGTCTGATACTCTGATTCCAGTTTTCTAAACCATTAATTCCCTATTTTGTTATGTTTTTTTTTTACTAATTAGGATCCCTACATGTTACAAATTATGTTAACTAAGTCTCTAAACTCCATTTTAGGCTTTTGGTTATGTATTGAGGTTTTTTTGAATATGGATTGAGTTCATTTTCGAATTTGTTGAAACCTGAGATTAGTTCATGAAACCTGGAATTGAATATCTAAAATTATTTGTTGAAACCTGGGTTTTAGTTGTGGTTTCGATTCCTTGATAACCTGAGAATAGTTTGTAACTAAATTGTTTAAGTTGTGAATTGATTTCCTCACTGTTGTTCATTTCTCTTACAATTGGTTTTTATGAAACCTGAAACTGATTAATGAGTTGTCCCCAGTTTTGAACATTAACTTAGATTGGGTTTTGTTCCAGTTTTTTTTTGATAACCTTAATGCACTGAACATGGTTTCCTTTTCATTATTCAATGGTTGTTCAGTCCCTATCTTTGGTTTTATTAACCTGTGTTGTTGGTTGCCTCATTTCCCTTTTGATTAACTGAGTATTGGTTCTAAAAACCTGAAATGGAACTGAGATTTATGTGTGTAAACCTGAGAGGAATTTGTACTTTCAGTTTCATTACCTGGGAATAAGTTAGTTCATTACTTAGAATTATTGCTTCCCAGTTTTCTTCCTTTGGCTGTTATTCCCTGTTAAGGCAAAACCTGAGAATGTTTTTGAACTATTGTTACTTGATGACTGATTTCTTCCTTACTGCATTGTTAACTTCTCTAGTAAACTGAAATGAGGATTTCATTGTTAGACTAAATTTGGGTAATGTATTGATGGTAAACTGGAATCAGTTTTTTGAATTGGGACTGTTGGGGGTTCTATAGTTCACTGTTTTTCTTCCCCTCCTATCACAGTATTCATGAGGCACACACCCTTGTGTTGTTCACACTCAAGCCTATGGGCTAGACACACACTTGCACTTGTGTTCTCATGTGTTTTTCCTCCTCACACTCTATGTATGTACTTATATATATATAGGCATTGTTATATATATATACAAGTTTTCCCATATATGTGTATATGTATTTCTATATATAGATATATTGGTGTCATGATGTGTGGGGTTGTGTTATGTGTCATAGAGTATGGAATACCATAGGACTAATGTAGTGTGTAGATGATATGGTGTGTCATAGATTATGTTATAGAGTATTGGATAGATGTTCCTAATAGACTTTTAGTCATAGTATAACCTAGAATAGACTTGTTAGAACCTAGAATAGTCTTGCTAGACCTAGATTAGACTATTTGACCTAGATTAGACTAGTTTGACCTAGATTAGACTTGGTTGACCTAGTTTGACTTCTAGGGTTGACCAGAGTTGACCAAGAGTTGAGTTTGGTCTAAATTGACCTAGTTTCATGTAGAATGCATTAATTTGCATCGTATTATCATTGTAGACTCATAGTGACTTGTACTGTTCTATAGGAGACAGACACCACTCCTCGGACAGTATACTTTCTCCAGATTCTCAGGATACAGGCGAGTACATTCTCTGATCATTTCATATCCTGCATTAGGAGTATATTTCCTGCTTTAGATTACTATACATGATGCTGACACGTTGGAAACACGGATTAGTACTATATGGATCTTGTTCTGCGATGTTATCCCCTTAGCGGATACATCGGGTATTCGTGTTCGTGTACTTTATCGTGAACATCGTGTACTCCTTGTATTCGTGACATTCGTGTACGAAACGTGTGAAATCGTATATAATCATGTTTTCACATGACCTTCGTGTACAATAACATAACTTAGCCAGATCCTTGTGTATTGATTGGGGCGGGGGAGTAGAAGTGGTTATGTATTCAATCTAGTAGATTACTCGTGTACAACCTCTGTAGATTACTCGTGTATAACATCGTGCCGTTTATATAACCATCTTGTGCTCTGAATCACTAGACACTATCAGTTCTCTATATACTGTAGCTATTTATTTACAGTCTTTCCTGTTTATCATATTTCTTCAGTTTCTTGTATTTTACTCTATAAGCATGATTATATATCCTGACCTGCTATGATTTGTTGAGATGTACTGTGCTCGCTCCTGTCCTGACTGGACCTGTTGAAATATTACAGAGGACGAGGCTGAGGCGTTCTGCCCTACCTACTACGGTGCTACACTAGACGAGTGCCTGGACTTAGACCAGCAGCAGGATCCACTAGCTGTAGATGACACTCCCTTAGACTAGGACTGTCTTTACTATTCTGGATTACTGTATTAGACTTTGAGATTTTCTGAGATGTATTATTTAGACAATTAGAATTCTGGATTGTATCTCTGTGATTCTCTGTTCTGGATATTGTTATCTTTCATTATCAATCTATCTTACCTGTTCTACCTTAGCTGTGGTTGAGTTTATAATGTGTTATGTCACCCCATTCGGGGAGTATAACTGTATTACCTTCAATTGTTATTTGTTGTGACCTAGGACAGCGTTCTACCGCCGACACTGCGGCATAGGCTGGACGTACCCACGTCTCGTGCCCTTACTCTAGGGTGCGGGTCGTGACAAAGATTTCAACCACTATGACTAAGAGACTGTCGTCTAAGCGGGTGCCCACCATCGGAGTTTTCCAAGGCACCCGTTCTAAGACGAAATCTGCTACAGTAGGAGATTCATCGTCCACACCACTGGGGGTTGCTAGGACTGGGGGTAGCACTCCTCAAAACCTCCACAACAATCCGATGTTCCAAGAAGACGAGCCGGGGAAAACAACTCTCCCATCAGATGCAGCAAACCCCGACGTCTCCGAGGACATCCACAACTCCCAAGACGAGGCGAACTCAGAAACGGGGGGTACTGTTCCTTCTGAGTCTGAACCAGAGGAAGACATTCCCACATACCCCGATGATTTCTCATTACAGGGGTATGACTCGGAAGACACATCCTCCACCGTGCCATCCATCTCTCCTCACGTAAGGACGGTATTCATGACAGACAGCAACCAAGGTAGTTCCAGTGATCGCCAACACATCGACACTCTGGAGGCCATATTGCTTGCATTGGTCAAGTCTGTAGACGAGATCAAAGTGGCCCTTCCAACTCTGCAAGGAGGAACGCCTAGCCAAATAAGCGCGGGTCCCGCGGTCAATGCGGACTCGAATTTAGCGGCGCCGAATTCGGGCAACAACCCTCCTGAAGTAACGGCCCCCACCGCTGTGGATGAGGCCCGAGAAGCGAGAAGAGAGGTCCAGGAGCTCCGAGCCATGTTTCACGCTCGAGAAAACTCTCAAGACCTCAGAATACGGCAACCATACCCTGCTGAATGGAGGGATGTCCCCTTCCCACCAAGATATAAGCCGTTCAACATCAACCCGTATGATGGCAAGACCTCCGCAAGTCGGTACATCACTTACTTCGAGGTCACCACCGACCATCTGCCCCATGACGATGCCATCCTCATACGATTATTCATTAGGGCATTGGAAGGAGTCGCCTTCGACTGGTATCGCAACCTGCCAGACAACTGCATCCACTCCTTCGCCGGTTTCAAGCGCATGTTCTTGGAGAGATTCTACGAGGTAGGGCAGGACGTCACGATGTCCACCCTCATGGACGTCGTTTAAGGGGAAAAGAGCTGACGAGGAACTATATCGAGCGGTTTTGCCAAACTGCGATGAAGCTGCCCTCTGGAAACCCGGATTCCTCCTTAATTAAAATTTGCCAAAAGAGACTGCTTCCAACAATCAGCCTCTAGATGGGCGAAAGTCAATTTAAGGACTGGAAGACGTTTATCATCAGTGCCACAAGCGCTGAAGAACGATTGAAGAAGGCTCGCCAACTGGGATTGCACATCTCAGAAGGAGAGGACAAGGACAGGCGTTCCAACGCCAACACCAACAATGGGGGTAGCTCCACCAACAATCGGGACAACAAGGGCAAGCAGGCTATGGTGGCCGATACAGCCCAGAAACCTGAGTCAAAACCGGCAGACAAGCAATGGCCACAAATGACCTACTCCTTTGAAGACGGCCACGTCAAGCCCATCTTAGACATGCTCATACAAGGAGACAGAATTCAGCTTCCTCCACCAAGACGGAAACCTCGACCGGCAGAAATGGAGAACCCAAAGTACTGCTATTACCACAGCTACGTCCACCATGCTACGTACGACTGCTATCAACTAAAACGGTACATCCAAAATCTCATTGATTCGAACGCTCTGGCTATCGATTTCAAAGAGGTAACCGTGGCATCCAATATGGTATCAGTATAATTTGGCAGCTTCCCTCCAACAGAAACTCAAGACGGTGTGGTCCCCATCCCTCTGGCGACAATAGAGATTGCTAATCTTTCACCTCCCCGAGATCAGGCTGCTGGTCTAGTGCCCCTCACCACATCACGAGGGGAGGTCATGTGGGTCCATCCAGATTTGGTATCAGAAGTGACTCAGCCCACACCTTCTTCCATTTGTAAGAAGAAGAGTGGAAAAGTCAGATCCTGTCGCACAATCTCAACAGATGTCGAAGAAGTCACAGCTGTCGTTACTCGGTCTGGGGCACAATCCCAACCGGTGGCTGATAACTCGGCTGAAGAACATCATCCCGCTACAACTGACGCACCGGGACCGGCTCAGCCTCCGACGACCGACAAGCCTTGGCCGAAGGAGACTCGCTTTGACAAATCCCTCCGAAAAGAGGCACCGCAGGGGCTGGAGAAGCCCTACAACTTCGACATCTTGGCGCAATTGGCCAACACATCGGCCAAGTTGTCATTATACGAGCTTCTGAGACTCTCAAAGGATGTTCGTACGGCTTTGAGCGATGCACACCAAAATACCGACGCGTACCTGGCTCAGGTCAACCTCACGGGAGAAAACCCGCCTGCAGATCTCCAAGACAGCGCTTGCACGGGAGCGATGCCCAACATTGTCTTCACTCCGCAGGATATGCTCATCAAAACCAACCTGCACGATCGCCCGTTATACTACACTGGATACATCGGCAACGTAAAGGTGGATCGGATGCACATTGATCCTGGGTCTTCCATAAGCATCATTCCGAAGGGTCTGCTACATCATCTTCGCATCCCTATGCATCGTCTGACGCCTACAAGCACCGCTATCAGCGGTTTCAATTTGGGCAGGAGCTACCCAATTGGGAAGATTCGTCTGAAGTGCCAAATTGGCGATCTCCAGTCAGAAGTGACCTGTTATGTCATAGATGCGGACACTTCTTACAACATCCTCTTGGGGCGCCCTTGGATACACGATTACATGATCGTGCCATCCACGCTGCATCAGTGCTTCAAATATTTCGACAAATACGGCTTCGTGAGGACAGAATTTGCCGACATCGATCCCTTCAAAGGGGTCGAATCCTACTACTCAGAATCCTGCTTATATGAAAAGTCGAAGAGGCACCTTGGTGAAGGAGATATGCAAACCCGTATCGAGACAGCCACAGGATCAGAAGAACCTCCGACGATCCACCTCCAAGCTCGCAAACCTGGCAAGTCCGTACCCCTTACCGCCACTCTGCGTAAGGATGTAATCAGCCTCTCGGCGTAAGAAGAGCAGATGATAATCCGGCTGCCAAGGTCTGGCCAAGTGCCAAGACCCACAACGGAGCCACTGACAATCAGGCTGTCGAGAGTCGGCCAGCCGCAAACGGAGAAGCTCAATCCCTCCGACAAGCCAATGACGATACGCCTTCCCAAGAAGAGTCGTCACCCCGAGGCAAGGTCTGGGACTTCTAGCGAACCAACCACTCCCCGCCCAGCATCGACTACCAAGCTGGGGGTCGCTAGTCTACCAACAACTCCACGTTCGGCTCCACCAGCTGAACCTCTGACGATCAAGCTGCCCAGGTCGTCCTCTCAATCCTCGTTTATACAGGGGGTAGCCGAAGAGGAACCGGAGCTAGCCAAGTATGTGGCTGCCCACACTGATGTTCCCTCCGCAGATGATGTAATCCCCCTAGAAAAGATACCTTACTTCATCAATAAAGGACTATCTTTGAACTATCTCGAGCTTAATAAGCTTTGTATAATGTATGCTATAGAACACGGTATAGGCACTCACCTACACACACAGGTGACAAATGTGTACACCGTAATCCAGCTTACTCCAGTAGAAGACGCTTACCGCATAATCGAGGGAGGGGACCATCCAATCATCTTCGGCCGAAAGGACGATCCGTAGCCCTTCACCATAGAAGAAGTCGACCTTGAATCAGATGCCGGAAGACTGCCTCTGTATCTTTATAGCCCCCAATCCAAATATCTCATACAAAAACAGGGGTATGATCTGGAGACTACGCCAGGCTTGAACTACGGTACTGGATGACGGTTACCTTTGAAGCCACCAGTCCCGGCTGGCAAACCACGGGACTACTATAGCAAGACTCAATGTGGATTAGGGTACGTTACACCCACAACGACCCCTGGAAGTTCAGACGGAGAATATGACTGGCTTTCACATTCAACCGGGTCACCAACTTCTGACTCGGATACCAGCGTCGAAGACGTATTCAGACAGGTCCTGTCAGTCAACATGGCATTTGCCGACGCATATAAAGAAGATGAAGACATTCCTGAAATCCTCGAGCTAGAGCCGTGGGCCCAATAGTTGGATGCACAATGGGAAAAGCGGTTCGAACAGAGAGAACCTCCTACTGAAGACGAGGTGATACAGGTAGACCTCGGCAGCAAATCTTCTCCAAAACCAGTCTTCATCAGTAAAAGCCTAACAGACAAAGAGCGAGAATCGTTGCTGGAACTTGTCAAAGAATATTTTGATGTGTTCGCATGGAGCTATGAAGACATGCCGAGGTTAGATCCCAATATTGCTCTCCACAAACTCAACATTCGGCCAGATGCAAAATCGGTCAAGTAACAACAGCGACGCTTCCGCCCAGGCATCATGGATGCGATCGAAGCTGAAGTCAACAAACTAATAGCCAGCGGCTTCATTCGTGAGGAATAATATCCGGATTGGGTCGCCAACATAGTACCAGTCCTCAAGAAAAATGGAAAGATTCGAATCTGCATCGACTTCCGTAATCTGAACGAGGCATGTCCTAAAGATGAATTCCCCCTCCCTATCACAGACATCATGATTGACAACACCTGCGGCTTCGAACTTATGTCATTCATGGATGGCTTCTCGGGGTACAACCAAATCAAGATGTCTCCTGACGACGAAAAGCATACATCATTCCGAACACCGATTGGCACATACTGCTAGTCATGCCTTTCGGCTTGAAGAATGTCGGCGCCATATATCAAAGAGCCATGAGTATCATCTTCAGAGACCACTTACACAAGACGGTGGAGTGCTATGTTAATGACATCACTGTCAAGAGTCGCTGTAAGGGAGACCATCTGCAGGATCTGAGGACGGTATTCGACCTGATGCGAGCGCACAAGTTAAAAATGAACCCTACGAAATCTTTTTTGGGCGTATCCAGCGGAAAGTTTTTGGGTTTCATCATCACCGCCCAGGGTATTCATGTAGACCCTGAGAAGACGAAGGCAATTTTGGAGATGGGTCCCCGAGAAATCTTCGCGAACTCAGAGGCCTTCAAGGGAGGCTAGCTTACATCAGGAGGTTCATTTCTAACCTCTCCGGGCGATGTCGACCATTTACCCATCTCATGAAGAAAGGCGTCTCATTTGTATGGGACGAAGAATGTCAGCGTGCCTTCGACAGCATCAAAGAATATTTGTCGAACCCTCCAGTCCTGGTGGCCCCGGTTGCTGGAAAACCATTCCTGCTCTACGTACGAGCAATGGAACATTCCCTCGGGGCTCTGCTGGCACAAAATAACGATGCAGGCCATGAATAAGCCATATATTACCTCAGTCGAATGATGATTGGGCCAGAGCACCGATACACCGCCGTGGAGAAGGAATGCCTCGCCCTGGTGTTCGCCATTCAGAAGATGCGGTACTATGTCACAGGACAAACCATACATGTGATCTCACGAGTCAACCCTCTCAGAGTTCTCATGACTAAACCAGGGGCACTCAGCTCTCGCCTCGCTACATGGGCAATATTGCTATCCCCTTATCATATGATCTTCGTCCCACAAAAGGCTGTTAAAGGTCAAGCCCTGGCAGACTTTTTGGCAGCCCATCCAGGCTCAGAGTCGTCTAGAATATATGAAGAAATCCCAGATGAGGTCGCCGACTCGCATACAACCTCTCATGATGATATATGGCGAATGTTCTTCGATGGTGCCTCAAGGACCGGACCTAAAGGCAACATCGTCGTCGGAGTCGGGGTGGTGCTGGTCTCCCCTTACGGATTGGTAATTAACCGTGCTTACTCTCTCACAGAGCCCTGCTCTAACAATATGGCCGAGTATAACGCTTTTGTCATTGGCCTCCAACTTGCAAGAGAGCTGGGGGTAGAATATCTTGAAGTATACGGCGATTCTCAGTTAATCGTCAATCAGATCCGGGGCTCATACGAGGTCCGCCATGAAGACATGATCCCCTATCACCAAATAGCGATCAACATCATCTCATCCTTCGAGGGGTTCTTCATCGAACATGTTCCCAGACTCCGAAATATCGAAGCCGATGCCCTAGCTGGCCTCGCCGCTTCCCTAGCGGTTTTGAACTATGCTCGCCAGTCCGTGGATGTGATAGGCCACGAACTGGTCTGTCCCAAGAACAATGTTCAATTCATGGCGAGTTATTCCGCTCAGACGATCGACGAAGTGCCAGATTGGAGACAACCATTCATTGACTTCGTAGTCTACGACATCCTGCCCGAGAACCCAAAAGAGGCCACCTCTATCCGAAGGCGTTCTCTCAGATTCTTCTACGATACAGAGACGAAAATGCTGTATCGCCGATTCTATGATGGATTATTGCTTTGATGTCTATTAAACGCAGAAGCCAAAGAAGCTGTACGTGAAGCTCACGACAGTGTCTGCGGGGCCCATCAGCCTGGCCCTAAGTTGCAAGACCGTCTTCGCCGAATGGGCTACTACTGGCCTACGATGGTAGCAGATGCGATAGACTATGCTAGAAAGTACAAAGCTTGCCAAGTCCACGCGGACTTCATCCACCAACCATCCGAATTTCTACATCCGACAGTGGCGTCCTGGCCGTTTGAAGCATAGGGAATGGATATCATCGGTCCGATTGCTCCACCTTCCTCCCGAGGACATCGCTTCATACTCGCAATCACAAATTACTTCTCCAAATGGGCGGAAGCTGTCCCATTTGCAGAAGTGAAGACTTCAAGCGTGATCAGCTTCCTCCAGCATCACGTCATCTATCACTTTGGACTGCCCCGAAGGATCATACACGATAATGGTCCGTAGTTTGTAAGCCACGCCTTCTATCGGTTCTGCGACAAGTACCGCATCCAGAATATTGCTTCAACGCCATACAATTCGGCAGCAAATGGGTTGGCAGAAGCATTCAACAAAATAATCATCAAACTTCTCAAGAAGTTCGTATCGTCCAACAAATACGACTGGAACGAGAAGCTTGGTGAATGCTTATGGGCATACCGTACCACAGTCCGAACGGCCACAGGAAACACACCATTCTTCCTGGTGTACGGGAGTAAGGCAGTTCTTCCATTGGAGACTCAAATACCCTCACTCCGTATCGCCCTCGCTTATCAATTGACGATGAATGATAATTACCGTCGTCGGCTACAAGAGTTAGAGGCCTTAGATGAAAAGCGCCTCCTGGCTCAGCAACGAATCGAGCTATACCAAGCACGCATCTCTGGAGCCTTCAACGAGAAGGTTAAAATCAGAACATTCCAAGTGGGCGATCTCATTCTGGCAGTCCGGAGGCCGATGGTCATGACTCACAAGACCGCCGGCAAGTTCTAGCCAAAATGGGAAGGTCCATTTATCATCGAGGCTGTATTTTCCAACGGTGCTTACCGCCTCGCAAAACAAAATGGAGACTTGCTCATGTTGCCCGCCAACGGCAAGTTCCTGAAGAAATATTATGTCTAAACGACACACTCCAGATTACCGAGTCATGTACCCGCTGGTGCCGCTGAACTCACTTTCAAAATATTCCAGATCATTGAGTCATGTACCCGCTGGTGCCGCTGAACTCACATCCACAACATTCCAAATTACCGAGTCATGTACCCGCTGGTGCCGCTGAACTCACATCCATAACATTCCAGATTACCGAGTTATGTACCCGCTGGTGCCACTGAACTCACATCTACAACACTCCAGATTATTGAGTCATGTACCCGCCGGTGCCGCTGAACTCACACGCTCATAATATTCCAGATTACTGAGTTATGTACCCGCTGGTGCTGCTGAACTCACTTTCATAATATTTTAGATCATCGAGTCATGTACCCGCTGGTGCCGCTGAACTCATAAACTCGTAATCTCCCAGATTATCGAGTCATGTACCTGCAGGTGCCTCTGAACTCACATTCCGGTCACTCTTTCGGAGGAAAGTTATGTATGACCATACCTCTGAACTTTCTTCTTGAAAGAGATCCTCCCTCATGATCCACTACCCGCACTCCTAGTGCACAAAAAGGGTAACAGATCCACAAATTTCCAAAACGGCCATGTCCTTATTACCTCTGAGTCGTTTCACCTCCGCCAAAAATAAATTACCCCTTTACATAGAACTTCCATGTCCTCATTACCTCTGAGTCGTTCTATGTGCCCTCCTTCATTGAGCCCACTCCCGCCATGTCCTCATTACCTCTAAGTGGGAAGGCTCCGTCGAAGAAACCTTCATGCTTGCCATGTCCTCATTACCTCTGAGTAAGTATGATGATTCCCTTTCGACTTATTATCTGTACCCACAACCGAAGTACGCCAAGGATAATAGGTCCACAAATATTCTCCGCTGAGTCCACTCCTGTAATGTCCTCATTACCTCTGAGTAGGAAGACTCCGCGGTAAAACCTCCGTACTTACCATGTCCTCATTACCTCTGAGTAAGTATGTTGGTCCTTTCTCGTCTTATTATTCGTACTCTGAACTAGGGTACGCCAAGGGTAATAGGTCCACAAATGTCCTCTGTTGACCACAAATATCCTCCGTTGAGTCCACTCCTGCCATGTCCTCATTACCTCTGAGTAGGAAGACTCCACGGTAAAACCTTCGTACTTGCCATGTCCTCATTACCTCGGAGTAAGTATATTGGTTCCCCTTCATCCTATTATCCGTATCCTAAGCCAGGGTATGCTAAGGATAATAGGCCCACAAATATCCTTTGCTAAGTCTTTTTTAGTACAGGCCCACCATTCCTCATCATGTCCCGGGAGCCCATCTGCTCCATGGCATTCTATCTCCCGATACCCCGAACACCCACGACCACCTTACCGTAGAACTGTTCTTGGTATCCCCAATCAAACTTGTTATCTGTACCTAAAACTAAGGTATGCCAGGGGTAACAGGTCCATAAACAAGTCCCCCATACGGGGCAAACATCACCATAATACCATAGGCACAACGAGCGATACAAATGAAGGGTAGAATGGAAAGTACTCTTTATTTGAAAGACGAGAAAGCATTACATATGGTGAGGACCATGTCCCTTTCAAAGAGAAAAGAAAAAGAAAAGCGAACAGAAACAAAGAAAAAAAGGCCGACTATAGTTCGGCATTACACAATTCCAAAAGGCGGTTTCTCACCAAGGCAGTACCCCCCTCAAGCCTCTGTCTAGCTCAGCGCTCAGCCTCCTGGGACAACCGCTCCCCATTATCCAGGTCCATGAGTGCCCGACAGTCATCGTCCAACCTCTTCAGAGCCACTTCCAAATCAGCCGAAGCTTGATTGACTTTGTCAGCTTCCTGGATAATTAGCCCCCTGTCGATACGGGCAGCCTCAAGCTCAGACTCAAAGAAAGTTAACTTCTTCTGGAGCTCAAGGATCTGCTCCCGCGTGTCAGTAATCCCGCGGGAGGCAGTCGCTTCCCGAGCCGTAACGTCTTCACTCTCATGGCTCAATTGGTCATATCGATCAGATAGAGTGCGGAGATCCTTCAATACGACCGGCCTGGTTTTATCCTGAGCAGCCCTCGCCTTCTCTATAGCAGTTGTGAGGGAACCGCGTTCCTGATCTATAGCAGCAGACAGATCAGCTTGTCGCAACACCTGAAGCTGGGCCACCAGCTGATCAGTCTCCAGCAATTTCGCCTCCAGAAGTGCAGCCACCCCTGCCCCACTAGGAAGGGCCTTAAGGATATTAATTTGACCCTGGGCGCATTACCGGGCCAAGACGAAAGAGGTCCCTCTCTCCACAGCAGCTTCTATCCCCCTCTTCAAGTGACGATGAAAGCTGTCGACCACGTCCTGTAACGCTTTGTCCAGGACCTTTGTAGAGGACGGCGTCAGAGGAAGCGTGGCCGGCAACATCGGAGGAGTTGTGTTAGAACTTACCACCAGGGGGACAACTTTCGAGCAGAACGATGCACGAATAGCGGCTAACTCTTCCTCTGCCACCCGAAGAGCCTGAACACTTGGCATGGCGGAGAGGTCGACTCTCGGGGCCGCCCGAGCAGAGGAAGACACAAGGACCATCGTCCCCGGCCCCGGTTGTCCCATCACTGGACTTGCCGAACTCGAGCCCACAGGAGGCCCATCAAGACGAGCCGGAAGGGGAGGAGGTACGCTCCTCTCCACCAGTGCCCCTTTGGCAGAGTCTATTTCAACAATGTCCATCCTCGGCACTGGAGAGGCAGGACCTGCATGTCCATGACAATGATCAATCGACGTGACCCGAAGGATGTGATGATAGAGCAGATAGGCCTCCTCGCAAGTTAGGATTCGGCTTATCTTACCAGGAGAGGAGCATGGAGGCTGTAGCTCATTCGCAGCTGGCAGGGTCTCCTCACCCGCGATCTCCAAATTAAATTTGGCCGGCCCCTCTGACCCGGCCACCTCGGAGGAAGAGGCAACTCGATCAGCATTATCTGGACGGAATTCAGCAATTTCAGGGGCAGGCTCACCGGAGCCCCCGTCATCCCGAGTCACGACCTCGGTAAATCGAGAGTCCTCTTCTTCTGACGCCAACAAGAAGGAAGAAAGATGATTAAAATCAGAGCTAGAAGAAAGGAAGGACCGGTAGTAAATTATTTAACTCTGACGCGGGGTCAACTTCTTTGCCTCTTTCCTTTATAGTTAGCCTACGGTGTCGGGTCACAGCCAGTTTCCGAGAGCGAGAAACGCCACCGACAGGAGCAAGTTGCCTGCTACGCTTTCGTGCAAGACCGGGTGCAACGGATGGCTGATCTACCACTATCTCATCTGGCAAAACAGGCGGCTGATCCGCCCCTACATCTGCCACCGGAAGGGAAGAGTCATCTCCATCATGCTCGTCGCCTTCGTCATCTGCAACAGCGGAGTCCGAATCCGGCACTTCAACTCTGTTCTTCATCTTCCTTGTCTTGGCCCCCTGCGAACCCTCATCCAGGCCGGTACCAACGATAAAACTGGTACCCGGGTTAAAACCGACAGGAGGCTTGTTCGCCATGACATGGTACAGAGCTGCCATATACAAGATCTCTACCGACGCCTTGATAGCAGGAACTGAGAAAACGGTACGGGTATGGAATGTGTCATAGTAATGCCAGGCTCTGATGCCGTCAAGAAGGCTGCCTTCAAAACCCAGACAAGAGCTGGGGCTGTCTAGAAAAAGCTGGCTATATCTAAATTGCCGGGCGAACCTGCTAGGCAGATAAGGCTCCAAGAAGACAGTGTTACGGTTGCGATACACCAGATGAGCAGGGTGGATGTTACGCAGCCACAGAAGCATCTGGCCGTCCAGAAGTTGAGGGGGCCCAATACCGTCGAGATGGACAGCCGCTATCTCCTCGTCAGTAAAATAAGGGACAGATACAAAAATGTTGTACATGTCTGCCCTCGCCAGTGCCATCCGGCAAGCGCGCATGGTTTCGAATTCCCAAGACTCATTACGATAGCGGAAGATAAAAGCGTCGTCATCAGTTACGCTGTCTTCAGAGCCCGGTCTCATCAAAGACGGATAATGCATCAACAGCCATCCCATCAAATAATGATATGGCAGCTCGGTCCGTTCAAAATCTTTTGTCACATCGCGGGCAATGACCTTGGATGTAAAAGTGCGAAGGCCACGGTGTATGCTGCACACCATAGCCGGGAGGAGAGCTAGCCGGACTCGCAAAACTAATTTCACAGCCGGAAGGATAAAATTGCGACTGATCCTCTCGATAGAACCTGCTCCTCCCGAGACTACACAATTTCGCAGCCATATCATCAAGAATCCCGCCAGGAGCGCCTTCTCTGACAACTCTTGGGTGTTCTGATAGAAATAACCGAAAGAGTCGGTCTGACTCCCGAATCTGTCGCTGGCGGTGGCCACCCTCTTAGCTGACGACACTAAAGCTTTAACTACCTCCCGGGATTGAGGACGTCGGGGAGTAACTTGACCTGAGGCATCCGTCGTGAAGAGATAGTGCACCCAGTCCTTGGTATAAGGGGCATTCCCTTCCGAACTACTATCCTTTTTGGCTATTTGATGACAGGTTCTATAATGGCACAGTATCTCTTGATAGAGAGCCACGAAGCCTGGGTACCGTCTGTCCAATTCTTCGAACTTCTCGTTCGTGGGAGTATACGCCTCAAAAGCTTTATCCCCCCAAGGAAGCTTGGAAATCGTATGCATTTCGTGGAGCGCAAGCCCCATTTCTTCTACGGGTGTATAGAAGGTTCCCGTACGGCGGTTATACATTTCCAGCAGAGATATAAATAATCTCTTGTTTATAGACAAGCCATGGCTGGTGCCCCGAATAGCATGGTAAAGACCAATCTCACACAAAAAGGCCTCATACTTTCGCAAAATCCACAGAGATAGATTGGTCCACGAGGGAACGGAATGTATCCAGCTAGGGAGCATCAACCGACCAATAGGATAGGAGCCCTTCCGAGCAAGTTGGTTCATAAAAGTGTCGGCGGTAGAAAACGTGAAATTGGGACCCGGCACATTCAAGAAAGTACCCAGGGCCAATCCTATTACAGAACGGCTGGTGTGCACCTTGCCCGCACACACGGACTTCAGGCTGTTGTTATAATGGATGTCTCCCACAAACATCCCACTTCGGGTAGGAGTTAAAGACTCTTCCATCTTCCGGTCCAGTGGGAGCATATTGAACCAAGATAAAGGAAAGTGACGCTCCATCTGGGTGATGCGGATCGCCATCCCATTAGAAACAAAACTCCAGTTCTCGGACACCTCCAGAATCTGACTATTCTTCACAATCAAGGCGTCTCCAAAGAAGAACGCAGGCTTCAAGTATTCCCCTTCTAATTTCCCCGAGTTCATCATAGCGTTAAGAAAATAGAAAGGCTGGTTCTTGAGGGCATTCAATCTCGCCGAAGGCTCGTCACTCAAAAACTGGTCTGCCATATGCTGAACTATATGGTCGTACCTATAACCCAGAGCAGCTTGGGCACTGCCTACCAGGAGTTCTCCAGCATCATTAACCGACAAATTTACTGAGAAGAAGACAGAAAAAGATAAGTTAAAAAGATGGACAAAAAGGAACTAATGGGTGCTCTCAAGCTTATGCGGCTCCAACTTAACGAAGCCTCATACGGCTCAGAAGAACACCTATGCGGCTCCAACTTACTGAAGCCTCATGCGGCTCAAGCTCAGAAGAACATTAATGCGGCTCCATTTAGTGAAAGGTCATGTGGCAGTACTTTCATAGGGCCCGCAGGGATCGGATAAGTTCGTGCAGACCACGTGACAGACAAATGTATGCGAATCTATGCAGCTCAGTGTAGCTTATGCGGCTTCGTTGGCGAAGCGCTTATGCGACCACAGTGGCTATTCTTATGCGGCTCGCGGCTCGGCCATAGGACGAACATGTGGCTCACATGTAAGTAAAGGCTCGTGCATAAAGCATGCGACGTAGCCATAGCAGTTAGGGTTCTTCAAACCTACATAAAGTCCTTACCAGCAATGGGGAAATGGACGTCAGGATGAGCTGCGGGCACGTCATCCGGCAGAGGAGCAGCCGCGGTCGAAGTAGAGGCAGTCTTCTTGACCTTCGCCGGCGCAAACGATGAAGACGCCGCCTTCTTGCCCTTCATCGCAATGGTCTTCTTGGGAGCCATTGGTGATTGAAGGAGAGGGTGACAATGGGGCAGGGAAAGTTCGAAGTCAGGGAGAAAGTAAAGAAGTTCTCTCTCTCAAACTCCTCCTATTTATAGGAGGACAAGAGAGGGAGGAAACACATAGATTGATAACCGCCTCGGAAAAGACAAAACCGACTCCTCGGATTTCGTCCCCTCTCTCATAAAGGAGATTCACCCAGGGCATAAAATCCAAAGATTTAATGAGCCGACCCTTGGGATTTCTCCTAAAGGTGGCACTAAAACGAATTTGAGGCAATTAATGACGCGCACACGTGGCAAGGAGCTATGTGGCCCAAAAGTCCCTGCGGTTGATTGACTCCATGCGGCCGAGTCATCCATGCGGTCGAGACATCTATGCGGCCGAGACATCCATGCGGCCGAGACATCCATGCGGCCAGGACATTATATGCGGCCAGAAGAATTTATAAATGGCCATGCTTCTTATTTAAAGTATTTCAATTTTGCAAATTAAAAACTTTGAAGGGGGTCTTGTAGAAGCATGGAAAAAAATAAAGAAGGATCCATACGGCCAGAGAACCCCATGCGGCTCAGAGGGTTCATGCGGCTCAAAGTATCCATGCGTCTCGAGCGTCTATGCGGCTCAAACAAGTTCTATGCTGCTCAGAGGGGAGCCACGTGGCCTGTAAACAGCTCTTTCCTTTGTCCTGTACCGCATTAAGTGCCTTGACGGCTGACAGCTCTGACAAGACGACAGTCCTGACACAAAGATGTAATTATGACTCTGTCATAATGGCAGACTCCTAGGGAAACGAAGGAAATCTTTGACACAATCTCCCGAGATCCAGAAAATGCCACGCGGCCTTGACACGTGGATAGTCGTATGCGGCTCGAGCGGAGACTCCCCATACGGCTCAGGTCGAAGCTGTCTTATGCGGCTCGGGCCGAAGATGTCTTATGCGGCTCAAGCAGAGGCTCCCCCATACGGTTCACGAAGACTATCTCCATGCGGCTCACGAAGAAGCTACCCATTATGCGGCCACCTACGCTCATACGGCCCAAATCATCATTATGCGGTTCCAATAATCAGGGGCCACTCCCCAATCAGCCTTGATACGTGGCCAGCCTTATGCGGCTCAATCCTCATGTGGCTCAGATTTCCTCAGTGGCTCGCAGTTGATCCACGTGGCAGGACACGTGTCATAAAGCCAATCAATCTCAATAACCCAGATTTACTGTAATCAAAGATTGGGTCAAATCCCAATAATCTGGGACACGTGGCGGAAGAATGAATTAAATTTATTCATTCAGATTTACAGACATCGACAAATCATCATGATGGAGATTTATTGCAATCAGCATTAATTACTGATAGGATTTGGTACAATCTACATTAATGGCCCAGATTCATCACACTCGAGACTAATGGCTCAGATTGATCAATCAACAGGCCGCCGCCGCTTTAAGAAGGGACAATCATTGCAAACCCTAATGAGGACCTCATTCCAATAAATAGCAAGGTGCCATTCCCTTGCGAGAGAGATACGCACGGAAAGATACGCAGACAGAGAGAGACACAGAGAGAGACATACAGAGAAAGAAAAGAGAGCATTTCCTCAACGCCAAGCAGTTCTTCCCCGGAGTCAAGGCTGCATCCGATCGTCCAAGGAGTAAGGCAGAGCTGTCGTCGCTTTCCCGAGCCTCTACCGTCACCCCCCAGAATCTAAAATAAACAATTGTACTTAGATTGCTGTACCTAGGTTTTCGTCCCTAGGCTTTCTTTGTACAAGCGAGTTTGTATTGTGAAGTAAAAGTCCAGTCCTCCGATAATTGTTCTATTCTTTTATATTTCATGGCAAACACCACTAGACTGCAACAGGGAGCCTCCAACCTACCTACTGCAGCCAAGGCATCCTTAATTCCTCATTGTACTGCCCCTGCCTACTACAACAGTGGCCATAAGTCAAGCTCCTATAGACTGACACCTGCAATCAAGTATAGGACTGATGCATCATGTCATATGACTGATGCATCCCCCTATCTTGACTGATACATACTTCCTCTCTACTGCCATATCCCCTCATTGCTCTGTTATATGGCCTAAGCCTAGCTAGAGCCTTCTAAGAACTGATACACATACCCCTATACTTATACATGTTTCCCCTTAAAGAATTGATACATAAAAACTATATGATTAATGACTGATACATGTATCCTATTTATACTTATATAATAAGCTATATGGCTGATACATAGGTTTTTCCATGGCTGATACATTCCTCTTCACTCTCTTATCCACACACACATCATACATATGAACACACACACACACACACACACATATATATATATATATATATATATATATATATATATATATATATATATAATATATATATATAATAGACAACCACATGACTCAAAATAGTCCCCCTCTAGTTATCAGTTAACAAATAGCAACCTAGCCCCTTCACTACTATATATATACATATATATATATATATATATATATATATATATATTTATATATATTGATACATGTGGATTATAGGACTGAGGGAAATAGCCCCTACATATGGACTGATACACCTATAGTCCTTTATAGGACTGATACATGATATATCCTATTTAGGACTGATGCATATGACCTATATCCATCTTGAGCCTATCTTAAGGTGCTGCCACTGCTATTGTATGTAGTAGGGCTACTGCTGCTGTGGTTCCTTGATCACTTCATAACAGTCTCTTCATACATATACTGATACAATAGGCATTCTATATAGCAGATACAAGATATATCCTATATATCACTGATGCATAATTCCTATACTCAAGCTCCCCCTTATCTATAGACTGATACCTATATCCTTGACCTACTTCCATCTTCCCTTCATTTCTCGAGCCCTTCTCCTTTACTACACATACATACTTAACATATCAGTTCCCCCCCATAGACCGATACACAAAGAGCCCCCTATAGATCACTGATACATAATTAAGTATCAAGGCCTTCCCTCCTACTTACACAACAGTAAAACAATATCAAATCAGTCCACATTCACTCCTCCTCACAATCTATGCCCCAATCAATACAATACTCTTATTTAACACTAAATAATTATAAAAGATGATAATCTATATTATATATATCTAAAACAAGTGTCAAATCTGAGTTTAGAGGATTGGATTTTCTTTTGGTCATTTTGCAAATACTTAGTATGTGTATCGAGACACGTTGTGATACGCCCATGATACGCACTCCAAATGGATCCAAATTTGACTCAAAGCATACCCACATATTCTAAATCACAATTAGGTCCTAACAAACCTATTCACAAATCCTAGAAATGTCATTCTCGAATTTCCCCCCAAATTGGATCAAATACAAAGGAGAAAGTCTCTAAATGGATGAAGAATAGTCAAAACTCCTCACCATGGACAACCATAATGCATGGGGTTTCCTCTTTGATGCTTCTATACTATTTTATACAAATTAGAAGGTTTAGATTGTATTTTGCCTATTGGGAGATGGAATCCCAATGAAAAGGCTCCAAGATCCAAAAGCTCCCAAACTCCTAGTGCTCCTATCTCTAATGCTTTGCTTCTAGAGTCTTCTACTCTCCATGGGAAGAGAATGTGATGAATTTGGGCTAATTTGGAGGAGTTTTAGTGGTAGGAACAATGGTGGAAGGAAAGCTCTCAAATTAGGGTTTCTTTTAAAAATAGGGAGAGGAAGAAGATGAAGTGAGACTATATAAAGGAAGTGGGCTGCCATATTAGGTTAGGGTTAGGGTTATGGCTAATGGAAAATATCCACTAAGCCCTTCTCTTTAGTCATGACAAATTTGGGGAAAAAACCATACTCCCTAATTAGGTGTTTAGTCAAAATTCTAATTAATCTTGCCAGTCTAACTAGAGGCTAACTAAAGTTTAATTAGGCTAGTCCTAATCATTTAATTAGGTGGTCATGTCAAGTTGGTTTAGGTCCTCTAGGGTCACTAACAACTATTCTAACTAATGACTAACCACTAATCATATACAATAATATAGTATATGCACTAAATTAATTATTATAAATGATTACTCCAAAAATATAATTACTAGTTTTGTAAAATAAATTTATGACTCAAAATATATTTTGAATACCATATTCATAATAATAACAAGAAATAGAAAAAATTCAAAAATATCCCTCTTTGGGAAAGTGGTAGTTACAATTATATCCCCCTTAGAAAAAATTTTGTCCTTAAAATTTGAGTTGGTTGTACTCTTCTCTAGGTCAAGCCCCCAACAATCAAAGTCTAGCAAAAAAATTTCTAATGTTATACAACATGCAATTCTATGTAATGTAACAAAACATGCATGGTTATAGCCTCTCCAGTGTCTTATTATTGCAGTCTCTACTAGGGTTCACTACTACTCTAGCATGAAAATCACATATGCAAGCTAAAGGTACTAACAAATCAATCAGGCAATCAATATATGGAAAGGAACATGAAAAGAGAAGAACAAAACCTAACCTTCTAGCCTATTACCTGCAGTGTTGGTCTCCTCGACCGCCATCGCAAATGCTCTGTCCTAACGGGGTATCTCCTGCTACTGGTGCGGGGCATGATGCTGTGCTACAGGTGGCTTAGCTAGACTCCTCCTATCTTGGTATCCTAATACTAATCAATCTTCTAGCACTCATCAATCACTCTTAGGATACTTACCTGTACCTTGGCAATATAACCATATATAACACCCTCTTGTCCTACAAAACTCAAAATTTTTAAATACTCCACTCTCACATGATACATATTCCTACATATATACACATAAGTAAAACATGCATGATAATACCGATACCAATTCCTCGAACCACCACTGATACTCTACTCTCCCTTCTACCCTTGGTACCTATACTAACTATACTGACACCTATCATAGAACTATTGCTACAAAGGTATTGTATTACGAGTTATCTCTAACCGATGCCTATAGCTCACCTACCCAACCAGGAACCACTCACAGGCCCACAAACTATACTCTAAACAATTAATACTGATACTCAAAGACATAGACCTAACTGCAAGTCACCAAACCATCACACTATCAAGAAACTCTAATGAAATGAAACTCTACAAGGAACTGGACTAAAGAAACTGAAGGTATCTCTATTCCTAAGCTAATTGATGATGGAACAGAATACTATAATAATAGAAGTGAAATGATAAAGATGATACATTAAGAATCCTTTTTAAGATACAATCTGATAATCATACGCGTTGGTCCTAAAATCATGATACTCAGAATCCTCGCCACGCTAGTAAGCATAGCTGCAAAAAAAGATAAATTCCACAACTAAGGTATGCACCTTTATAATCATGTCGTCTAGAATCCTTGCTGTGCCGACTAGTATAGCTGCGAGAAATTCTAAATTTCATAACTAAGATATGTACATCTGAAGTCAGGTCCCTACGTTTCCACTACGCCGGCTAATATGGCTGCGATAAACTCTAGGCTCCGTAACCAAAGCAGACATTTTACCTTTATTGTTGTCCTCGTCAACAAATGTCATCAGAAGATACCGTAATTCAGTCCATAAAATTCATCTCGATGTGAAAATCAAAATCAATCAACGAATCATCAAGAATCAAATTCAATAATAACAAGCAAGGGTGAACTGAAACAAGAGGAAAGGATTTCGAATTGGAGTTCAAAATAAGATTCTCAAGGTTCGTTCCAAGAATCTCTCAAGAAGTCCTAATTGTGATTGAGTATCCTCTCATCCTAATATCCTATTTTTTATATCCTATCACAGGCTCACAGTAGTACAACTAAGCCGTTGCACTACCACGATACCCCTCTAATTGCGAAGCTTAATCTGAATGGGCCAGCACTAAAAATGTGTCATAACACACACCCGGTGAAAGGGCACGAGGCCGTGGGTACGTCCAGCCTACGACATAGTATCGACGGTTGAACGTTGTCCTATGGTGCACAACTAACTATAACACAATATAAATGTACCTGTTAATGATAACTCTCCATACGGAGGACAATCACAAAATAATACAATCTCAATCACAAATAGCTAAGGAAGAATAATAGCAGGATAAGGAAATAGATAGATGTCAAAGTGCAATACAACCAAATAGAAATAAGTCTAAGAGTCAACAACACATCTCAAAGAGTAGATAGTATAATAAGACATCTTAGAAAGATAAAACTGGAAACAAATATCCTAACTATCTAACTAGGCACTACTGATGTCTCCTCTAAGCTAGTAGGATCCTCCTGGTGATCCAAGTAACAAACGTTATCGACGTCCGCTCCATAATAGGTCATGCAAAAGTCCTCCAGATCCTCTGAAAAATATATCCAGTCAGGATTGGAACGAAGTACATAACTCTGAAAGCAGTTCCATTGCATGGTAGAAAATATATAACCCGCAATAGAATAAAATATATTATGTACTGGAATAGAAATATAGAGAAATAACATCATGAAGATATAAGGAAATGAGTATATGAATAAGATAGAGAACATGTTAACTTGAAATGAACACAAGTGATTTAGAGCACAAGACAGTTATGTGATTGGTTTAGGTTGCACATGATTATTCTATAGTAACTCGATTATACGTGAAAGGTATAATCGACATGTACATGATTATACTAAGAGATTTAATCACATAACTACTTCTACTCTCCCGCCCCAATCAATACACATGGATCTGATCATGACATATTACATTTATGATTGTTAATTACACATAAAGCACATGAAGTACATGAAAGAATAATACGAATACAAGGAATACACGATGCACTTGATAAAGTACATTGACATAAAATACCCAATGTACCCGATAATGGGATAACATCTCCTAACAAGATCTATTTAGCATCAATCCATGTAACAGTGTATCAACATCAAGTAAAGTAGTCCAGAGCAGGTAATATAGATACTATTATGATGAAAATAATTAGAGGTAGGTATTCGCCTGATATCTTGAGCAATGAATGAGTATCGATGTCCGAACCGACGTCACAAAGACCTAATATAAATTTACAAAGTTACATGGTTTCTAGAGTAAACAATTTATTTTAATGCATTAATTATATGCTTCTAGGCCTTTTCTAGGTCATGAAAGTCAAACTAGGTCAAATTGGTTAAACTAGGTCAACTCTAGGTCAAACTAGTCCAACTTAAGTTTCTAGGTCAATATCTTGCTAAACCAAGGTATCATGGCCAATACTAGGCCAATACCCTATGTAGATATCTACATTGCATATACATATACTCTACAATACAATACCTCCCCTATTTTCTAATATTTTATGACAAACACATAGGTAATCCCATAGCTAATACCCTATTTCCTATACATGCCATATTGACATTACCAACTCTATTACGTATTTATAAGTTACATACTGACATTACCTATACTCAAATTTTTTACAACCATTACCTACCTTATTTATTAGTCTAGACACTACCTAAATTAATTCTCACACAAACACATGAAGGACACACACACAACTCAAAAATCTCTAACCCCTGCTCATCTCACACTATGGCAGTATACCCAAACCCCTTAGCCTATACTGTCACATGATAGTATACTCCTCCCTCATTCACAACTGACAGGCACTCTCTCTAACCCCACAGGTCATATTATATTGTCATTTGACAATTCACTCTTCCTATTGCTGCTTGCTAATGCAAGCAGTTATTACATACTGCTGCCTGCACTCTGGAAGCCTACTTACCTACTGTCATATACCCATACTCACATAGGCAACATCCACAAACACAAACTCTCATCACTCATCACAAGACTCATGTGTGTACCAACACACACAAGATAACCTCTCCTTACTGTTGGACCAAGTACCATGCCTCCCTCTATTCTATGTCACATGGGTGTCTAAACAGGGATTTTAATCCCCTGCCTGTGTGTGCAAGCTCACACACCATTCTTCTAATTCCCCTGCCACTTGCAGTTAGGCCCCCAAATTTGTCCCTTGCCTGTGCACACTTGTACACAGGTAAATGCCTCTTACCCCTCAAGGCCAACCATGCCTAACAGGGACCCATGTGCTAAGTGCACATATGAACACTAACCTACCCAAGCTCTTCCCCACTGTCCCCTGCCTAGCACACTAACACACCTGCACATTATCTATACATATGCACACACATACACTAATCACACATACCATAGGCATACACACTCACTCATGACACTCTCTAATACCCTTGCCCAGGCAGCACCCACATTAGGTAACACTCTCACTTACATGCCTACACTATACTGACACACACTAGTGTTGGCCTATTGGTTATGGTCCAACCTGATTTTAATAATTGATCAAACTCTGTCTCAATATATAGGCTATTTGAACACTTGGACAAATGCCAAAGAACTGTTACCTATTTGTTCAAGACCAAAGCTGATTTTGTCGTATGAGTCTGCATTTCCTTATATAATATAATTTTTACATTTATTGAGTCTAGGAATACATTGTACACCGAGTCGTACTGGTAAATAGGCTACCCCAAAATCGTTTTCAAAATATCCTATGTTTTGAAAAACAGCCCATTTTACAAATGCTCCTAACTGCTTAAACTTTTTCAAAAAGCTAAAAGCCATAATCTGCTTTTTAAATGGCCAAAAAATCAAAACCAGACTAGAAGAATTCGGCCAGAATTCGCCTAGTGTACGTTAGATTTTGAACTTGGTCTCCTGCAGTTACGGATGCAACGGCTACTTGCCGAGATTTTCTCATAGAACTCTGCCCGAATTCTGCCCGAATTCTGTCAGAATTTTGACTTTGGAAAACCTATAAATAGAGAAGAATTTCATTCATTCAATACACTCATTCACTTTCTCATCTCTTCTCTCAAAGCTTAAACGTATTCCAAAGTGTTTTAAAGCTTTCAATTTCAAATCCCAAGCCAGTTACAATCCTCTGGTCGATTTACTAGTACGGTACGGTCTAGAAACTTCAAAGTGATTGTAATCAGAGGCTTGATTAAAGAAAGACAATTTACAATTGAAGTTGGTCGAGTACTTCGTATCAAAGCTCGCGTTTGTAGAAGTTACAAGGACTTCGTATGAAAATTTGTGATATTTTCCAATAGTGGATTCAACTGGAAGCTAGAGTTCTTTCGACTGGAATAGTCCTTATAAGAGGGAAACTAGTACACATCGCCATCTTTGTGTTTTCTTTCTGATCTCTGCCTTTATATTTATTTACTTGTGATATATACATTCTCTGTGATCTTGTTGCTAACTTTTTAATTAGCTATTTTTCGCTGCCTACACTATTCATCCCCTCTAGAGTATTGCACTTTACGATTCATTCCTACAATTGGTATCAGAACGGGTTATACAGGTAAAGCGAGGTAACATTGCAATTATATTCTTATTATTTTAGCTCTTACATAGATCACAGTATAACACATGGCAACTGTTAAGTTCACAAGTGAAGGCCAAGCCACAAACAGACCTCCACTGTTTGACGGTACAAATTACACATATTGGAAGACACAGATGAGTTTTTTCTTGAAATCTCTAGATTTTGACTTATGGTCTATTATTATTAATGGCTATAAAAAGCCTCCTCGTATTCTTATTGAAGATTTTTGGTTGAAAAATCCCATGATAAGTATACTGAGGATGAAAAGAAAATGCCAGTCTTGACGCACGTGCTATTAATGCTTTATTTTGTGCTTTAGACATGACTGGATTTAACAAGGTGTCTGTTTGCAAAAACAAAAGTTGATCTTTATTTCAACAAACTTTGTAAAAAGATTACAAGAATTCTGGGAAAGTACAACTGTAGGAATCCGATCTAGATGACGATCGCTTTATCCCTTGGACGATGTGAACTTTGAAGACGATAGCCTCGGAAGTTGAAGGCGATAGCCTCTGAAGAATGCAGCAGCATTTGGGCACTTGGACAAGAACTCCTGAACTCTCTGGTGATGATTCTGATATGTGTGTGATCCCCTCTAGGAAGGACTTGAAACTCTATTTATAGAGTTCTGGAAATAACTACTTTTTAGTTATTCTGGACTGCACAAGATGGATTGCGCTACATTGGACCGCGCAGACATCAGACTGCGCTGGCAGTTGCTTGATCATGGACCAACTGTATTGGACACATGGCATTATTTGATTGAAATGCGCATGATCATGTACATACGGTTACCACGTAATGAGTCATTGATGGCATGAAGGCCACGTGTACTTTATCAGTTGTATTGATGGAGTGCGCCACCTGAATTGTGCTGGCTTCAGATTGTACTAGGATGGACCGCGCTGGGCTAGATTGCGCTGCAGATAGATTGTGCTGCATGTACAGCTGTCCTCGAGCGCTGTGCTGCACGAAAAACGAACAGTTTCCTCGTTCTCCGTGCTGTCAGTTGTCAGAAGATCTGATTCTCTGTCAGGTAATGATGACGAGGCCACGTCAGCTTGCGCACTTGGATGAGTGCACAATTCAGTCTGCACAATCGAGAATGTGCACAATCTGTCTCCTGCGCAATTCAATTTAAGGATGCATTTCTTGATTTTTATGACTGTTGATGGGTGCAACTTGATTTTTTAGGACCTACAAGACCCCCTTCAAAGTTTTCGAAAGTTGAATTTATTCAAAGTTTCGAAATACTTTGAATTTTGATTTGAAAATCAAGTTGCGCAAGTGATGACCTGTCTGCGCAATCGGATGAGGCAGCTCCTATTTCTCCGGCGCAATCTGAGGAGTTTGTTTACTTTCGAAAACTATAAATAGTTCTCATTTCTCTCTCTATCATTCTTTACTTGCTTTCAAACTTTCGAAAGAGAAAATTTTCTGAGATCACCCGACTCTTCTCCTTCCCCGATGATCCTCATGGCTCCCAAGCGCTCCGCCGCTGAGAAAGGCAAGGCCCCCGCCGAGTCTTCGGCTCGGACTGTGTCGCGCCCTTCTCGACATGAAGTTGCTCATCCTGCAATACGAGGTAAATGACCGATCGAAAAAAATCCTTTTTAGGGTTCTTCGACACTGTTGATCCTTCGAGCCTGTCTCTTTTTAGAGTTTTGGTTATACTGTGCCGCCCTGTTTAGGGTTTCGGTTGCACAAGCCTAATAGTTTTCATTTTTATGAAGACTATTTGCTTGCACAATCGGTTAGAACGCGCTGGCAAAAGTTAGCGCAGTCTGCTGATTTGCGCACGGCTGTCCAGCGCAAACTGATGCTTTGTGCAAGTTATTCAGCGGAATCTGATAGCTTGCACAAGTGGATGAGTTGGCGCCACTGGATAGTTTGTGCATAGAAGCTAGTGTTTGTGCAATCTGATGCTTGTGCAATCTGATGCTTGCGTAATTTGCTGACAGAATCTTTGATTTTACTTGTACTGAATTCTATTTTTTCTGTTTGATGCAGTTAACATCAGAGAGGACCCTGAGTATGAAACATTCACAGGGACCCTTGCTGAGCCGGAATTTAAAGAAGATTTATCCCATGTGCTCTTTCCACAATATGCTCTGCCATCCTCTCGCCAAGCTATCTTGGTTGCTCAGGACAATGAGACTTTGTTAAGTCTGATGAATGGGCAGCCCTTGCAGTCTGCTGATGCCATTACCCACAAGAAACCCATGTTCTTATTTGGTGAAGCCATCGACAAGAGTTCTCAGCCAAGATCCCGTGTTGAGCAGAGACTCTTTCAAAGAAAGGAGAAACTAGTCCTATTACCGGACATTGCTAGATGCCTCCCTCTAGCCCGATATGCCCATGCAAGCCATCCTAGGAGGATGGACTGGGATATTACTCCCCTCCAGCATGCAAGGACAGGAAAGATCTATGTCAAGAAAGGCCCAAACAACAGAGACATGTTCTATAGCTCTTCTGAGCGACATAGTACTTTACTCAGAGGGTTGAAGCCAGGCTGTATCCCTCAAGAGAACTCTTCTTTGTTGCTGCCGGTGAGGACACCAATCTTTGCTAATGAGTATGCAAAGGCTGAGGGCAGATACCCCGATCAGGACATCCGGCTGACCGGTCTGGTGAACCCGGAGAACAAGAGGTGGAACTGCATAGCCAACTGGATATTGGCTCAGTTTGAAGACAAACTTAAAGAGATCGAGCTTTATAATATGGTATATGCTACCGTGTATGGCTTCCATCCAAACCCTCATCTGTTTCTGGCCTTGGCAGAGAGGTATAATTATAGGACAGGGACATTCATGACGCCCTGCGGGGAGATGGGATTAGCCCTCCATGAGATGAAGTACATCTCGTGCCTACCAATGGGAGACTTCCCTTATGAGGAGTATGTTCCCACAAACGACGAGTTAGATAGACTACGTCGGGAAAATGCAGAGATGGTGGCAGTCTTCGACGAACTATTATGCCATTACAACATATGCTCCCTGTACTATAAGAGCGGCTCTTCCGGCACCTGTTATTCATCGAAGTGGTTGCCGTATCTTTTTCTTAATCATATCATTGAGAAAAAGACTAAGGATCATGACACATGCAACCCGACTTTCTTCCAATCCCTCAGCCACAGTGAAGTAATAAGACTGATGGAAGTGAATAAGAGAATGGATATCAGAGTTAATGATGAACACCAATACCCTCCGCTCAAGACCGGAGATTTTGTTGAAAGCTTTATAAGAATGGGCTACAGGTCCATGTCAAGAGAAGCCCAGCCGGCAGGATTTCTGACATACTGGCTCCGTCGATTCATCGTACCCGGAGCAAGCGCCGTGGACCGCTTCCACTGCGGCGTACTTTTTGCTGCTGTCCGGTTAGTCTTCGGCTACCGGATGGATTTACTATCAGCGATGACCTGTAGAATAAATGCAGGTCTTCGTCTGTATGTTGACTCCATGATCAAATGGAAGGGTGAAAAGGGGAACTTTCCTTGACTGGAGTTGCCTTACACCTATCTATTCGGATGGTTGCTTCTGCACCATCCGTCTTTGATGAACCCCAACATGGGAGCAGTCGGTGGTAGCTTTCTTCGGAGATTCTCTCGGAGCAAGTGGGTGTACATTAGTTTGAAGGACTGCAGACGTGCCCTGAACCTTGGGAAGGGATAGAATTTTATTGCTTTGCCCCTCCGTCTGGTTATGAATTCATGACAACAAATCTTGTTGACCTTGGGAGACAACCGTTAGGTCGAGCAGCTTTTGACTGGCTGAGGACGATCAGGCCGTCCCTCTTGGTATATAGATTTGAAGAGGAATGTTATCTGGAACCATATCTGCCAAGTCGCTTCGCTCGTCAATTTGGTTACGACCAGTTCCATGTAGGCAACGCTATAACTTGCCTACAAGGAAAGAGGTATTTGATTGATGGTGCCAGAGCATGGGCCTACTACAACGCTCGAGACACAAGGACAGTGTTCTCGATGCCAAACAAGAATGATAATGGCCCTAGAATGTTATATACATATTCACTGTTTTATACAGCTGCAAATACTTTCGCCGAGAATTTCAATCTGGTGGACAGCTTCGCGACGGCGACGCGTCTGAAGAAGGGAACCACTGCTATACTAGTTCCAAATAATGACGAGCAGTATGAACCGGTGGATGATCCATTAGAAGCCTCAAGGGAAGCAAACTTCCCTGAGGAAGTCAATCAACCATTAAGAATTTCTCTGAAAGTTGTTAAGTCTCCGGCCAGGGAGAGAAAAAGAAGGATTGACGAACCTTCTTCCCCAGCTACAAAGAAGAAACTTAATTTAGATCAATCAGAGAAGGTTACTACTAGATCACAATCTCGGCAGCTGGCCGAATCAATCCAACGAGAAGAAGCAACCATGCCAACTTCTATTCCAAAGTCGGTTGACGTAGTAGATGTGGAAAGCCCAGAAAGGCCTCTTCACAGAAAGAAGCTGGCTATTAGAAAAAGAAAGAAGGCGATCCTGTCCTCAGTGGTGGTGAATGCTGCTGCTGGAATTACTATGTCATCTCCTACTCCTGTCTCTGAGCCTAGTCCAGAACAGCGAGAGGAGACTGAGCAGAGAGAGGAAGCCGAACAGAGAGAGGAGGCTACAGAGCCTAGAGAAGATGAAGCTTTGCGATCTCCTTCACCAGCGGTAGAAACGACTCCGCTTCCTGCTACGCCAGGAACACTTCGCGAAGAGGAGGATCGTCTAATGATTGATGCATTAAATGATTGTAACTTCGATCTGCAAGATGATATTGATAATGTCGCTGCAGCTGCCAGCGAGGAAGCTCTTGAGGATAATGAAAGTGAGGAGAGTACATCATCAGATGCTGTTGATGATACACAGAATCCTGAAGAGGGCATGGAAGTCCATATACCTCCCAAAGCCGCTGATGACACCCTGGATCCTGAAAAGGATGCTGAGGTGCAGGTATCTCCAGAAAAGATTGCAGATGAGGAAGTGGCCCTGGAGGAAACTCCTACTGTTGATCCCAAAGGTATTGAATTGAAATTATTAATCTTCTTTTCATAGATTAATAACTGACATCTCTATCTTTGATTCATGCAGAAATCGAATCTTCCCCAGCTCCTCCAGTGTGCACGGATATATTGCCTGTAACGATGATAGCTAGTAGTAGTCGTCATTTGTCAGGTGGTTCCGAGGCAGGCAGTAGCCAGGCAGTTATGTCTGAGGCTACTTCTGCTAGATTAGAATCTGTGCCAACAGATGACCGAATCATCACTGGACCAAGCCATGGTAAGACTGCTTTTACTTTTGATCTTTTCAACAGCCGCAAATGACAGGCAAAATGATAAAGTTTATCTGTTTTTGCAGAGGAACAACCGGGAGAAGCAACCAGCTCTACTTTAGCTCCATTATTTAAAGAGCCTTCCGTCCAAATAACTGAACGTCCTGCTTCTTCATCATCAACGGGAGTAGCTGCTACTCCTGGTGCTCTGGCTACCAATCAATTTGTCATTAACTCCTTCACCAACTTCTTCTTTGATTCGTTGGGACCTTTAATAAATAGGGTGATGGAGAAGGAAGAGGCTGATTTCTCCATAGTTAGAGGTCCAACCTCTTTCTTGGTTAATGCCATCCGCAATCAGGGCGACGAGGCTCAGGCTACTTTTCTTGATCATATATTAGATGAGCTGGAGACCTCAGTTAAGAGCTACAAAGAGCTAAATAAGGGGGAGGTAGAGCCTCTGGTGCAAGCTGAATTTGAATGGATGTCTCAAGAGGCCGCGGTTGAGAAAGTTAATTTCCAAGTTCTCTTGGATACTTTCACTGCCAAGTCCGCTGAGTACAACTCCAAGGTAGAAACAGTGGCATCTGTTGCTGCAGAGAAAGAAAGGAGAGTTGCTGAATTGCAAGCGAAAATTGCCCATCTTCAGGAAGAGCTGGAAGATGAGGTTACCCAACATCAAACTGCAATTCAACAACTTGGTGTTCTGACTCAAGAGAGAGATGAATATGCTGCAGCTCATCAAGCTGAAGTCACTCGCAGACTAATAACTCTGCCAACCTTCGATGATAAATCTGGGATGGAAGAAGCTAGGAAACGAGTGATGGAATCTCGTGAAGAGAGACTACAAATTTTGAAGCAGCAGATGACCAACTTGATGACACCACCGGCTGAGTAGAAAGATCTTTTGTATCTTTTTGTTTTTTTATGATATGTATCTTTGTAATGTCTTTCATCTTTGATCAAAAAAAAGACATTTTATTATGGCTCTATTATTTATTGTATATCTTATTCAGATATAAATAATAGCGATAGAAAATATATTCAGAGGTACAGGACATGATATATTTCTTGATTTTTAGAAAATAATTATATTCGTTATATCTGCTCAGAGGTAATGTGGACATGGCAGAATATAATTTGTCGAATACCATTATTTCAGTAGACAACTTAATCAAGGATGAAAAGTTGCTGATGTGGATGGATAGATAAATAAACAAAAATGAATCGTCAAAATGTGTGAACGAAATGAATCGTCGGAATGAACGGGTAAACCGTCAAATGAATTGAATGAACGGGTGAACCGTCTGATTGATGTAATAAACGGGTGAACCATCGAATAGATGGAATGAACGGGCGAACCGTCTGATTGATGTAATGAACGGGTGAACCGTCGAATGAATGATTATGATGAACGGGCGAATCGTCAAAGGAATTGAATGAACGGGCGAACCGTCGAATGGATGGAATGAACGGGCGAACCGTCTGATTGATGTAATGAACGGGCGAACCATCGAATGAATAATTATGATGAACGGGCGAACCGTTAAAGGAATTGAATGAACGGACAAACCGTCGAATGGATGGAATGAACGGGCGAACCGTCTGATTGATGTAATGAACGGGCGAACCATCAAATGAATGATTATGATGAACGGGCAAACCGTCAAAGGAATTGAATGAATGGGCGAACCGTCGAATGAATTGAATGAACGGACGAACCGTCTGATTGATGTAATAAACGGGCGAACCGTCAAAGGAATTGAATGAACGGGCGAACCGTCGAATAAATTGAATGAACGGGGGAACCGTCAGATTGAGTGTGATGAACGGATGAACCGTCGGATGAATGTGTCGCTTCATAGTCTTACGATTCTCTATCTATAAATAGAACAGAAAATCAAATGAAATGGTCACTTTCACTTTTCAACATAAAAATGTCGTCTGAAGATGCATCCAAGAAAGCCGAGGTCGCCCTGAAGGTGGAAGCGGGTACTAAGGAACGTCCAGTTGAGCCTAACCAGCCAAAGCAAATGGCAATAGGCGAAGGTTCGTCTGCTCCCAAACCGCCAAAGGACATCTTGGACTTCCTTCTTGAACCAGGGAAGACTAAAGGAGAAGAAGCCATGAGGATAGCTGCTTTCAAGTTCCTGGTAGGTTCGAGCAAGGATGTTCTCAGCTCTTTTGCCGACTATATCTTCGATAAGGACGGCAATGGCCCGCATCCCAATGTTGAGAAGGATGATAGTGACCTTCCTTGATATTATGTATTATCATTCAAGATGAAATAAAATTGAATTTTATTTATGAACTTGTATGATAATTACACGCAATGTCTGTTACATTTATACATAATATTTCTTGAGGAATTTGCCATTGATAGGCATCATTGCAACTCGACCGTCTAGTTCTGTGAGTTGATAGGCTCCATTTGAGAAGACTTTGCTCACGATATATGGACCTTCCCACTTTGCATCGAACTTGCCCTTACTTGAGTGAGTCATAGTCATAGGACGTCTGATCGTTAGAACGAGCTCTCCTTTCTAAAATGCTCTGACCTTAACTTTGCGGTTGAAAGTCTTTGAGATGCGAGCTTGGTATAACTCAATATGCTGTTGAGCCATTAACCGCTTCTCGTCGAGCGCTTCTAATTCTTGAAGCCGGAGAAGGTCGTTGTTCTTGGTAGTGAGCTCGTTGGCGATGGCGATCCTTAAGGACAGGATTTGAAGTTTTAGAGGTAGAACTACTTCACAACCGTATACCAAAGAGAAGGGTGTACAGCCTGTAGGGTTGCGGACCGTAGTACGGTAGGCCCAAAGACATTCGCCAAGCTTCTCGCTCCAGTTCCGTTTGTTAGTAGATACAAACTTCTTGAGGAGCTTGATAATAGTTTTGTTGAAGGCTTCGGCTAAGCCATTAGCGGCAGGGTTGTAGGCTGTAGAAGCAACATTGTCAATCCGATGATCGTCACAGAATCTTGTGAACTTTTGACTGATGAATTGTGGTCCGTTGTCATGGATGATCCTTCGAGGTACACCAAATCTATAGATGACATGGTGTTTGATGAAGTTGATGACACTACTGGTCTTGACTTCAGCCAAAGGTATAGCTTCAGTCCACTTGGAAAAGTAGTCGGTTATTGCTAGTATGAACCGATGTCCTCTAGAAGAAGGAGGATTGATGGGACCTATGATATCCATGCCCCAAGCTTCAAAAGGCCAGGAAGCGGCAGTCGGATGTAGAAGTTCTGACGATTGATGGATAAAATCTGCATAGATTTGACAGGCACGACATTTTCTTGCATATTCGATGGCATCGGATACCATAGAGGGCCAGTAGTAACCCATGCGTCGGATACGATCCTGTAACTTAGGATCGGGTTGATGTGCTCCGCAGACGCCGTCATGAGCCTCGCGTAATACTTGTTTTGCTTCATCACCGGCAAGACAGCACAAGAGTAATCCGTCATAAGTCCGTCGATAGAGAGTTTTGGTGGTCTGATTGTAGTAGAATCGTAGAGATCGCCGACGAATACTCGTAGCCTCCTTGGGATCTTCAGGGAGTATGTCATGAACTACAAAGTTGATGAAAGGAGTTCTCCAATCTTCACTGATGGCATTGACTTCAGTAAGATTACTGAACTCAATATTACGATTGTTTTCGACACAAAACAATTCCCGATTAGAGATGATCACCACCTGTTGTCTTTTGATAGGGATGGCTAAGACAGCTGCATGATTAGCCAAAGTATCTGCCTCAGTATTGCAAGCTCGGCGTACATATTCGATGAAGAAGGCTTTGAATGATGTAGCCATATTGATTGCTGCTTTAAAGTAAGGCACTAGATCTTGATGGCGAACTTCATATGTTTCTCTAACTTGATTAACAACCAGCTTGGAGTCACCATAGACTTCAAGATACTCGACATCTAGTTGTTTGGCTAGCTGAAGGCCGATGAGTAGAGCATTGTACTCTGCTACATTATTGGAACAAGGTTTATCTAGGGAGTAAGCTCTTTGAATAGCTGACCCATCTGGAGAAATAAGAACAACTCCGACTCCTGCGACAATGGCACCATTGGGTCCAATCCTGGATGCACCGTCAAAGAATAGATGCCAAGTAGGAAATTCTTCAGAGATTGTATTAGATTCCAAAGTCTCGTCTGGAATTTTGTCATAGAGTTTGGACGTTTCTGGAACAGGATGAGCTGCTAAGAAATCTGCCAGTGCTTGACCTTTGACCGACTTTTGAGGAACATATACCATGTCATATTGGGCTAGCAGAATGGCCCATGTAGCCAGTCGAGAATTGAGTGTACTAGGCTTCTTCATTAGTACCCGAATAGGATTAACTCGGGATATGACATGAATAGTTTGGCCAATGATGTAATACCGAGTCTTTTGAACAGCAAACATAAGAGCTAGGCATTCCTTTTCGACCGGACTATAACGGTGTTCAGCACCAATCATAGTACGACTGAGGTAGTAGATGGCTTGTTTATGACCTTCTTTATTCTTTTGGGCAAGTAAAGCACCCAATGAATGATCCATGGCACGGACATACATTAAGAATGGTATGCCTGAGATTGGTGGCACCAAGACTGGTAGATTCATGAGATATTGCTTTATGTCATCAAATGCTCTTTGACATTCTTCGGTCCAAATGAAAGATACACCCTTATTCATTAGTTAAGTAAATGGTCTGCAGCGTCCAGACAGATTCAAAATGAATCTCCTGATGTATGCAAGTCGATCTTGGAATCCTCGTAGCTCTTTTAGGTTGCGTGGAGGATGCATCTCTTGAATGGCTTTGATCTTCTCGGGATCTACGTGTATACCCTTAGAGGTAATAACGAAGCCGAGAAATTTGCCACTAGAGATGCCCAAGAATGACTTGGTGGGATTCATTTTGAGTTGATGTTGGCACATGAGATTGAAGATTGTTCTCAAATCTTGGATGTGATCTTCCTTCAGACGACTTTTGACAGCAATATCATCGACATAGCATTCGACAGTCTTGCACAGATGATCTCGAAAGATGGTACTCATAGCTCGTTGATATGTTGCACCAGCATTTTTGAGACCAAATGGCATGACAATATAACAGTAGACTCCACGGGAAGTGCGGAAAGAAGTGTGTTTTTCATCTTCAGGATTCATCCGAATCTGATTATATCCGGAGAATCCGTCCATGAAAGATATTCGCTCGAACCCACAGGTGTTGTCAATCATGACGTCCGTAATAGGAAGAGGAAATTCATCTTTTGGACATGCTTCATTAAGATCCCGAAAGTCGATGCAGACTCGAACTTTGCCGGTTTTCTTTAGAACTGGGACAACATTAGCTACCCAATCAGGATGTTGTTCTTCTCGGATAAAGCCACAAGCGATGAGCTTCTTGACTTTATCATCAATTGCGTCCATCATTTCTGGCTTGAAGCGTCGTTGTTGCTGTTTGACCGGTTTTGCATTCGGCAAGATGTTTAATTTGTGAGTAGCAACTTTAGGATCTAGACCTGGCATGTCTTCATAACTCCAGACAAAGACGTCTATGTATTCTTTAATCAGAAGAATTAATTCTTGCTTATCTGCCTCTGGGAGGTTCTTACTTATGAATATTGGACGAGGTGACCCGCTCTCCCCTACATCAATTTGAACCAATTGATCTTCAGTAGGAGGTTCCCTTTGTTCGAATCAGAGTTCCCATTGTGTATCCATTCGTTGAGTCCGAGGATCTGTTTCAGGACTTTCTTCAACATCTTTATCATAGCCTTCTGGAAGTTCGACAGAGACCATGTTAGAAGATACAGTCAATCGATGAACTTGATCGATGCTGGTGTCAGAATCCCATGATCTAGAATTAGAAGAGTTAGAGCACTCCTCACTATCGGATTTGGAGGCTGCTAGGGATAATACCGGAGAAGAAGCATATCCGAGACCTCTTTTGGTCCTGCTGTAATACATCTCTGACTTTCCTTTCGGAACAGTTGTACGGATAGGAGTTCTTCTACCTTTACCGTAGTTGAGGCCATTCTTGAAGTCATAACCCATCTTTCGGATGATATCTTTTGATTGTTGACTATAACGACGGAGTTGAAGATGTCCCGTGTCATTACTTTTGCTATCATCCGTATAGCTGAATTGTTGTTCCGGTCCTTTACTAAAAAGTATTGGACTCTCGCCTTTCTTACGAGCGGGAACAATACGATATGAATCTTTTGGATGTTCAAGTGAGACTTCTGTTTGAAGAGACTGCACAACTCCCATTATAAATGACTAAAAGCTATCTAACATATCCAAATAGCACTTAGCATGATAAATGACATCAATATACTGGAAAGTAGATACTTTTTCATTAATTTATACATTTGTATTTACAGCAGGACCTTTAGCCTTAGCAGACTTGGTCAGATTGATTACAAGAGGGGGAGAAGAAGAATGTGGAGGAAGATTGGCTTTGTTACGACGGAGGTCGTTAACAAGCGGCTCAGAGGAAGTGAGCTCCCTTTTATCCTTGTTATGAGATAAATCAATAACAAGTGGCTCAGAAGAGGTGAGCTGCCTTTTTTCCTTGTTACGACGCAAGTCTATAACAAGTGGCTCAGAAGAGGTGAGCTCCCTTTGATCCTGATCATCATCAGTTGGTTGCTTCTGGACTGGCAAGTGAATAGCCAGTGGTTTGGATGATTGAGGACGAGAGACACGCCCTTTAACAGGAATGATGAAGGTGCCATTAGGCACTGCTTCTTGCTCTTCTTCAGTGTCCAGAGACAGGACAACCTTCATGAATTCATCCTTGTACATACGAGCATCGTTGCAGTATGCTTCGACGCCTTTGAAAGGATAAAGATCAGCAACCTCTTTTTGCACCTCTCCATTGTCATCAACATATTTAAAACATTGATGGAGGGTCGAAGGAACAATGTTGTGTTCATGCAAGAATGGTCTTCCCAACAAAGCATTATAAGAACAACCATGGTTGTCAATGATGTAGAAGGTCACCTTTGTGCGAAGATTGCCTATTTGGAGTTTTAGGCGAATCTTGACCAGAGGTTCACTCCTTCCTTGGTTGAACCCAAGGATAGTGGTGATTGTACTGGAAAGACTATGCACTGGGATCTTCAGCGCATCTAACATTGTCTTCGGCATGATGCTGAGAGCAGACCCTGGGTCTATTAGAATATGATCGACTTTCATCGAGTCGACATATCCTGTGTAGTAAAGAGGACGGTCGTGCCTGTTGTCTTCCATCAGCATATCATCCTGTGTGAAAGTTATGTTTGGAATTAACTCCAACACACTATGACAATGAAGGCAAGAGACTGGCTCTGCTTTCGGCTTCTTCAGCAGGGCTAGACAAGTTTCAGCTTGCATGAGAGCCTCACTCAGAGTTTCCCGAGTCTCTTTGGAGAGACGCAAGAGCTCGAAGATTGACAGCCGGGCTGGTTTATTGGCTAATTGAGCCAGGATATCAAAGTTGTAAGGTTTTTCGAGTCCTGAGGGAGATGACTTCTTCAAAGGTTTATCGAAGCGGACTTGTTGTTTGCCTTTGTCAGCGACCGTCGGCTTGGAAGGAGTAGACTCTATAACCGGTGAGGATGCAGTAGGAATATCCTCAGTAGAAGCAGGCTGCACTGGAGCAGGCTCAGAAGAAGAAGCAGGATTCTCTTGAGCTTCGGGGTAATCCTTTAGATAGGCTTTCCCTGATCTGGTGCCCAGCAGGATTTCTTCATCAACTATGGGGTCAAAAGACACCATATTACAAATCTTTGTCTTGCCCTTGGAGCGGTCTTTCTTCTTGGAGGAAGAGGGAAGTTCGAATTCTGAAGCAAGATCAGGGTGAATCCATATAATCTCGCCATTGTCAAGAGACAAGGGGACGAGACCTTCACCTCGCGGAGGAGGGAGATTCTCAATCTCAAGAGTAGCTTTGGGGATAGGAATGACACCATGCTGCACCATCTGTGGAGGGTAGTCACCGAATTGAACTGATACCATGTTTGCGGTAACAGTCTTCTCGTCTTATTACAGAGTGACAACACCAGCGTTGACCAGCTCCCAAATTTTGCCTTTGAGCACATAACATGCTCGAGTAGGATGTCCAATGAACCTGTGATAAACACAATACTTAGGATGATCAGTCTTACCGACTTCATCAGGCTTCTTGGGATCTGGGAGCTGGAGTTTATTGCTTTTGATCAAGCAATCAAAGATGCTCGTGGTGTCATTCTCGTCAAAGGAGTACTCTACTTTCGGACGAGGTTTCCTTGCTGGAGGTGCTGAAGGAGTAGAAGTGGACGTAGGGGAAGCTACGTTGACCGCCAGAGATTCTTTATTCTTATTCGTTAAGTTGATGTTCAAAGTTTCTTTTCCCTTGCGGTTGTTCTGGCGATTACCACCACCTGATGTCTGGTGTTCATCCCGGTCGGGGTTAGACATTTGTACCCCTAGCTGCTTGAATTTGTCGGCGCTAACTTCAGCTGCTTTAGCGTTGACAATAAAGGATGGCCAGTCTTGGAACTGAGTTGACCCCGTCCACATACTGATGATAGGCAAAAGATTTGCCTTGCAGGTGTCTATGGTGACAGCAGCAGGAGTTCCAGGAGGCATTTTCAAAGCTTCCCGATGGAACCTTTCAATGAAACTTTCAGCAGTTTCATTGTGTTTTTGTTTGATTTTATTGAGGGCTGACATGGTCATGTCGTTGATCCCCTCATAGAATCGTTCCAAGAAGATTTGTTTTAAACCAGAGAAGGAGGTGATACAACCATCGGACAAGCTTCTGTACCAATCGTATGCTACGCCAGCTAAACAGCCAACGAATACCCTGGTAAGAAGAGCGTCATTTGGTTGAAGTTGGACAGTCATTACCTCGAAGTGGTTAATGAACTGACTGGGAGAGGTGCTGCCATCAAACAGCAAAATTGTTGGGATTTTGTACTTAGGAGGAAATGGGACTTCTTTCCATTCAACTGGGTAAGGTTGCTTGATCCCCAACCTTTGCAAGTTATCTTTCTCTTTAAAGGCCTCGAACTGAGTGCGCAGGAGCTTGACAGCTTCATTGGTATCTTCTACTGATGTAGAAGGAGCAGGCTGAGTCACAGTGTTAGGGGGAGGAACAGCTTGATAAGCACTGCCCCCAGCACCTGACTGACTGGGTGTAGGTTGGACCTGTACATGAGGTACTTGAAGAGATGCTACCCCCAGTCCTGCATTGACAGGCACCGATGATGCTATGATTTTAGGGTTTGCAGGAGGTACGGTCGGTGGTACTGTATGCTGGGCCACAATGATGGAATGCATACTTGCGACCATTTCAGCCATGGTCTTCAGTTTGTCTTCTAGCGCAGCTATTCGTTGTTCTTGACTAGCTGAACTGGAAGCATCGGGATCTTCAGTGACAACATAAGCTGTCACTTCTCTAGGTACAGTGGAGGACACTGTCTGTTTCGAGCTTTCGCTGTATGTATCATAGTCGGAGAAAGAATCATCTCCTGAGTGAGAAAGAGGAAGATGATCGGAGGGATCTTGAAGATTCCTTTGACCGATTGTGTATCGGCTTCGGGATCTGGTATGTTGGAATACTCCATCAGAAGATTCTTGGAGTAGATCCAAATACCGCTGGCTTGGCTTGCGAGGCTTGCCGTGTTTATAGCACTTACCCCAGTGTCTCTGGAAGTCATGTTGACGGAAGCGTACAAAACTTCGTCTTCATTTTCTGACATAGGTTCAGAGGTTGTAAAGTTCAAACGATCGAAGACAGATCGTCTTGTTGTCTGAAAACAACACTTGATGACCACTTTGTGATTGCAATGGTGTCCAAGTGGTTGCACTGGGATGTTGCGATGTTGTCCCATTTTTGCTTGAGGTGTTCTCGGAGATCCGGAACAGCAATGGGACGAGAAAAAGTTCGAGGGATGTGTTCTTTGACAATATTCGGAACATGGTTCCGATTCTTCAAATGTTTTGTCCCTTGTGTGTACAGGAAAGTACTCATTTCATTGGCATAGGTGTCAGGATTTTTGACCCTGAAAGTTTGCCTCTGATGCTGATTGGTCTTCGGCATTGGCTGTTTACGTTTCACCGAAGTTGGTCTGTTAAGGTAAGTTCTTAGATCAGCAAACTCACCCCCAGGGGTTTCTGTTTGAGACACCAGCAATTTTCCCTATCTAGAACGGGATATCTTGAGAGTTGGGAGATCTTGGAATTCTGCTACCGGAGTAGGCAGAATACCTCTTTGATCAGTACAAGTTCTTTTGACATGGAGAGAAGAATCCTTGTTTGAAAGCGTTCTTGTACTGACTGGTGCCGAGGCACGTTCAGATTGATCTTCTACAGTAAAGACCGAGGAAGACTGAGAAAAGACCAAAGGGCCTTTTCTTTTGTTTTGTGAAGAAGGGTTAGCTAAAGAGCGTTTCCCTCTGTTCTTCCAAGTCATGGGACGAGAAAGTTTGAGAAAAGGCCAACGGGCCTTTTCCTTTGTTCTGTGATGGAGGAGGAGGAATAGCCAAAAGACTACCCCCAGTGGATTGCACAAGAGCAACAGAGTGAAGAAGAGCGGAGCTTTTCTCCTTGCTGTGAGAAGAGGAGAGATTAGCCAAAGGGCTATCTCTCTTGGACTGCGCTGGCACAGCTTGCGCACTAGCTGATTGCGCATTAGGAGTTCTGACAGATGGCTTTTTGGTTCTGGCCACAGACACTGTGGTTTACGCATGAGGAGTTCTGGACACAGAGTGTTTGGGATGCACTATGGTTGCTGGAGTAGTAGACTGCGCAGGCAAAGTTGCAGCCAACTGTGCCAGGGACAGAGGAGTCTTGTACTTTGACAGGGCAGCATAGGAAGTAGTTTGTGCACTGGCAACAGCAGACTGCGCACGAACAGTTGAGACAGATTGTGCAACAGCCTTGGCAGCAGATACCTTAGACTGCACAGCAGTCTTGGTGGCAGAATCAGCAGATTGTGCAACAATCTTGGAAGCAGACTGTGCAACAGCAGAGACAGCAGACTGCGCAGCAGTCCTGGGGACCCACACCGGGCGCACTTTGCTTGTGGCAGAAGTTGTTGCAGTGCGAGGGGTGGTCCTGGAGTTGATCATGGCTTCATAGGCCGTCTGGTTGACCTTTACAACCAGCGTCTTCTACGTCTTTCCGATAGACGCAACGTCACATTGAGTTGTCACTTCCTCGTCGGAGGAGAAAGTCGTCCCCAGCAGAGTCGCCATTTTGTTTGCAAAAATAAAAGTTGATCTTTATTTCAACAAACTTTGTAAAAAGATTTAAAGAATTCTGGGAAAGTACAACTGTAGGAATCCGATTTAGATGACGATCGCTTTATCCCTTGGACGATGTGAACTTTGAAGACGATAGCCTCAGAAGTTGAAGGCGATAGCCTCTGAAGAATGCAGCAGCATTTGGGCACTTGGGCAAGAACTCCTGAACTCTCTGGTGATGATTCTGATATGTGTGTGATCCCCCCTAGGAAGGACTTGAAACTCTATTTATAGAGTTCTGGAAATAACTACTTTTTAGTTATTCTGGACTGCGCAAGATGGATTGCGCTGTATTGGATCGCGCAGACATCAGACTGCGCTGGCAGTTGCTTGATCGTGGGCCAACAGTATTGGACACATGGCATTATTTGATTGAAATGCGCATGATCGTGTACAGACGGTTACCACGTAATGAGTCATTGATGGCATGAAGGCCACGTGTACTTTGTCAGTTGTATTAATGGAGTGCGCCACCTGAATTGCACTGGCTTCGGATTATGCTAGGATGGACCACGCTGGGCTGGATTGCGCTGCAGATAGATTGTGCTACATGTACAGCTGTCCTCGAGCGCTGTGCTGCATGATAAACGAACAGTTTCTTCGTTCTCCGTGCTGTCAGTTGTTAGAAGATCTGATTCTCTGTCAGGTAATGATGACGAGGCCACGTCAGCTTGCGCACTTGGATGAGTGCGCAATTCAGCCTGCGCAATCGAGAATGTGCGCAATCTGTCTCCTGCGCAATTCAATTGAAGGATGCATTTATTGATTTTCATGACTGTTGATGGGTGCAACTTGATTTTTTAGGACCTACAGTGTCTACTTGCACAACATCAAATGAAGTGTGAAAACTTCTTGAAGTAACCCACGAAGATACAATGCAAGTCAAGGAGTCAAAGATCAGCAGACTTACTCAGGAGTATGAGACGTTCAAGATGAAGCCAAATGAATCTGTTACCTAGATGTTTAAGAGATTCCTGGATATTATAAATCCTCTGTCATCATTAGGCAAGGATTATAGTAACCATGAGACAATTCATAAACTTCTACGAGCTCTCACGAAGAATTGGATTCCAAAGGCTACAACAATTATTAAAAGAAACGACCTCTCAACAATGTCTCTTGAAACACTCATGGGTAAGATACTCACTCACTCACGAGCTGAAACTTCAAGACTTTGAAGATGTTGCACCAAAGGAGAAGTCAGAGAAGTCGATCACTTTCAAGGCTCAACATAGAAGAACTATCGAAGATAAATCCGACGACAGTGACTCTGACTTTGAAGATCAAGCTCTCATGGTAAGAAAGTTTAAGAAGTTCATGAGATTCAATAGAAGAACAAAGGACTACAACAGCAACAACAACATCAACGAAGAAGATCATATTTGCTATAGATGTAAGAAGAAAGGACATATAAAGAAGGACTATCCAACAACATCATCATCAACCAGAAAAAGCAACAAATACGACAAGGGCTACCTGAAGAAATCTACATCTAGAAGGTATGCCAATACAAGCTTATGGCATGAAAGTGAAGCCAGTGACTCAGAAGACGAACAATCAGATGACGCTGTAAATATGTGCTTGATGGCTTACGATCAGGTAACTACTAACCCCTTGTTTAATACTTATGATAATTTTACCTTTGAGCAATTAGGTGAAGCCTTTACTGACCTCTTAGGGGATTACAGAAGACTGCGTAGTAAATACCAAAACTCTAAGAAGGTACTCAATGAGTACAAAGGTGAAATAGGAAGACTTATCGACCTACTAGCTGAGGTTAGAAGTAGTGATAATTCTAGTGAGGTAGGTGAGCTTTCTTCTGTTAAACTATTACTACACGAGACCACAAGACTATCCGAAGAGAAGGACAAAACCATTATCCAACTAGAGGAAGATCTACTCAAAGAAAAGAAGAGTCTTCAGCAAGCACTTATCAGGAATGATACACTTACTGCTGATTATACTGCATTGTATGACACTTCCAAAAAGTTGGAAATTAGGTTAGGAAAACAACCTGAAGTTGCTGTTTCCTATCCTAACACGTGTCACTTACCGAAACATCGAAACACTGTCAAACCCAATACTGTCAGACCAAACCAAATCAAACCATTGCCCAAGAAGACCAATATGCATGCATTCTTTTATACTAGAAAACCAAGACCTACCAATAATGCATAACACACGACATTCAACACTCAATATGCTAGATGTCACTATTGTGGCACCATTGGTCATATTTTTTCTGTATGTAGAGTTAGAAAGCTTGTTGATTTAAAGATTTGTGCATGGATACTGAAAACTAACATTCCAGGACCCTACAATAAATGGGTACCAAAGTTTTCATCTGCAAATTCTTTTGTAGGTGAAATACCCTTCACATGCTAGAAGCAAATGGATCCTCGACAGTGGTTGCTCACGACACATGACCGGTGGCGCTTTATTATTCGCAACACTGTCGAAGAAGAAAGAAGGATATATTTCCTTCGGTAATAATCTTAAAGGGTACATAATTGGTATCGACAATATTGGTAAGGTCCCTTACCCTGTGATTAAAGATGTCTGTCTAGTTACCGAGTTAAAACATAATCTACTCAGCATAAGCCATTTAGCTGACCATGGTTATGGTATTAACTTCGTTAAAGACAAATATACTATAGTTGATAGCTCAACTGGTAGTACTATCTTTGAAGGTATCAGGGAGGATAATATATATGTTTTCTATTTGTTAGAAGATGCTAACAAAGCAGGTAGATGCTTAATGGCCAAAAGTGATAAGAGTCAACTATGGCACATGAGACTCGGTCATGCAAATATGGACACAATTTCAAGATTATCCACAAAGAAGCTGGTACGAGGCTTACCGAACATTTCTCTTAAGAAGGATACAGTATATAGTGAATGTGAAAAGAATAAAGCTATCCGATCCGCATTTAAGTCCAAGAACACTGTAAGCACCACTAGACCTCTACAATTAATGCATATGGATTTATTTGGACCTAGTAGAATTGCTAGCCTAGGTGGTAAGTTATATACTTTTGTAATAGTATATGATTTCTCTAGATACGCGTGGGTATATTTTCTTGCACACAAGAACGATGCATTGTCAGAATTCGTCACCTTTTACAAGAAAGTTCAAAATAAAACAGGTTTCATGATCACTCGTATTCGAAGCGATTATGGCAGCGAATTTAAGAATGCAGAGTTCAAGCAATTTTGTGACACACACGGTTATCTGTATGAGTTCTCTTGCCCTAGGACTCCACAACAAAATGGAGTTGTGAAACGTAAGAACATGACTCTATCCAAAATGGCCAGAGTAATGTTAAACTAGTTTTGTCTACCAAAATACTTTTGGGCTGAAGCTGTTAATACAACTTGTTATGTTCTCAATAGGGTTCTAATTTGACCTATATCGAAGAATACTCCCAATAAGCTATGGTTTGATAGAGCACCCATTATTTTATATTTCAAAATATTTGGTTGTAAATGCTTTATTCTTAATACTAAAGACAATCTGGAAAAGTTTGATGAAAAGGCCGATGAAGATATCTTTTTAGGTTATGCAGCAAAGAGCAAATGGTACAAAGTCTTCAACAAGAGAACCATGATCATTGAAGAATCGATAAATGTTACATTTGACGAACTAAATCAACATTCGGTCGATGATGATGATGAAGACATAAGTACACCAAATACAGCACTTGTAAAACCTTCATGCAAAATACCAGCTGATTCTCCAAGCAGATCACGTACAGAACCAGAAGCCAGAACCAGCAATCTTGAGGATATGCCAAAAGAAATGAGATTTTTGGTAGACCATCCCAAGGACTTGGTAATTGGTGAGATTACCAGGGTGTAAGTACTCGTTCCTCCAGTAAAGATATAGCTTCATGTGTTGCTTTTATTTCACAGCTTGAACCCAAAAATATTAAAGAAGCATGTAGTGATAATTTTGGGTTAGATGCTATACAAGAGGAATTGAACCAATTTGAACGGAATCAAGTTTGGAAACTTGTTTCCAAGCCCATTGATCATCCGGTCATTGACACCCGCTGGGTATTCCGAAATAAATTGAATGAGAATGGTTTAGTGACTCGTAATAAGGCTCGACTCGTAGCTCAATGATACAATCAAGAAGAAGGTATCGACTACGATGAAATCTATGCCCCAGTTGCGAGATAAGAATTCATTCACATGCTATGTGCATTTGCATGTTTTTGTAACTTTAAATTATTTCAAATGGATGTCAAGAGTGCATTTTTGAACGGTTTTATAAAAGAAGAAGTTTATGTAGCTCAACCTCCAGGTTTTACTGATTTCAAAAATCTTGATTATGTTTTCAAGTTGAAAAAAGCCTTATACGGTTTGAAACAAGCCCTTCGTGCTTATTATGATCGTCTAAGCTCTTTTCTACTTGACAACAGTTTTACAAAAGACAAGGTTGATACTACACTTTTTATAAAGTCCTTTAATGGAAATCTTCTTTTAATTCAAATTTATGTAGATAATATTATTTTTGGATCTACTGATGAATCTCTCTGTCAAGAATTTTCAAAGTGTATGCAGAATGAGTTTGAATGGGCATAATGGAAGAACTAAAATTCTTCCTCGGACTGCAAATCAAACAAACCAACAATGGGACGTTCATTAATCAAGCCAAGTACATAAAAGATCTATTAAAGAAGTTCGATCTGGAAGCAGTCAAATCACTTGGCATTCCGATGGCAACTTCAATGAAGCTTGATATTGATGAACAAGGCAAACCGATAGACATACATAAGTATCGAAGTATGGTGGATAGTTTACTTTATTTAACTACTAGTCGACCAGATATAATATTTAGCGTTTGCTTGTGTGCACATTTTTAAGCTAACCCTAAGGAATCACATTTGTGCGCGGTCAAGCGTATCTTTCGATACCTTAAAGGCACTTCTTCTTTCTGCTTATGGTATCCCAAAACCACTTTATTTGACCTAATCGGTTACTCGGATGCTGATTTTGCTGGATGCAAAGTGGATAGAAAAAGTACCAGCAACACATGTCATTTTCTAGGCAAGGCTCTAGTCTTGTGGTTTAGCAAGAAATAAAATTCTATTGTATTATCAACGACTGAGGCTGAATATATCGCCGCATGACGTTGTTGTGCACAAATTTTGTGGATGAAGCAAACCTTAGAAGATTTTGGTTTACTATACACACACATACCCATTTTCTGTGACAACACTAGTACTATTAATTTGACTAAGAATCCAATATGTCACTCTCGCACTAAGCATATCGAAATTCGACATCATTTTCTTAGAGATCATCAACAAAATAGAGATACAAACCTTGTATATGTAGATACCGAGAATCAACTAGCTGATATCTTTACAAAACCATTAGCGGAAGATCGTTTCAATTATTTACGTCGAGAATTAGAAATTTTAGATATCAATAATATTAATTAATCTTGTCTTATAGATTAATTTTCAATACTCAAGAACTGTTTTTGAGACAAGCCTACAAAGGGTCTGTTTGTCACCACGACTACGGTCGAAATGAAACGGTATTTAATTGTTCCCCGGTGAACTCCCGTTAGCTAGGACAGTACCCATACAGCTAATCTGAAACAGTCGCCGTGTAACAAAATTTAATTTGTAAAATAATATTAATTATATTAATTGAAATTTAAAATAACTAAACTTGGAATTAAATAATTGAAAGAGTTGATGAAAAGAAATTGGCCTAAAACAATTTTTTAAAATTTTATCAAAAGAACCCCTGGCGAACTCGGCCAGAATTTGGCTCGAGCCCCTCTCCAAACCCTAGTTCTTCTCCAAGCTTTTGCTCCTAATCTACTTGGAGATTTCCATCCAAACTTTGGATTCGTGCGGAGATTCTCGTTCTCTACCACATACTCCAATCTTGGAAGGTATAAACTCCTCCTTCCCTCTCTTTCAATTCATTACTTTTTTATTACTTTTTGGGAGAAAATGCATGTGCGTTTCAATCCCTCCAAGAGGAAGAAAACCCAAGCCAGTGAAGAGGCTTCGTCTTCGAATCCGCAAGAGGATTCACTCTTTTCCCCGGTCCAATCGGCCGACAATGCGTTCAATGAGTTCTACTTTGAAACTCATGATCAATCTTTGTTATGGTACGCCGATTTTGCGATGCGTAACATATGCACCGGAGCCCTGATTAAATGGACTGTATTTCCTGAACATCGTCCATTATTTGAGGCATTAGGGTTACACAAACTTGTCACACAGAAATTCCCTATAGCTACTAATGCCATTAGATTATTCTACTGCAACTTCATATTGGACACTTTTGATGTTAGAACTCATGTCGGCGGTATCAACATCGAGTTCAATGATACCATTCTAGCGAAAATTCTTGGTATTCCTAACAAAGGTGCCCTGCTTGATGATATCACTGAGTTCGATTTCTCCGATGGCACGATTCTTATTAGTTTCAAGAACGAACTTTGTTCTCCTGCCCGTGTTCGTTCTGGCAAGTTCAAGGCTGCAAACTTGAACTTATTCAACTATGAGTTGCACCGCATCTATTCTACTATCACTACAAGAAAAATATCCTATTATAACGTTTGAAAAGAAGCTATTAGAACGGTTCATATATAAGCGTTACAGGCTTTCAGCAAAACCACATAATGGAATGGTTATGAAAAGTTTTTGGCCTATTATAACATTTATTTAATATAAACGATATATATTGTTCATACATTTATAACATTTCCATTCACGTGGGTTATAAAAATTTACAAAAACCTATTTGCCACCCCGTGAGCCCGCCCACTTTTCTAATTTTTCCCGATAAAAAAACCCTCTCTCCCCGCGCCTCTCTCTCCCCTTCTCGATTTTTTCAGGTCTCCTCTCTCTCCTTCACCTCCTCCTTCTCCTTCTCCTCCTCCTTCTCATCACCTTCTTGTTGGCGAGACGCAGACTCTCACTGCTCCGGTCATCTTCTCGTCGACGACCGGAGCCGAAAGCATCGACGATCATCCATCGTTAGCTGACAACAATGAAAATTATTCATCGTCAAAGCCAAAGATTCCCCCGTCGGTGACAAAGCCTCCACCACGATGACGAGGTTTTGCCCTAAATTTGGTTTTGTCCTAATTTTTGTCATAAATTTATATATTCGACAGCAGATTACATACTTAGATCACATTTTTTTTATGGTTTTTATGTTGATTTTTTTCAGAACTGAAAAAATAATACACAAAAGTTTAGTTCTTTTTGGTGTAATCGTTTCATGGAACATTAGATCATGTCAAAATTGTTGTTTTTTAGGGATTTATGTTGGGTGGATTTACTCATGGCGAGATATTAGTTTTATAGTCTGAATGTAACTAGTAGTCTTCTAAACATTGGTAATTAGTATTTTTTTAAAACATTTTTTTGATGTTGGTTTTTTAAGCAACTTGATTGAGATCATTATTTCAGATTTTTGGAATGCCTCGTTATTAATAATCTATTTATTTCACAAATTTAGGGATACTCCGCAGCCGGTTTCTCTGCTGAAGGAGATGAAGGGCGGATTGGACGTCGTGAGGGGCAAAGTGCAAGCCCTAACCCTAAAGGTGAGACTAGTGCAGCAGCTCGAGCACGCGTGGCTCGTGCTGCTCTGGGTTTTCTTGCACCAGCGCTCACTGGTGCATAGTACAGAGAATTCAAGTTTTCTTCCTCTCCATATGGTTGGGTCGAGGAGTTGGCAGGTTACTGTAGTTCATGCTAAACAACTGTTTGGACTAGATGCTCCTTTACTTGTTCTTTATTTGATTATTATGGAAGGCTACCATACTGTTTCTATGAGTTGAAGAAGTAAGAATTACATTATCTGCATCAGTTTACATATTAGCAACCTGTTAAGATTGTTTCAACCTGATACAAGAGTAGATATGATAGTCGGAAAGCACAATAACAGTAAAGACTACAGTTGTGTATATCACAAACCCGTGATTTCCTGCTATTTTATTTTGTTAGCTTGGCAGTTTATCTGTTGAAGTATGGATAATATAGATTTCTTACACGTAATATTCGTTAGACCTTCCCACTCTGATTGGAAGGCTTGGATGATGATGATGATGAATATTCGTTAGACCATATATATTCTAGTTATGATCTTTCCTAACTATTTTGTTCTGAAACCTACAAGGTTTTTGTGCTTCCACATCCTGATTTTTTGTTGAATCCATATCCTGCTTCATTGATTGTGCTATTGTGTTCCAGATTAATATTAGTATTGAGTAGAAGCCAAAAATATTCAATCATAAGTAGTCTGAATCTGATTCAACTGTTTCCATATCCATAGTTAGCCGGAATAAATATTACTATGATCATTTGCATCACATTTGGATGATACTTTTCAATAATCTAGGTCTGGATCTGCATAACTAATGTATATCTGAAGAAATGTCCACAGTGTCCTTATTGCTAGGGACCTTAGCAATTTTTGCTATACTTTTGTATGCGTATGCAGTAAAGGTCAGTTTTTTAGGAATGATAAATATTGTGTTTGAGACTGATAATTGAAAGTTGTATGTCAAAATTGGTGTATTGCCATGGCAGAATGCGCCCTTCATCACATATGTATCAACCATATTGTCGTTCATCTAGTAAGCATGGGTACTGCAAAAATCAGTGCCCTATTGCACCGTGTTGGACACATATCAGACATGACAAATTTGCTCCTAACATACACTATGACATGGCCAAAATAAGTGTTGTCTACATATCACTATGTCCATATTGTGTCGTGTTCGTGTCTGTGTACCATAGGCATTCATTTAACACGGATACACCTTAACGTACTTACTTTCATATTTTGCGAATAGAGGCATATATGTACCATGTCGTCTGGATAGTCCGCAGGAGTGTGCTAAGCTCATACGTGAGTGAAAATGATGAAAACTAGTCGTTACTTATGTAGTTCCTTTTATGCACCATGAATATTACTTTTATTGTCATTATCTGCCATTATCTGCCTTAGTATTTATTGTTGGAGGCTTATTGTTGGAGGCTTGACCGATGAGATTGTATTTTCCTTGTCCATATGGAGAAGGCATTTGTATTTTTCTGTTATGCATTTTGCTCATATTACAACATTATGAAATATTGGGTCCCTAAGTTTACAATTTTTCGATTACCACGTTCTTGTGTATACATACTTGTACTATTTCTAAGAAATATGAGTATGATCTTTTATAGACGGGTTACCGTAACCTCTCTCACTATTACTGTCATAAGCTAGTGATAGTTGCACATTCTGACGATTAGTTGCAGAGCTACAAAATATCCACACATGAGGAGGAAAAAAGGCAATAACATGCATGTCGGCTGTCGTTTCCTGGAGGCAACTATATTGAAGGACCCTTGTTTGGGGGTGCTATTTCGAGTTAGTTTTCCTTAAGGTTCCAGGTGAGTTCCACTTTCTTTTGAGTTATATGTGTATATTTTGGCTCATGTTTAAATTTACAAATCCATAAATGAATGTGGGAACAAAGCAGATTCAGGGCTTTGTTTTTGGATCTGGATGTGAGTGACATCAGACAAGTCCCTGATTATCAGTTTATCTCATCCACCATATTTTAGTCAGGCTAGATACATCTTGTAATGAACTCACATGTTATCACCTAAATACTTTTTTAAAATTTTTGATAGGAGGTTCTTGTAGTTCCCAGCCATGATGAGAGCCTCATATTTGAGCTGTTAGAACTTAAAGAAGTTGAAGACAATGCTAGTGCTGCTTGGTTTCTGCATGACCTTGCCAGTGAGCAAGATGCATAAGAAATCATGGTAACTTGTTTCTATTCAATTATGTTGGTATTGCAAAACTTAAGGAATTGAAGTGCGCTAAAGTAAAGAATTCTTATACTTGTTTTAAAATTCATACTGCAATGGTTTATCACAGACAGACCACCAGTTAAATCCTTTTTCTGAATTCAAAGGGCATAAACTTTTGGTCCAGTTCTTGGAAGATCTAATTATCATAGCTGTACAAGTTTAATATTTTTTGTCAGTGTTGGAAACTTATGGGTTATATCATATTGTACTAGTAAGTCTAGATGATTTATTTTCTAAAGCTTTTTCTTTATATTTCAATCTCGTAATTAGTGCGTTCGCCGTGTCTCTTCAGTTAGAGGATATTATCAACGCAAGAAACATATATCTTCGAATCTAATCCTGATTTGTCCTCTGACTTCAAAATCATGAATAAAGAAAAAAAATCTGGACCTAAAGGTGACCCTTGATGTTAAATTTTCTGTTCCAAAACCGAAATAGATCCATGTGCGGCGTTGTAAAATAAAAACAATACTTGTGTTCCATTTTTGGTAACACAGGTTTGAGTTTCCACACCATTTGCCTCTCATTGTCTGAAGCTGATTTTATTCTAAAAAACAACAGATAGATAAATTATATCCTTAAGCAAGTGATTACTAAGTTATATCCTATGTGTTTAACTATATTAAGTGTCCATGTACATATATGCACATAATCCTCCCAAAACATCAGAATCCTCCCAAAACATCAGAATCCATGTGCGGGAGCGTTCTAAAATAAAAACAATACTGTGTGTTTAACTATATTAAGTGTCCAATGTGACTCTACTAGATCCCGTCTTTAATAGCTGACCTCTATCTAATATAAGAATTTAGTTATTCAACTGCATACTTGTCTCTACTAGATCCCATCTTTAATAGCTGACCTTTATCTAATATAAGATGAAAATTACTAGGATAATGTTTTTCCTTTATGCTTATTGTTTATCGATAAAGCCCAAACCATTTCAATTTCTTCCATTATTAGCAAATTAAAGGTGTTTAAGAACTAAGAAGTACCATGTTTGGCCTTGCATCGGCCACTTAAGCCCTCTAATATACACTTCTGCTAAGATTTTTGGCTAGCTTTGGCTTCAAATCTTATCACCCAAACTTGGACAATCCAACCATGATGCTACATCTATTGTCTCAACTCCAGATACTTATTCTACTGCAAAATGAGAATACTGGAATATACAGAGACACGACAAAATTGGTGCAGTGCTGTCTCCATGTCACATATCCTAAGTATGTCGTGTTGTGCAGTGTCCGTGCAATATACCAGCAGCTAACCACTTGCTATTTCATCAACACCACTTGATTACTTTTTATGCATATATAGTCATCATTTTCTATTTCCAATTTATTTTTTACAGGTTGACATGAGGCTGTGCTTATATATTCATACAATGAATGCCTAGTGAAGACTTGGAATTGATATGCTTAGTGAAGACTAAGTAATTTTCTTTCCTACAGAGAGATGGAAGTATGCCTAGTGAAGACTTGGAATTGATATGCATCCTTCCTTGTCAGAAATTTAATTGGGCACTTTTTGGGCCCATGATGTCTTTACAAATATCTAGTAGTCAATCTCGAGGTTAGTTTTGTGCATACATGTTATCTTGGCCAAACTTAATTCCATGGGTTTATGAAGTTTTTTCTCCCCTGTTTTCTCATTCTTGTAGATCTAGTGCATGCAGTTTTCCAGTTTACACATATGTCGAGTTACTTTTCCAGGTATTGAGAATGAATTGAGTAATCTAAGCCTCACATTCTCTTAACAAATTCATATGGTCCCCTCTTCCACAGAAATATAAGAAGTGGAGTAGAGATGTTAGCTTGCTCCTCTAGACCCACTTGTAAGGATCAGTGTTCTTTATTGTTTCATTGATCACATAATGAGGTTATTTTTTCAGATAATGATGTCATAGAATTCATTGCGATCCCACATGGCAATCGAATTCATTGTCTCTCATATGAATACATGAGAGTTGTGGTACTTCTGATACCCTTTCTTTAGAATACTAATTTGGTTAGTTTCATGTTCCTGGGCTTGCTTTAATGGGCGTTGATGTTCTGTTATTGATTTTGGATAGAAAGAAAATTTTGATTTTGGATAGAGAGAAAATTATATAGAACCGGCAAGACTTCATGCAATGCCTCATATAGAAGTTTGTCCATGTCACATATATATATACTGCATTTGTTAGGGGATTTCCTCATGTCCCTTCGTGACTTAATCCTTTCTCTTACTGAGATTTTGATATGTGCTATCTGTTTTTAAAAAAGGCGATGATGATTCTTACAGATTGCTAATTTCCATTTAAGTTGTCCTTATTTATTGGGTTTTTGGCTTTCTTTTTCCTCTCTTCCGATGGCGTCGTGGCTCAGCTGCAGCCAGTTTGGTAAGATGTACGTGATTTGAAAATCCACATTCTGATGGAATCTTTCTTTATTTTATTCTTTTTTTTTTATCAAAAATATCTATAAAAATGGAATAATGACAACAATGAGAATTCTCATTGAGTGAATCTCTACCATCCTGTGATGGCGAGACATGTTCCTGGAGACATTTGTCGATCTGAGCCTCTTATCAGTATTCTTTATTTTGGCTTGTGCTTTGGTGTATTTTGTAAGTAACGAGTTGTATCAAGATGTCAGTATTCTGAGCCTCTTATCAGTATTCTTTCTTTTGGCTTGTGCTTTAGTGTTTGTGTCGAGTTGTATCAAGGATACGTAGGTACCTGTTGGTCTCATAAGGGAACTAATTATGTGTTGTTTGTGTCAGAAACTCTTTATGTTTCTTTTAGCAGTATCATTTAATTTGAATGGTTCTCCTTTAACTGCTACCTTCTGATTAGAGACCTGTAGGAAGAAATAAAGGGTATCAGTGGGTATCAGGAATACCTATGGTATCAAGAATTTCTTATTTATTATTTATTAGTGTATGTTTTCCATCTTTTATACTGTTTGATATCAAAGATTTCCATCTTTTATACTGTCTGATTAGAGACATGTAGGAAGAAATAAAGGCTGAAATTTCTTATTTATTACTGAATGCTTTCCATCTTTCATACTATTTGATATCAAAGATTGTCCTTGTGATTTGGAAATATCATCATAATCTCTCTTTATTCATTTATTCATTCTTTATTTGTAGGTACGTACAGTGTTGACTTTTGAAGGGATATACAATGTTGACTTTTGAAGAGATGTCACAATTTGGTGTCGGTGAATGATGTTTCAATGTTTTGAGGCCGACTGCCTTAAAAGGGAAAGATGTATATATTTTTGGATTTTGAAATGTAATGGTGATATGTTGGTGAAATAAAGTTGGAAAAAGAGTGATATATTTTGAAATGTAATTAAGATGATATTATATTTGGATATTTTTAATGAAATGTTTCAAATGTTAGTTAAATTTTATATTTTTTGTTGTCTCAGGAAATTAATATGCTTTTTATAATGCATTGAATTATGAGCATTGACAAGTGATATATACGTGTGTGAATGACAAGAACAAAACGTTGCAAAGTGTTATGTAAAGTTCTTTTTATAACGTTTCATGAACGCTTTCTGAATAGTTACAGAACCAGATCATTTTAGTAAGCGTTATGTATAGGGGTGAGCATCGGTTCGGTTCAAACCGAACCGAATATGTGAAAACCGAAATAACCGTAAACCGTATTTTTCAAAACCGAAAACCGAATCGTTTTTATAAAAACCGAACAAAAACCGAACCGAATTAATTCGGTTCGGTTTTCGGTCGGTTTGGTTTCATGGGCCAATGTGCATGGCCTTCAAGTTTTTAGCAAAATGGGCCTATTTAAATAACAAATTTTAAAAAAATATATGACATTATTGTATTTATGAATTGTTATATTACATAGAGTGAAAGATATTAGTATATATAGATTGAGGGTAGATAGAGAGAGTGCTCAAAGAAGCACCGACATAGAATAGCAGAAGAGAGTGCGCTCAGTTAGGGGTTAATAAACATTAGTATATGTATATTGTGGGTAGTTTGATAAATTACTAAATCTAAATCGGTTTTCGGTTCGGTTCGGTTTTTCGGATGAAGAACCGAAAACCGAACCGTTATTTCAAATTTTAAAATTTCAAACCATAAACCGAACCGATAACCGAAAAACCGAACCGTTTGTCATATTTCGGTTCGGTTCGGTTTTCGGTTTTCAACCGTTATATGCTCACCCCTAGTTATGTATATATAACCTATTTATAACGCTTTAGGATAGATATGTTATATATAATGATAATATTAATGTCGTTTTCAAATTTAGTGTTATATATAATTGACTTAATTATGTCGTTTTTAATAAAAAAATGTCATATAAGTGTAAGTCATATATAACGGTTTTTCTAAACTTTTATAATACCCGTGTTCATGACGGTTGTCTGCTTCAAAAAAGCCGTCATAAATTATCATATATGACAGTTTTTACCCGTCATAAAATGGTATTTTTCTTGTAGTGTATTTTACCAAAATCCACTTCAAAAGATGATGTCACTACCCTTGAACTTTCTTCCCTCTATCATATTCACAAGGGGATTCCATTTTCGGTTCCCATGACTATTATTCAGATGATGGGTCGTTGTCGCGGACGAGATCGCAAACACTCTTATGCGATGATTATCCCTCTCATCTCCCAATGTTTTGATATTGACTTATCCACTTGTGCTCTTGAGTATGAGCCCAAGTATCTTTAGCTGTCACATCGCAGAACAGCCGCACCTCCTGCTCCTCCTTCTGCTCATGCTCCACCTCCTCAGGATTACCCTATGTCATTTGAGGGTATCCATCAGCATCTCTCGGATATACGTACATTTATCACTGACACATCCAGGGAACGCGTGTTCCATAATGTGAGTCGGTTTCAGGCTCTTGCCAACTCGTTTGTCGACCTTCGTTTTGCTCAGACTGGACATTCTGCCAGTTCTCTTCTTAGAGATCTAGCTATTTTGGGATACCGATATGAGGATGAGGCAGTCCATACTTTCTTTCAGCCCAGTAACGCATATGATTGGTACCGTGGTTCTGGTGCTACTACACACCCTTCTGGAGCTGGCACTTCTGGAGTTGGTCCATCTGGACATGGTGGTACTGCTAGCACTGTTGACGATGATGACTCAGAGGATATGTGATCTAGACGTGATGTATTTTGTCTAGATGTCATTTAGTGAGACTTTATTATGTCTATGTTTACTTCGAAATGCTCCGACATTCCAATATATCATTTAGTACTTTTATTTTTAATTTTGTACTGCGACTGTGTTGACTGAGATGATGTATTTTGAACATCTGTTTTATGCTTTTACTTAGCATATTTTATTTCAGTTTAGCATTATTCCTTATTTTTTGTTATAGCAGTATCTCTATATGCTTCAACATATAAACTGCCTATGAAATATTTGTTTATCCATATTATTTTTGTATTTCTTCAATGCTTGTTCCTTATGCATGAATTGCGGGGGAACTTCTCTCTTTGCAATTATTTTGCTAAGTGACAAAGGGGGAGAAATAGGATCTAACATCTTTTACAGGATACAAGAATTTTTTTGAGGATACAGTACAATATTTTGATTGTTTTTAAATCTAGAGATCAAGATGTTATATCGGTCAAGGTTTGTTAATTATCAAAATGGGGGAGATTGTTGGCCCATTGGTCATGGTCGAACCTGATTTTAATAATTGATCAAACTCTGTCTCGATATATGGGCTATTTGGACACTTGGACAACTGCCAAAGAACTGCAACCTATCTGTTCAAGACCGAAGCTGATTTTCTCGTATGAGTCTGTATTTCCTTATGCAATATAATTTTTACATTTATTGAGTCTAAGAATACATTGTACACCGAGTCGTACTAGCAAATATGCTACTCCAAAATCGTTTTCAAAATATCCTATGCTTTAAAAAACAACCCATTTTACAAATGCTCTTAACCGCTTAAATTTTTCAAAAAGCCAAAACCCAAAATCTGCTTTTAAAATGGCCAGAAAATCAAAAACCAGACTAGGAGAATTCGCCCAGAAGTCGGCCAGTAATTCGCCAAGTGTACGTTGGATTTTGAACTTGCTCTCCCTGTAGTTACAGATGCAACGGTTACTTGCCGAAATTTTCTCATAGAACTCTACCCAAATTCTGACTTTGGAAAACCTATAAATAGAGAAGGATTTCATTCATTTCAACACACTCATTCACTTTCTCATCTCTTCTCTCTAAGCTTAAACGTATCACAAAGTGTTCTAAAGCTTTTAATTTCAAATCCCAAGCCAGTTACAATCCTCTAGTCGATTTGCCAGTGCGGTACGGTGTAGAAGCTTCAGAGTGATTGTAATCAGAGGCTTGATTGAAGAAAGACACTTCACAATTGAAGTTGGTCGAGTACTTCGTATCAAAGCTCGCGTTTGTAGAAGTTGCAAGGACTTCATATGAAAACTTACGGTATTTTCCAAAAGTGGATTCAACTGGAAGCTAGAGTTCTTCCGACTGGAATAGTCCTCACAAGAGGGAAACCAGTATACATCGCCGTCTTTGTGTTTGCTTTCTGATCTCTGCCTTTACATTTATTTACTTGTCATATATACATTCTCTGTGATCTTGTTGCGAACTTTTTAATTGTTGCCTACTCTATTCACCAACCTCTAGAGTATTGTGCTTTACGATTCGTTCCTACAACTAGGCCTACAGCTACTGCTGTATACATGACTGCCAACCCCTCCCCGTCTTGATACTAACCTCTGCCAATAGGGCTGCCCAAAGGGCCAACAGGACCTTTCCCATACCTGTGTATGCCTGCACCTAGGGACATTTTCCCCGATCCTGCACATATAGATAAAGATTAACTCCTTACCTATCACTCACTCACAAGCCAGTCCACTACACTGCAACATGGAGCCTCCAACCTGCCTACTGCAGCCAAGGCATCCTTAATTCCTCATTGCACTGCCCCTGCCTACTACAACAGTGGCCATAAGTCAAGCCCCTATAGACTGATACCTGCAATAAAGTATATGACTGATGCATCCCACTATCTTGACTGATACATACTTCCTCTCTACTGCCATATCCCCTATTGCTCTGCTATATGGCCTAAACCTAGCCCGAGCCCTCTAAGGACTAATACACATACCCCTATACTTATGTATGTTTCCCCCTAAATAGTTGATACATAAAAACTATATGACTAATGACTATTACATGTATCCTATTTATACTGATATAATAACCTATATGGCTGATTCATAGGTTTTTCCATGGCTGATACATTCTTCTTCACTCTCTTACCCAAACACAGAGCATACATATGAACACACACACACACACACACACACACACACACACACGCACACACACACACACACACATATATATATATATATATATATATATATATATATATATATATATATATATATAATAGACAACCACATGACTCAAGACAGTTCCCCTCTAGTTATCAGTTAACAGATAACAACCTAGCCCCTTTACTATAATATATATTTTGATACATGTGGAATATAGGACTGAGGCAAATGGCCCCTACATATAGACTGATACACCTATAGTTCTTTATAGGACTGATACATGATATATCCTATTTAGGACTGATGCATATGGCCTATGTCCACGCCGAGCCTATCTTAAGGTGCTGCCACTGCTATTGAATGTAGTAGGCTACTGCTGTTTTGGTTCCTTTTACTTCATAACAGTCCCTTCATACATATACTGGTATAATACGTATTCTATATAGCAGATACAAGATATATCCTATATATTACTGATTCATAATTCTTATACTCGAGCTCCCCCTTATCTATAGACTGATACCTATATCCTGAACCTACTTCCCTCTTTCCTTCATTTCTCGATCCCTTCTCCTTCACTACTCACACACACACTTAACATATTAGTTCCCTCCATAGACTATTACATAAAGAGCCCCCTATATGTTACTGATACATAATTAAGTATCAAGGCCTTCCCTCCTACTTAGACAACAGTAAAACAGTATCAAATCAGTCCACATTTACTTCTCCTCCCAATTTATGCCCCAATCAATACAATACTCTTATTTAACACTAAACAATTATAAAGATGATAATCTATATTAATATATATCTAAAACAAGTGTCAAATCTAAGTTTAGAGGATTGGGTTTTCTCTTGGTCATTTTGTCAAACACTTGGCGTGCGTATCGGGACACGTTGTGATACGCCCATGATACGCACTCCAAATGAATCCAAACTTGATCCAAAGCATACCCACATATTCTAAATTACAATTAGGTCCTAACAAATCTATTCACAAACCCTAGAAATGACATTATCGGATTTCCCCCCAAATTAGATCAAATACAAAGGAAAAAGTCTCTAAATTGATGAAGAAGAGTCAAAACTCCTCACCATGGGCAACCCAATGTATGGGGGTTCCTATTTGATGTCTCTACACTATTTTACAAATTAGAGGGTTTAGATTGTATTTTACCTATTGGGAGATAGATTTCCAATGAAAAGGCTCCAAGATCCAAAAGCTCTCAAGCTCCAAGTGCTCCTATCTCCAATGCTTTGCTTCTAGAGTCTTCTACTCTCCATTGGGAAGAAAATTGGATGAATTTGGGCTAATGTGGAGGAGTTTTAGTAGGAACAATGGTGGAAGGAAAGCCCTCAAATTAGGGTTTCTTTTGAAAATGGGGAGAGAAAGAAGATGAAGTGAGGCTATATAAAGAAAGTGGGCTGCCATATTAGGTTAGGGTTAGGGTTATGGCTAATGGAAAACGTCCACTAAGCCCTTCTCTTTAGTCATGACAAATTTAGAAAAAAAGCCATACTCCCTAATTAGGTGTTTAGTCAAACTTCTACTTAATCTTGCTAGTCTAACTAGAGGCTAACTAAAGTTTAATTAGGCTAGTGCTAATCATTTAATTAGGTGGTCATGTCAACTTGGTTAGGTCCTCTAGGGTCACTAACAACTATTCTAACTAATGGCCAACCACTATTCATATACAATAATATAGTATATGCACTAAATTAATTATTATAAATGATTACTCCATATATAATGACTAGTTTTGTAAAATAAATTTATGACTCAAAATATAATTTGAATACCATATTCACAATAATAACAAGAAATAGGAAATAGTCAAAAATATCCCTCTTCGGGAAAGTGGTATATATATATATATATATATATATATATATATATATATATATATATATATATATATATATATATATATATATATTACATATATATTACATATACATGTTTTACTTTCAACATGCTATTATATATCTTGTTATGTTCCTTTGAGAACCTAATTTTCTTCCAGGCTTAGGCGAGCAAATTGGAGGTGCGTAGACCAGAGTTTATCCAAGAGCTTTATCAATAGAGGACGTCATTGATTATCCAAAGGAGCACCCCTAAATCAGCAATAAGACTTTCGTTCTAGGATCCGTGTATTCTATCCAGATAGTGGATACTCATATTGTTTTCTAGCATTTATGTTTTCAATATTTAATTCTATGTTGTTTTTGGTTTAGTTTAATCTATGGATGAGATTAGTTTACCTTCATGATACATAGTCGTTGTGTACTAGAGTTCACTTCTATACAACAAGGTACGCTTTGGTGGGTGCAATAGGGTTGGATCCACCCGTAATCGGCTAGCCTTTGCCATGTGGCATGGTCCCACAATTTTGAGACTAAGACATGACAGTTTTGTATATTATATCTAATAATTAATGTAAAACCCCTTCAAAAGATGTAAGCTATCGTATCTAGCTCCTGCCTCGGTTCCCATATTTATACCTGAAATGTGAGGATCAATATATTAGAATGTACTGGTGAGCGATAAAATTGTAGCCACATAAAAGTAAGCACAAAGTATTCATGTGATACAAAATATCGTTTATATAAGGTGATCTTCTTTTTCATATTTATATTTCATTCCAAAACTTAACTCATTTGAGCAGTACATTCCATTAGCAATAAGCTATCTCTTCAACATTCGTCTTCTCAAGCTTTCAATAACTCCATTCTTTCTCTTAATGATTAAACTTGGGAATAGTATAGCATATTATCATATGCTACCCTAAAATTTAAATTAAGGAATTGGAATTTTTTCAATAGAAAACCCTAATGACAGTATTAATGAATACACGAAATAGGTAAAGAGCAGGGCCTGCTCCAGCATTTTGGAGGCCCTGGACAAGTTCCAAAAATGAGACCTAGACAAGTTATAAAAATGAGGCCCTCATTTCTTTATATAATTTTTATAATAGAAAACTCAACAAATCCAAAGTACAATATAATTAGTACTAAGCAACTCCAAGTTCTAAATTTATAACAAAGTTTTTGGATGAATTCAGATTATACTATAAACAACTGGATGGTAGAATATGGATTAAAAAAACTTTATATGCAAAGTAGTCAAAGATGACAAATATTATGTTAGGGGTCCTAAAGTTTTCCATTACAATAATGAAGATAAATATGGATGAAACATTACAGAATATGGAATCAGAAATCATACACAAAATTTTTTGGATGCAATTAATCATGAAATTATTCGTATACATGGATAAAAAATTATAAAAAAATAATTACCAATAATAACATCACTCAAGGACCATGCAAGTTCCCTAGCCCCCACTATTGCTGACTCTCTCTCTCTCTCTTTCTCACCAAATAAAAAAATAACCATAAAAATAAGAGTAGGTACAAAAAAGGGTCAACCACACTCAAACAAGGATCATACTCCTTGTCGTGACTCGTAAAATTGCTTCAGGTTTGGTCGTCGAAAAGAAGCAAAGAAGAAGAAGAAGAAGATGTTATTAAAAATTGAGAGAGAGATAATATTAGCTTAGCAAATACTAAGTGGAAAGGGAGAGAGCATTTTATTTTATTTTTCTCCAGATTTTTCGTGTCAGAGAGGAGATGAAGAGACGAGTTAGAAATATGGTGACAATTTATTTTTTATAGGTTTTTTTATTATTCTCCATGCAGTCATGGACATCCCCAGGCCCATAATTTTTTAATGGGTCAAAAAAATTGCGGCTTCAAAAATAAAATGGAGGCCCTCTTAGGAGAGAAGGCCCTAGGCGGCTGCCTAGTCCGCCACCCCCTAGAGCCGCCTACGGTAATGAGTACTTGGGTAATGTTACGCCCCGAGTCAACAAACCATTTGTCCCCGGTAGTATTATGCCGAATCGATCGTCCTCGCTAAGGTGTATTGCCGTACGAGTTTGGAATTGCACTCGTACATGGCAAGAACGTTACTTTTGATCATTATATTGAAACACCAAGTTGAAACTTCATAAATCACATCAGAATTTCAGACGCAGTTTAGGAAGATAAAAATATGCTTTTCATTCATAGCTTGCAACGAAGTGCAAGTCGTAATTACATTGGATGCCATTGCCGCTACATTGATTTAAACAAAAGAAATATACTCAATAAGCTACCTGAACTAATACTTGTCGTTCCATACATTCGCCCCTTTATACATAAGCCTTCGATGAATTGGCTTCAAAATACTTCAGAATAGGAAGAGCTTCAAAATGCCTCTCCGTACTTCAGCTTCAGTTTAGAGCTCCCGCAACACCTGGGGAGTTATGAAGGGGGTTAGCACACTTTCTAAGTGGACGAGATGAGCCCACTCGTCTAAACCGACTCTGATTGTTAAGGTAGGCATGCTTTAGAGTTTTCTTTCTATTTAGAACTAAATGAATTCAGTTCATATCGATGGCTATCTTTGAAGTAGTAAAGCATAAAATGAACATAACGATTTATCACAGTTCTTACTACGACCGTGCTCGTCCCTGCATAAAAACAGAAATAATACTTACTACCCGCATAAGACAATATGTGAGCATGCTACTATCTTATATGTGCGGTCACTGGTGTTACATACCACTTGGGACTATCTCAACGGCATTTCGGCCCGTTCAGTCTAGGTTGCAAGCCTGACTGACGGTCCCGCAATGCATCAGTGCTGAAGCACGATTATTCATTTTCCCTATGTCGATTCGATACCGATGCCCCAGATACTGATTCGAGGAAAATCAAACTTGTGTACAAGCTGTCCATGATCATGCCAATACGTGAACAGTTTAATATATGCAAACAGATTTGTATAGCACGACCAGTATTAAATGGAATTATCATTTCTTCCAACTCATGCAACGATTCATTTTCCCCAAAGCCGTACTTCCGATTTAACGTCCCGTAGGCACCAAATTGCCCAAGGCATCATAAGCCACAATCAACGTTTCATATTATTTTGCTGCACGTAAAATAGTCTATCTTTTTACTAGAACCTCTCTCGTTTTGGTGGAAACTTATATTTTCAGAGTAGATTACTCTAAATCGATACATTTTTCCCGAGTTCGGTCCGAGCACTTGTCGCTCTTCGACTTCGTCCCAGCATATTGGAGAACGACACTTCCTCCCATAGAGCGCTTGTGAGCCCTTGACACAAAATTTCCATTTTTATCATTATTATTTTTGCTAAGTAATTATTTAAATACATAGAAATAGTTATAGCCAATATATATGTTAATATAAATATAAATGTATTAATTAACTTTGTAATATGAAGAATAAAGGGTTTTTGCAAACACTGAATTATTTAGGACTGTAGTGCAAAACACTCAGCCTCAAACTATTTTAAACCAAGCGGCCACTTAAAAGTTGACCCCATCTAATATCCCAAACACTAGGGTTCTAATTGCAAAAAGGGTTAGTTTTAAACTCAGAACAGTAAATACTGTTCGAATTCAAATTTGATTCGAAGAACAGGAGATATACTCAGATCCTGGGAATCCAATCTAAATCGGAGATTGATCCTATCAGAACCCGAGTATATATATATATACATCGAGGGTTGATCAGCCCTTCCACAAACCCTAAATTCCCTGCCACAAGTTGTTCTCTGCTCCGCTTCGAGAGGGAATAGAGGAGTTGAAGAAACCAACCATCGACAAGTAACCTTCACCCCTCATAATTTGATCCATTAGAGCTAATAAGCCTTGCAAGCAACTGTTATAAATTAATACAAGATTGGAAGGGTAGGTGTTCGACTGATTGTCATACAAGAACCTGGGTATCACGAACATGGGTATCCTTGTATAGCCTGTACTTGTATAGGGATGGTAAGGGGTTTTCTTATCAACATTAGAGATCCCAGGGTCATGCCCCCTGCATATGCAGACACTGACACCATGTCACAACAGGTAACAACTGATTAAGAGATTGAGTAGCTGACCCAAGCATTGTCCTGCAACCCTGTGTCTAGCTTATGCATCCCAATGGTATCACAACTCTTCGAGGGATCAATATAGGACCACACATAGGATAGGTGACAAGTTGCAGGCTACAGAGCATAGGACCTTGAGGACTGCACAAGATAAGACATGCCTGTCTATATCCAGTCCCAAGGTGAGTGTTTTAGCCCCTCTTATGATATGCCCAGTCTGGACTACTTAATACCTTCCTAATGGACTGGTGTACCAAGACACCAGGATCTAGTTGAACCCTATACCTATACTCAGGTGTTGCCCTGCTTTCAATCGACCTGACCTGCAGATGGGGCAGCCATGTACTGCTACTAAGTACCTGTGTCAGCGGGATAGGAAAGGAGAATGAAATATCAGGGACTCATTAAATTCATGATCCAAACAAACCAGGAATAGGACCCTATGGAGGGAGAGGTTCTATACCACCGTGTCCCAACATATGAAACTGTCCCTCTGGGAACAGTCCTTACAAATAAGGGTTGTCCTTCATGTGGGACACTCCCACTGATTCAAATAGGTGTTAAGTACCCAGGGTTAGTGGTATCAGGACACTTGGGATTCATGAAGTAAGCTTCACTTTGAGAAGCATATTTCCCCTTGGACTCAAGCCCAAGTGTCGAGCAGATGTCTGCATATGGGTCATGTGCAGGGGAATATCATATATGTGTATAGTATATTATGTTGCATCCATAAATGCAATATTCCTTACATTTATCGTGCAATGTTCACTGCTTTGGGCTCCTTCCCATTGGACAGAATACATCTAGTGTGCAATAAATACCTAGACTTGAGGTACTAATCTATACACAGGATTTGCCTTACCTATGTTCAGTCATATTCACCTTGCAATAGAGTCCTGCAACCTATGCACCACTGTGTAGTTGGGAGTATAGGAATTTGAATAGAGACAGGGACTACCTGAAACTGTGATTTTGGTAATGGACCCTAGAGTTTCCCAGTCACTGTATCCTTTTTCCCTGTTTTAAGGAGAATGTCCAAATACAGAACAATGGTTCATTAGATTTTAGGAGATATCCTGCCCATGTCAAACTCTTAGTGTATGTCCCCATTGAACTCTTGCAGTCAAGAGCTTTTCCTATCTTCTATATAAACCAGTTAGATATATATATAAGTTAAAGGTTATAGAAATAGATGGAGGTTCAGGCATGAAGCTGAATGTAGAAAGTAATAGGCAGCCTAGCTCACAGGTGCATCAGTCTAGATCACTTATGATCCTGTCAGTCTTCACCTACAACTTCCCTTCATTATTATCCCTGTGCATACATGAGACTTTGAGAGTGACCTAAGGTGTGTGACATATTTAATCTATCCTACTAGTAGCAAGGGAGACATTGCACTAAGTATGCAGGGTTAAGACCAGGGGCTACAGGGTTCATAAGACTAGATAGCAGTCCCCTCTAGTTTATTTGACTGATACACTAAGAGTATCATCATAAATGTATGGACGCTCTGTTCAGAATTAGAGATAGGAGTATAAGTACCTATGGGATAGACCTGGGTCTAGTTTCCAACCCAGAAAATGAGAGGCCTGTAGGGTTCACATAGAAACAATTTTCTGTATCAGGCTTGACACTTGGAGAGCATCAGCACACCCTACATTCGGGCTGTGCGTTAGTAGGTTGTACAAGGAGGAATCCTGAACTTCTAGTTAAGGCACCTAGGTACCAATGCCTAGTTGCATCAAACCCCAGAGAGTTGACATCCAACTGAATGACAGTATCATAGGTAAATCAGGACTGGAGGATTCAAGTACAGGTAATGTTCTTTACTGTTGAGTGCAACCTGTGTACTGATGTGCACAGGCAAAGGAAGATTCCCTGAGTAGAGAGTGCAAACTGTTAGATTAAACTTTAGACCATTCAAGGAGGATTCTATTGTACCACACTCGTACCACTAAAGCAAGGGGGACTTGGTAAGAAAGGCTCATACAAGAGATAAGCCTATAGGTAGGTTATTTGTGTTGGGTAGCAATAAGATTGTTAGAGAACAGGTAAAAACTATATCAATAACAGTATAGCAGAACAGAGGGTGGGTATCACCAAGGGAATAGGGATTTGTGTAACAAGGGTGTACATATATAGTCAAGTTTTGGTAGGATTGACAGTAGGACAAGTGTTCCCACACATTAATACTAGACAGGAGAAATTGGATTAGGATTAGTGTAAACTAACCTTAAACCATTAAGATCACTATGTGCAAGGGTAATTATAATAGATAAAGTAGACTCCTTGATTAATTTTAGCTGTTGATTAGAAATTGATTCACAATATAGGTTACTTGGACTCTGACTCAGTGCTCCAACCGTACTCACAGCTCAGGACGACAAGTAAGTGCACTTTCTGATTGCTTTCAATTCATAGTAGTCTTTTTATTTCGTGTCTATACATATATCTTGCTGCTTGTTGACACGCTCGTCACACGGAGTAGTCGGAAGGGAAAATATCTTAGTAGACATGTGGACTACCCAGAACTATCCTCTGTGTCTTTCGTGAATGATAGCAGCTGCACACGACACGTGCAGTGTGCCGTATTTACCCCCTAGCCGTTCACATGTCGAAAAGGATATTTCACACCACCTAGGTAGATATCTTTTATTTTTCCTTTTCATCTCCACCGTGCCATGTCATCAGTACTTTCCAGTTTTTATATCTCATATGTTATTTTCATGTCTTGTTAATTCTATTGTGTTTTCGTATTGCCGTCGGTTTGTGTACTTGTTCCATTCCTGACTGGAAACCAATATTTTTTAGGTTTAGCCGCGATCACTCTTAGCACTGGGAAGACATGGGTATGCTGATGCCGACCTAGATAGTGGAACTAGTTGTTATTTTCATTAAATTGTGAGAACATTGTATTTTCCTTTAAATATAAACCTTGTAAATGTTGTAATAAACTTAGAAATGTGAATGAGCAGCAAATATTATATTTTGTGATTTTGAGCATTTATTTCTTGCGGGCTTGACAGCGTTCTACCGCCGACTCTGCGGCGTAGGCTGGCTTGGACACGTCTCGTATCCGAAAAGCGGGTACGGGTTGTGACAACGCTTCATATGGAGCCATCTGAATGCTCGACTGATAACTGTTATTATACGCAAACTCCACAAGCGGCAAATGCATATCCCAACTAGTCTTTAGATCGATCACACATAGACGCAACACATCTTCTAAGATTTGATTCACACTCTCCGTCTGGCCGTTTGTCTGGGGGTGGTATGCAGAACTAAAATTTAGTTTGGTCCCCATTGTCGCTTGCAAGCTCATCCAGAAATACGATAGGAATCGCCCATCTCTGTCTGAAATTATTGTGGCCGGTATCCCATGCAGTCGAACTATCTCGTCGATATAGATTTACGCTAACCGATTGACGCTCCATCCTACTTTAATTGCGATGAAGTGAGCCGACTTGGTCAATCTATCAACAATGACCCAAATTGCATCATTCCCCCGTGGCGTCTTCGGAAATCCCATAATAAAATCCATCGAGATGTTGTCCCACTTCCACTCAAGAATGGCGAGGTTTTGCAGCTCCCCGCCTGGCCTTTGGTGTTCTGCCTTTACTTGTTGACATGCCATGCACTGCGACACGAAAGTAGCTACGTTTTTCTTCATTCCGTGCCACCAAAAGTTTGTGCGCAAGTCCTTGTACATCTTGGTACTTTCAGGATGTAACGAGTACTTCGCATAATGCGTCTCTATCAGAATTTCTTTTCTGAGTTCAGCAGTTTCAGGAATACAGAGCCTTCCTTTTAGTCGCATTATCCTATCTCTGTCTTCCGCAAAGTCAGTCGCCCTTCCTGTTGAAATTATCTCGTACATCTTCTTTAGGAATGAATCATCTTTCTGGGCGGTCTTTATCTTGCTAAGCAGGCTTGACCCTAGCTTCAACTGAGCTAGGTGCAGGTGTCGATACTCAATTCTGAGTTCGATACCCATCGCTTTAAGGTCTCGCCGTATCTTATTATTTAGGGCCAGTGATCCCATAAATATTCTGCTTAGCGCGTCGGCTACGACGTTTCTCTTGCCCGGCGTATACTTGATCGTAAGCTCGTAATCTTTTATGAGTTCGAGCCAACGTTGCTGCCATAAGTTGAGTTCTCGTTGAGTAAACAAGTATTTCAGGCTTTTATGATCTGTGTAGATTCTGCAAGCCACACCATAGAGGTAGTGCCGCCAGAGTTTTAATGCAAACACGATCGCCGCCAATTCTAGGTCATGCGTCGGATAGTTTTTCTCGTACTGCTTCAACTGCCGTGAAGCGTAGGATATGATTTTATCTTTCTTCATGAGTACGCACCCGAGGCCAGTTTCTGATGCGTCGCTAAATATCTGAAAGCCTTCTGGACCATCTGGAAGTGCAAGGATTGGAGCAGAGACGAGCCGTTGCTTCAACTCTTAAAAGTTGGATTCACAGTCGTCACTCCATTCAAATATGACTTCCTTCTGGGTGAGGCGAGTCAAAGGCAACACTAGTTTTGAAAAGCTTCGCACGAATCTTCGGTAGTAGCCTGCTAAGCCCAGAAATTTCGAATGTCGCTAGCCGAGGTAGGTCGTTTCCAATCTACCACCGCTTCAATCTTCTTTGGGTCCACTGCGATGCCTTCGACAGAGATTACATGTCCGAGGAACGTCACACTACTCATCCAGAACTCGCATTTACTCCATTTGGCGTATAATTTGTTTTCATACAGAGTCTGCAATACCGTCTTCAAGTGCTCTGCGTGCTATTCTCAATTCTTCGAGTAGATAAGGATATCATCGATGAACACAACTACAAATTTATCGATTTGGGGTCGGAAGACTCGGTTCATCAGATCCATGAAAGCGGCTGGGGTATTCGTCAAACCGAACGGAATGACTAGGAATTCATAATGACCATATCGAGTGCGGAAGGTAGACTTCGATATGTCATCGAACTTGATCTTCAACTGATGATAGCCTGAATGAAGATCGATTTTTAAAAATATTGACGCGCCTTGCAGTTGGTCAAACAAGTCATCGATTCATGGCAAGGGATACTTGTTCCGTGGCAAGGGATACTTGTTCCGCACGGTCGCCTTGTTGAGTTCACGATAGTCGATGCATAGCCGTATCGATCCATCCTTCTTTTTCACAAACAGTACGGGGGCTCTCCATGGAGAGGCGCTAGGGCGAATAAATCCGTGGTCTAGCAACTCTTATAATTATACCTTTAGTTCCTTTAGTTCTACTGGAGCCATTTGGTAAGGCGCCTTTGATATCGGCCGTGTATTCGGGAAGGTGTCGATGCTGAATTCTATTTCTCGATCCGGCAGCATTTCGGGCATCTCATCAGAAAAAATGTCGGGAAGATCTGCCACAACATCAGTCTGCATTGTGTTTGTATTATCCTTCTGCGTATCTCGAACTGATGCCAAGTATCCCGTACAGCCGGAACGCAGCATACGCCTCACCGAAATTGCCGATACCACCATGGCCGTCTTCGAGACCGTACCGCACGAATATGAGAACTCTATCTTTCTAGAAAAACGAAACACCACTCTCTTCTCCGTGCACTCGATTGCTGCATGACAAGCGCCCAACCAATCCATGCCCAGGATTATATCATACTCTTTGATGTCTAGTACGACGGCTTCCAAGGATAGATTTCTTCCCCCGATGCAAATGTGGCCATTCCTAAAAATAAAGTTCGCATGCATATCGACTCCCGATGGAGTGCTAACGCTAATGTTCATATCTAGTGATTGCATGGTTATTTTATTTTCTTTCGCATAATCATTATATATAAAACTATGCGTTGCGCTCGAATCGAATAGAACCCGAGCAGGTATATTTTGTAGAGTAATATGCTTGTTACAACAGTATCGGATGCGAACGCCTCGTCCCGAGTTAATGCATAAACTCGGCCTTGAGCTCCATGGCATTGACTCTGTGGGTTCACAAGCACCGTATTTGCGCCTTGTAGTGTAGGCGCTTTATACTGATTCGGAACGTTCCTTGGTGGGTTGTGTTGATTCGAAACATTTCTCGGACAATGTGTAGCTATATGGCCTACCTCGCCACACTTGTAGCAAGTTCTTGTGACACAATCGGTTGTCCGGTGCCTACGCCTACCGCATCTGTTACAGTATTTTCTGCCATGGCCCCTGTTATCAAATGTGTTCGGATGTTTTGATACTCCCGGTCCCCCGGTGTCATTAGGACGCTTGTTGAAGTTGTTACGGATGATAGGCACGGCTCTTTGCGACATACGGCCAATGATACGCTCACTATCAAGAGCGGCATCATAGGATTCGCGGTAGGTTCGGCACCTTTGATTCATGACGTCCCTTCGCAGTTCGTCTGTAAACCCCCTAAAATTTAGATATTTTTTTATTATTCACATTATTTTTTATTATTATTATACTTTTGGATATTAGATTTTATTAATATTTTGGTAGAAAATGTAATGCTACATTATATACCTACATAGATAAATTGTGCCAATTCACGTATTAAATACTTCGAGAATATATTCTTTTTTTATTTAAAGAAATTTTTATTCTAAAGCTTTATAGTATTTTTCTAAAAATTTAAAGTACCTTGTATTAAATAAATGAAAGTTTGTTAATATTAGTAGTAGCAAATTGCTACATTAAAGTAGCTAATATGTTTATTGTACACATTATTTATAAAATGTTTTTAGAAATATATTTTTGGAAATTTTAGGATCTATAGAACTTAAATGGGATTTTCATAGTGTATATTGATATATATATACCTTATATATGTAAACTATATAAATGAAAAAAAAAAGAAAAAAAAGAAAAATGCCAGATGCTACCGTTCCCTTGTGGGAACATTATACATCCAAACCCGAAGCCCTTATTATATCCCAAGTATATAGCAGTACTTGCTATATATAGAACGGGCGAGAGAGAGAGGGAGATTTTTTCTTTCAGAAACTAAACCCTAACCCTGAACCCCGACACGTGACCCTCTGGCGACCCTCCCCTACGTGCGCGCCCCCCAGAACGGCCGTCGACCGGCACCAGCAAAGCCGCGCGCACGGTGCGGACAGGAGCAGGGCAACAGCGGCAACAAACCCCTCATCTTTGCGGCTATAATACCTCCTCCACGGTTCATCATTTCGCGAACCGTCTTCACAGGTGCGTAGACAACCTAACCGAGTTCGATTTCCTTCAATTAGTTTATTTTAGTTCACGATGTACGCGACGAAAAACGAGTTTCAAAATCGAAAAAAAACTCGATTTCTGGAAGTTAGAAACTGTCCCAACCACCAATGTTTGCGGTCGATTTGTGACCAAAATATTGTGAATTTTAGAAATCAACCTAAACAGACTTATAGACAACCTATACATGATCAAAACTTATTTTTAGTTTTATTTATAGATTCCTATAATCTTTTAAAACTTGTTTGAATTAGGCAAAAAAATCTGTTTTCAAAACATAAAAAAATCTCGATACGGAGTCCGTCCCGTCAATCCGGGCGACGTGGTCGCAAATCGAAAGCATTGAAAGGTGCATATGGACTTTCCGGACGTGTGGGCTTTGATGGAATTCAAATTGGTTGCGTGTGCACGACGAATTTGATGCGTATCCGTCAAAATTTACCGTATCGGCCTATTTACAAATTTTCTAATTACTTTGTGCACGTTCGTCAAATCGAGACGAAACTTGCGCCAACGGGACCGTATCATTTTTCTGGTCCTGTATGCCAAGTTTGGTCCGATTCTGAGAAGGTCGATAGGAACGTTTATTTGGCGGGCCCGCGACCCGGTCCAACGGACAAAATTGTACACGGCCTGCCGAAATCCAACTTTGGACATACGATTGGGTTTCTATCTTCAAACCAAACCCGTAGACATATAGTTTGACGACTTTAGAGACCGTAGGTACTGGCACGCGTTTCGATGCAAAACGGGTCCAACAGCGGACATCGTTTTGACCCAAAATTATGATTTTATCCCTGTTTCAGAATTAGACTTTTGGAAAGGTATTTCCTCAGCATATCTTTTATTCCAAACACGTTCGTGGTGTTTATTTTAGCATCCGAGGACGTATGCGGGATTTGGCTTTCATCGCTTCACTATTTTGACGGTTCGAGCTATTGGATGTCGCCCTTTTGTACACAACTTCAGGCAAGATACATTGCTATAACTTTTACTGTTTATATTCAACTGTATTCTTTATTATTGCATATCACTGTTCATTTGTTTCCAGTTTTTCTAGCTGTATCATTGTTATAGTTCCTGATTTATTACCTGCTCAGTGATATTATATACTTTACTTATTATCCTTTGATTGCATATGGACCTAGGGTTAAGGGACTACCAACTGTAGTGTATTGCATAAAACTTGACACAGTTGTACCACAAGATATGTGTGAGATGAGTAGCATGTAGAGGTACTTGCGTGTTGGCTGATCACCCGTGCGCATACGTTAGGTCTAACTGCTAATAGAGGCATGTTAGGAGACTTTGCAGTTAGTAGAGGTACATGATCGCGGATGCGACCTAGATAGGTACATCGGGTGGAGAAAACATTCCCTTGTCGTATGGACTTCTATTACACATTCCCTTATAACCTGGAAGCTCCGTTGGAGATACGGGTATGATGACCCCCTCAGGTTGGCCACTGTCATTTTTGAACGTCATGCGCTTAGGTCACTGGTGCCCAAGTGGAAACTGTACCAGATTCTATTTGCAGCCAGGGCTCATGCGACGAAAGGTTCGTTCTTAACCGCATAAACACATTAGATGGTTAGGGAACCCTAGTCAATGTCATGTCACCCCCGTTCCCATTAGTAGCTTGGGACAATGTCGCATCGCGGAATATTGTTCTACCCCTTGTCCTTGTTTGGTTGTCGGGGTAGTCCACTGTTTCGATGATGAGATATTGGATCTTGTTACGATTGGGACTATTTTACTTTACTTGTGGCTGGTGACATATTTATATATTTAGTTATGTGGCATGTTCTTTATGTATCTTGTTACGTCCCTCTGAGGACTTGGTGAATTCTCCAGGTGTGTGCTTTTGTAATATTTTGCAGGTGATCTAGCCAAGGTCGTGATCTTCTCCATTCATTCGAAGATGATTGCTCTTGGTTCGTCTTGCCATTTTATCGATCATTCTCTTGTATATTTCATCTCATTTAAATAGTTGGTAGTGGATTTGTCTCTGTCCAACTACATGTACAATGACAAATTTTTAAGTTGATTTATATCATTATTTTTTGATTTTGTGGATGAGATTTAGTTATCATGATTTACTGCATTTCACAGCTTATGTATACATATGAGGTTTCCATATATTGGAGTATACTTCGTAGGTGTACAGCTGGCATGGTGACGTACTTAGTCCTAAGTATTTTGGGACTGGGGCGTTACATGTTTTTGTGGTGGCCCATACAGGTCGAGTGTATCACTTCGGTTACGTTACTGTACCGATGTGAGCCTGCATATAAGATTAGAATCTAGGAATCTCATCCACAAGCTTGACTTCCTCCCTTGATTCAAATTTCGAACTCTCGTCCGACTACCTTGACTTTCTTCTGCTTGATTTATTTTCTACCATAAATCTTAACTTTTTTCCTCGTGCCTGATAGAAAGGTTAGGAAGATGACTCATACTAGTTACACATGTTATATTTCTCAAGTACTCTATTTAGTTGACTTTTATAAGTTAGGCAGTAAGCCTCATGGTCTATCACCACGTATTCTTATAAAACATTAATGAAGTATAACTGAGTGATACTGAATATATGCTAGTGCAGAAAGATATGATTACCTAGAATATAGAGAGTTTGTAGCCCATACTCCATTGGTCAACCAATGCCTAATGCAAGAGACAGTAGGACGACTGTATAAGAAGGAACACCGGACAAGACTTAGATTCTTGAAAAACCTTGAACAATTTATAACTGCTTTCATCATTATCTCCCGTACTTGTACTTTGAACTACCATGAAAGATGACGCTATTTATAGCCTAGTTTTGCAAGCTTATTCTTTATCGAGCTTGTTCAGGACATATGTATGCTGGAGACGCCTACAAGCATATTGTCTAATTAGAATGAATACATTATGGTCTGATCAACCATAGTGCACTTGGTTCGCTCTTCATATGATTATCCCACGTGGATTGAGATATAGAGGTATCTAGGATCTCATCCGCGACCGTATTGACAATTCCTCTTGAATTATACATTCGCCTTGGATTCACGTAATTGTATTCGATGACATCTTTCTTGAACTCTTTATTGCTTTTGTCTTTCACTGATTGGAAAGACGAACGCTCGTATTCGATAGGTAGATACAGAGTATCCCCCATGGCCATGATAGTTGTATATACAAGTGTAGCTATCATCAGTCAGCCATGTGACTATAATCTTGCATTGAGTTACTTGTCCTCCCCTCAACCCTAAAACTAATATCATGACCTTCTAGTCATTGGAATTGGAGAATGATTATGATCTTACCCTTGGTCAAGACACTAACCTAGGAGACTATCTAATCTCAAGAAATCAATTATTGTGACCATCCAATTATTCATCTTGATTCTTGGCTTAACTAGCAACCCGTATGCCTTAACTCAACCCTTACTTGACCAGGCCCCCACAGTTTAGACAAGAGAGAAATAGACCAAAAATAAAGGCAAGCATTTACAAGGACTGTGGTAGACACCCATTCCAAGATTAGAGATTCAGCAGATGTTACTCTAGGTACAAAAATTCTATTACCAAATAAGTGACTTAACATTAGAACAACACATTCACCAGCTTAGCCAATATCTGTAGCATGACGCCCCTTCATTATGTCAAACTAGTTATCAACAGTGATGCCTGAGCACTACATCTGATACCACTAGAACCCTTATAACCATAGTCTGGCAGGCTTAACACCAAAAAAAGATTATGACTTAGCCATTAGAGATCTTTCATATGACATACCTTAGAGTTCGTTACCCCCATCAATAACTCTCGTATACTATGGACAAGTGGATCCTCCTATCTTATATACTCATGTATCAATATACGCAATCATTCCCATTTATTAGAATTCGTGGTACGATCCTCGAAATTGATTCATATCTACCGTATCACATTATCCATTACATCATGCCTTATTCTTTATGATCAAAAGTCGAGATACAATATCACAACTTTGAAATTTTCTAACCTCATTAATCCTAAAAACCATGCCTTAGTGTCTGGAGTGAATAGATTGCAGGCCTTCTACATTTTAGGTTATACAAGTATTACCGATCGATTAGAATGAATTGGTTTATGTTAGGATGATAAATTAATGCCTCATGAACTCCCACTTTTTATTTAGATTTGTTGGTGTCCCTTACCGTGACTTGATATTGGGAGGGTAATACTAGCTATTACCTTCCAACAAATTGCACCTACAAGACTTAGACGACTCCACCATCATGTAGACATGTTATGTCCCACTGAAACACGTCTCCTTGTACTCTATTTTTATGATACGACTTTCAGATCAAAACGGCTAAGGGATAACCCTTACCATAATACCGATATACTTCCTGACTCCAATTAAAGACTCAACCTAGGCTCAAATCCTTCGACCCAATATATGGTTATGATCTACTCGAAGCCCTCTACGCACATACTATTAGTGTGCCACCCAATTGAGTCCACTTGTGCTACCTAAACGCAAAAGTCACAAAAGACGTATTCTCAGGCTTTATGAACCTGATTAACCAACCCGGCTAAAAAATTTGTCCGACCACTTGACTTGGAACCTATATAAGATTACCCTAACCTACTAAGAATGCTCAGATTGATTTCATAGTATCTCGTCCAGTCAATATAGATTAGAACCAATGATTCATTCGACCAAAGATCGATGTCCAATTAGGGAATCCATTAAGACTCAGTTAAACTCATCATTGTCCATAACCATATTTGGACTATAAAACCAAACTCGATAAAATAGGCCCTTACTCCTATTATGTAGACCCCATCTCATGTCCCACTAAGTCTCATTCCATAATTCCCATAACTATATCTCTTCAGAGACTATGATTATACGAAGAATGGAATCCTGCTGGTTATGCTTGACCAAGACCCTTCCTATTGTCTTGATGAAATGTGGTCAATACATGATGAAATGTGGTCAATACATGGGCGATGTTAAAAGAGTAATACTCAGGCTTCCCATAGAGTCCATGACTACAATAGAAGTAACCCACATTCTTAGACGCCTTCTTGAAATTTGATCTTCTTAGACTCCTATTACGATGCCTTCCATGATTAACCAATTACTTCTATAGCTGGGGTAGAACCCTGAACTTAGCATACTCTATCTCTTGGAATGCGATATCAAGTTTGGGTTTTATCATAACCATCCTTCCATATGTTAGGAGTTATGATACGATCTTCGTATTGCCTTTATATCACTTTGCTCGCGTGTTTAGATAATCACGGTAAAGATCGCGACCTTGATCCTCTTTAAATTTTTTTCTATCGTTGTGCCATGTCTTAAGTTTTAGTTTCGGGAACGAAAAATTCCATAATGCATAGATTGCAATCCCCTCTAAGAAATATATGGTTACCTTGAATTAGCAAATGATTATGATAGATTGGTTCATAATTTAGCTAATACATCAGTGACTCATAATATCCACTTCTATCCATATCATCTGATAACCCTACCGTGACTTTGATGTTGAAGCACAACACTAGTCCCTTCCTTTCACAAACCGCATACTCCTGTCATTATGACTTAAAAGTTTCGAACCCTTACCTAATCATATACTATAGCAAGGTTCTGCACTTGTTATAGATTGACATCTCGTTGCCATAAATTTTTCTTTTCTTAAGTTCTTCTACCTCGCCTCTCAGTTACCCATGTTAGACGAAGATTGCAATCCCACTGAACCAACACATTCTAGTTATACTCAAACAGGAGGTTCCTACCAGCTTGTTGAAAGCATGGCCGATAGGAACGATGTTGGATTGCAATACGCCTATAGAAGTTATTGACCAGCAACGCCGTGACAATATCTAGGCTCACTTAGAAATCCTTGACTGTGGTCAAAAGTGCCCAATACTCTCGAGCCTCTCATCAGAAATCCTCCTCCTCATTGTAGGTCCTAAAAATCAAGTTGCACCCATCAAAGAAGTCATGAAAATCAAATTATGCATCCTTCAAGTGAACTGCGCAGAAGACAGATTGCGCAACAATTCGATTGCACAGGCTGAACTGTGCACTCATCCAAGTGCGCAAGCTGACGTGGCCTTGTCATTATTACCTGACAGAGAATCAGATCTTCTGACAGCTGACAGCACGGAGAACGAGGAAATTGTTCGTTTATCGTGCAACACAGTGCTCGAGGACAGCTGTACATGCAGCACAATCTGCCAGACTCTCTGCGGCACAGTCCATCCTAGCGTGGTCCATCCCAGCGCAATCCGAAGCCAGCACAATTCAGGTGGCGCACTCCATCAAGACAACTGACAATGTACACGTGGCCTTCATGCCATCAATTACTCACCATGTGGCAACCGGCTGTACACGATCAAGCGCATTTCAATCAAACAATGCCACGAGTCACATACAGATGGTCCACGATCGAGTAACTGCCTGCGCGGTTCATTGCCTGCGTAATCCAAAGTGTGCGTAATCCAACCTGCACAAGTCAGAATAACTAAAAGTTAGTTATTTCCAGAACTCTATAAATAGAGTTTCAAGCCTTCATTGTCACACACACAGGATCATACACACATAGTGATCAAAAAAATCAGTGAGTTCAGGAGTTCTTGCCCAAGTGCTGCTGCATTCTTCAGAGGCTATTGCCTTCAAATTCAGAGGCTACCGTCTTCAAAGTTCACATCGTCCAAGGGATAAAGCGATCGTCATCTAGATCGGATTCCTACAGTTATACTTTCCCAGAATTTTTGTAATCTTCTTACAAAGTTTATTGAAATAAAGATCAACTTTTGTTTTTGCTAACAAAATGGCGACTCTGCTGGGGACGACTTTCTCCTCCGACGAGGAAGTGACAACTCAATGTGACGTTGCGTCTATCGGAAAGACGCAGAAGATGCTGGTTGTGAAGGTCAACCAGACGGCCTATGAAGCCATGATCAACTCCAGGACCACCCCTCGCACTGCAACAACTTCTGCCATGAGCAAAGTGCGCCCAGTGTGGGTCCCCAGGACTGCTGCGCAGTCTGCTGTCTCTGCTGTTGCACAGTCTGCTTCCAAGACTGTTGCACAATCTGCTGATTCTGTCACCAAGACTGCTGCGCAGTCTAAGGTCTCTGCTGCCAAAGCTGTTGCACAGTCTGTTGTCTCTGCTGTTGCACAATCTGCCTCTACTACTCATGCACAGTCTGCTGTTGCCAGTGCACAAACTACTTCCTATACTGCCCTGTCAAAGTACAAGACTCCTCTGTCCTTGGCGTAGTTGGCTGCAACTCTGCCTGCGCAGTCCACTACTCCAGCAACCATAGTGTATCCCAAACACTCTATGGCCAGAACTCCTGATGCACAAACCACAGTGTCTGTGGCCAGAACCAAAAAGCCATCTGTCAGAACTCCTAATGCCAGTGCGCAAGCTGTGCCAGTGCGCAAGCTGTGCCAGTGCGCAATCAGCCAGTGCGCAAGCTGTGCCAGCGCAGTCCAAGAGAGACAGCCCTTTAGCTAATCTCTCCTCTTCTCACAGCAAGGAGAAAAGCTCTGCTCTTCTTCACTCAGTTGCTCCTGCGCAATCCACTGGGGGTAGTCTTTTGGCTATTCCTCCTCCTCCATTACAGAACAAAGGAAAAGGCCCGTTGGTCTTTTCTCAAACTTCCTCGTCCCATGACTTGGAAGACAACAGAGGAAAATGCTCTTTAGCTAACCCTTCTTCACAAAACAAAGAAAAAGGCCCTTTGGTCTTTTTTCAGTCTTCCTCGGTCTTTACCGTAGAAGATCAATCTGAACGTGCCTCGGCACCAGTCAGTACAAGAACACTTTCAAACAAGGATTCTTCCCTCCTTGCCAAAAGGAAGTATACTGATCAAAGAGGTATTCTGCCTACTCCAGTAGCAGAATTCCAAGATCTCCCAACTCTCAAGATATCCCGTTCAAGACAGGAAAAATTGCTGGTGTCTCAAACAGAAACCCCTGGGGGTGAGTTTGCTGATCTAAGAACTTATCTCAATAGACCAACTTCGGTGAAACGCAAACAGCCAATGCCGAAGACCAATCAGCATCAGAGGCAAACTTCCAGGGTCAAAAATCCTGACACCTATGCCAATAAAATGAGTACTTCCTTGTACACACAAGGGACAAAACATTTGAAGAACCGGAACCATGTTCCGAATATTGTCAAAGAACACATCCCTCGAACTTTCTCTCGTCCCGTTGCTGTTCCTGATCTCCGAGAACACCTCAAGCAAAAATAGGACAACATCGCAACATCCCCAGTGCAACCACTTGGACACCATTGCAATCACAAGGTGGTCATCAAGTGTTGCTGTCAGATAACAAGACGATCTGTCTTTGATCGTTTAAACTTTACAAACTCTGAACCCATGTCAGAAGATGAAGACGAAGTTTTATACGCTTCTGTCAATATGACTTCCCGAGACACTGGGGGTAGGAAGTGCTCTAAGCACGGTAAGCCTTGCAAGCCAAGCTAGCGGTATTTGGATCTACTCCAAGAATCTTCTGATAGAGTATTCCAACATACCAGATCCCGAAGCCGAGACACAATCGGTCAAAGGAATCTTCAAGATCCCTCCGGTCATCTTCCTCTTTCTCACTCAGGAGATGATTCTTTCTCCGACTACGATGCATACAGCAAAAGTTCTGAACAGATAGTGTCTTCTACTGTACCAAGAGAAGTGACAGCTTATGATGTCCCTGAAGACCCAGATGCTTCCAGTTCAGCTAGTCAAGAACAAAGAATAGCTGCGCTAGAGGACAAGCTGAAGACCATGGCTGGAATGGTCGCCAGTATGCATTCTATCATTGTGGCCCAACATACAGTACCACCGATCGTACCTGCTGTAAATCCTGAGATCATAGCATCGTTGGTGCCTGTCAATGCAGGGCTGGGGGTAGTATCTCCTCAAATACCCTCTGTACAAATTCAACCTACACCTAGTCAGTCAGGTGCTGGGGGTAGTGCTTACCATGCCATTCTTCCTCCTAACACTCTGACTCCGCCCACTCCTTCTACATCAGTGGAGGATGCCAATGAAGCTGTCAAACTCCTGCGCACTCAATTCGAGGCTTTCAAAGAGAAGGACAACTTGCAGAGGTTGGGGATCAAGCAACCTTACCCAGTTGAATGGAAGAAAGTCCCATTTCCGCCTAAGTACAAAATCCCAACAATCTCGCTGTTTGATGGCAGTACTTCTTCCAGTCAGTTCATTAACCACTTCGAGGTAATGACTGTCCAACTTCAACCAAATGACGCTCTTCTTACCAGGGTATTCGTTGGCTGTTTAGCCGGCGTAGCATACGATTGGTATAGAAGCTTGCCCGATGGTTGTATCACCTCCTTCTCTGGTCTAAAACAAATCTTCTTGGAACGATTCTATGAGGGTATCAATGACATGACCATGTCAGCCCTCAATAAAATCAAACAAAGACACAATGAAACTGCTGAGAGTTTCATTAAAAGGTTCCGTCGGAAAGCTTTGAAAATGCCTCCTGGAACTCCGACTACTGTCACCATAGACACCTGCAAGGCAAATCTTTTGCCTATCATCAGTATGTGGACGGGGTCTACTCAGTTTCAGGACTGGCCATCCTTCATTGTCAACGCTAAAGCAGCTGAAGTTAGCGCCGACAAATTCAAGCAGCTGGGGGTACAAATGTCTAACCCCGACCGAGATGAACACCAGACATCAGGTGGTGGTAATCACCAGAACAACCGCAAGGGAAAAGAAACTTTGAATATCAACTTGACGAATAAGAACAAAGAATCTCTGGCGGTCAACGTAGCTCCTCCTACGTCCACTTCTACTCCTTCAGCACCTCCAGCAAGGGAACCTCGTCTGAAAGTAGAGTACTCTTTTGACGAGAATGACACAGTGAGCATCTTTGATTGCTTGATCAAAAGCAATAAGCTCCAGCTCCCAGATCCCAAGAAGCCTGATGAAGTCGATAAGACTGATCATCCTAAGTACTGTGTTTATCACAGGTTCATTGGGCATCCCACTCGAGCATGTTATGTGCTCAAAGGTAAAATTCAAGAGCTGGTCAACGCTGGTGTTGTCACTCTACAGCAAGACGAGAAGACTGTTACCGCAAACATGGTCTCAGTTCAATTCGGTGACTTCCCGCCCCAGATGGTACAACATGGTGTCATTCCTATCCCCAAAGCTATTCTTGAGATCGAGAATCTCCCTCCTCCATGAAGTGAAGGTCTCGTCCCCTTGTCTCTTGATAATGGCGAGATTATGTGGATTCATCCGAATCTTGCTTTAGAGTTCGAACTTCCCTCTTCTTCCAAAAAGAAAGACCGCTCCAAAGGCAAGACAAAGACTTGCAATATGGTATCTTTTGACCCTATAGTTGACGAAGAAATCCTGTTGGGCACTAGATCAGGGAAAGCCTATCTGAAGGATTACCCTGAAGCTCAAGAGAATCCTGCTTCTTCTTCTGAGTCTGCTCCAGTACAGCCTGCTTCTACTGAAGATATTCCTACTGCTTTCTCACCGATTGTAGAGTCTACTCCTCCCAAACCGACGGTCGCTGACAGAGGCAAACAACAAGTCCGCTTCGACAAACCTTTGAAGAAGTCATCTCCTTCCGGACTTGAAAAGCCTTACAACTTTGATATCCTGGCTCAATTAGCCAATACACCGGCTCGGCTGTCGATCTTCGAACTCTTGCGCCTCTCCAAAGAGACTCGAGAAACTCTGAGTGAGGCTCTCATGCATGCAGAAACCTGTCTAGCCCTGCTAAAGAAGCCAAAAGCAGAACCAGTCTCTTGCCTCCATTGTTATAGTGTGTTGGAGTTAATTCCAAACATAACTTTCACACAGGATGACATGCTGATGGAAGACAACAGGCACGACCATCCTCTTTACTACACAGGATATGTTGACTCGATGAAAGTCGATCGTATTCTGATAGATCCAGGGTCTGCCCTCAGTATCATGCCAAAGACAATACTAGATGTACTGACGATCCCAGTGCATAGTCTTTCCAGTATAATCACCACCATCATCGGATTCAACCAGGAAAGGAGTGAACCTCTGGGCAAGATTCGCCTAAAACTCCAAATAGGCAATCTTCGCACAAAGTTGACCTTCTACATCATTGACAACCATGGGTGTTCTTACAATGCTTTGTTGGGAAGACCATTTCTGCATGAACACAACATTGTTCCTTCGACCCTCCATCAATATTTCAAATATGTTGATGACAATGGAGAGGTGCAAAAAGAGGTTGCTGATCTTTATCCTTTCAAAGGTGTCGAAGCATACTGCAACGATGCTCGTATGTACAAGGATGAATTTATGAAGGTAGTGCTGTCCCTAGACATTGAAGAAGAACAAGAAGCAGTGCCTAATGACACCATCATCATTCCTGTCAAAGAGCGTGTTTCTCGTCCTCAGTCTTCCAAACCACTGGCTATTCACTTGCCAGTCCAGAAGCAACCAATTGATGATGATCAGGATCAAAGGGAGCTCACCTCTTCTGAGCCACTTGTTATAGATTTATCTCATAACAAGGATAAAAGGGAGCTCACCTCCTCTGAGCCGCTTGTTATCGACCTCCGTTGTAACAAAGCCAATCCTCCTCCACGTTCTTCTTCTCCCCCTCTTGTAATCAATTTGACCAAGTCTGCTAAGGCTAAAGGTCCTGCTGTAAATACAGATGTACAAATTAATGAAAAAACATCTACTTTCTACTATACTGATGTCATTTATCATGCTAAATGCTATTTGGATATGTTAGATAGCTATCAGTCATTTATAATGGGAGTTGTGCAGTCTCTTCAAACAGAAGTCTCACTTGAACACCAAAAGATTCATATCGTATTGTTCCCGCTCGAAAGAAAGGCGAGAGTCCGATACTTTTTAGTAAAGGTCCGGAACAACAATTCAGCTATACGGATGATAGCAAAAGTAACGACACGGGGCATCTCCAACTTCGTCGTTATAGTCAACAATCAAAAGATATCATCCGAAAGATGGGTTATGACTTCAAGAATGGCCTCAACTACGGTAAAGATAGAAGAACTCCTATCCGTACAACTGTTCCGAAAGGAAGGTCAGAGATGTATTACAGCAGGACCAAAAGAGGTCTTGGATATGCTTCTCCTCCAGTATTATCCCCAGCAGCCTCCGAATCCGATAGTGAGGAGCGCTCTAACTCTTCCGATTCCAGATCATGGGATTCTGACACCAGTATCGGTCAATTTCATCGATTGACTGTATCTTCTAACATGGTCTCTGTCGAACTTCCAGAAGGCTATGACGAGGATGTTGAAGAAAGTCCTGAAACTGATCCTTGGGCTCAACGAATGGATACCCAATGGGAACTCCGATTCGAACAAAGGGAACCTCCTACTGAAGATCAATTGGTTCAAATTGATGTAGGAGAGAGCGGGTTACCTCGTCCAATATTCATCAGCAAGAACCTTCCCGAGGCAGATAAGTAAGAATTAATTCTTCTTATTCAAGAATATATTGACGTCTTTGCCTGGAGTTATGAAGACATGCCAGGTCTAGATCCCAAAGTTGCTACTCACAAATTGAACATCCTGACTAATGCAAAACCGGTCAAACAGCAACAACGGCGCTTCAAGCCAGAAATAATGGACGCAAGTGACGATGAAGTCAAAAAACTCATCGCTTGTGGCTTTATCCGAGAAGAACAACATCCTGATTGGGTAGCCAATGTCGTCCCAGTTCTAAAGAAAATCGACAAAGTTTGAGTCTGCATCGACTTTCGAGATCTTAATGAAGCATGTCCAAAAGATGAATTTCCTCTCCCCATCACGGACGTCATGATTGACAACACCTGTGGGTTCGAGCGAATATCCTTCATGGACGGATTCTCCGGATACAATCAGATTCGGATGAATCCTGAAGATGAAAAACACACTTCTTTCTGCACTCCCCGCGGAGTCTACTGTTATACTGTCATGCCATTTGGTCTCAAGAACGCTGGTGCAACTTACCAACGAGCTATGAGTACCATCTTTCGAGATCATCTGTGCAAGACTGTCGAATGCTACGTTGATGATATTGCTGTCAAAAGTCGTATGAAAGAAGATCACATCCAAGATTTGAGAACTATCTTCAACCTCATGCGCCAACATCAACTCAAAATGAATCCCACCAAGTCATTCTTGGGTGTCTATAGTGGCAAATTTCTCGGTTTCGTCATTACCTCTAAGGGTATACACGTGGATCCCGAGAAGATCAAAGCCATTCAAGAGATGTATCCTCTACGCAACCTAAAAGAGCTACGAGGATTCCAAGGTCGACTTGCGTACATCAGGAGATTCATTTCGAATCTGTCTGGACGCTGCAGACCATTTACTCAACTAATGAAGAAGGATGTATCTTACATTTGGACCGAAGAATGTCAGCGAGCATTTGATGACATAAAACGATATCTCATGAACCCACCAGTCTTGGTGCCACCAATCTCTGGCATACCATTCTTAATGTATGTCCGTGCTATGGATCATTCACTGGGTGCTCTACTTGCCCAAAAGAACAAAGAAGGCCATGAACAAGCCATATACTATCTCAGTCGTACTATGATTGGTGCTGAACACCGTTATAGTCCGGTTGAAAAAGAATGCCTAGCTCTCATGTTTGTTGTTCAAAAGACAAGGCATTACATCATTGGCCAAAATATTCATGTCATATCCCGAGTCAATCCTCTTCGGGTACTAATAAAGAAGCCTAGCACACTCAATTCTTGGCTGGCTACGTGGGCCATTCTGCTAGCCCAATATGACATGGTATATGTTCTACAAAAGTCTGTCAAAGGTCAAGTGCTGGCGGATTTCTTAGCAGCTCATCCTGTTCCAGAGACATCCAAACTCTATGATAAAATTTCAGACGAGACATTAGAATCAGATATGATCTCTGAAGAATTTCCTACTTGGTGTCTATTCTTCGACGGTGCATCCACGATCGGGCCGAATGGTGCCATTGTTGCAGGAGTTGGAGTTGTTCTCGTTTCTCCAGATGGGTCAACTATTCAAAGAGATTACTCCCTAGATGAACCTTGTTCCAACAATGTAGCAGAATACAATGCTTTACTCATTGGCCTTCAGCTAGCTAAACAACTAGACATTGAATATCTTGAAGTCTATGGTGACTCCAAGCTGGTTGTTAACCAAGTTAGAGGAACCTATGAAGTTCGCCATCAAGATCTGGTGCCTTACCATGAAGCAGCAATCAACATGGCTACATCATTCAAAGCCTTCTTTATCGAATATGTTCGCCGAGCTTATAATACTGAGGCAGATGCTTTGGCTAATCTTACAGCAGTCCTAGCCATCCCTATCAAAAGACAGCAGGTGGTGGTTATCTCTAATCGGGAATTATTCTGCATCGAAAACAATCGTAATATTGAGTTCAGTAACTTCACTGAAGCCAATGTTATTAATGAAGATTGGAGAACTCCCTTCATTGACTTCGTAGTTCATGACATACTCCCTGAAGATCCCAAGGAGGCTACGAGTGTTCGTCGACGATCTCTTCGGTTTTACTACAATCAAACCACCAAAACTCTCTATCGACGGACTTATGACGGTCTTCTTCTGCGCTGTCTTGCCGGTGATAAAGCGAAGCAAGTATTACGCGAGGCTCATGACGGCATCTGCGGAGCACATCAACCTGGTCCTAAGCTACAGGATCGCATCCGACGTATGGGTTACTATTGGCCCTCTATGGTATCAGATGCCATCGAATATGCAAGGAAATGTCGTGCCTGTCAAATCCATACAGATTTCATCCACCAACCTTCAGAATTTCTGCATCCGACTGCTACTTTCTGGCCGTTCGAGGCTTGGGGCATGGATATCATAGGTCCCATCAATCCTCCTTCTTCTAGAGGACATCGGTTCATATTAGCAATAACCGACTACTTCTCCAAGTGGGCTGAAGCTATACCTTTGGCTAAAGTCAAGACCAGTAGCGTCATCAACTTCGTCAAACACCATGTTATCTATAGATTTGGTGTACCTCGAAGGATCATACATGACAACGGACCACAGTTCATCATTCAGAAATTTATAAGGTTCTGTGATGATCATCGGATTGACAATGTCGCCTCGACAGCCTACAATCCTGCTACTAATGGCTTAGCCGAAGCCTTTAACAAAACTATTATCAAGCTCCTCAAGAAGTTTGTATCTACTAAGAAACGGAACTGGAGCGAGAAGCTTGGCGAATGTCTTTGGGCCTATCGTACTACGGTCCGCAATCCCACAGGCTGTACACCCTTCTCTTTAGTGTACGGTTGTGAAACAGTTCTTCCTCTGGAACTTCAAATCCCGTCCTTAAGGATCGCCATCGCTAATGAGCTTACTACCGAGAACAATGATCTTTTTTGGCTCCAAGAATTAGAAGCGCTCGACGAGAAGCGGTAAATGGCTCAACAGCATATTGAGTTATACCAAGCTCGTATCTCGAAGACTTTTAACCGTAAAGTTAAAGTCAGAGCCTTTCAGAAAGGAGAGCTCGTTCTAACGGTCAGACGTCCTATGACTATGACTCACATGAGCAAAGGCAAATTCGACGCAAAGTGGGAAGGGCCTTATATTGTGAGCAAAGTCTTTTCAAATGGAGCCTATCAACTCTCAGAGCTAGATGGTCGAGTTACTATGATTCCTATCAATGGCAAGTTCCTTAAAAAGTATTACGTATAAATGTAAAAGAGAGTGCTTGTAATCATCAGACAAGTTCATAAATAAAATTCAATTTTATTTCATCATAAACGATGTTACATAATATCAAGGAAGGTCACTATCATCCTTCTCAACATTGGGACGTGGGCCACTGCTGTCCTTATCAAAGACATAATCAGCAAAAGAGCCAAAAACATCCTTGCCTGAATCCACTAGGAACTTGTAGGCAGCCATCCTCATGGCCTATTCTTCTTTCGTCGTCCCTGGTTCAAGCAGGAAGTCCAGGATGTCCCTTGTTGGCCTGGGTACAGACGAACCTTCGCCCGCTTCTATCTGCTTTGGCTGGTTGGGATCGATTGGTTGTTCTTCCGAGAGTTCTTTAACCTTCAGGGCGACCTCAGCCTTCTTGGATGCATCTCCAGACGACATTTTTGGTGTTGAAAAGTGAAAGTGATCGTTCCATCTAATTTCTGTCCTATTTATAGGCAGAGATTCTTAAAACAACGAAGCGACACATTCATCTGACGGTTCGTCCGTTCATCATATTCATCTGACGGTTCGTCCGTTCATCATATTCATCTGACGGTTCGTCCGTTCATCATATTCATCTGACGGTTCGTCCGTTCATCACATTCGTCTGACGGTTCGTCCGTTCATTCAATTTATCTGACGGTTCATCCGTTCATTTCACCCGACGGTTCATCCGTTCATCCCGACGATTCATTTCGTTCACATCTTTTGACAATCCATTTTTATTCATTCATCTAATCATCCACATCAGCAACTTGTCGTCCCTGATTAAGTTGTCTCTTGAAATAATCATATTCAATAAATTATATTCTGCCATGTCCATATTACCTCTGAGCAGATATAATGAATATAATTATTTTCTAAAAAATTAAGAAATATATCATGTCCTGTACCTCTAAATATATTTTCTATCGCTATTATTTATATCTGAATAAGATATACAATAAATAATAGAGCCACAAAAAATGTCTTTTTATTGATCAAAGATGAAAGACATTACAAAGTACATATCATAAAAAAATAAGAAGTTACAAAAGATATTTCTATTTTGCCGGCGGTGTCATCAAGTTGGTCATCTGCTGCTTCAAAATTTGCAGTCGCTCCTTACGAGATTCTATCACTCGCTTCCTAGCTTCTTCCATCCCAGATTTATCATCGAAGGTTGGCAGGGTTATTATCTGCGAGTGACTTCAGCTTGATGAGCTGCAGCATATTCATCTCTTTCTCGAGTCAGAACACCAAGTTATTGAATTGCAGCCTGGTGTTGAGTAGCCTTATCTTCTAGCTCTTACTGAAGACGGGCAATTTTTGCTTGCAATTCAGCAACTCTCCTTTCTTTTTCTTCAGCAACAGATGCTACTGTTTTCACCTTGGAGTTGTACTCAGCGGACTTGGCAGTAAAAGTATCCAAGAGAACTTGGAAATTAACTTTCTCAACCGCGGCCTCTTGAGACATCCGTTCAAATTCAGCTTGCACCAGAGGCTCTACCTTCCCCTTATTTAGCTTTTTGTAGCTCTTAACTGAGGTCTCCAGCTCATCTAATATATGATCAAGAAAAGTAGCCTGAGCCTCGTCGCCTTGATTGCGGATGGCATTAACCAAGTAAGAGATTGGACCTCTAACTGTGGAGAAATCAGCCTCTTTCTTTTCCATCACCCTATTTATTAAAGGTCCCAACGAATCAAAGAAGAAGTTGGTGAAGGAGTTAACGACAAATTGATTGGTAGCCAGAGCACCAGGAGTAGCAGCTACTCCCGTTGATGATGAAGTAGCAGGACGTTCAGCTACTCGGACGGGGGGCTCTTTAAATAAGGAAGCTAAAGTAGAACTGGTTGCTCCTCCCGGTTGTTCCTCTGCAAAAATAGATAAACTTTATCATTTTGTCTGTCATTTGCAGCTATTGAAAAGATCAGAAGTAAAAGCAATCTTACCATGACTTGGTCCAGTGATGATTCGGTCATCTGCTGGCACAGATTCCAATCTAGCAGAAGTAGCCTCAGACATAACTGCCTGGCTACTGCCTGCCTTGGAGCCACTGACAAATGATGACTGCTGCTAGCTATCGTCGTTACAGGTACTATATCCATACACACTGGAGGAGCTGGAGAAGATCCGAGTTTTGTATGGATAAGAATAGAGTGGTCAGCCGTTTAACCTATGATAAGAAGGTTGATAATATTATTCAATACCTTTGGGATCAACAGTAGGAGTTTCTTCCGAGGCTATTTCCTCATCCGCAATCTTTTCTGGAGATATTTGCACCTCAACATCCTTTTCAGGATCCAGGGTGTCATCAGCGGCTTTGGGAGATATATGGGCCTCAATGTCCTCTTCAGGATTCTGTGTATCATCAACAGCCTCTGATGATGTACTCTCCTCACTTTCATTTTCTTCCTCGCTGGCAGTTGCAGCGGCATGATCAACATCATCTTGCAGACCGAAGTCGCAATCATTCAATGCCTCAATCATTAGACGATCCTCCTCTTTGCAGATTGTTCCTGGTGTGACAGGAAGCTGAGTAGTTTCTACCGCTGGTGAAGGAGATCGTAAAGCTTCATGTTCCTTCTCTACAATATCTTCTCTAGGCTCTGCAGCCTCCTCTCTCTGTTCAGCTTCCTCCCTCTGCCCAGTCTCCTATCGCTGCTCTGGACTAGACTCAGAGACAGGAGTAGGAGATGACATAGTAATTCCAGCTGCAGCATTCACCACCACCGAGGACAGGATCACCATCTTTCTTTTTCTAAAAACCAGCTTCTTTCTATGAAGAGGCCTTTCTGGACTCTCAACATTTACCACATCAACCTGCTTTGGGAGAGAAGTTGGTGTGGTTGCTTCTTCTCGCTGGGTCGACTCGGCCAATTGCCGAGATTGTGATCTAGTAGTAACTTTCTCTGATTGATCCAGGATAAGTTTCTTCTTTGCAGTTGGGGAAGAAGGTTCGTCAATCCTTCTTTTCCTCTCCCTGGCCAGAGATTTAACAACTTTCAGAGAAATCCTCAGTGGTTGATTGACCTCCTCAGGGAAGTTTGCTTCCCTTGAGGCTTCTAATGGATCATCCACCGGTTCATGCTGCTCGTCATTATTTGGAGCTAGTATAGCAGTGGCTCCCTTCTTCAGACGCGTCGCTGTTGCGAAGCTATCAACCAGGCTGAAGTTCTCGGCAAACGTATTCGCTGCTGTGTAGAAGAGCGAATACGTATATAGCATTCGGGGGCCATGATCAGTCTTAGTTGGCATCGAGAACACTGTCCTTGTGTCTCGAGCGTTGTAATAGGCCCATGCTTTGCAACCATCAATCAGATACCCCTTTTCTTGTAGACAAGTTATAGCATTGCCTACGTGGAACTGGTCGTAACCAAATTGACGAGCGAAGCAGCTTGGCAGATATGGTTCCAAGAAACACTCATCTTCAAATCTATACACCAAGTGTGACGGCCTGATTGTCCTCAGCCAGTCAAATGCTGCCCGACCCAACGGCTGCCTCCCAAGGTCAACCAGATTTGTTGTCATCAATTCATAACCGGCTGGAGGGGCAACACAGTAAAAATTCTATCCCTTCCCAAGGTTCAATGCACGTCTGCAATCCTTCAGACTAATGTATATCCACTTGCCCTGAGAGAATCTCCGCAGAAAGCTACCACTGACTGCTCCCATGTCGGGATTCATCAATGACGGATGATGCAGAAGCAACCATCCGAATAAATAGGTGTAAGGCAATTCTAGTCGAGGGAAGTTCACCTTCTCACCCTTCCATTTGATCATGGAGTCAACATAAAGACGAAGACCTGCATTCACTCTGCAGGTCATTGCTGACAGCAAATCCATCCGGTAGCCAAAGACTAACCTGACAGCAGCAAAAAGTACGCCGCGGTGGAAGCGGTCCACGGCGCTCGATCCGGGTACGATGAATCGACGGAGCCAGTATGTCAGGAAACCCGCCAGCTGGGCTTCTCTTGACATGGGCCTGTAGCCCATTCTTATAAAACTCTCGACAAAATCTCCGGTCTTGAGTGGAGGGTATTGATGTTCATCATTAACTTTGATATCCATTTTCTTGTTTTCTTCCATCAATCTGATCACTTCACTGTGGCTGAGGGATTGGAAGAAAGTCGGGTTGCAAGTATCAGGATCCTTAGTCTTTTTCTCAATGATATGATTAAGGAAAAGATAAGGCAACCACTTTGATGAATAACAGGTGCCGGAAGAACCGCTCTTATAGTACATGGAGCATATGTTGTAGTGGCATAGTAGTTCATCGAAAACTGCCACCATCTCTGCATTTTCTCGACGTAGTCTATCTAACTCGTCGTTTGTTGGAACATACTCCTCATAAGGGAAGTCTCCCGTTGGTAGGCACGAGATGTATTTCATCTCATGGAGGGCTAATCCAATCTCCCCGCAGGGTGTCATGAATGTCCCTGTTCTATAATTGTACCTCTCTGCCAAGGCCAAAAACAGATGAGGGTTTGGGAGAAATCCATACACAGTAGCGTATATCGCATGATATAGCTCGATCTCTTTAAGCTTGTCTTCGAACTGAGCCAATATCCAGTTGGCTATGCTACTCCACCTTTTGTTGTCTGGGTTCACCAGACCTGTCAGCCGGATATCTTGATCCGGGTATCTGCCCTCAGCCTTTGTATATTCATTAGCAAAGATTGGTGTCCTCACCGGCAGCAGCAAAGAGGAGTTCTCTGGAGGGATGCAGCCAGGCTTTAACCCTCTGAGCAAAGTGCTATGACGCTCAGAGGAGCTATAGGACATATCCCTATTATTTGGTCCTTTCTTGACACAAATCTTTCCTGTCCTTGCATGTTGGAGGGGAGTAATATCCCAGTCCATCCTCCTGGGATGGCTTGCATGGGCATAGCGGGCTAGAGGGAGGCATCTAGCAATGTCCGGTACCAGGATTAGTTTCTCCTTCCTTTGGAAGAGTCTCTGCTCAACACGGGGTCTTGGCTGAGAACTCTTGTCAATAGCTTCGCCAAATAAGAACATGGGTTTCTTATGGGTAATGGCGTCAGCAGACTGCAGGGGCTGTCCATTCATCAGACTTAATAAAGTCTCATTATCCTGAGCTACCAAGATAGCCTGACGGGAAGCTGGCAAAGCATATTGGGGATATATGACATGTGACAAATCTTCTTTGAAATTCGGTTCAGCAAGGGTCCCTGTGAAGATTTCATACTCTGGGTCCTCTCTGATGTTAACTGCATCAAACAGAAAAAATAGAATTCAGTACAAATAAAATCAAAGATTCTGTCAGCAAATTGTGCAAGCATCAGATTGCGCAACAATAGCTTCTATGCACAAATTGTCCAGTTGTGCCAACTCATCCACTTGCGTAAGCCATCAGATTGTGCTAAATAACTTGCGCAAAGCATCAGTTTTCGCTGGACAGCCTTGCGCAAGTCAGCAGACTGCGCTGACTTTTGCCAGCGCATTCTAACCGATTGTACAAGAAAATAGTCTTCATAAAAATGAAAACTATTGGGTTTGTCAAACCGAAACCCTAAACAGGGCGGCGCAGTATGACCAAATCTCTAAAAAGAGATAGGTTCGAAGGATCAACAGTATCGAAGAACCCTAAAAAGGATCTTTCGATCGGATTTACAACCTTGTAATACTGGGTAAGCAATTTTATGACGAGAAGGGCGCGACACAGCCCGAGCCGAAGACTCGGTGGGGGCCTTGCCTTTCTCGGCGGCGGAGCGCTTCGGAGCCATTGAGATCGACGGAAAGAAGAAGAAGAGTCAGGAAAGCTCGGGAAGTTTTCTCTTTCGAAAGTTTGAAAGCAAGTAAAGAATGGTAGAGATAGAACTGAGAACTATTTATAGTTTCCTAAAATAAACAAACTCCTCAGATTGTGCCGAATAAACAGGGGCTAATTCCTCCGATTACGTAGACAGGTCATCATATGCGCAACTTGATTTAAAAATCAAAAATTCAAAGTATTTCGAAGCTTTGACTATCTTCAAACTTCGAAAACTTTGAAGGGGGTCTTGTAGGTCCTAAAAATCAAGTTGCACCCATCAAAGAAGTCATGAAAATCAAATTATGCATCCTTCAAGTAAACTGCACAGAAGACAGATTGTGCAACAATTCGATTGTGCAGGCTGAACTGTGCACTCATCCAAGTGTGCAAGCTGACATGGCCTTGTCATTATTACCTGACAGAGAATCAGATCTTCTGACAGCTGACAACACGGAGAACGAGGAAACTGTTCATTTATCGTGCAGTACATCGCTCGAGGACAGCTGTACATGCAGTACAATCTGCCAGACTCTCTACAGCGCAGTCCATCCCAGTGCGGTCCATCCCAGCGCAATTCGAAGCCAGCACAATTCAGGTGGCGCACTCCATCAAGACAACTGACAATGTACACGTGGCCTTCTTGCCATCAATTACTCACCATGTGGCAACCGTCTATACACGATCAAGCGCATTTCAATCAAACAATGCCACGCGTCACATACAGATGGCCCACGATCGAGTAACTGCCTGCGTGGTTCATTGCCTGCGTAATCCAAAGTGTGCGCAATCCAACCTGCGCAAGTCAGAATAACTAAAAGTTAGTTATTTCCAGAACTCTATAAATAGAGTTTCAAGCCTTCATTGTCACACACATAGGATCATACACACATAGTGATCAGAAAAATCAGAGAGTTCAGGAGTTCTTGCCCAAGTGCTGCTGCATTCTTCAGAGGCTATTGCCTTCAAATTCAGAGGCTACCGTCTTCAAAGTTCACATCGTCCAAGGGATAAAGCGATCGTCATCTAGATCGGATTCCTACAGTTGTACTTTCCCATAATTTTTGTAATCTTCTTACAAAGTTTGTTGAAATAAAGATCAACTTTTGTTTTTGCAAACACTCATAAGTCTTGTAATGACGAATTCCATGTTAGCCAATTTCTATAAGTTGGGTAGTGCCTTGAGTAAAGAATACCCTATCTTATATAATATGACGACAATATGGATTCTTGTGATAACTGCCTCTTCCAACGTTTTGGAAACCGTGTTATGATTTGACGTACCTGCTCTCCCTTGTATTAAATCTTGTTATTCTTATTATTAAAATTATTTTAACTTCGAGGACAAAATTTTTATAAGTTGGATAGGATGTAAACCCCCTAAAATTTAGATGTTTTTTTTATTATTCACATTATTTTTATTATTATTATACTTTTGGATATTAGATTTTATTATTATTTTGGTAGAAAATGTAATGCTACATTATATACCTACATAGATAAATTGTGCCAATTCACGTATTAAATACTTCGAGAATATTTTCTTTTTTTTATTTCAAGAAATTTTTATTCTAAAGCTTTATAGTATTTTTTCTAAAAATTTAAAGTACCATGTATTAAATAAATGAAAATTTGTTAATATTAGTAGTAGCAAATTGCTACATTAAAGTAGCAAATATGTTTATTGTACACATTATTTATAAAATATTTTTAGAAATATATTTTTGGAAATTTTAGGATCTATATAACTTAAATAGGATTTTCATAGTGTGTATTGATATATATATATATACCTTATATATGTAAAAAATATAAATGGAAAAAAAGAAAAAAAAAAGGCCAGATGCTACTGTTCCCTTGTGGGAACAGTATACATCCAAACCCGAAGCCCTTATTATATCCCAAGTATATAGCAGTACTTGCTATATATAGAACGAGCGAGAGAGAGAGAGAGATTTTTTCTTTCGGAAACTAAACCTTAACCCTGAACCCCGACACGCGATCCTCTGGCGACCCTCCGCTACGTGCGCCCCCCCCAGAACGGTCGCTGGCCGGCGCCAGCAAAGCCGTGCGCACGGTGTAGACAGGAGCAGGGCAACAGCGGCAGCAACCCCCCCTCTTTGCGGCTAAATAGCTCCCCCACGGTTCGTCGTTTCGTGAACCGTCTTCGCAGGTGCGTAGACAACCTAACCAAGTTCGATTTCCTTTAATTAGTTTATTTTAATTCACGATGTATGCGACGAAAAACGAGTTCCAAAACCAAGAAAAAAACTCGATTTCTGGAAGTTAGAAACTGTCACAACCACCAATGTTTACGATCGATTTGTGACCAGGATATTGCAAATTTTAGAAATCTACATGAACAGACTTATAAACAACCTATACATGATCAAAACCCTATTTATAGTTTTATTTCTAGATTCCTATATTCTTTTTAAAACTTGTTTGAATTGGGCAAAAAATCTGTTTTCAAAACATAGAGAAATCCCGATACGGAGTCCGTCCCGACAATCCGGACGGCGTGGTCGCGAACTGAAAGCATTGAAAGATGCGTATCGACTTTTCGAACATATGGGCTTTGACGGAATTTAAATTGGTTGCGTGTGCGCGACGAATTTGATACATATCCGTCGAAATTCACCGTATCGGCCTATTTACAAAATTTCTAATTACTTTGTGTACGTTCGTCAAATTGAGACGAAACTTATGCCAGCAGGACCGTATCATTTTTCTGGTCCTGTATGCCAAGTTTGGTCCGATTCTGAGAAGGTCGACCGAAACGCCTATTTGGCGGGCCCGCGACCCGATCAACGGGCAAAATTGTACACGGTCCGCCGAAATCCAACTTTGGATATACGGTTGGGTTTATCTCCTCAAATTAGACTCGTAGACATATAGTTTGACGACTTTTGAGACCGTAGTTACTGGCACGCATTTCGGTACAAAATGGGTCCAACGGCGGACATCGTTTTGATCCGAAATTACAATTTTATCCCTGTTCCAGAATTAGAATTTTGGACAGGCATTTCCTAGGCATATATTTTATTCCAAACACGTTCATGTGTTTATTTTAGCATCCGAGGACGTATGCGAGATTTGGCTTTCACCGCTTCACTATTTTGACGGTTCGAGCTATTGGATGTTGCCCTTTTGCACACAACCTCAGGCAAGATACCTTGCCATAACTTATATTGTTTATATTTAGTCTGCATTCTTTATTATTACATATCACTGTTCATTTGTTTCTAATTTTTTTAGCTGTTCATTATTACAGTTCCTGATTTATTATCTGCTCAGTGATATTAGCTTTACTTTACTTATTATCCTTTGATTGCATATGGACCTAGGGTTAAGGGACTACCAACTGTAGTGTATTACAAAAAACTTGACACAGTTGTACCACGAGATATGTGTAAGATGAGTAGCATGTAGAGGTACTTGCGTGTTGGCTGATCACCCGTACGCATGTGTTAGGTCTAACTGCTAATAAAGGCATGTTAGGAGACTTTGCAGTTAATAGAGGTACATGATCGCAGATGCGACCTAGATAGGCACATCGGTTAGGGAGAACATTTCCTTGTCGTATGGGCTTCTATTACACATTCTCTTGTAACCCGGAAGCTCCGTTGGAGATACGGGTATGATGACCCCCTCAGGTTGGCCAATGTCGCTTTTGAACGTCATGCGCTTAGGTCACTAGTGCCCAAGTGGGGACTATACCAGATCCTATTTACAGCCAGGGCTCATGCGACGAAAGGTTTGTTCTTAACTGCATAAACACATTAGATGGTTAGGGAACCCTGTAGCCTTCCTTCCCGAAATTTTTGAAATATTGTTATTATTTATTTGATTTAAATAGTGATTTTAGAATTTTATTAAATAATTATTTAGTTAAATTATTACGGTAGATGGCTTTAGCCATTGTTAAGATTTGGAGTACAATATGACCAAGAATTTTGGCACGGATAGTACAGTGGCGTGCTTTGACTAGTGTTCAGCCATGGTATAGAAACACCAAGCCATAAGTGAGTCCCAACTAGGAAAACCAGGCCAAGTTGTAACATGACCACTATAAATAATTTAATTATTTATTATTAATATTATTTGACTTTTAGGTGACCCGGTTGTACTAATTTGGTTCGGACTGCACCCCAACCGAGCCTAAGCCTATGTAGTTGGGTAAGTGCACCCAGAGACGTCCGTGTAGATATGTATTAGGTATATGTATAGTCGAATTTTATTTAATGTTCTAGCAGGAGATTGTATAAATGGGTGTTATACATTTATTAAATATTTTATTGGATATTTTATCTTAAAAATAGGGTAACTACCATCCTTAGTTTTCCTTGTACATTTTGAGATTTTTAGACTATGCGTAATGGTATATACGCCATTGCTGGTTATTTGAACTTCGTTATTACTATTATTATTATTATTATTATTTTATTATCAATGTCATTGAGAATATTATTATATAATATTATTTTATTACTATTGGTTATATTATTTTGTCAAATAAATGTTATAATATAGGGGTTCATATTTAGATAGGCCCTACCCTAGGAATAAAAGTTATTGGGACGTAATTGGGTTTTATGGAGATTGTATATAAGTATATGTATGTATATATATAGATATATGTTAACGTATATAGATATTATTTTGTTATATGTGTGTGGATATATATATATATATATGTCATTGAGGATATTATTATATAATATTATTTTATTACTATTGGTTATATTATTTTGTCAAATAAATGTTATAATATAGGGGTTCATATTTAGATAGGCCCTACCCTAGGAATAAAAGTTATTGGGACGTAATTGGGTTTTATGGAGATTGTATATAAGTATATGTATGTATATATATAGATATATGTTAACGTATATAGATATTATTTTGTTATATGTGTGTGGATATATATATATATATATATATATATATATATATATATATATAAAAAAATATATATATATATATATATATATATATATATATATATATATATATATATATATATATATATATATATATATATAGGATGAGGGAGGTGAGGTGCCACCCTATGGAGGGTGTCTACTTGTCACCCCCACATGCTATCATCATGCACCCATGTGCATGATGATAGCATGGGGGGGGTGACAAGTAGACACCCCCCCGTGAGGTGGCACCCTACCTCCCTTATTCTCTATATATATATATATATATATATATATATATATATATATATATATATATATAGGAATTTAGGTATATGTGTGCGTGTATATATATATATATATATATATATATATATATATATATATATATATATATATATATATATACATATACATATACATATAATTATTATAGAAAAAAGAAAAAGAAAAAGAAGCAAGTAAATAATAGCAAATCCTAAAAGCCCAGCAGCAGCTACTAAGCTGACCCAAGCCGAGACCAGGCCATCCCAACCCGAGCCCATTCCCAGCCGACCAGGCCCGAGCCCAGACTGGGTTTCCCAAATATTTCCGCTCGGTGGTTCAGCGTATATGAATATGCAGAGGGAACGAGAGAACAAAAAATCTAAAACTCTAATCTCTTCAACGCCAACACCACGCCGTCACCCTCTCCACACATGGGCGAACCACCCCACGGCCGTGCGCCGCCACACCAGGCCGGAGCAGGCCACCGCGCGCGAGGAAGCAGCCGCTGCAGGCAGGACAGCCACAGCAGCAATGGCAGGCCGAACCCCCCACTTCACAGGTAAAGTTCTCACCCCTCGTTCGATCGTTCGTTGTTTTGTTTTCACGTATACGAAGCCAACCTAACCCTCTCGACTCTCCATAAATTAGTTTTCAATATAGTCGAGTGATCGGTTTAGAAAATCGATCTAAACTTCGGGAAAACTGTTTCGAAAATAGTTTCCATGTACCCCAAATACCCATGTTCGTACACAATTTCCAAGAAACCCGTCTACTATTTTTACAGTATAATTAAGCCAACTTAGAGACAACATGTAGGGCTTCCTAACCTATTTTGTATAATTAATTTTCATGAATTATACGCAGAGAAAATCGATTTCAAAATCGAGATTTTATCATTAAAAACTATTTTTTTAAAAACTTTAAAATTCTCCGACACGACGTGCGTCCCGCCAATCCGGACGACGTGGTCGCGAACCGAAAGCATTGAAAGGTGCGTATCGAGTTCGTGGACGTGTGGGCTTTGATGGAATTCAAATTGGTCGCGTGTGCGCGACGAATTTGATGCGTATCCGTCGAAATTCGCCGTATCGACCCCTGTGCAAATTCTCCAATTACTTTGTGTACGTTCGTCAGATCGAGACGAAACTTGTGCCAACAGGACCATATCGTTTTTCTGGTCTTGTATGCCAAGTTTGGTACGATTCTGAGACAGTTGATCGAATCGCCGTTTCGCGGGCCCCACGGTCCGATTCAACGGACGATTTTGTGCACGGCCCACCGAAATCCAAAATTGGACATACCATTGTGTTCGTATCATCAAACCGGATCCGTAGACATGTAGTTTGACGACTTTAGAGACCATCGACTCTGGCACGCTTTTTGGTGCAAAGCGGGTCCAACGACGGACATCATTTTTGCTCGAAATTACCGTTTTGCCCCTGTGTCCAGAATTGGACTTAAGGACATGCAATGCTAGCTAATTTGACTATTCTGAGACTGTTGGCATTGTCTGTTTCAGCTTTCGGAGACAGTTATGGTGATTTGGACTTTATGGCTCACCAGTTGACTATATTTTGTGGGATCTGCGTGCAACCTCCAGACAAGATACCTTGCCTCCCTCTACAGTTTATTTACATGCATATTTATATTATTATACAGTTTTACTAGTTGATTATTTATATGTGATTGGTATATCATGCCTGCTAGTATATATATAGCCTTGTTTATAATTAGTTTTGTAGTTCATATTGGATATACGTATATATAGTTCTTGTTCATAGTTAACCTTGTAGTTCATATTGGATTGGTTTTCTCGTGTATCATGATTGGGTCGTGTCATGTCATCACTTGTACTTGGACTGAGTCGCATCGTGTCATAGGATGAATAAGTCATAACTGAACTGATGTACCTTGAAATTCTTGAAGCTAACCTGCGAGTCCATATTAGGGGCGAGGGTTAGTAGTTAAGATAACCTACGAGTCCACACCAGGGGCAAGGGTTAGTAGTTAAGCTAATCTGCGAGTCCACATTAGGGACGAGGGTGATGCTAGCCTGCGAGTCCACACCAGGGACGAGGGTTAGTAGTATATGGTTCACACCTGCGAGTCCACACTAGGGACAAGGGTGATGCTATCCTGCGAGTCCACACCAGGGATGAGGGTTAGTAGTATATGGTTCACACCTGCGAGTCCACACTAGGGACGAGGGTGATGCTAGCCTGCGAGTCCACACTAGGGGCGAGGGCTAGTAGTTGTTCAAACCTGCGAGTCCACACTAGGGGCGAGGGTTTGAGTATTCGATTGGTTATCCATTGACATCGTGATATCGTGTTCCTTTGTTCTTCTCCAGCAGTTCGTTTAGGCGTAGTGGTTCTTCCAGTTGTGTATAGTCGTATTTTCGTGCTGATTGGTCTTTTCTCGTTTATTTTCTGTATTTTCTTTATTGTATGATAAACTGCTAGATAGACATATTTTTATGTATCTTGCTATGTCTCCTGAGGACCTGATGATCTCTTCAGGTTAGTTATTGCGTGGAGTTAGTTAGCAACTCTGGATGGCTGATGATTATGGCACTTGTGGGGTCCGAATGTGATGATATTGCTTACGGGATTCAGGTATTAATACCATGTTTATTATCCAGTTCATTCAGCTCGTATTTTCCTTTCATCATTATGATATATCATATTTATTGATTCAGTTTATAGACTCATATTATTTCTTGGAGTCTAATCGGACATGCATGCTAGTGGGCTGCAGACCACGACCCATACTTGTTCATTCTTATTTATTATTCTTATTGTGGATTGAGATATAGTTTTGCCTTGCCTTGTTTAGGCCCATTGCCATAGCCGTGACAGCGTTTACGTATTCGAGTCGGGCTGGAGTGCGCTTGATGCGTAGCTGGCTTGCTCACGCTCTCGCGTCCGAAAAGTGGGTACGTGTCGTGACAAGTTTTTTTGGTCGCCCATACAGGTCAGAGCATATCGTACCGGTTACGTAACTGTACTGGTACGAGCTTGCGCAACTGACTAAACCCTTAGGAATCTTAATCCACACTGCCTTAAAAATTCTTCTAGAAATTTCTCTATCGTCTTTGAAACTTCGTATTCGTTTTCGATTATCCTCCATTGCCTTCTTGTACCATTGATTCTCGTCCATTCCTATTCCGAGGTGACGAATGATCGTGCTGTTTATGATTCATTAGAAATTCTTAAATTATAGTATAATATTGCTTGACTATTGAATGTTTGGTTGTTTATAAATATGAGGGAGTATAGATGCCATATGCCTAGATATCTGCCGGTAGAATTGTTAGCAACTAGTTAGAAGACCATAAAACTTTAGTGATCGTATTTTGAGGAGTAGTATGACCAAAGGTGGGTAGATGTCATCGAAGTTTCGTAGTTACGAAATGACTAGAGAAGGTTATAAAATGTTCTTGAGGAATTAAATTAAGGAGATTAAGGTAATAGTGGACTTTAAAATTTTAAGAAATAGTTATGAATTAGAATTTCGAGGACGAAATTATTTTTAAGGTGGGTAGATTTGTAGCCTCCCTTCCCGGAATTTTTGAAATATTTTTATTATTTATTTGATTTAAATAGTGATTTTAGAATTTTATTAAATAATTATTTAGTTAAATTATTACGGTAGATGACTTTAGCCATGGTTAAGATTTGGAGTACAATATGACCACGAATTTTGGCACGGATAGTGCAGTGGCGTGCTTCGACTAGTGTTCAGCCATGGTACAGAAATGCCAAGCCATAAGTGAGTCCAAACTAGAAAAAACAGGCCAAGTTGCGACATAACCACTATAAATAATTTAATTATTTATTATTAACATTATTTGACTTTTAGGTGACCCGGTTGTACTAATTTGGTTCGGACTGCACCCGAACCGAGCCTAAGCCTATGTAGTTGGGTAAGTGCACCCAGAGACGTCCGTGTAGATATATATTAGGTATATGTATAGTCGTATTTTATTTAATGTTCTAGCAGGAGATTGTATAAATGGGTGTTATACATTTTTTAAATATTTTATTGGATATTTTATCTTAAAAATAGGGTAACTAACTTCCTTAGTTTTCCTTGTACATTTTGAGATTTTTAGACTATGCGTAATGGTATATACGCCATTGCTGGTTATTTGTACTTCGTCATTACTATTATTATTATTATTATTTTATTATCAACGTCATTGAGGATATTATTATATAATATTATTTTATTACTATTGGTTATATTATTTTGTCAAATAAATGTTATAATATAGGGGTTCATATTTAGATAGGCCCTACCCTAGGAATAAAAGTTATTGGGACGTAATTGGATTTTATGGAGATTGTATATAAGTATATGTATGCATATATATAGATATATGTGTACGTATATAAATATTTTTTTGTTATATGTGTGTGGATATATATATATATATATATATATATATATATATATAGGAATTTATATGCATGTATATGTATATATATAGGTATATGTGTGCGTGTGTATATATATATATATATATAGATATATGTATATAAAAAAAAATATATGTATATATATATACATATACATATAATTATTATAGAAAAAGAAAAAGAAAAAGAAAAAGAAGCAAGTAAATTATAGCAAATCCTAAAAGCCCAGCAGCAGCTACTAAGCTGACCCAAGCCGAGACCAGGCCATCCCAACCCGAGCCCATTCCCAGCCGACCAGGCCCGAGCCCAGACTGGGTTTCCCACATATTTTTGCTCGATGGTTCAGCGTATATAAATATGCAGAGGGAACGAGAGAACGAAAAACCTAAAACTCTAATCTCTTCAACGCCACCACCACGCCGTCACCCTCCCCACACATGGGCGAACCACCCCGCGGCCGTGCACCGCCGTACCAGGCCGGAGCAGGCCACCGCACGCGAGAAAGCAGCCGCGGCAGGCAGGACAGCCACAGCAGCAATGGCAGGCCGAACTCCCTACTTCACAGCTAAAGTTCTCACCCCTCGTTCGATCGTTCGTTGTTTTGTTTTCACGTATACGAAGCCAACCTAACCCTCTTGACTCTCTATAAATTAGTTTTCAATATAGTCGAGTGATCGGTTTAGAAAATCGATCTAAACTTCGGGAAAAACTGTTTCGAAAACAGTTTCCGTGTACCCCAAATACCCATGTTCGTGCACAGATTCCAAAAAACTTGTCTACTATTTTTGCAGTATAATTAAACCAAATTAAAGACAACATGTAGGGCTTCCTAACCTATTTTGTATAATTAATTTTCATGAATTATACGCAGAGAAAACAGATTTCAAAATCGAGATTTTATCATTAAAAACTGTTTTTTTTGAAAACTTTAAAATTCTCCGACACGACATGCGTCCCGCCAATCCGGGCGACGTGGTCGTGAACCGAAAGCATCGAAAGGTGCGTATCGAGTTCATGGACGTGTGGGCTTTGACGGAATTCAAATTGGTCGCGTGTGCGCGTCGAATTTGATGCGTATCCGTCAAAATTTGCCGTATCGGCCCCTGTGCAAATTCTCCAATTACTTTGTGCACGTTTGTCAGATCGAGACGAAACTTATGCCAACAGGACCGTATCGTTTTTATGGTCCTGTATGCCAAGTTTGGTACGATTCTGAGACAGTTGATCGGATCGCCGTTTTGCGGGCCCCACGGTCCGATTCAACGGACGATTTTGTGCACGGTCCACCGAAATCCAAAACTGGACATACCGTTGGGTTCGTATCATCCAACCGGATCCATAAATATGTAGTTTGATGACTTTAGAGACCATTGACTCTGGCACGCTTTTCGGTGCAAAGCGGGTCCAACGGCGGACATTATTTTTGCCCGAAATTATCGTTTTACCTCTATGTCCAGAATTGGACTTAAGGAAAGGCAATCCTAGCTAATTTGACTATTCTGAGACTGTTGGAAATGTCTGTTTCAGCTTTCGGAGGCAGTTATGGTGATTTGGACTTTATGGCTCACCAGTTGACTATATTATGTGGGATCTGCGTGCAATCTCCAGGCAAGATACCTTGCCTCCCTCTACAGTTTATTTACATACATATTTATATAATTATACAGTTTTACTAGTTGATTATTTATATGTGATTGGTATATCATGCCTGCTAGTATATATATATAGCCTTGTTTATAATTAGTTTTGTAGTTTATATTGGATATACGTATATATAGATCTTGTTAATAGTTAATCTTGTAGTTCATATCGGATTGGTTTTCTCGTGTATCGTGATTGGGTCGTGTCGTGTCATCACTTGTACTTGGACTGAGTCGCATCGTGTCATAGGATGAATAAGTCATAACGGAACTGCTGTACCTTAAAATTCTTGAAGCTAACCTGCGAGTCCACATTAGGGGCGAGGGTTAGTAGTTAAGCTAACCTACGAGTCCACATCAGGGGCGAGAGTTAGTAGTTAAGCTAACCTGCGAGTCCATATTAGGGGCGAGGGTTAGTAGTTATCTGTCCACACCTGCGAGTCCACATTAGGGACGAGGGTAATGCTAGCCTGCGAGTCTACACCAAGGATGAGGGTTAGTAGTATATGGTTCACACCTGCGAGTCCACACTAGGGACGAGGGTGATGCTAGCCTGCGAGTCCACACCAGGGACGAGGGTTAGTAGTATATGGTTCACACCTGCGAGTCCACACCAGGGACGAGGGTGATGCTAGCCTGCGAGTCCACACTAGGGGCGAGGGCTAGTAGTTGTTCAAACCTGCGAGTCCACACCAGGGGCAAGGGTTTGAGTATTCGATTGGTTATCCATTGACATCGTGATATCATGTTCTCTTGTTCTTCTCCAGCAGTTCGTTTAGGCGTAGTGGTTCTTCCAGTCGTGTATAGTCGTATTTTTGTGCTGATTGGTCTTTTCCCGTTTATTTCCTCTATTTTCTTTATTGCATGATAAACTGCTAGATAGGAATGTTTTTATGTATCTTGCTATGTCCCCTGAGGACCTGATGATCTCTTCAGGTTAGTTATTGCATGGAGTTAGTTAGCAGCTCTGGATGTCGGATGATTATGGCACTTGTGGGGTCCGGATGTGATGATATTGCTTGCGGGATTCAGGTATTAATACCATGTTTATTATCCAGTTCATCCATCTCGTGTTTCCCTTTCATCATTATGATATATCATATTTATTGATTCAATTTATAGACTCATGTTATTTCTTGGAGTCTAATCGGACATGTATGCTAGTGGGCTGCAGACCACGACCCATACTTGTTCATTCTTGTTTATTATTCTTATTGTGGATTGAGATATAGTTTTGCCTTGCCTTGATTAGGCCCATTGCCATAGCCGTGACAGCGTTTACGTATTCGAGTCGGGCTGGAGTCCGCTTGATGCGTAGCTGTTTGATCACGCTCTCGCATCCGAAAAGCGGGTGCGGGTCGTGACAAACCCTAGTCAATATCATGTCACCCCAGTTCCATTAGTAGCTTGGGACAATATCGTATCGCAGAATAGTGTTCTATCCCTTGTCCTTGTTTGGTTGTAGGGGTAGTCCACTGTTTCGATGATGAGATATTGGATCTTGTTACGATTGAGACTATTTTACTTTACTTGTGGCTGGTGACATATTAATATATTCAGTTATTTGGCATGTTCTTTATGTATCGTGTTACGTCCCTCTGAGGACCTGGTGAATTCTCCAGGTGTGTGCTTTTGTGATGTTTCGCAGGTGATCTAACCAAGGGCGTAATCTTCTCTATTCCTTCGAAGATGATTGCCCTTGGTTAGTCTTGCCATTTTATCGATCATTCTCTTGTATATTTTATCTCATTTAAATAGTTGGTAGTGGATTTTTCTCCGTCAAACTACATGTACAATGAAAAATTTTTAAGTTGATTTATATCATTATTCTTTTAATTTTGTGTATGAGATTTAGTTATCAAGATTTACTGTATTTTACAGCTTATGTATACATACGGGGTTTCCATATATTGGAGTATACTTCGTAGGTGTACAGCTGGCATGGTGACGTACTTAGTCCTAAGTATTTTGGGACTGGGGAGTTACATCGTTATTTAGGCCTTATTGAAAATGTTCGCACCAGGCTTCCTTGTTGGGCAGAAAGGTACCGGCAAACTTCACGAGCTTTGAGAAGTTCGAGTCATAATCATCAACAGTCATATTCTCCTATCGTAACATCATGAACTCGTCTTCTTTTTGACGACGAACGGTGCGAGGAACGTACCGCTCAAGAAATGCTTCCTTGAACATTTTCCAGGAAATCGTGGTATCGGTATCGGCTTCGTAGATTTCCTGCTTATTAGCTGTACACCAGTCGTAAGCCCTCAGTTGTAGTTGTAACGTCGCATATGTTATCCTCTAGGACCCTTCAATGCTAAGCAGATTAAATAAGTCCTCAATCTCTGCGAGCCACCCACTATCACATCCGGCTCTGCTCGGCTATTGAATTTAGGTGGGTTCATCTTGCGAAACTCCTTTACTTTGAACAAGGAAGAACAGTTTATCATTTACGGTTGAACTTCTTCATCGACTTCATCTGGAACATCTTGCTTCTCTTCGGATACCACGACCGTTGCTTTGGTATTTCCCACCATCTTGCTTACGATCTGCATTAGGTCGTCCATTTGCTTCTGCTGCGCACCAAACTGGACTTTGATTTGCATCTGAAGCTGTTGTTGCTGCACCTCCATCAACTGCAGTATTTTCTCCATCGTAGTCTAGCTAGGGCTAGCACCCTTTGAACTTGACGAAATATCCACGACGTTGGTTGCTGTGTCGGAATGTTTTTATTTTTCTTTGTCATTCCTACAAACAAAGTAAACCCATTAGTATTTTTACAAAATATGTACGGGCTTACCTGTATGGAACTTTTATTTCACGCAGCATGTCGACAAGCATTCAATCCAGCAATCGCAACAGACATTCCAACAATAAAATATTTTTCGAAAATTTGAGGAAACATAACTGAGCTCTGATACCAATTTGTCACGTCCCAAGTCGACAAACCATTCGTCCCCGGTAGTATTATGCCGAATTGATCGTCCTCGCTAAGGCGTAATGTCGTACGAGTCTGGAATTGCACTCGTACAAGACAAGAATGTTACGTTTGATCATTATATTGAAATGCTAAGTTAAAACTTCACAAATTACATCAGAATTTCAACCACAGTTTAGGAAGATAGAAATATACTTTTCATTCATAACTTGCAAGAAGTGCAAGTCGTAATTACATTTGATGCCATTGTGGCTACATTGATTGAAACAAAAAAAAATACTCAACAAGCCGCCTAAACTAATACTTGTCGTTCCTTACATTCGCCCCTTTATACATAAGCCTTCGATGAATTGGCTTTAAAATACTTCAGAATAGGAAGAGCTTCAAAATGCCTCTCCGCACTTCAGCTTCAGTTTAGAGCTTCCGCAGCACCTTAGGAGTTGGGAAGGGGGTTAGCACACTTGCTAAGTGGATGAGACGAACCCACTCGTCTAAACCGACTCTAATTGTTAAGGTAGGCATGCTTTGGAGTTTTCTTTCTATTTAGAACTAAATAAATTTAGTTCATATCGATAGCCATCTTTGAAGTCGTAAAGCATAAAATGAATATAATGATTTATTACAGTTCTTACCACGGCCGTGCTCGTCCCTGCATAAAAACAGAGATAATATTTACTACCTGCATAAGACAATAGGTAAGCATGCTACTATCTTATTTGTGCGGTTATCGGTGTTACACACCACTTGAGACTATCTCAACGACATTTTGGCCCGTCCAGTCTAGGTTGCAAGCCTGACTGACGGTCCCGTAATGCATCAGTACCGAAGCACGATTATTCATTCCCCCTAGGTCCATTCAATACCGATGCCCCGGATACCGATTCGAAGAAAATCAAACTTGTGCACAAGCTGGCCATGACCATGCCAATACGTGAACAGTTTAATATATGCAAACAGATTTGTATAACACGGCCAGTATTGAACAGCGTTATCGTTTCTCCCAACTCATGCAATGATTCATTTTCCCCAAAGCCGTACTTCCGATTTAGCATCCCGTAGGCACCAAATTGCCCGAGGCATCATAAGCCACAATCGATATTTTATATTATTTTGCAGCACGTGAAATAGTCTATCTTTTTACTAGAACCTTAAACTATCTTGTTTTGGTGCAAAACTTATATTTTTAGAGAAGATTACTGTAAATCGATACATTTTTCCTGAGTTCTTGATCTTAGTGGATTGGCATGCATTTAACTTGGCATCGTCGATTTGAATAAGTTCGAGGCAAAGGAATTTTATTTCCGGAACAGAGTAGAAAAGAACGGGCCGAATCAACCACCAAGTATTTTGATCGTACCGACCGTCGAAGTGTTTCGTAATGTTCAAACTTTAGTTATGTGAGCTCCTGCAATGGTACCAACACTTAGTCAGAATTTTTTCTTTAATATTTTGTTGCGAAATTCGTAGAATGCATTCAGAAAACGACACGGAAACATATTCATCAAAACCAAGCGGCAAAAGCCCCAAGAAAACCATACAGTAGTCCGGTCCCGTCGAAGGGACTCTTATATAGAGCTCACTCGCTGAGACGCAGCATGCTGCATCTAGGACTTATTCCAACAGAAGTCATTCTATTAATTGGATCGATTCTCGTAACATTTGTCTAAATCGATTTGATCGATGTCGCAAGGTGTTATCGTTTACCAAGCTCAACGATCGAGTTAGATGGCCATCTAAGTTTCCAATCGATCCGACTCGGCACAAGCATATTACGAAGTCCGTCGCCTATCGAAAGCGGGGCACTCTGAGACGCAGCATGCTGCATCTAGGACTTATTCCAACAGAAGTCATTCCATTAATTGGATCGATTCTCGTAACATTTGTCTAAATCGATTTGATCGATGTCGCAAGGTGTTATCGTTTACCAAGCTCAACGATCGAGTTAGATGGCCATCTAAGTTTTCAATCGATCCGACTCGGCACAAGCATATTACGAAGTCCGTCGCCTATCGAAAGCGGGGCACTACAAGTAATCCTTGGTTAGAACTAATACCAAAGCCTTAGAAATGATCTAGAACGCCTTAAAATATTAATTAAGGTTTTTAGAAATTTTTAGGAATTAAAATAGTAGAATTTTATGAAATAATAACTAAAATATAGTTTCTAGAATTTTAGTAGCAACCCATGAAATTATTTTTGACCCAAAATTTATTTATAGTATTATTAGAGAAGATTTTTTTCCTAATTTTTCATATTTTTGAATTAAAATACAATTTGAAGTATTTAATTAAACCAAAAAGTAAATATTAAATGAGTTTTTAAAATAAAAAATAAAACCACTTTAAGGTTCCCACCACCCATGAGTGCACCCGGGGGATTGTGTGGGGATGGGTAGCGCTTGTCAGCCGACCAAGCGACCTCGACAGGGGGCCCATGTGTCAGCGAGGTATACACCCACCCTTGTGACCCGTCCCGACCGGGTCCCGCTTGGCAGCCAAAGCAGACATGATGGAGTAGTCTACTTGTTGGCACCTCACCCCACCCAACACCCATGCCATAAACATTGGATCACGGTTGATATTAAATCTTCGTCATTGATCCAAAACCTATTTTCTATATAAGAAAAATAGGGTTAGGGTTTTTTTATTAGTTTCAAAAATTTTGTGGAAGAGTTCGTGCAGAGTTTTCAAAGAGATTTTTCGTCTTCCATTAGAGTTTTCACCTATCTCTAGAAACTATTTTGGTCTAAAAGTTGTAAGTAAGTTTCATTGACTTTTTATGGTATTTGATTTAAATTTTTAATCGAATTTAAGGCTTTCTTAACCATTTTCTAAAAATTATAGATCTATTATTGTTTTTAGCAAGGAGTAACCTTTAATGTTTTATGAATTATTTGATAAGAGTACTTTTCATATTTTTAAGATTCCTTATAGTGTTTATCCTTGCTTAGTGATGAGTCTATAAATTATTGTGATTATTCAAAGTGTATGCTCTTGCTAGAAACTCTAAACTTAAACAATAATTCTAGTGTTAGTGACTTAGGGTTTCCATGAGCACTTTTAAATTAACATTTGTTCACTTTATTGACCTTAAAAGTTATATAGCTTGCTATCTTATGATATCTTTTAAGCTATTATGTCTATGAAACGTTGTTCCAGTAGATAATATTGACTCTTACATATATATTGACTCTTATATATATATATATATATATATATATATATATATATATATATATATATATATATATATATATATATATATTATATATATATATTTTTATATAATATATATATTATATATATATATATATATATATATATATATATATATATATATATATATATATATATATATATATATATATATATTATATATATATTTTTTATATAATATATATTATATATATATATATATATATATATATATATATATATATATATATATATATATATATATATATATATATATATATATATGCAAATGACCTCTAGCCTAGTGGTTAAGAGATATGCATGCGGCCCAAGTGGTCGGAGTTCGAGACCCAGGGAAGGCGAGGTTTGCCACAATTACCCATTGCTTCCATTATATAAAAAAAATATATATTATATATATATATATATATATATATATATATTTTATATATATATAATATATATATATATATATATATATATATATATATATATATATAAAATATATATATAAAATATATATATATATATATATATATATATATATATATATATATATATATATATATATAAGAGAGGATGCAGACGGGATTTTGGGCGTGGGTGCCTTGGGAGGGTACTCCAGCACTCCCCGCGGCTGGTAGCCAGCCGGCAGCCCTCCGCCGCCCTGCCCATGGACTCCCCCCCCTCCTCGCCCCCCCCCCCCCCGCTCCCCGCGGGTGGCCGGCCGCCCCATGGTCGCCCTCCCCGTAGGGAGTCTCATATCCCCCGCCGCTGCCGGCCGTTGTCTGCCCCACGTGCGGCGGCTCTCCTCCCCCCATCGTTTCCTCGGAGCCGCCGTCGCCCTAGGCGCCGCCGGCGTCGCCGCGCGAGGCGCCCTCGGTCAGATCCGGGCACCTCCATTCTCGGACCCGGCCCTACGCTTCTGTCGGTCGCCACCCCAGCCTCCGTGCAGCCCCGCCCTGTGGGCTCGCCCCCCTCCTCCGCCCCCTCCTCCCCTTGTCGCCTCCCTCACCCGGTGATCCCTCCTCCGGTGCCTCCTTCCCCCGTCGTCGTGGCCGGAGACCTCCTCTCCCTCCCTAACTCCCTTCTCGCAGCGCCAACGTCATCCTTGGCTGCGGCCAAGTCAGCCGCCCCCTCCCTTCCCCTCCGGCTCCTTCCACCTCCGCGGCAGAGAGCCTCCCTTCCGAATCTGCACTGCCCCTTCCCGTCTCGGCAGCATACCCCTCCGCCTCCGCCTCAGCTCCGTCTCCCTCTTCCTCGGCCGGCGCTTACTGGAGTCACCCAGCCACCTCGGGGTGGGTCTGGATCCCCGCCCATCCCCAGGCGGAGGCGGTCCTCCTCTCCCTGGGCGCGAGACGCTACCCCTAGCGCTCTCGCCACCGAGGAGGCTCGTCGTCTCGGCTCCCCCGGCCGTGCAGGAGGCCTCGCTCCCCCTCTCCCTCGGCCCAGCCTCCCGGCGGCTCCTTCCCTCCCTCTCCCGCAGGTGCCATCTCCTTCTCCGTGGCGTCGACCCCCCTCTTCCCCTCTCTCCTCTGGCTAGAGCCGGGATCCCCGTGGCTCCTCGGGCTGCGCGCCCGCTCTCGGGCCCCGTACCCGATCTCCTCTCCGCCGTGCTGCGGGCTTCGCCACTCTTCCCCTCCCTCCCCGCCCTGCTCCCCCCGAGTGGCGCCCTCGCCATGGTGTTGTCCACGTAGTCGAGCCCCGCCCCCGCCCTCTTATGCTTGGTCGCCCCTCCCTCGCTGGACAGTGGCGGCTCCCCGGGGCGAGCTCCATCCCTCCGGCGTCCTCCCCAGCTCCTCTTTTCCCCCGCCCTCCGCCGGTCACCTGGTCCATCGCCGGAGGACCTCCATCGACCAACCCCCTCGTCGGACTCTTCAGCCCCTTCGGCGGAGTCCCTCCGCTCCGGGCGGCGGGCCGGGGGGGGACCGAGGCCCCTCGTTCCGCGTGCTAGCCCCATCGGGCAGAGCGCCAGCCTCTTCCCCCCACGTATTGCGGTCCTCGATCCCCCCGCCCGGTCCTATCTCCTTGGGCCCCGCGCGGGACGCCACATGCCCCCCCTGGGGACTGGATCCGGGTTTTGTTTTTTGAATTTCAAATTTTCGTTTTGTGGCGCGGGCCTTTTTGTGGGCCGGCAGTTCTGTGATGTCTGTTTCCGTTGGTGTGTTTTTCTGATTCAATAATATGTCCGCTTTCCAAATATATATATATATATATATATATATATATATATATATATATATATATATATATATATATATATATATATATATATGGGCGAGCTCCATCCCTCCGGCGTCCTCCCCAGCTCCTCTTTCCCCCCGCCCTCCACCGGTCACCTGGCCCATCGCCGGAGGACCTCCATCGACCAACCCCCTCGTCGGACTCTTCAGCCCCTTCGGCGGAGTCCCTCCGCTCCAGGCGGCGGGCCGGGGGGGGGACCGAGGCCCCTCGTTCCGCGTGCTAGCCCCATCGGACAGAGTGCCAGCCTCTCCCCCCCACGTATTGTGGTCCTCGGTCCCCCCGCCCGGTCCTATCTCCTTGGGCCCCGCGCGGGACGCCACGTGCCCCCCCTGGGGACTGGATCCGGGTTTTGTTTTTTGAATTTCGAATTTTCGTTTTGTGGCGCGGGCCTTTGTGTGGGCCGGCAATTCTGTGATGTCTGTTTCCGTTGGTGTGTTTTTCTGATTCAATAATATGTCCGCTTTCCAAATATATATATATATATATATATATATATATATATATATATATATATATATATATATATATATAACGTCTAATATTAATTTGACAAATCTTTGATTAAAACTTGTTTTTCATGATTGACATGTTGAGGCATGTGATTCCTTAAAATAATCTTCATCTATATCAGTTATAAGCATTACCTAACTATCCTCTCACTTTTGAGTTATGTTTCATCATAAATTTTTTTAATCTCATTTCATTTTAATGAAATAGACTCGTTTTCATGTTTTTTTATTGCTATTTCTTGTAAAATCTATGTATAATTTATGTCATATGTTGTATTTTATCCTTGTCTTTATATGGATTTTCTGAAATGATTTATTGGATCATATATAAGTTATTTTTTTATAATTAATCCAAACTGTCAAGTAGGTCAAGATCCTCTAATTATGTGTTTTTCAAGTTAATTCTTTACTATACTACGACTACTCATGGGTTACTATATTTGAGCTTTTATTATTTGAACTAATATTTGATTTCATCTAAATATCAACAAGGTTGGGACATTACCCCAGGATGGATATGTGTGGTAAAGTGTACTGGTCCATGTAAAGTAATCAATTAGTTGATTCTCGCTTAATTAGAAAGTTATGAACATGATACTTTTATTTTTGTTTTTATATTTTTGAGCTATCTTGTGACCTTTATCATGTTTATTTTTATTGCAACATATTCCTATTTCATAATGACATAGATTTTCTTGTTTTCAAGCCTTCGTATACCCTTTCATGATGACATAGATTTTCTTGTTTTTGAGCCTTCTTATACCCTTCTTATACATCAAGGATGTTTGGATTTGATTTTTATTCTTAATTTTATGATGAATTTTTCACAAAAAGGTAATACTCATTGATTTATCTTCTTTATTATGAGATACTTCTATACAGGTCAATGTGCGCCATCTTTTAATTTATATATGCATATTGGAGATTCTTTTGATTGTTCATTAATTGTATATTCTTTCTTCTTACCTGTAATGCCTGTTGTTCGTATTACGTATTTGGAATACGTATACGTATTTTATCTTGTATTTGCTTATTCCTTGTTTAGCTCTCGGCTTGGTTTAACTCTCGGTTTGGGTTGGCTTGGTTCGGCCGGCCCAATGCTTGGTTCATCATGGGCCAAGGGTGGAACACCTTAGCCTATGCTTTTCCTTCATTTCCACCACAACCCCCCTACCTACCACCACCTTTGATATTTATTGCCATTCCTTCTTTCTCTCTCTCCATAATTCTTATTTACTTCTCCTTCCCCCACCATTACTCTTCTCCACCAACCAAGATCACCATAGGCAAGTGCAACTTGCTTCCACAAGAGAACTCCTTTTGATGGTTTTATTAGCTTCTCCTCATGATTCTAAACCATATTAGAACTTGTCATTTTCCATTTTGAGGCTTTATTTCTTGTAGATCTAGAGTTTTTGTTACTTTCGGATTTTGGTGGTTTTGATCTATTAAACTCCTTTGTTTTCAAGTTTGATGGTTCCATGTTGTAGAGTATTTTATTCTACCCAATTTTGACCTTTGAAAAGTTGGATTCGGACTTGTTTTGACCAAGATTTGGATAATTGAAGCTTAGATTCAACCTTAGAGTTCTTGCTGTTCTTGCCATTTGGAGAAGACAGTGAACAGTGAGCTAGCTTTTTAGCTTACGCCACTGAGCTGTACGCTGCTCTTTAGCGAGCGTACGCTAGCCTTCGTACGCTGCTGTTTAGTGAGCGTACGCTAGCCTTCGTACGCTGCTCTTTAGCGAGCGTACGCTAGCCTTCGTACGCTGCTCTTTAGCGAGCGTACGCTAGCCTTCGTACGCTGCTGTTTAGCGAGCGTACGCTAGCCTTCGTACGCTGCTCTTTAGTGAGCTTACGCTCACCTTAATACGCTGCCTGTTGGCAGTGTGTCTTGAGCGTACGCTAGCTTGAGCGTACGCGTGCCTTGGTATGCTAGCTTAAGCGAGAAAGGCGTACGCTGGCCCTTTCGTACGCTAGCTCGAGCGTACGCAGTCTTGAGCGTATGCTAGCTTGAGCGTACGCTGACCTGTAGCTTGAGCGTGCCCTTGTGTACGCTGACCCTTGCGTACGCTCCCCATTGGAAGTGTATGGAACCTTTGGTACGCAGACCTGAGCGTTCGCTAGCCCGAGCGTAGCCTGGCTTGAGCGTAGCCTGATTACCCTTGATCTTCTATAGCCCTGTATATTGATATTTTATTAGATATTTAACGTCCATTTTATATCCTTACGCCTTTTGTCATGAACTTGATAATCATGGATTTGTTTAATATGTTTGGAAATGATACCTGAGCATGACACGATAGTGACTCGTAGTGGTGCACTCCTGACATAATGACCTGACATGACCTGATAGTGGCCCGTCGTGGCGCACTCCTGACTAGTATACTTGACCTGATAACCTGACATATTGATAAGCTGTTGCGATGGCTACCCGACATGACATGACCTGTATAAATAACCTGGACACCGTGGGCGATTGTGCTTGTACAAATAATCCAGTCCTGTCTTACATCATGTCTAGGAGGGGACTCCTGAGTACCACGGTCAGGAGTACCTACTAAAATGGACTAAGGTTAACAACTAGATTAATACATTAGTCATGAAGAGATTTTCCAGCTACAGGCAATCCCGTTACCTGGGCGCGCTTGGGATCTGTAGCCTGCCGTCGAGTAGGGCACATTTCCAGCACACTGTCATGTGTTGCACCCTTCAAACTGCTTAAGGGTACATGCGTTTCCTGGACGATGTACCCACCTGAATTCAACCCTAATCTTTCGACCTGGGTGACCTGGATGGTCTGCAGGGCTTGTGGCTGTGGAATAATCTCACTGCATCTTGTTAGTAATTAGGCTTGTGACAACCCTAGTTAGTTAAAGTATCAAGCCGTAATTCTTGCTTGGCCGTGAAATAATTAGATGGAGTCTAACCAGTCTAGTCTTGTCCTGATCCTGTTCCAGATTATTGAACGACTTGAATGCCTGTATTTATTTTACCGATAAATGGTGAGAAACCAAGCTCCGTTCAGACGAAGGGTTACAACCCCGGTCCTTGTTTGGTTTACGGGTTGTAACCTGGCTATCTGAATAGTTCCATGGTTATCTCGTTGTATATCATCCTGATATGTTTCCTTTTATTCCAGTCCTTATTTTATTTATATTTATATTCCTGTGCTGATTGCTGATTTTAGTTCTTAAGTGAAGCCTCCTTTGTGGCACTTGCTCTTTCTGGGGTCTAACCCAGCTGGTTTTGTGTGGCCAGATTTCGGAGCAGCTCCAGAGGATCTACCGACTTTCCAGCCAGATGGTGGCCACTAGACGGAACCCTGGCAACGAGTGGGTTATTTTTGGCTCTCCCACTCTATTGTAAAAAATATTCTTTTGAGGCGTTTAGCCGACGAGCACCTGTTTAGCTCGATTGTACTTTACTTACTGTCTGCCTACGGGCTGTAACATGATTAACAAATCCTAGGGTTGATCATGTATGACTAAACTCTTGCTAGTCCTAACATTTTGTAACGACTAGCTTCATGATAAGCTGAATATGTAATATTTGGGACGCCTTATTATTGTATATTTAATGATCATACATCTTGTAACATTTACTTACTTGCTTGTGATTGAGACACTAGGCTTGTTCATGACCATAGGAGACTGTTGGCTTGTAGTAAACCCTCATGTATCTAGACAGCCGTGACCGTATAGCGAGATGGAATCCATTTCATATACGTAGCTGGCTATGTCTGCCCCCGCTCTCCAGTATTCTGGTTCTGGGGCGTGACATGGTTTAAGTGGTGGCCCATGCAGGTCTTGTAAATCAAGATATGTGAGGGTTTACCGAATAGATGTCTCAATCAGTATTCGTCCTTGATCTCTGTTCGTATCTTCTGAATTCCTGGATTCTTGTCCTGACCATATGCTTGTATCATTGCTCTGTCCTGGTCCTTTCTTATTATTTCCTATGTCGTCTTCTTCAGCGGCATAGTACATGACCCTGCCGATCAGCAAGGCGGAGCATCTCCCGCGGACCAGCAGCAACCTGGGGATCAAGCCCAGCATTCCGGAGTAGCCTCCAGAGTCGTGCCTTCTGGCGGAGAGCCACCAGTCCAGCCAGTTCAACCTGTAGAACATGATGACGGCACTTTGGTAGGACTCGTCAGGACCTTGATAGCTTCCCAAGACCGGCGTAGAGATGCCTTGCACCAGGCAGTGACGGATGCTTTGACCCGGGGTGGTCATCAGGGTAACAGCGCGGCCAACAGCTTCAAGCGCTTGAACCCTCCATTCTTTGACGGTAGTGAAGATGCTATCACAGCAGATGCTTGGATTCAGGACACTGAGGTGATTCTCGAAGCAGCAAGGACTCCAGAGAACGAGAAGGTGGCCGTTGTGCGCCTGTAGTTGTTAGATCTTGCCCGCAGCTGGTGGGCAGCGTAGGCCGTTGGATTAGCAGCCCCCATTGCTTGGGCAGTATTCCGAGAGAGATTCCAGACCAAGTATTTTGATGCCGTGGCTCGGTATGATCTGCAGACGAGATTCACAAATCTGAAGCAAGGAGGCAGGACGGTCGACGGCGGCCGAGTTTTCCAGACTCAGTCGATTTGCTCCCACCTTGGTGGCAACCGAGTATGATCGAGCCCAGCGGTTCCAGCAGGGACTTCACCTGGAGATCTTGTTAGCAGTTGAGCAGTTTGAGCATCAGACTTTTGATGCAGTCTTGAGAGCAGCCCGGAGGCATGAGTATACCTCCCAGAGGATTGTGGATAGGGTCGGAGGTCGGAAGAGATCTCACGGCCAGATGAATCAGTCTTCAGCACCGGCCCCGGCAGCCAGGGCTTTGACTATTGGAGCTCCGAGGCGAGTGGCCTCAGTAACGTTGGTTCAGCATTCAACTCCGACGCACCCTCAGCAGCAGCAGAAGCAGAAGCAATCTTCCGCAGTGGGTTGTTCTCATTGTGGGAAGCCAGGCCATGTGGTGGCAGAATGTCGCAGGGCACAGGGATTGTGTCTGGCTTGTGGAGCACCAGACCATAGGGTTGGATCCTGCCCGAATAGGGGTGGTTCATCATCGTCCAACCTTTCTAGCTCTTCGGTGAGAGGACCAGCTCCGGTCCAGCAGCAGTATCCATTGCCGAGGCCCTTGCCACCTCAGTCCCAGGCATTTCAGCAATAGATCCTCCAGCAGTATGCGCAAGCCCAGGCCTTGAGTCAGAGTAGGCAGCGAGGGTTTCAGCAGAGGGGACCAGCACCCCGAGGGCACGGTCAGGCTATGGTGATGACCGTGGAGGAAGAGTTGGCACCAGGTGAGGTAGTGGAAGGTACTATTCTCGTCAACTCCCTTCCAGCTTCAGCTTTATTTGATTCTGGTGCATCGCATTCATTTATGTCTGCACGATTCGCGACACGGGTAGGATTGGAGCCCGAGTCATTATCAGTAAGGCTTAATATACTTACTGGTAACGGACTTATGGGAGTAGATAGAGTGTTTTCCTCGTATCGGATCATAGTTAGCGGTAGAGAATTCTCCGCTAGATTGATAGAGTTCCCGATGGCTGATTATGATGTGGTCCTAGGGATGGATTGGTTGAGGAACCAGTATGCTAGGATAGACTGCCACATTGGCAGGGTTGTTTTTAGCATTCCAGGCGAGCCGGAGTTTTCTTTCTCCCGAGGCGAAGTTGAGTCATCTCCTCCAGTATTGCGGATGGCAGTAACAGCAGTTCAGTTGCCCAGGATAGTCGAGGAGTTTCCAGATGTTTTCCCAGAAGAACTTCCAGGTATGCCTCCGGAGCGGGAGATCGAGTTCACTATAGACTTGATTCCCGGGACAGCCCCAGTGTCAGAGAGAGTCTACAGGATGGCGCCGTCAGAGTTGGAGATATTGTACAAGATGATTGAAGAACTCAAAACCAAGGGATTCATTCGTGCTAGTGGATCACCTTGGGGAGCCCCGATGCTTCTTGTGAAAAAGAAGGATGGTACGTCCAGGTTATGTGTTAATTATCGTACCTTGAACTCAGTGACAATCAAGAACAGATACCCTCTTCCGAGGATAGATGACTTGTTTGATCAACTCAAGGGGGCTTCAGTATTCTCGAAGATTGATTTGCGCTCAGGTTATCATCAGATCAGAGTCAGAGAGCAGGACATCCCGAAGACAGCTTTTAGATCGAGATATGGGCATTGGGAGTTCCTTGTTATGCCTTTTGGAGCAACCAATGCGCCGACGGTATTCATGGACCTCATGAATCGCATCTTCATGCCCTACTTGGATCAGTTTGTGATTGTGTTCTTGGATGACATTCTGGTCTACAGCAAGAATGAGGCAGAGCATGAGCAGTATCTCCTTATAGTTCTTCAGATCCTCAGAGAGCACCAGTTATATGCCAAGTTTAGTAAATGCGAGTTCTGGCTCGATCGTATTTCGTACTTGGGTCATATCATCACTCGAGGAGGAGTAGAAGTGGATCCCCAGAAGATTGTGGCTATTGAGTCATGGCTAGTGCCCAGCACAGTTGTAGAAGTTCGCAGTTTCCTCGGATTGGCTGGCTATTACCGGCGATTTATTTCAGACTTTGCTCGGATTTCAGCACCATTGACGCAGTTGACCCGCAAGGATGCGCAGTTTGCTTGGACAGCAGAGTGTCAGAGTTCTTTTGAGCAGTTGAAACGAGGCCTGATGACAGCTCCTATTCTCACGCTTCCAGATGGAACCGGAGGATTTTCAGTGTATTGTGATGCTTCAGGCAGAGGTTTAGGATGTGTTCTGATGCAGCATGGGAAGGTGATAGCTTATGCGTCACGATAACTTCGTGATCATGAGATGAATTACCCAACCCATGACTTGGAGCTGGCAGCAGTGGTGTTTGTACTTAAGTTGTGGAGGCACTACTTGTACGGGGATAGGGTGAAGATTTTTACCGACCACAAGAGCCTGAAGTATGTTTTCACCCAGAAGGATCTTAACATGCGTCAGAGAAGGTGGCTGGAGCTTCTTGTCGATTATGATGTCAACCTGCAGTATCATCCTGGGAAGGCTAATGTTGTTGCGGATGTATTGAGCAGGAGAGCCGGAGCTTATTTTCTAACAGCGCAGCCAGAGCTGTTAGCCGATCTTCAGAAGATGGGTATTGAAGTTGTTCTCCCTTCCAGTGTGGCGTTGATAGCCAGCATGCAAGTTCAGTCCACTATAGTCGAGAGGATCCGGATGGCGCAGTCGGCAGATTCCAAGCTTCAGCGACTCCGAGCCGAGTGTGAGGCAGGACGAAGACCAGAGTTATGTATTCATGAGGATGGTACACTTAGGCATGGTAAGCGTCTTTGTGTACTCAGTGGAGATATCAGACAGGAGATCATGTCAGAGGCCCACAGTTCTCAGTATTCCATCCATCCTGGCAGTACGAAGATGTACCGTGATATCCGGCAGCATTTCTGGTGAAATGGTATGAAGCGGGAGATAGCTCGGTTTGTCTCTCGGTGTTTGGTTTGCCAACAAGTTAAAGCCGAACATCAGAGACCGGCTGGACTTCTTCAGCCCTTACCGATTCCAGAATGGAAGTGGGAGCATATAACCATGGATTTTATAACTGGACTACCTAGATCCCCATCTGGTAGAGATGCTATTTGGGTCATTGTGGACAGGCTCACCAAGGTAGCGCACTTTCTCCCGTTCAGAGTTGGTCAGTCGACGGCTCAGCTAGCGGAGATGTACCTCAGGCAGATTGTCAGATTGTACGGTATGCCAGTCAGTATCACCTCGGACCGAGATTCAAGATTCACATCGCGCTTTTGGCGTAGCTTATACGAGAGTTTGGGGACTCATCTCCAGTTCAGTTCAGCATATCACCCGCAGACAGATGGACAGTCGGAGCGCACGATCCAGACTCTTGAAGACATGTTGCGGTCTTGCACACTTGACTTCGGTGGTTCATGGAAAGATCATTTGCACCTGGTGGAATTCTCATACAACAATAGTTTCCAGGCCAGTATCCAGATGGCACCGTTCGAGGCACTGTATGGTAGGAAGTGCAGATCCCCGTTAGCCTGGGATGATGTTGGAGAGAGACAGATGCTTGGTCCAGAAATGATTGCTCAGACCGTTGAAGTAGTCAGGCGAGTCAGAGATCACCTTCGAGTTGCCCAAGATCGCCAGCGCCATTGGGCCGATTCTCATCGGCGCCCTCTCGAGTTCTCGGTCGGCGATCATGTATTCCTGAGGATTTCGCCTAACCGTGGCGTCATTCGTTTCGGCGTACGGGGCAAGCTTAGTCCTAGGTATATATGACCGTTTGACATTCTGGAGCGAGTAGGAGATGTATCCTATCGTCTCGCTCTTCCACCGTCGCTAAGCGAGGTACATGACGTGTTCCATGTATCCCAATTACGACGGTACATCCTGGATCCGAGCCACATCCTGGATCATTCAGAATTGGTTGTTGGTACCAACCTTTCGTATGAGGAGAGGCCCGTGTCTATTTTGGACCGGAGAGAGAAGATCCTCAAGAACAAGACTATCAAGTTAGTCCGAGTTGCTTGGGGTCATCACTCTTTGGGTGAGTCAACGTGGGAGCGTGAGGATGATATCTGATCGCGATATCCCGACTTGTTTGACTCGTGAGGTATAATATCTTTCTTATGCCTCATACCATCAATTCCTTACTTGCATGATTGATTGATTGCCTAGTATAATTGCCTGTGAATAGTGTAGCTTGTCATTGCTCCTCTAGCCTCTTGATTAAATTCCGAGGACGGAATTCTTTTAAGGTGGGTAGAGTTGTAATGCCTGTTGTTCGTATTACGTATTTGGAATACGTATACGTATTTTATCTTGTATTTGCTTATTCCTTGTTTAGCTCTCGGCTTGGTTTAACTCTCGGTTTGGGTTGGCTTGGTTCGGCCGGCCCAATGCTTGGTTCATCATGGGCCAAGGGTGGAACACCTTAGCCTATGCTTTTCCTTCATTTCCACCACAACCCCCCCTACCTACCACCACCTTTGATATTTATTGCCATTCCTTCTTTCTCTCTCTCCATAATTCTCATTTACTTCTCCTTCCCCCACCATTACTCTTCTCCACCAACCAAGATCACCATAGGCAAGTGCAACTTGCTTCCACAAGAGAACTCCTTTTGATGGTTTCATTAGCTTCTCCTCATGATTCTAAACCATATTAGAACTTGTCATTTTCCATTTTGAGGCTTTATTTCTTGTAGATCTAGAGTTTTTGTTACTTTCAGATTTTGGTGGTTTTGATCTATTAAATTCCTTTGTTTTCAAGTTTTGATGGTTCCATATTGTAGAGCATTTTATTCTACCCAATTTTGACCTTTGAAAAGTTGGATTCGGACTTGTTTTGACCAAGATTTGGATAATTGAAGCTTAGATTCAACCTTAGAGTTCTTGCTGTTCTTGCCATTTGGAGAAGACAGTGAACAGTGAGCTAGCTTTTTAGCTTACGCCACTGAGCTGTACGCTGCTGTTTAGTGAGCGTACGCTAGCCTTCGTACGCTGCTCTTTAGCGAGCGTATGCTAGCCTTCGTACGCTGCTCTTTAGCGAGCGTACGCTAGCCTTCGTACGCTGCTGTTTAGCGAGCGTACGCTAGCCTTCGTACACTGCTCTTTAGTGAGCGTACGCTCACCTTAATACGCTGCCTGTTGGCAGTGTGTCTTGAGCGTACGCTAGCTTGAGCGTACGCGTGCCTTGGTACGCTAGCTTAAGCAAGAAAGGCGTACGCTGGCCCTTTCGTACGCTAGCTCGAGCGTACGCAGTCTTGAGCGTACGCTAGCTTGAGCGTACGCTGACCTGTAGCTTGAGCGTGCCCTTGTGTACGCTGACCCTTGCGTACGCTCCCCATTGGAAGTGTATGGAACCTTTGGTACGCAGACCTGAGCGTACGCTAGCCCGAGCGTAGCCTGGCTTGAGCGTAGCCTGATTACCCTTGATCTTCTATAGCCCTGTATATTGATATTTTATTAGATATTTAACGTCCATTTTATATCCTTACGCCTTTTGTCATGAACTTGATAATCATGGATTTGTTTAATATGTTTAGAAATGATACCTGAGCATGACACGATAGTGACTCGTAGTGGTGCACTCCTGACATAATGACCTGACATGACCTGATAGTGGCCCGTCGTGGCGCACTCCTGACTAGTATACTTGACCTGATAACCTGACATGTTGATAAGCTGTTACGACGGCTACCCGACATGACATGACCTGTATAAATAACCTGGACACCGTGGGCGATTGTGCTTGTACAAATAATCCAGTCCTGTCTTACATCATGTCTAGGAGGGGACTCCTGAGTACCACGGTCAGGAGTACCTACTAAAATGGACTAAGGTTAACAACTAGATTAATACATTAGTCATGAAGAGATTTTCCAGCTACAGGCAATCCCGTTACCTGGGCACGCTTGGGATCTGTAGCCTGCCGTCGAGTAGGGCACATTTCCAGCACACTGTCATGTGTTGCACCCTTCAAACTGCTTAAGGGTATATGCATTTCCTGGACGATGTACCCACCTGAATTCAACCCTAATCTTTCGACCTGGGTGACCTGGATGGTCTGCAGGGCTTGTGGCTGTGGAATAATCTCACTGCATCTTGTTAGTAATTAGGCTTGTGACAACCCTAGTTAGTTAAAGTATCAAGCCGTAATTCTTGCTTGGCCGTGAAATGATTGGATGGAGTCTAACCAGTCTAGTCTTGTCCTGATCCTGTTCCAGATTATTGAACGACTTGAATGCCTGTATTTATTTTACCGATAAATGGTGAGAAACTAAGCTCCGTTCAGACGAAGGGTTACAACCCCGGTCCTTGTTTGGTTTACGGATTGTAACCTTGCTATCTGAATAGTTCCATGGTTATCTCGTCGTATATCATCCTGATATGTTTCCTTTTATTCCAGTCCTTATTTTATTTATATTTATATTCCTGTGCTGATTGCTGGTTTTAGTTCTTAAGTGAAGCCTCCTTTGTGGCACTTGCTCTTTCTGGGGTCTAACCCAGCTGGTTTTGTGTGGCCAGATTTCGGAGCAGCTCCAGAGGATCTACCGACTTTCCAGCCAGATGGTGGCCACTAGACGGAACCCTGGCAACGAGTGGATTATTTTTGGCTCTCCCACTCTATTGTAAAAAATATTCTTTTGAGGCGTTTAGCCGACGAGCACCTGTTTAGCTCGATTGTACTTTACTTACTGTCTGCCTACAGGCTGTAACATGATTAACAGATCCTAGGGTTGATCATGTATGACTAAACTCTTGCTAGTCCTAACATTTTGTAATGACTAGCTTCATGATCAGCTGAATATGTAATATTTGGGATGCCTTATTATTGTATATTTAATGATCATACATCTTGTAACATTTACTTACTTGCTTGTGATTGAGACACTAGGCTTGTTCATGACCATAGGAGACTGTTGGCTTGTAGTAAACCCTCATGTATCTAGACAGTCGTGATCGTATAGTGAGATGGAATCCATTTCATATACGTAGCTGGCTATGTCTGCTCCCGCTCTCCAGTATTCTGGTTCTGGGGCGTGACATTACCTAAACATGATAGTTTTGTATTTGTGATAATTTTATAGTCTTATATGAATTGAGCAAAGGGAAGAAAGATTCATATCTTTGATCTCCTCTATATCTTGTAGCTATCCATTTATGCATATAATTGCTATAGAACTAGATACACATATCTTAAGGGGAGCAGATTAATTGTTTTAGTCATTTATACCCTTTAATATGTGGTATATCTAGTTCATCATTGACCCTTTTTTCTCCTTCAATTGAATATCTTGTTGATTGTGTTCATAATTTGTGGAGAGTTTATGAGAGAGCATACGAATTTTTTTATTTAGTCTCTCTCCCTCTCTCTCTCTCTCTCACTCATACATAGATTTAAAAATTAGAAGTTGCCAATATTAACTTGATTATCTTATCTTGATAATTTTTATTGGGCTTCCATTATTTTGGTTTTCCTTTCATGTTCAACTATTTTGGCTTTCCTTGCTTTGTCTTACCCATATTCATGTCTTATGCCAAGTATGGTAGTGTCTTGAGAGGGAGCATTCAATTCTTTTGGATCTTTCCTTCTTAAGTGTAACACTACATTTCCTTCATTTAGCTACATAATTTTTATAAAGAGAAAATGATTTTCTATTGCATGACCTTGGGAAACCGGTAACCATCTAGATTTTGCATAAGATACACAAAAATTTAATATCCTTTATTATCTTATGTAGATGGATTTTGTTTTGCCTTTAGTTGTTTTGGATTACATTGTATCAGCTTACCATATTCATAATTTATGTCAGGATTGGTAATACTTTGAGGGGAGCATTCAAGTCGACTGAATTTTTTCTTCTCAATTTTTTTCTCCTTAACCTACATGTCTATCAAAGGATACTCATATAGCATGCTTAGGTAATTGAGTTCAAATACATGAAATCGGGTAAGCTGATAGATTTTGCAAGATAAGAAAATTCTTTTATATCTATTGCTTTCTTTCATTGATCATACTTTTTTATATGGAATTGATCCACCAAATTGTATGGATAAATTGTGAATCATATTTATCTTATGCATCAATGTCAAAATAATTCAGTATATCTTCCAAGTTTTTAATAATATATATTATATTTGTAAATATCTAACCTCGTGGCCTTTGATTGAAATTATTTCTTCCCTTCTTTTTCTTCACAAACTAGAGCTTTCTTTCATATAATGTTGTGTTTTGGGATTTCTTCCTTCGATTTCTAAGTGCTAAGCATTTATTTATTGTTTTTGGATTTTTCAATTTTACCAATTACTTTGTGTTTTGGTGAGCTATTATATATTAGCATTTTATAAACTTGTCTTTAATTACACTTTTATCTTACCTTGTTTTTAATGATATATTTATCATGATTATCTATGCTTTCCTTTTGTTCCGATCTATTTACTTAATATTGAATTCATTTCATCTCTTAGCGAGGGGAGCCTATTTTTTATATGTTAAAAGGGGGGAAGAAGTTTAAATTTACCTTTAGTGATACATGCTTCTTATATTTTATATATTAGTGATATAAGCTTCAATCGTATCAATCTTAGACTTAATTGATTTTACCATAATAAAAAAGGGAGAGATTGTTGGCCTAATGATTAATTTTTTTTTTATAGTTAATCGATTAAGTTTAGTATTATAAAATCTCTAATAATCATACAATCACTATAGTGTTTGTGATATTATACTTGCTGCTATGTATATTCTTTGTTCGCCTAACGTGTATTTTTATAAAAGTAATAAGGAAGATCAATCATGGATATATGCAATAGAGAAATCATGATGGACCAACGATATGCTAGCCTAAAGAATTTTCTAAACCGCCCACGACATCTCCGGTGCTACACAATCGAGAGTTTCTCTGTCCGATCAGCGGACGGGGGTCAAAGGTACATCCCCTTTCCCCCTCCCCTTCCACCGTGGGGGTTCCGGGGGGGGGGGAAGCCCCCGAAGCTAGTCAGTTTTTCAGATCGGTTAAGCTTTGGACAACCGACATCAGGAGGAAAAGTCAATATTCAAACAAAGGAATAAGCTATGATATCAAGGGCTAGCGTTTAGTGTAATATTTTTTATATTAATTTTTTTAGGTTATTTATAAGGGTACATCAAAAGTTGATCAGGACTAGCCAGGATTTGGGCTAGCCTAGGTTTGAGGAGAAATTACTCAGGATATCCTATTTTCTTACTCCTTGGGCTGTCCCAACCCCACAGCCCCCCTCCCCCCAAACCCCAAATTTAACTTTCATTTGCAAATTCCACTCTCTCTTCCAAAACCCTATTTTCTCGCATCATCATCTTCTTCTTCTCCACCATTTCCCAACTCTCTCCCTTCGATGTCATCCAAACGCTCCTTTCAATCAAGGTAAAAACTCTCATACTTTATCTTTTTCTTCCTAAAACCCTAATACTTAATACTTTATCTTTTTTTTTTCCAAAAATCCTAACCCTAATAATTTATTTCGAAAACCCCAAGTATACATTGTAATGGAATGATAGTTAAGATCACGAACAGTCGGTCTAGAAGATCACGAATTTCCTAGGTACATCTTGCGAATTTTACGATTGTAGAAAACCCCGAGTCGACTAGGACTGCCCAAAATTTTGGCAGTCCTATAAACTCATAGGACTGCCAGAATGTGTGACAGTCCTGTGTACAGCAAGTACAATCCAGGACTGCCACAAATTCTAGCAGTCCTGTATACATTCAGGACTGCTAGAAATTGCGGCAGTCCTAGATTGTACTTTCTGTACACAGGACTACCACACATTCTGGCAGTCATATGAGTTTCTAGGACTGCCAGAAAATTATGCAGTCCTGGATTGTACTTATTGTTTGCTGTTTACTCAGTATTCTTTAATTAATATTCAATATTCATATTCGCGAGGCAAATCCGAAGGAGAAGGTCGTTGACGCCGAGCCTAAAAGAAAACGTTCTACTGCATCGGAGCGCAAGGCACGTGAAGCTGGGAGAATTCTCGAAAAACCAATAACGATCAGAGAACCGGAGGCACCCTCTCAGACTAGAACACGGGGAACCAAACACGTCACAAATAAAATGAAGCAACAGAAGACTCATCCTGATTCTTCCACCTCTGATGATGATGTACCCATTGTTCAAAGAGGAGGTGATGATTGTTCCGAAACTTCTCATGAGAAGGCCGCTTCTGATAGCCGATCGGGAAGTGAGCCCAATCGGTTGCTCTCTATTGAAGTCGATCCCTAACCACATTTCTTACCAAATTTTGAAGGATTCGACAAGTTTATTACCTCAAATATAAATTGACTTTTGAAAATAGTAGTTATATTTTATATTTATACATTCTTTATCTTGTTTTATTTTCAGAAAAGCTCGCGTCTGTTGCGGGTCATTAAGCATGCGAAGATGTGCAGTACATGGGAATTTGATAATTTGAAAGAAGGTGTGAAGGCCAAAATCATCTCCACCGGGTTGCAACATTTAGAAAAATACTCGTATAAGATATTGGACCACGTACTGATTTCTGCGTTTGTGGATCGATGGCATCCAGAAACCAATAGTTTCCATCTCGCGGACGGAGAGATGATTATCACCCTTGATGACGTCTACCACATTTTGGGACTTAGAGTTGATGGTCGTCAAATGTCGATAGATTATTCTGAGGGCGACTTTGAGATGTATGATGAGATGGTGGAATTGGTCGCCAATTCTCTCGAGGTTGAGGCAGAGACTTTTGTCACCCTCTCCGATTTTAAGAAGTTGTACGGAGTTCCTTTGAGTTTTTTTAGGAATACACTTATTGATGATGATGATGATGACGATGATGATGACGACGATGATGGTGACGACGATGATGATGACGATGTAGTGGCCTGGGCATACATGTATTTCATCATGGGGGCCATCGGCATTCCAGACAAGTCTGGAACCTCGATATACGCCAAATATCTAAACAGTTTTGTGAACTTAGACACTGTGGATCAAATATCCTTTGGAAGCGGTATACTAGCATATCTCTACCGCGAACTTGGGGCTGCATCTCGAGTCGGATCGAAGACTATAGATGGTTGTCAAACTCTGCTCCATGTAAGCAAATAAAATCATACTTTGTTTATAGGTAATATAAAATTATGTCGATTAATATATCTTTATTCTACATTGCATGTATAGGCATGGATATACGAACATTTTACGACGCTAAAGAGGGCTACTCTTAATAAATATTACGATGAACAGCTACCTAGAGTGTGTAAGTGGAATCCGACTAAGATAGATAGCAAACATCCACATACTTTGGCTTTCATGCGTGTCGCACTTGAAGATATGCAGGCAAAGGAGGTAAAACAATACTAACTTAAACTAGCATTTACTTATGATTTCACTTAGTGAAACAATACTAACTTCTTAAGTAATGATTACTTATACTATGATGTAGATTATTTGGCATCCATATCGGGATCTACGAAATAGTACTCGCCTATTGCAAAGAGTTTTACTATTTTAAGGTCTGATAGCTTGTCATAAAATTGAGCAGCCTCATATGCCAGATAGAGGCTTCGTCAGTTTGGCTACGTGTAAACTATACCGAGCACATTGAATTTGAGGACTTCTTCAAAAGGGACTAAAGCATTAACCTATATCCCGTCGGACTACCGTTGGGGCTCATATTTCTTCACTGAGTGGCAATGTCATGTTGTCGGTGAAACCAAATGACTTCCGATGGTGGAGATGTAGGATTATAGTGATGACTATATGGAGTATTATGTAGGGGCCGGACATGGTATGATGTTGAACCTTGATACGCGAGGTGATGAAGTGCCGGTAGTAGCCCCTCTAGCAACCAAGTCAGGCCTGCTTGAAGCACAACAAAAGATGGTAAGTAGTATTTTGTTGAGTTAACATTTTGAAGTTTAATAACGTGGCTAAATTTATCCTTTTTTTTCTCCTGCAGGCTTCCAAAGTTAAAAATTTGGGAAAACGTCTCATCCTGTGCAAGGTAGAGAACTACGTTGATGTTGCTACCCAGATGTAGAACATCACATCTAACTATCCATTTCTCGAAGACGAGCGATGCACTAAGATGCATCATGAAAAAAAATGACTTTGTTGTATTTGTTTGGACACTTTGTGTGTCGCTTTTGTTGAACATCAACAGTTTGTTGTACTATGTTTTGAACACATGTCAATTTGAATACTTCGTGTGTATCATATTCGTATCACTTAGTATCGTATTTGATTGAGTATCGTTTGAGTATCAAGTATCATATTGCATTTGAGTATCATTTTTTATTTCAGTATCAAGTATCGTTTTTCATATCATTTGATTGATTATCGTTTGAGTATCAAGTATCATATTGCGTTTGAGTATTTGTGTACTTTTTGTGAACTAGGACTGCCCAGGAAACTGGACAGTCCTACTTCACAGCAAGTATGAAGCAGGACTGCCCAGTTACCTGGCAGTCCAACATACATGAAGGACTGTCAGGAAACTAGGCAGTCCTAATTCACAGCAAGTATGAACTAGGATTGCCCAGTTTTCTGGCAGTCTTAGTTATACGTTGGACTGCCAGGAAATAGGGCAGTCCAGCTTCAAACTTGCTGTGAACAAGAACTGCCCAGGACTGTCCATTTTCTTGGCAGTCTAACGTATATAAAGGACTGCCAGGAAATTGGACAGTCCTAGTTCACAGTAAGTATGAACTAGGACTGCCCAATTTTTTGGTAGTCCTAGTTATACGTTGGAATGTCAGGAAACTGGGCAGTCCTGCCTCATACTTTCTGTGAACTAGGATTGCCCAGGAAACTAGGCAGTCCTTGTTCACAGCAAGTTTGAAGCAAGACTGTCCATTTTTCTGGCAGTCCTAGTTGTACGTTGGAATGCTTTTTTTGGGAAGTCCTTGTTCACAGCAAGTTTGAAGCAGGACTGTCCACTTTTCTGACAGTCCTAGTTGTACGTTGGAATGCCAGAAGACTGGGCAGTCCTGCTTCAAACTTGCTGTGAAGTATGACTGTCCAGTTTTCTGGGCAGTCCTAGTTCATAGAAAGAACACACTTCCATTAAGTTGCCAGGATCAACAAGAAAATTATTGACAACTTGACAAATACGAAATATGATACGAAAATCATTGACAACTTGCCAAAATCAATGTGCCAGGAATTTGATACGAATATGGTACATAAAGTACAACTTGACAAATACGAAGCAAAGCAATGTGCCAAAACCATTATATTTCTTCCATTCTTCTATTTACAAAATGTGCCAAAAGATATAATGTTTATTCCAGTTTTTTGTTTAAAAAATGTGCCAAAAGATATAATGTTTCTTTCATTCTTCTGTTTACAAAATGTGCCAAAAGATATAAAGTTTCTTCCATTCTTCTCTTTACAAAATGTGACAAAAGTATTGGTGTAGGATCCACCATCAGTCAATCAATACATCGTAGTGATCTTTCGGCCTCGGTATAGGATCCATCATCTTTGTTATCTTCTTGTAGACATTGATCGCATCGGTGTAGGGTGTCGTCCAAGCGATCAATTCTTTTGGAGCATGTTTATATCATACTGGAGCAGAGGAAGGAATATGAGAGTGCCCGATCAACCGCGGGATGATAAAGTGATTTTCGTCAAGTCCAATTGCATATAGAGTAGATATACTGTAGTCTGCCGGAGGAGCGCACATTGGGAAGAATGTGTTGTTAATTTTCTTTGACAGAATGATAATTGGTATCTTGTACCCATAAGCGAATACATATGCAGTATAAGTATTTAACAAACTTTGCACATTGGAAAGAATGTTTTGTAGATATGTTTTGAAAGAATAATAACTGGTATCTTGTACCTGTTAGCGAATAGATATGCAGCAGAAGGTACATACATGTAATGTTCCTCTCCAGTAGTATGATCAGCGCACAGAATGCTTGTCAACAATTCTCCAACTATATCTTGACTTAGTAATTTGCTGAAGAACAATTCAAAGGCGATATTCGTTGAGAATAAATTACTCAAGTCAATGGAAATAGGAGATGGTATGCCCTACAGTAAATTTCCAAAGAAAATGCCAAAAACAAATACAATAAAAATTTGTTCAGGACTGTCAAGAAAATTGGCAGTCCTTCTAATACATGGGACTGCCAGAAAACGTGGCAGTACTACGGATGAACTGTTGTACAACAGGACTGTCATATTTTTTGGTAGTCCTATATACTTGAAGGACTGCCAAAAAATGTGGCAGTCCAGTTGTTTAGCATTTCTACACTAGGACTACCACATTTTCTGGCAGTCCTAGTTACTTGAAGGACATCCATATTTTGTGGCTGTCCAGTTGTACAGAATATTAGCTTCGGGACTGTCACAAAATGTGCAGTCCTTGTGTCGAAGTATTGGGTGAAGTCCTTGTGTCGACTACGTATTTGGTCGGTCGGGGACTTATCGAGAGTTCTTCGGATGTATTGTTGTGTTCTTCGGAAGGTCCGGGCTGTTCGATTAATAGATGTGATACCCAACTTTCTTCCATACTTCCTACATTGTAACAAAATATAAGAATATTTGGGAGAACCAATTATCTAACAAAATTTGTCATTTAGTTGTCGAAACCGTACCGAATATACTAAGAATGTTCCTTGGAGAATATTCTAGGATTTGGAGAAAGGTGGGGTTGAGGAAGAAGTTGGGGACCACAAGTGGGGACAACTAGGGTTTGAAGAAAGGGGGATAGAGTTGGGGTTGAGTAAAAAGACAAAAGAAAAATAAAAGAGTTGTCTTTTATACCTAAAAATAGGATAGCCCTGAGTAAATTTTTCATTGGCAAACTTGTAAATAAATAAAAGTTATGAATGGGATGACCCTGATCAACTTTTGATGTGCCCTTATAAATAACCTTTTTTTAGGATTGGTTGTAACTCAATAAGAATGCGACCAATTAAAGCAAAATACAAAACATGTTCCAGATAGCCAAATCCGAAAAAATAGATTGCTTGCAGTATATCGACCAGTATACCTCCCAGCATAACGATCGGTATAATATTTCCCTCGTTGTTTTTCCAATAGCCTTTTATTTGGCCATAAGAACACATTTCTCATTAGCAGTATACCGCCCGATATATCAGGTAGTTTATTGTTATACCATAATTCCTTTCGCTAGCTCTATGTCGTTTAACTTTTATATGAAATGACATGTCAATATACTGTCCAGTATACTGTACAATATAGCTGACAATATATTATCAAGACTAAATGTTTGTGTTAAAAGCCACAACAACTATTGTTATAGTCATTGTATAGTCGTTACTATACAGACAATATATTGCTAGTACAATAACAACTCTATTTTGAGAGTCTACTTGTGTGTGCTATATAAACCTATCTGCCTCTTTTGGTTTCACTTCATGGAGCCTTAACTTTCCATCTTTCATATACCAAAAGCTCTGCACATAAAAGAGCTTTTATTTGCTAAATCAAATAGAGATAAAATTGAATTGAGTTGTAAATTATGATCTTCAAATTATTTGTAAGAAGATAAAAACATTTCTTGTAAGAGGTTGAAGTCTGCAATCTTTTGTATCAAAGCTTGTGTAGAAGTCGACGAGTCTTCGAATTAAAGCTCGTGTATAAGAAGTTGGCGAGGTCTTCGGATCAAAGCTCGCAAGTGTAACTATTTTGATAATAGTGGATTAAAGCCGAAGAGAGTTTCAAGACTGGATTGTCTCATCGAGGATACCAGGATATATCGGGTTTCAATATTTTTCTTTCTTTCTCATTTCTAGCATATATTTTAAATTGTCTATTAGCATTATAAATTGTACTTAATTAATTGTTAAACCCTATTCACCCCCCAGGGTGCTCTCATAGACGGTCATCGAATGTTAATGGTCCAGTTTCCAGCACTCTCTTCAAATCTCTTGTAGCTCAAACTTTATGAAATATAACCCATTCTCACGTGAGAAAATTTCCATGCTTCCATTTGGCATCCATTCCCACATAGAAAAAGCTCATAATTATCTAAAGAAAGGCCTCAACCCCATCACATATAGCACAATAATATTCCTCCAATACTTCTTGGTTTCCACTATATCATCTCGAGTGATTTATACTAGTAAGCATTTCTTCGTCATATTAAAGCTCAACTTCTTCTCCGAGTGATAACGATTTGCATAGGTCTTGTCACGATCCGTACCCGAAAATCGAGCATGAGCCATCGGTACGTCCAGCCTACGTCGCATCATCGATGGTAGAACGTTATCTAAATTATCTAATTATTATGAGTCATAAACCATGCAGTAATATCTCAACTAGAACAAGATGACATTATATAATACTCAATCACAAATCTAAAAAAGATAAGACACAATATGATATAAAAGAAATCCAAATCCAAGTCTAACATGTCTAAACTACAATCCCCAAGTTTAAAACCAATATAACATCCTAATGTATCAAGTAGTTGCCGGAAACAAATCTGGTACCAGAATATAATACTATTAAATAGCTAAACAGTCTCATGAGTGGGCTCTTCTGCAACTAGGCCATGCTCATCCTGAGCCACAGGGTCAATGTCAGCAATCACACCCTCCTGGGAACTATAATAGATAGGACACCAATCCTCCAAATCGATCCCTAAAAATATTATCTAGTCAGGATTGTAGTGAATCACAAAACTCTAAAAGCATTTTTAAATACATGGTAGAGAGTATATGGCAAGTAATAGAAATGAATACATGATATACGAGTAAACCAAAGTAGGCATGTAAGATAACTAGATTAAGCAATTATGTATGGTAAGGCAACTGAAATAAGTAGTATCATAAAGGCATGGTATGAAGCAACAAGTAATATGAAATAAGAACACTAGCTAAGTGATTTGAAATACAACTTCGTTATGTGATCGGCTTGGGAAAGCACATGAGCTACTAAGTTATGCTCAATTGTACATGAGATGTATAATTGGCATGCACACGGGATATACTAAAGGTTTTGATCACATAACCAACTCATACTTCCCTGCCCCGACTAATACACATAATAAATTCGTATCATCAAATTACACTCGTAGACATATAGTTTGTTGAGTTTAGAGATTGTAGATTTTGGTACGCATTTCGGTGCTGTCACGATTCGCTCTCACTTTTTGGGATACAAGTACGTAGCCAAGTCCAGCCTACGTTGCAGCATCGGCGGTAGTACGCTGTTTAGGTCTCAATGTCAATCTCAAATACAACAAAATTATATCTAATTGCTCATTCACAATAATTATTCAAATTATAAATCCAATATGTGAGCACCCTAAATTTATGGTTATTTTAAATTTTTCTAATTGAATTATTTTCAATAAATATTTCATTATAATTACTTTGGATCATTAAATATACTTTTCTGTGCCTTTGATTTTTGGAGCGTCAGAGATGTCCATCTCGGGGAACTTTCTGTATGAAATTTATAGTGGATAAGATTACCTTCATTTTTGTATATAATATCCCACTCAAACTTGTTCCCTTGTATTCTTTTTATATCACACAACTTTGGATCAATTTAGGCCATTTGAACATTCTCACTTTTATTTATGATTATCATATGCACATTGCCATGACTTTTAATTTAGGAGCACAAGACTAGTTGTTTCATCAAAACCAACTTCTCATGCATGATCTAGTCAAGACACCCTACAATCATGATCTTCGTGTTCCACTCAGACACACCATCTTGTGCTTCATTTGCTTCGCACAAATTTTTTGACACAAGATCCAATCTTAATTCCTCCCACGGAGTCACATTTATTTCTGACTTGAATTGGGGAAACCCTTTCGATCCAAACCTGTCAACCCAAAATATGGACACGGACCACATTAAGCCGACTACCCACATGATACTTGTGTCCCATTTAATTTAGCCGTATGCTACTTATTTACCCATAATCATAAATAACTAAAATTTAACCATTTATTGCGCCAAGCTCGATTTTGACCCGACCTGACTCTTTGGAACCAAATCCAAGCTTCATGTTATCCCCACATGAACACCCCCACACCTATTCCCCCACAAAACACCAAACACCTACTGTATCCACTCAAAAAAAATTCAATGACAACTCCAATGATTAAATTCATAAAAAATGACCTAATTTTGGCTACACTTAATCCTAGCCCTTGAATTATCCACCATCAATCACTACCACTCATATTTGTATGGCAACACATTCTATCCCCTTTTATTTGTGGCCGGCCCTAAATCTAATTTCCAAACCTCTCTCTCCTTAATTTTGGAGACACTCTCTCTTCTCTCCTTAATACTCACAGCCACCCTCCCCCCTTTAACTAAAAACACACACACACACACACACACACACACACACACACACACACACACACACACACACAGACGCACACATTAGTCTGTACCCCCTACCCTACGGCCGACAACACCATCCCCCTCTCACAGTACAGCATCCCCCGAAGCTTGGCCGACCTCCTCGACGAGTAGCTTCTTTTTCCTTCTTTTCTTCTTCACATCACCATCACCATTATCACCCTCACCTTCTTCTTCTCTACTTCATCCTCCTTAAACCGTCCCCGATAGCCCCCTCCCTGGCCGGCCAACACAGTCGCGTGCTGCCACCCCCTTGCCATGCAAGCGCTAGCAGGCACGCGAGAGTGCTGCGAGCAGCAGCAAGAACACTACAGGAGCAGCAGCGGGTGGAGCAAATGCCACCACCGCGGCCAACCGCGTACCGCCCCGTCGAGCGTCGCCACATCACTCCCATGACTCCGACGAACCCCCAAGTGATCTCCTCGTGATGTTCGACGATCTCCCCGATGAGCCACGTAGGTGATTCGTGCATTTTGGACGAAATCCCGTCGTGACGCGCGTGGGATTGGATCCAGAATTTTGTTTTGGACAGAGACTTTGCGTAAGTTTTTCGAGAGATTCGACCATTGGATCGATGAACTCTTTGCTCCGTCACAATCTCAGTATACACCCCTACACCCCTGTCAAGTTTCAACCGTTAATTCGATCGGTGGTAGATCAAAATCGGCCGCCAAGTTGACCATTTAAATTGTGTTATTTTTGGACAGTTTTGTGGAGCCAACTTCGTCGACTCGATAACCGCCATCGTAGCTCCTTTTGACGTGCCACTAGTTCTTGTGCACAGCTGGTATAACCCTCTTCTTGCCCCTCAAGTTTCTTTTATTGTGAGTTTGTTTGATTGGTTGAATTTGACACCAAAGTTGGCCGTCTGAATTCGTAATTTTTAACTTGTAAAATTCTAATTTTGAATCCGAGACTCCGAATTACAATTTCGACACCACCAGTAGACTCGTGGCATTGTTCTGGCATAAATTCATATAAATTTGTTAGATTTGGAGGACGTGGGCCCTGACACGTATTTCGATGCAAAGCGGGCCCCACAGTCCGAGTCAACGGACCATTTTGAGATCGGCTGATCGGAATCCAATTTCGGATATGACATTGAGTTCGTATCGTCATTACGGACTCGTTGACATATACTTTGCTAGATTTAGTGGACATTGGCTCCGACACGTATTTTCGTACAAACCAGAATTCTAATGTCCTGGTCAACGGACCAATTTGAGATCGGGTCAACGGAATCCAATTCCGGATATACCGTTGGGTTCGTATCATCATTCTGGATTCGTGGACATATAATTTGTTAGGTTTAGTGGACTTATATTCTTGCCTATTTTTCGGTGCAAAGTGGATCCAACATGGACACCGTTTTGACCCAAAATTACCTTTTTACCCTTGTGTCCAAACTGGACTTATGGGTAGGCTATCCTAGCTGATTTGACCATTCTGGACACGTTGGTGATGTTTGTTTTATCATCCGACAATGTTTAGAGATATTTTTCTATGTATCACCATTAGTTATAATAAATTCTTATTATGTTCATATTTCGGAATTAGTACAACGGAACTGAGATCAGTCGATTCCAGTGATCTCACATCGCTGAAATTGATAAGATGAACATGTGGATCACTATGAAAAGATTATTAATCTTACCGTTGATCATCTTATCTCGATTTGCGTATCGTAGGTTTCGATGTACGAATAACAAGGTACAACTTTATATTTTAATACTTAGACTAGATTTGACCATGTTTGACCAAGGTTTACTGTTTTGACTCAAGGTCAACTACAAGTCAACACTTGACCTAGATTGGACTAGGAGTTTGACTTAGTTTGACCTAGTTTGACTTAGTTTGACTGAGTTTGACCTAGATTACATAGCATATACTATATAATCATGCCTAACGCTGTTAAACCCTAATTAACTCATATATATATATATATATATATATATATATATATATATATATATATATATATATATATATCATCTTTAGGTCTGTGATATCACTCTGAGCATCGACCCCATTTGACCGCTCAAGACAGTAGGCGAGTATATTCTCTGATCGTTTCATACTTGTTAGGACTTATATTCTTGCTCTAGATTACTTTACTTGATGTTGACACTTGTTATCACGGATTAGTACTATATAGATCTTTCATGCGATGTTATCCCCTCATCGGATACATCGGATATTTCATGTTCGTGTACTTTATCATGAGCATCATGTACTCCTTATATTCGTGTTATTCGTATACAAATCGTGTGCTCTCATGTACTCTCGTATGCTCACATGATCTTCTTGTGCAACAAATCATCGTGTACGTAACATAACTTGAATGGATCCTTTGTGTATTGATTGGGGATGGGGGAGTAGAAGTGGTTATGTGATCATTCCTTTAGTTTACTCGTGTGCAAACTCAGTAGATTACTCGTGTGCAACATCAAGCCGTTTACATAACCATTTTGTGCTCTAAATTACTTAGTCACTTACAGTTCTTACTTACCATATAGATATTTCCAGTTTACAAATATGTCCCTTATCTTTCATGAACAACTCTTACAACACTTCATGTATCTTACTCTATTGCTTGTTTTATATTTTTTACCATGATATGAACTGTTTGAGAGATATGTGCTCGTTCCTGTCCTGACTGGACCTGTTAAAAATATTACAGATGATACCGAAGAGTTCTGCCCTACTTACTATGGAGCCCATCTAGATGACACTTGTGAGTTGGACCCACAGGAGGATCCAGCTCTAGCTGAGGATATCATTCCTATTGTCTAGGCTAGATAGTTAGGCTATTTATCTTATTTCATTTGTGTTGTCTTTGATTGTATTATGTGGATGTTGAGTTGTTAGTGTTGTTTAGACACTTTGACTTATTTTCTTCTGTTTGTATCTTCATTTGAGATTTTATATCTATCTTATCGTACCTTTTATCTACCTCTAGTTTATGTGATTGAGTTATATCCTTTTGTGATTGTCCTCCGTTTGGAGAGTATATTATATTTGTGTTAGATGTGATTGTGACCTAGAACAGCGTTCTACGTCGACATTACGATGTAGGCTGGACGTACCCACGTCTCATGCCCCTACACTAGGTGCTGGTCATGACACATTTTTAGTGGTAGCCCATGTAGGTCGAGAGTTGCATTAGTGCGATATCATAGTAGCGCAACAACTTAGTTGTACTACTACGAGCCGCAATAGAGTGTAGGAAGTAAGGTATTAGAATGAGAGGATACTCAATCACAGTTATAATTCCTTGAGAGATTCCCGGGATGACCCTTGAGAATCTCATTATAAACTATCTCGAAATTTGATTCCGACAGTTTCTGTCTATCTTCCTTGTTTGCTGGTGAATTTGATTCTTGGTATTCAAGGTTGATTTGATTTTCTACCAAGATAAATCGTATGGGCTAGGTCACCTCAGTTATGGAATCTAGAGTCTTCTATAGTCATATTAGCTGGCATGGTGAGGACATATAGTCTGATTTTGGATGTATTTCTCGGGTGTGAGAATTTAAGGTCGTAGCCAAGCTAGCGACAATGTAAAAATTTTAAATACCATTATTCTAGAGGTATATACCTTAGTTACATATTTTATAGTTTATCGTACCCTTGCTTACTAGTACGGTGAGGATTCTGAGTATCATGATTTTGGACAGACGCATATGATTATCAGATTGTATCTTGAGAGGTTCTTAAACATATCATCTCTATCTTTGTTTCAGTCTTTCTCAAAAAAATAATATAAAATATAATAAAATTTGTTTTTCCATCCTTAATTAGCTTAGGAGTAGGGATAGATTTAGTTAGTTAGTCTAAATTATTAGTAAGAATTTCATTTAGATATAATTATTTCATAGTATAATGGTTTGATAGCTTGTTTAGGTCTTATCTTAGAGATGATAGTTAGTTCTAGCATTAGAATAGTAACCCTAGCTAACTCTTAGTTGTTTATGATAATTACCAGTTTTCACATAGGATGTTATCTAGTCTGCTCACATAGGATGTTATATAGTCTGCTCAGGAGGTAGTAACCCCTCCGGCTGACCACAAGGATAGTAGGATGTATATATTGATGGTTATAACAGTAATATTTTGTAGGTGTACTTTAGAAACAACAAGAATATTCGAGGTTGGCTTGTTTTGTAAACCTGAATAATTTTAGGTTATTGATTCTCGAGATATTTCACTTAAGGTTGTGATGCTAAATTTAGGAATTTAGAAATGGAGAAGAGAATTTAACTGTGATGCGATGATGATACAAAACCGAATAAGATGTTGGTAAAAGGGCGACTAAGAACAGAGTGACCACAAGGATCCAAGTTTTAAAATTTTGAGTTATAGAAAAATTTAAAGATTTGTAGAGACTTTAAAATTTAAGAAGAGTAATATTTGAAGGTGTACATGAAGGAAATACGAAGGTTGATTTTATAATAGTGAATAAGTTCCTGCATGACATAGCAGTATTAGCTTCGAATAATTTCGAGGAGAGTGGTTTGAACAAGTTCGAGGATTTCATAAACTTTGATTTAATCATTTTGGATCCAAGTTAGAACAAGGTGTAGGAATTTAAATTTCGGGATGATTAAGTTGATAGAGGAGAATAAAATCAAAAAGAAAAAAAGGAATAAGAGTTTTAACAAGCGCATGATTCATGAGAAGAGCCTTGGGGATTAAGGCCCCGCCTCCAAGAGGGAGTTCTATTCACCAGACCTAATTGAAGGTGAGTTTTGACCTAGACCTTAGCATGTCTTTGATGAATTAATACACCCCTTGCTTGTATGTTTTGATACCTTGTGATTTCCTAGTACTGTCATATGGTTAGTATAACTAGATGAGACCCCAGACTGATATTACATGCCATGACCCCGTAGGTTACTCTTTCAAATTGTTTGATTTAGATAAGGTTTTTGAGACTATAATTGTTGGGGGTTTGACCTAGAAGGAGTACGACCACTTTAAATTTTGAGGACAAATTTCTTATAAGGTGGGTAGGATGTGAGCACCCTGAATTTAGGATTATTTTAAATTTTTCTAATTGAATTATTTTCAATAAATATTTCATTATAATTATTTTTGATCATTAAATATACTTTTTCGTGCCTTTGATTTTTGGAGCGTCAGAGATGTCCATCTCTGGAAAATTTCTGCATAAGATTTGTAGTGGACAAGATTACCTTCATTTTGTATATAATGTCCCACTCAAACTTATTTTCTTGTGCTCTTTTTATATCGCACAACTTTCGGATCAATTTAGGCCATTTGACCATTCTCACTTTTATTTATATTATCATATGCACATTGCCATGACTTTTAATTTAGGAGCACAAGACTAGTTGTTTCATCTAAACCAACTTCTCATGCATGATCTATTCGAGACACCCTACACCCATGATCTTCGTGTCCCACTCAGACACACCATCTTGTGCTTCATTTGCTTCGCACAACTTTTCTGACCCAAGACCCAATCTTAATTCCTCCTACGGAGTCACATTTATTTCCGACTTGAATTGGGGACACCCTTTCGACCCAAATCTGTCAACCCAAAATATAGACACGGCCCACATTAAGCCTACTACCCACATGACACTTGTGTCACATTTAATTTAGTCCCGCATGCTACTTATTTACCCATGATCATAAATAACTAAAATTTAACCATTTATTGCGTCAAGCCCGATTTTGACCCGACCCGACTCTGTGGAACCAAACCTAAGCTTCATGTTATCCCCACATGAACACCCCCACACCCATTCCCCTACAAAATACCAAACACCTAGTGTATCCATCCCAAAAAAATTCAATGACAACTCCAATGATTAAATTCATAAAGAATGACCTAATTTTTGCTACACTTAATCTTAGCCCTTGAATTATCCACCATCAATCACCACCACTCATCTTTGCATGGCAACACACTCCACTCCCTTTTATTTGTGGCCGACCCTAAATCTAATTCCCAAACCTCTCTCTCCTTACTTTTGGAGACACTCTCTCTCCTCTCTCCTTAATACTCACAGCCACCCTCCCACCTTTAATTAAAAAAACACACACACACACACATTAGTCTCTCTCCCCCTACCCCATGGCCGACAACACCATCCTCCTCTCACAGCATAGCAGCCCCCATGCTTGGCCGACCTCCTTGGCGAACAGCTTCTTTTTCTTCTTCCTCTTCTTCTTTACATCACCATCACCATTATCACCCTCACCTTCTTCTTCTCCACTTTCTCCTCCTCCTTAAACCGTCCCCGACAGCCCCCTCCCTGGACGGTCGCCACAGTCGTGCACCGCTACCCCCTTACCATGCACACACGAGCAGGCACACGTGAGTGCTGCGACAGCAGCTACGAGCAGCAACAAGAACGCTGCAGCAGCAGCAGCAGCGGGTGGGGAAAATGCCACCACTGCAAGCCGTCACGGCCAACCGTGCGTCGTGCTGTCGAGCGCCGCCATACCACCCCCATGACTCTGACGAACCCCCAGGTGACCTCCCCGTGATGGTCGATGATCTCCCAGACGAGCCACGTAGACGATTCGTGCATTTTGGACGAAATCCCGTCATGGCACGCGGGATCGGATCCAGAATTTCGTTTCGGGACAGCAACTTTGTGCACATTTTTCAAAAAATCCGACCGTTGGATCGATGAACTCTTTTATCCGTCACAATCTCGGTCTATACCCCTATACGTCTGTCAAGTTTCAACCGTTAGTTCGATCGTTGGTAGATAAAAATCGTTCGCCAAGTTAACCATTTAAATTATGTTATTTTTGGACAGTTTTGTGGAGCCAACTTCGTCGACTCGTATCTCCGATATTACAGCTCCATTTGACGTGCCACCAGTTCCTGTATACAGCTGTATAATCCTCTTCTTGTCTCTCACATTTCGTTTCATTGTGAGCTTGTTTGATTGGTTGAGTCTGACGTCAAAGTTGGCCATCCGAATTCGTAATTTCTAACTTCGTCAGACCCATGCGGCTGCGCACCTGCCGGAGGCACGACGGAGGAATCTAGGGTAGAGGAGGCATCGCGGCGTCGCTCGGCGGCGTTTCGATCGTCGGCACCGCTCGGTGGGTGGGAGGCCTGATGGCCTGCGAGAGGAGGCATAGATCTGGATCTGTAACAGATGGCGACCACATGATGGTGGGACGGGGTTCCGGCAGATAGGCAACTCAGGGAGAGGACTTTACCGGAGATAGAGCGGTGTTGGGCGGAGCTCGTCGCGCAGTTGGCTGGCGCGGCACAGAACGACCGGAGATTGAAGGTGAGTGGTGGTTGTGGTTTTGTTTGTATTTTTGTTTTTTGGTGGTGATGGCGGTTGGGTGTGGCCGGAGTTTGCAATTTATGGTTTACTGCAGGTTGGCCTGGCGGTCACCTTCAGATACTATCCATACGGTGGCTGCGAGTCTGCTGGTGGTCTGGTTAGGGGAGGCCAGAGTGAGTGGCAGTGATGGTGGTGAGTCGACTGTCACGCCCCATTTCGGGGAATCGTTCGTCCTCGATTTGATTCACGCCGAATCGTTCGTCCTCACTAAGGCGTGATACCGTACAAGTCTGGAATTGTACTTGTACAAGGCGTGCTCGTGTATATTTTATAAAAGAGATATTTTGAATAGAGTTTGCAGCCAGTTCACAGAGAAAATAAAGACACAGATGGAGTCTGAAATAAGCTCTTTATTGATAACTTTGCATTGAAAACATAAGGCTCTCAAACAGCCGAGATAAAATAACAAACTTGGCTACAACTTACAGAAATATTAAAATGAGGTAAAACTTGTTCCATACATCATATCCCTTTATTAAAAATATGGCAATAACCACCTTCAGCAAAATGCCTTCTTCTTCAAGTGGAAACTTCAAGGAAGTGTGAAGCTTCTAAAGAGTCGGACAGCAAGCTTTCAGTGTCTAAGATTATCCACTAGGTTTTCGGCACCTGTGGAGACGAGGATCAGTACATTACCACATATGTACTGTTGAGCGGCTGTAACCAATCTCACCATAAATCAATATTAGTAAATTATGTGAATGTACACTATTGATTTGTGATCTTTCTATCTTGCCTTAGGGTCCATTAATAATTCATATTTGATAGGAAACATAAGAAGCACACATTGATGTTATAAACATAAGCAATTCATATTATTCTAACATAAGCAATTCATATTGTTCACCAATTTGGTGAATCTTACCTACGGTCGATAGCCATCCCTGTATATTTATGAATAACACTTACTCTTGCCTGCATAAGACATTGTTAGCTATGACACATGTCTATATGAAGGCCACTGGCGACATGCCATCTTGGACCGTCTTACTGGTATAACGGCACCCCTTACAGTGCGGGTAGCTAGCCCCACTGAAGGTTCCACATACTGATGCTAGTACGTCGACATCAATCCTTGTTCCCCCAAGGACGAACCGGGTCCGTGGCCGCGGATTATCGTTCGAGGAACTACCTTGTGTACAAGTTGTCCATAACCGTAACACCCTTGAATTTTTGAATTTTTATTATTATTTATTTGACTTAAATAGTGATTTTTAGAATTTAGAATTATTTTTAATTTAAATAGTTATTAATAGTGTAAATGGCCTTAGTCATGTTTAAGTATAGAGATGCAGGTCGACTAGAAAAAAATGACATGACTAGTGTAATCGTGTGTCATGACTAGCCTATTAACCATGGTAGGGATAACACAGCCATATCCTTGTTCTATATGTGAAAACCAGTTAAAATTGTGACATTGTTCATAAATATTAGTATATAGATATAATTATATATATTATTTTATAAGATTTTTTTGATTTTTTAACAAATGCGTGAATATGGGAGTATGGATGGATTTATACTTATATTAGGCCTATAGTCTATCCATGATTCTATATAAGTTTAAGGGTCATGTATATTCTTGGTGGACCTCAGCCATGTAAATTTTACAGTAGGATACAAAATATTATATATGTCGGCCTTATGGGGCCCATTGGTATATTATATATTATTTATGGCCTACAAACCACAACTACTATTTACTTGTTTGGGCCTCTTACCTATTAAACCCATTTCAATTTGATTACTTCTAGTATTATTTTTGTTGTTCAAATTAAAACTATATTTCTTATATGTTAGAGTAATGTTTTTAGCCAAGCCTAATAACATTTAAACAATATTGGGTTGGGTCATGAGTGGTCACCCACACCAGCAAACCCAAACCTTCTTGTTCACGTTCTCCCTCTATATATAGGTTTTGTTCAATCTCCCCTAACTCTAAAAACCCTAACCGCATAGGAAACCTTCTCTCTATATATTCTCTTCATCATCTATCCCCATCAAAAGTCCCTGACTTCCCTAGCTAGCCACCGGCTCGCGTAGCCGGACCATCGAGCGGCCTCCTCGAAAATATCCCGACACCATTGCACGCTTCTTCGGAGACCCCAACTTCAGGGTGCACTGCCCCGGCGCCAGGGCTCCACATTATCTTCATCACTATCAGAGACCCTGACATTTAATTTTCGTCTGACGCTGAACGACCCCACACCTGCGGACGCTGTCATTTTACACCTTCGATACTAGCATCCCGCGATCGGCCTTCCCCGTGCGCCGTCCACGGTCCTATTGTTGCTGCCGCGAGGCTTACCAGCACTGTCCTCATTCCCTGACATTGCCAGGCCGATGCTACACCGTCCAGATATTCTTGTCGAAACCGTCTAGAAGACCCCCGCACAGCAAGCCTCGAGAAAACTACGACCCTTGGAAGGCTCCGGGAGGAAATCCGAGATTCCATGATCGAACGCCGGTTTCATCTCAGTGGACTTAGGCCTGGAGTAAGTCCATATTTCTTTCTCTTATTAGTACTTCACTTTAGATCATCCTATATATTAGCAGTTGGAAATAAGTGTGCTGGAGCATATTAAAGAAGACTAAGAGCCAGCCTTTAATATATAAGCATGCAATTGCGTAGATAGCCTTGAACAATTATTTATGCATGCATGTGCTCCAGCATGTTACTATTCATTCAAAGGAATCTAGGTAATAATAGTAACCTTCTTTACTAGGTGCCATATGGAAAATTAATGTTGACTAGATTCTTTTTCAATCACACATTTTATAAACTTTGCTTATTGTGATACACTGTAACGTGGGTGGCCACTTGCCTATATAGTAAATGTTTAAGAGAGTATGTCTCACCTCCTCTCTAGTGTTGTGCTTATTTTACAACAAGCCTCCCAATAGATAGCTAATTTAATACTAGTCTCTATTCCTTCATTAGCATCTATTAAATAGTAACAGAATGGATGTAATTACCATTTATATATATATCCCCCTCCTTAATCCAACTTTCATTGTTTAAGGGTTTAAATAAGTAGAGTAGGAACTATTAAAATAAAGCCAAATCCTTTTGTGTCTCAGTTATAGAAGTAAAGTGGTTAACAAGTTTACAAATAAATTCCACTTCGTGCACGTGCGTCACATCGCGACGAAACTTATGCCATTGGAACCATGTCATATTTTTGGTCTTGTGAGCCAAGTTTGGTCCGTTTCTGAGAAGGTCGACTGGAACGCTATTTTGGCAGATCCGCGATCCGATCTAACGGACGAATTTGTGCACGGCCCACCAGAATCCAACTTTGGACATACGGTTGAGTTCGTCTCGTCAAACTGGATCCGTAGATATGTTGTTTGTTGACTTTAGAGACCATAGGCTCTGGCAGGTTTTTTGGTCCAAAGCGGGTCCAACGACGGACACTGTTTTGACCCAAAATTATCGTTTTGCCCCTGTATCTAGAATTAGACTTATGGGTAGGCTATCCTTGCTAATTTGACTATTCTGAACACATTGGTAACGTCTATTTCAGCATCCGAAGTTGTTTACAGGAGTTGGACTTTTGTGGCTCAGTAATTGATTAGATATTGTTGGTTCTATGCGCTACATCGGGCAATTACACCTTGCCAAACATTACAGTATTTATATATTTTTCTATAGTTCTATTCTCTCTTGCTTGGTTATATATTTTTCTTGCTTCATGTTTGGTTACTTCCTAGTTTCACGTGCACGTAGATTGTTACTTTTTTCCATATTACTTGTCCTATCTTTTCTATCTTGTTCATGTCTAGTGATAGTATTGCTATGCCAGTGCCATGTTTCCCTGACCTGCTTGACCCGTACTTGACTTGGACATGACTAGATTGACTTGACTTCCTAGTACCTTAGGAGAGAATATTTTATTAGCCGTGGCTATACCTCTATTGTTAGTTCCTCCCCGGGCTACGATAGAGAACCTATTATAGGACTGTTAGTGCCTTCCCGGACTGTAGTTTTTAGCCACGATTAATATTATATTATCATGACATGTCACCATCTGTAGAGTTCCTTTATGTGTTATCCTTTCCTCTACTTGTTATTCCTATTTTATTACATGTTATTTACTGTACAATAGGCATGTATATTATGTGTCTTGCTAGTCCCCTGTCATGACCCGCACCCTGTTTAGGGGCACGAGCACGTGGGTACGTCCAGCCTACGCCGCAGTGTCGACGGTAGAACGCTGTATATGTCGTCTATAAAATCTAACATCAACAATATATATATATACCTGTCATCTCTGTAGGGAGGAATATATATAAATATATATATATATATATATATATATATATATATATATATATATATATATATATATATATAAAACTCAATCACATGAATCTATGAAAGATACGCACGAAAAGATAACCCCCCACGCCGACGACCTCCAGTGCTTCTTCGTCGACCCCCCGCCTCCTCCACCGCTCCTCCGCCTGCACCGAGCTCCTCCTCCACCTGCACCGAGCTCCTCCTCCACCAACCGCCCTCCTCCTCCTCCTCCTCCTCCTCCTTCACTACTGTGTGCTCCTCCTCCTCTCCGGGTCCTCCTTCTCTCTGGACTCCTCCCCACCAACCCCCTCCTCCTGCTCTTCGGGCTTCTCCTTCTCTCTGGGCTCCTCCTCCTCCTCCTCCTCCTCCTCCTCCTTCTTTTCCTCCTCTTTGGTCTCCTCCTCCTCCTCCTCTCTGGGATCCTCTCCTCCTCAACCGCCTACGTCGCGTTCCTCCTCCTCTCGGCCATCCCCTTCCTCGGTCAATCCCAAGATCAGGTAAACCCAATCCCAAGATCAGGTAAACCCTATATCTCTACTAGTCATTTGACATGGACATGACACATACACGAATACGACACAAACACATGTACTGAAATGACATGGGACATGACACAGACCCTAACCCTATCTGAGTTTAGACACAGCCTTGCGTATAGGCCTCGTGTACAATATGATGCAGATCTCGACTCAAGGAGAGTCCTATACACGGACATGGGACTCTTCAAAGCCGAGACACAACTTGGATTATTAGTATTTGTATATATATGATTGTGTGTAGGGGGGTCGATAGAGGTGTATGATGAGGGTGATTGTGCTCGGGCACATGTAGGCCAATAAATAGCAGCAGTATGGGTATCTGTGCTTACATAGATGAAAAATTGTTACATTGATAATTACAATGCAAAGCGAGGTATTAGTGTTGTATTATATGTGGTACCATTTGAGTATGGGGTTTTAGTTCAGGTAGGGGTAGCAGTTAGGGAGAAGTCTGATACCATGTCGGTTAGTACCTGGGTGCATCAATAACCTGGAAATATGAGTTTCATATGCTAGTAGGCCAAGTGTGTGAGACTAGGTATTAGTGTGAGATGAATATATTAGTATCAAGATGAATTTAGAGAAGACAGCTAGTTTTGGAATAATGTTTGGAATAGAGTTAAAATCGGAGTTGTCCACATGTCTTCTAAGTTTGAAATCATGTCTTCATGCTATTACTTTTGCAAGCCTTTGAACGATTTGTATCTAACTTACAGAAGTATCTAAAAATAGATATAAATTACTACCTACGGCATCATTCGTAGATGTACAACCGTTATCCTGATGACATGTGCGGTGTGCGGGATGAATTCATAGAGGGTGTATAGCAGTTCCTGCAGTTCGCCAAGGCGTTCCCTCAGTACATGGACGGTACCAAAATTAAGTGTCCGTATGTGAGATGTCGCAACTTAAAATATCATCCAGAAGTGGAAGTCACATATCATTTGTACTCGAAGGATTTTATGCCACAACCACGCTGCTTACGACCACGCTGGTTACGACCGCGCACGGAGAACTTGTGTCTTTAGAATCGGAGTCGGAGCCTTATGTAGATGTCCACAACCACGCTGCTTACGACGATGGGTGGGTGAACATGATTTTTGACGCGACGGAGCCTAGTTTCGATTCGGACAATCATTATGCAGCTAAGGAGACACCAAATGTCGATGCTGTAAAGTCCATGGAGTTGATGAAGAATGCAAGGACTCCATTATATCTGGATGTGAGGATCATTCACCGTTGGAGGTGGTTACAAGATTGTTGAGCATCAAGTCCAATTTTAACATGTTGCAAGAATGCTATAATCGACTGATGGAGTTGATTATAGAGATCTTGTCGTAGGGTGCTAAGTTGCCTAAAGACTTCTACCAGTCTAAGAGGATGGTGAGATCGCTCTGGATGTGATATAAAAAATTGATGCATGTTGCAACGGATGCATGTTGTACTACAATGACGAAAAGGATGAAGATGCGTGCAGATTCTATGGTGTTGATCTCTACAAGGACACTAGTAGAGAAAGGTCTGTCGGTGCAAGGAAGCCTACGATTCGATGCACTACTTGCCATTGACGTCGCGGTTGCAGAGGTTGTTTATGGTAAACGAGACTGCAAAAAACATGAGTTAGCACAGGTGGGAACAAATCGAAGGAGTGTTGGATCACACATCCGATGGAGAAGCATGGAAGTACTTTGATCGAGAGTATCCAGATTTTGCTTCGGATCCGCATAATATCAGATTGGGGCTCTCCTCCGACGGTTTTACCCCATTCGGACTTTCGGGCTTCCAGTATTCGTGTTGGTTTGTGATCGTCACTCCGTACAATCTACCGTCTTGGATGTGCATGAAGACTCCGTATATGTTTCTCACCGTTATTATCCCGGGTCCGAACAATCCGAAGAGGAACATCGATGTGTATTTACAACCATTGATAGATGAGTTGAATCAACTGTGGAAGTAGGTGCCAACACGTACAATGTTTCTAGAAAGCGGAATTTTTATATGCGGGCAGAACTTATGTGGACCATCAACGACTTTTCGGCCTAGGAAATGTTATCAAGATGGAACACTCATACCCGTCTTTTATGTTTGTATTGTATGGATCCCACTAAGCTTTTCGTTTGAAACACGAAGGCTAACCGTGCTTCTTCGATTGTCATCGACAATTTTTGCTGAAGGATCATCCATTCCGGAGGAACAAGAATGCTTTTCGTGCCGACGTTGTGGAGAAGGCTAATCCACCGCCAAGGTAGCCCGGATACACGATATAGGAAGAGGTAAAAGATGTACCGAGTGTTATTGAAGAGCCTGCTAAGGGCTACAAGTGTGACAGATTTGGTCGCACTCATAACTGGACGAAGAAGAGTATATTTTTGGATTTACCATATTGGAGCACCAATCTGATCAGACATAATCTTGATGTCATGCATATCGAGAAGAATGTTTTGACAACATAATTAATACTGTAATGGACATAAAGGGGAAGAAAGACAATCCAAAGGCCAGGTTGGACTTGGAAGAAATATGTAGACGTCCTGCGTTGCATTTGATAGAGGAGGGGAATGGGAAGTTAAAGCAGCTTAAGGCAATTTTCTCACTGGAGAAGGAGGACAAAGTGAGACTTTATAGGTGGATTCAGGACCTAAAATTTTCAAACGGGTACGTTTTGAACTTGAGAAGATGCATCGACCTCAAGGAGAACAAACTGACGGATATGAAGAGCCACAATTGTCACGTATTCATGGTAAGATTAATTCCGATTATATTTCGGGAATTCTTATTCTAGGTCATTTGGGATCCATTGACAGAGCTCAGCATATTCTTCAGAGATCTTTGTTCTACTAAGTTGATCGTCGATCGTCTAGAAAAGCAAGAGAACGATATTGCGGTAACACTGTGCAAGCTCGAGAAGGTGTTTCCTCCTGGATTCTTTGACTCCATGGAGCATTTGCCAATTCATCTTTCCTATGAGGCACGTGTTGGTGGGCATGTCGGTTATCGGTGGATGTACCCGTTCGAGCGACATCTGAATCACCTAAAATGAAAGGTAAAAAATAAGGCACGAGTTGAGGGTTATATTTATTAATCTTATGTTAATTATCGAGGAGATTACAAACTTTTGTTCGACGTATTTCAAACCTCATGTTGCTACTAATAGAACGAGAGCTCCGAGAAGCGACGACAGATATCATGAATCTAATGATACAATACTGATAGTATTCAATGCGTCCGGAAAGCCTTCGGGGAAAATAAAGAAGAGATATTTGAATGATGACGAGCTAAAGGCTACTCAGTTGTATATATTACTCAATTATGATGAGGATGAAGTGGAGAATCTAGAGAGGTAAGTAATTAATGATGAGCTGGTTTACGTCATCTCAACCTAATAGTATAAGCTAATATTATACTACTAATCGGCGGTTGATTCGTTGTTTTTCAGCACATATAATGATAAGTTGAGGTTGGTTAGACCCTACATAACAGACAAAGAAGTAGAACAAGAATTGAGACGTCGTTTTCCTTCTTGGTTGAGCGCATATGTAAGGAGCTCGGTAATTTTTTAATGCAACTGCACAATAAATAACTTACTATCGCTTCTTTGGTATTTAGGTCGATTGTCTAATTACACCCGAGACTAAATCTATTAGAACTCTAGCCAAGGGACTCATTACTGTCATCAAAATATGGCAAAGTTATTATGTGAATGGATTTAGGTTCAAGTCGACAAATGCTCCTATCAGAGACAACTTCCTGGATCTTGATTCCACGAAAAACAGTTGTTTGTGTATCAAATATTCGAACTATAAAGACGTCGATCCAGGCAATGATTTCTTTGGCATCTTACGAGAGATTGTGACATTGATATATAATTGTGGCACATAACCTGCTAAGATCGTGTTATTCAAATGTGAATGGTTCGATCCAATTCAAGATCAAGGTTGAAAAATTGACAAGCATGGTCTTATGGATATAAACTACAAGCATAAATATCAAGGCTACGAACCATTTGTCCTATCAAGTCAGGCTCAGCTCATGTACTTCATAATTTATCCGAGATGAAGAACAACGAGGTCTAACTGGTAGGCAGTATGCAAGACTAGAGCTAGATATACCTTTGACGTTGACGAAAAAGCTTATCAGAAGGACGAGCTACCTCTTGTAACAAATATTGTAGATGTGGACTCCATGAAAGTTACTCATTATATGACAAATAATGTAGAAGAGGTAAAATTATTCGAAGAGGAAGAAGAAGACAGGCGAAGATGAAAGTGAAGATAAGGAGGAAGAGGAAGAGGAGGTCGAGGAAGATGAACAAGATGAATTTTTTGAAGATAATTGAGAGAAATGTACTATCCTTTTGTTATTATGTACACTTGGTTATTATCTAGACTTCAATATTTCTAGATGTTATTATCTAGTATTGATTATTATCTAGACTTCGATATTTCTGGATGTTATTATCTAGACTTGGTTATTATCTAGATTTCGATGTTTTTGTAGAATGTAGTATCTGGTTACACTTGCATAATGTATTTCGATGTTTCTGACTGTAGAATGTACTATATATCTGCTTATTTGTTGTATCATCATATGTTGTTATCAGGTATGATAGGACGGCGCAGATTGTTCGACAGGTCCCAACGTGGACGAAGTTCTCCTCCGGTACTTCATACTGGTTCTGGATACTCGACGCTGAGTACTCTAGTGTATCGACCAGCCATATCACTGACTACCACGACGTTACGTGGCAGCACTCCTGGGACGAGTAGTTCCAAGCCTGAGACTACTCCCTCATCTAGCGTTCCTCCTGCTGAGGGAACCATGGAGACAAAAGAGCAGATGGAGGAGGTTGAGCCGACGTCGGCTCAGTAAGCGAGATCCTCCATGCGCACCTCCGGACGAGACGAGGACGGAGATTTGGGCCGACGGTACAAAGTAAGTGTGTTGGTTTATCATCATATATATTGTTTATTTCCTTATTCATCATAAATTTACTTTTTCATGAATATAATTATCTATGTATAGATATCGTCCCTCATCGATAAAGAGACGCCTGGGCCACTTTCTGAGGTACAATTATGGTGGCCCTTGGATAAACTACTCTGATGCTCTGGACGATAGGAAGGCCTTCTGGTTTGCGCACTTCAAGAAAAAAGTATATTTTGTTTCAATATGAATCATCTAATTTATACATAATATATAACTGACTAAATTACTTCTTCGAGTAAACAAATTTCTATCCACCACACCGGGCCGAGTTGATCGAGGGTATGTTTCCAGCCGTCGCCGCCAAGCTGGTTCATGATGCTATTAATGACCAGAAGGCTCGTGATCGCACCGAAAAGCCGATCCAAGGTTGGATCACCCCTGATCAGTGGACTGCGATGAGGGCTAGATTTGATGAGCCAAGGTACAAGAAAAGGTCTGAGAAGGCCAATGCGGCTAGGCAGAAGGCATCAAAGTGGTCTGATAGGTCGATTCCAATGACGGAACATTTATGTCGTTTGGTATGTTTTCTTATTTCAGATATATTATTTTAATACAAGTATGATAAATTAGTACTAGGATAAAATATTTAATTTTAGTACTGTAATGCCTGTGGTTCGTATTACGTATTTCTGGAATACGTGTACGTATTTATTCTTGTATTGCATGATTTTCTTGCTTAATTTTCTCCCTGGGCTTGGTTTATTCTTGGTTTGGGTTGGCTTGGTTCGGTTTGGGATTGCTCTTGGTTCATCATGAACCAAGGGGTGAACCCCCTACCTACCACCACCACTCATATTTATTACCTATTCTTCTTCTCTCTCTTCATTAATCTCTTATTCTTCTTCCATTTACTTCCTTCACCTACCAGAGAGAGAAGAGAGAGGTCTAGGCAAGTGTAACTTGCTTCCACAAGAGAGCTCATTTTTATTGTTCCATTAGCTTCTCCTCGTATTTCTAAGACACATTAGAACTTGTCATTTTCCATTTTGAGGCTTTAATTTTTGTAGATCTAAAAATTTGTTATTTTCGGATTTTGGTGGTTTTGATCTATCAAACTTCTTTGTTTTCAAGTTTTGATGGTTCCATGTTGTAGAGAATTTTATTCTACCCAATTTTGACCTTTGAAAAGTTGGATTTGGACTTGTTTTGACCGAGTTATGAACTTTTGAAGCTTTGGGTTCAACCATGGAGTTTCTGCTGATTTGGAGAAGACAGTGAGCAGTGCGCGAGCTTTTTAGCTTGCGCCACTGAGTTGTGCGCGCTCTTTAGCGCAGCGCAGTCCGCATACGCTGCCTTTTGGAAGCGTATGTCTTGCATACGCTGCCTTGACAAGGAGTCGTATGGACCTCATACGCTGCCTTTTGAAAGCGTATGTCTTGCATACGCTGCCTTGACAAGGAGTCGTATGGACCTCATACGCTGCCTTGGCTGGGAGTCGTATGGAGTACATACGCTGCCTTTTGGAAGCGTATGTCTTGCATACGCTGACCTGAGCGTATGACCTGAGCGTATGACCTGAGCGTATGGCCTGAGCGTAGCTTGACCTGAGCATAGCTTGGCCTGAGCGTAGCTTGACCTGAGCGTAGCCTGACATGAGCGTAGCCTAATTACGCCTTTTGTCCTGAACTTGATAATCACAAATTTACTTGATATGTTTGGAATTGATAATTGAGCATGACGTGATAGTGATCCGTAGTGGTGCACTCCTGACATAATAACCTGACATGACCTGATAGTGGCCTGTCGTGGCGCACTCCTGACAAGTACACTTGGCATGATAACCTGACATGATTATCTCGAATAGCTGTTGCGACGGCTACCTGACATGACATGACCTGTATAATTAATCTGGACACCGTGGGCGATTGTGTTTGTATAAATAAACCAGTCCTGTCTTACATCATGTCTAGGACAGGGACTCCTGAGTACCACGGTCAGGAGTACCTACTAAAATGGACTAAGGCTAATAACTAGATTAATACATTAGTCATGACGAGATTTCCCAGCTACAGGCAATCCCGTTACCTGGGCACGCCTTGGGATCTGTAGCCTGCCGTCGAGTAGGGCACATTTCCAGCACACTGTCATGTGTTGCACCCTTCAAGCTACCTAAGGGTACATTCGTTTCCTGGACGATGTACCCACCTGAATTCAACTTTAATCTTTTAACCCGGGTAACCTGGATGGTCTGCAGGGCTTATGACTGTGGAATAATCTCACTGCATCTTGTTAGTAATTAGGCTTGTGATAACCCTAGTTAGTTAAAGTATCAAGCCGTAGTTCTTGCTTGGCCGTGAAGTGACTGGACGGAGTCTAACCAGTCTAGTCTTGCCCTGATCCTGTTCCAGATTATTGAATAACCAGAATGCTTGTATTTATTTTACCGATAAATGGTGAGAATTCCAAGTTCTGTTCAGACGAAGGATTACAACCCCGGTCCTTGTTGGTTACGGGTTGTAACCTGGTTATCTGAATAGTTCCATGGTTATCTCGTCGTATATCCTCATGGTGTATTTTTTTTATTTCCAGTTCTTACTTTTATTTATATTTTGTGCTGATTGCTGGTTTTAGCTCTTAAGTGAAGCCTCCTTTGTGGCACTTGCTCATTCTGGGGTCTGACCCAGCTGGTTTTGTGTGGCCAGATTTCGGAGCAGCTCCAGAGGATCTACCGACCTTCCAGCCAGATGGTGGCCACTAGACGGAACCCTGACAACGAGTGGGTTATTTTTGGCTCTTCCACTCTATTGTAAAAATAATCTTTTGAGGCGTTTAGCCGACGAGCACCTGTTTAGCTCGATTGCACTTACTTACTGTCTGCCTACGGGCTGTAACATGATTAACAGATCCTAGGGTTGATCATGTATGACTAAACTCTTGCTAGTCCTGACATTTTGTAACGACTAGCTCCATGATCAGCTGAATATGTAATATTTGGGACGCCTTATTATTGTATATTCAATGATCATACATCTTGTAACATTTACTTACTTGCTTGTGATTGAGACACTAGGCTTGTTCATGACCTTAAGAGACTGTTGGCTTGTAGATAAACCCTCATGTATCTAGACAGCCGTGACCGTATAGCGAGATGGAATCCATTTCATATACGTAGCTGGCTATGTCTGCCCCCGCTCTCCAGTATTCTGGTTCTGGGACGTGACAAGTACTAAATAATATATTTTTAACAGGTAAAGAGGGGTGATGACGCCAATATGGTAACTGTCTTCCTGGCCACCCTTCGGAAGGGCGGAAAGCTCATTGATGAGACGGCCGAGCAGACCTATGCAAGTATTACTATACTTTGTGTTAATTTTAATATAACTTAGGAAATATGCAAATAAATATTCATGTAGTAGTAATAAGTACATTAGACATTAGCAATTATCGAGTATCCATACTTTTCTAGGCCGAGTATCTTAGGCTTCGCCAGCGGACGGCTGCAAGTGCACCTACAGCGGAAGAGGCTGGTACTTCCTCGCAGCCCTCTCCAGCGCTGTCGGATGACGAGATGTGGGTGACCGCCGCTGGTGGTCTCCATAGGGGTATGTACCACGGTACGGGATCTTATGGCGTCCTACTTGTGACACAGTCCTCTAGGGCCTCCGCTACAAGTGTGTATTGCCCACAGCCCTCGTAGGAGTCTGCTCGAGTCCAAAAGATCGTTGACCGTCAAATTGAGTCTCTTCGTTACGAGATGTTGCGAAGGATGCATGAGTAGCCCCAGTTTCAGCCATATACGGATGATGCCACACTCATTGCACGATTTGATACGCTTGAGCACAACATCATGGAGCTCAGGGATATGGCTGAGAGGACAGAGCATGGCGTTACTGATCTTAGAGCATCGACATAGCGGAGCGTGACAAAGCTGCAGGCATCACAGCTGTCCATGGGCGAGAGACTGACGTTGATGCAAGATTCGATGATTGATAACAGTACGAGGCTGTTATCTACTACGGATTCATACAACCATCAACTAGTAGCGTTGGAGCAGATACGTCCTCCGGGTGCGCCTTCATCGTCACAAACTACACTGATGTCACATACTTCTTCATCGACACCGACTCCATCGACGTCGGTGTCGATTTCACGGGAGCAGTATGAGTTGTTCTTATCCTTGATGCGCGACGGTGCCCATCCTCCTCCAAATCTGCAGTAGTCCTAGTTAGGACAGTTTATTGGTTGTTTATGTGTAGACCCATGATATTGGGTATCAATATTATACATTTTTTAGGCTTTCAGACTTTATTTCTTGTACTTATTTGTGTGGATATTTATTTATTGCATTGATCTGTACAATGAGATTTTCTTCAGACTCGATTTATAATTCTAATCTGCCATTTTCTTCAAATTTTACTTTATTATTCGTATTAAATGTATGTGAATTTACCTGTGTTGAGTGTTCCACTGAAGGGGTCAACGAACCCAGGGAATCCAATGGAGGGTTGCTCCGGGTCTATTAATATTAATTTAATTAATAAACTGCAGTAAAACCAGTCTGTTTTCTGCTTTCTATATATTTTTTTCCTTGCAAATTTAGCGACGCGTATGTAGTCGCTAAGCGTCGCCAATTTCCTACAGATTAGTGATGCTACACGACACTAAAGTAGTCGCTAAGCGTCGGTATTAGTCACTAAGCGTCGCTGATGTACCGACGGTCAGCGTCACACATATGCGTCGCTGTTCGTCGCTAGGCAACGCCCCTACTTCGATAATAACTGCAACTTGTACCGACGATTAGCGACAACATTTTCGTCGCTAAGTTTGCGACTATATGTCGCTAAACGTTGCTAAATCTGGGACGTATATATGTCGCTGAAATATGTCGCTATTGCGACATTTAGTGACATTTTCTTAGTGACATTTTCTTGGTCAGCGACTTGATGAAACACGACAGTCCAAAAACGTCGCCGATTTTATTTACCAACATTTTTTCCCAAATTAGCGGCGTTTATAGGCGTCGCTAATGTGACAAATTCTGGTAGTGCTGGTGCTTGAGGATTTAAGTTGAGCCTGTTAGTTTTGTTCCGATATCCTACAACTGAGCTTGGCTGAAATGCATTTATTGGTAGGACGCCTAAAATATGTGTATGTAAGTTGTATAATTCAAACGATAGTGGCACGAAATCGTGAAATGATCTAGAGAAACACTTGGATTGAGTGTTGGTTTCGGTTTGAGGACGAACCTTGTTTTGAGTGGTATATTATGTAATGTCCCGCTCCGCACGGTGCATTTCGATGAGTCGTTGGCTCGAAGTGTTGCGTTGACCCGATGAAGTATCGATGCAAATCGATGCACGAGTTACGTTGGCCGAAAGAAAGTTTCAAGTCGAATCAAATATACTAATTGAAGCGACACAAGGCATAAGTCTGATTCGAAAAAATATTGACTTTAGTTGATTTCGTATGCAGGCTACGTTTTTACGCTGGATTATAAGAGGTTGATATTTTGCCTTATTCGAAATGATGTCCGCAAAACCAAATCTTCGCCTTACAACGGATTGTGGCATGGGCACGGTAAGCCGAATCGGTCGAGTAGTTTAACAGAACATGAAGTGTTCGAATGGCTAAGTCAAAAGAGTTGGTCGTGCAACAAAGTTATGAAATCGAGCTGTATCGGCTCGACGAAACGACAAGGCGTATTGGCTTAAGGTGGGTGGATTCTTGACCTTTCTCCCTACTCCTTCATGCCTAATAAAATGTATCCTTGTATGCGTGTGTTGCTATCGAGTTAACGAGCATGGCTCGAATCGAGTAAAGGTCTTAGTGTATATCGAACATTAAGATAGAACATTGAACAAGCAACAATTGAGGCAACGTGCACCAAGTGCACGGGTCGCGGTAGAATCTTGATGGTAGAACATTGAAAGGCAAACTTGAGATGTGCACCAAGTGCACGACTCAGAGAACATCAAACTATAGGCTTAGAACATTGAATATGGCGTTGAGCGTGCATCTATGCACAAAAACTATGCGAATGACCGAGTATGAGTAAGGCACAAATCGTGGTGCAACACTATGGAATTGTCGGACATCGAAGGGTATGCTTCGCCCGCGAATCATGAAGTTGTGGCACAATTGTCGCGGAACTGCTATTATACGAATAACGTGAGGACCGTTGGACGAGTAGATGTTGCGTTGGGGCATCGTGCATCAATATGTGTTGTGGCATAATGCCGATGGAAATAGAGATAGGCGAACATGTTTGGTTGTATGAAACTCAAAAGTGTATTGCATGGTCAATGGACTCGGATGGCCCGTGCACGGGCGCGGCTTCCCTCGAACGATTACAACCGGGGCACCGGAACCGTTCGGCATAGGAGGGAATTATGTTTGGTATTTATGGTGCACTTCATTAGGACTGTTGCGACCGACCAATGTTATGATAAGCTATGATATCAGTAAGTTTGGGATCCTTTGGATACTGGACTAGCAATCCGTACTAGAGCGATCGTCTGCTTACACGTTGAGATAACAAGTCTATTACAGTGCGGAACACCGTAACCTTCATAGAGATAGGACCGGTAGGCTGAGAAGAGAATCGGGTGCAGACACAAAGCCTGCTACCTTTATGATTATGCTTAAGTTGATCTATTGGTTGCATGATTATGATTGACTTGTAGGCTTGGATATACGGGACGGAGATGGGCACAACCACTATGTTTATGAATTCAAGTGGCTAACAATATTTGTCGCAGAGACACGAGATTGGACACATTTATGTTTCCATTTATGCTCATAACATGTTTTACTGCTTAAGCTTGCCATGAAATTGATCCTAAGGCTAAATAGAAAGATCACCAATAAAATCTGCATGTTTCTCTAAATTTACTTAGTGTTGGTTTATGTGAGTGGGTCTTGATCAGTACAGCGAGGATGAAAGTACTAATCTTCCACTAGTTTGCCTGCAGGTTCAGGAAATAGATTTGATCGTGGCGGAGCTTCGCTTGGATGCGTTGAGGCATGGAGTTCCTTAGCGTTTCGAGGCGTACGACCGCACTGGGTTCGACATGCAACATGAAAATGTTCGACCGAGAGTCTTTGGATGTGCTAATAAAAGACATGATGTATGGAACAAGATCCTTTGTGAGCTAGAGAGATCATGAGCGTTGTAGCCTATTGGCATTTTCAGTTGGGCTATTCAGTGCCCTTGTAATCTTCAGTTCATTTATCAAATAAAGAGATTCTTATTGTATACTCTGTGTCCTTCCGCTGCTTATGCTATCAATTTGAGATAAACTTTCGTGAACCTGTTATCTTGCCTTGCACGAGCGCAACTCCAGGCTCATGTGGCATCACGCCCCAGCGAGGACGATGATTCGGGTAAAATCTAGCAAGTACGAGCAATTTTCTGAGGTCGGGACGTGACAAGTTGGTATCAAAGCAGTTCCATCCTTTAGACCGTTAGCGAATCTGTTTGACCCTCAGTTGCTTCTGTTATCGAAATCAATCGGCCCTAAGTTGTTTCCACAATCGCATGGCTATTGATCTGCTCGATGCCACACTGGATGTTCCATACAATAAGTCTAAATACTTGTGTGTGTCTTGCTGCTTACGTTTGAAAATTTACTTGATGTCGTCGAACAATGTTGCGAGATGTTGGTTGCACCAAGTGCAACAAATTGTATAATATTGGTTGCACGAAGTGCAACGAGTTACAAAATATTGGTTGTCCAAAGTGCAATGAGTTACGAGTCATTGGTTGCACGAAGTACAACGAATATAGGAATGTTGGTTGCACGAAGTGCAATGAGACACGTGTTGTTGGTCGCACGAAGTGCGAAGAGTTATATGTTGTTGGTTGCACGGAGTGCAGCAAGTCCTGAGCCGTTCGTTGCATCAGTGCAACGAGTCGATATGTAGGATGATACGTGTTATATGGCTATGCAAGTGGATAGCGATATGTTGAACGGGTTTAAGTAATGGCTTTGAGTAACGAGAAAAAATTGTTGTACGAGTTGCAACAAATGGGATTGAGAAATCGTGGATGCGATAGTAGTGAGTCGAGTTGGTCCTAAGTCGAGCTCGAGTAGACGAATATGTAAGTCGGCCGAGTTGTGTCGAGCTTCAAAGTAGGTAAACAGATGTGTTGGCCGAATGTTGAGTTGAGCTTTGAATAAGCAAATGTTGCATAAGTGATCGGTATGATCATCGAGGCACGGTTAGATCGGAATAGATGTCGGAAGAAACGGTTAGTACGTTGCTAGAGAAATAACCTGATTTCTGAGTGGTATATGCCATGCCTCATATGCGATCAGTACATCGGAGTATTTGTGTCGATGGAGATAGGCTCAAATTTTGAGTGGTATATGCAATACCACTTAGCGATAGGTATGTCAAACTATTTGACGATTGAAATAGATTGCATCGAGACGATGGTGTCGATTGCGATAAGTTTGTCCGCAACGAACGGGATAGTATCGAGACTCGAGTAGGAATTGTTCGATATAAGTCGATGCAAGAATGCTTTGATGAATTACGTTAGTACGATCAGGCGCAGACTCGCATCTATGAATGATGAGTCGAATGAGAATTCGTTGAGTGTAAGCTGAACGATAGGCTGGGAATATCGAGGGGAATAAGCATTGAAGAAATAATTGACTCGATCGAATTAAGTTGAGTTAATGGGAAGACTTGTTCAAAACAAGTTGGGTAGATACGAAGAATCATACGAACGAATTTAGGTTAGTACAAAAAGTCGGTAGCATGATTTGGAAGTGCGATTGCGAATACGAGAATGGATATAAGGAATTGAAAAATCGTATCACTCGGTGATGATAGTTAGCTACAACATGAGGGATCTTGATGCGTGCGAGACGTGATTCATATTCGAGTTCAGATAATAACAGTGATTGCAATAAATTAGAGTTTACAAGAAAGGAAGATGTTCAGGCTATGCACATCGACGACGATATTTAGGTGTATCAGAGACGTTGTGCAATAATTCGAAGATACTCTGATCGAATGAACAAAAATTATGTTGAGCATTGTTGTTGGATGAATAAGATGCAAGTTAAGTTGATGTCAGTTAGGATGATAACGGTGAATACAAAGAATAGAATTCATGCGAAAGAAAGATAGTGCGTGCCTAAAACGTAAAATGAGTTATGCAAATGTGATTGCTATGTCAACGTACTTGAGGAAGTTGAAATGCGTCGAGAGAATTCGAGAATGGAATCGATATATTACTTGGATGAAAACAAAAGTGTCTTGATTGTTTCGACGATAACCACAACATTGACGTTTTTGTCTTGTGCGAATGCAACTTCAGCCTCACACATGCGTCATGCCGGATTAGGGTGATCATTCCGCGTGAACGCTGGTATGGTGATTCATGCCCAGCGAGGATGGTCGAACTTGCAAGGCGTGGCAAATTGGATTTGACTTGTGGTTTGATGCGAAGGTGAATTCGATGATTGTTGCGATGAGCATAGAGTGTATCGGATATTGACCGTGAGTAGATAGACTCGTACCCGAAGTGAATCAATATTGCTCGGTTAGCGATATTGTTAACCGTAGTGCATGAGTGATTCGAGTGAATGGCGCATTAGTTGCACGGGTGGGCAGACAAATTTTGGATTGATAAATTATGTTGGATTGGATAAAGTCCCATAGGAATTGTCGGGAATTGATTTGGGTCCGAGATAGGATATAGCATGGTTCGTAGTAATTATCCCTCGTTGATGATCTTCAATTATCGAGCGTAGCTTCAGAACAACTGACCCTAGAATACTTGACCGCCAAATCAAGTAAATGTTAAAGTCCCATAGGATGACCCAATGATGTCGCATAAGTGCATCGAGGATAAAACGGTGATATAGTACGTGTTGAAAATAAGTCTAGGCGATCGGATATTGTTACGAGAATTTATGGAACGACCTTCGGCTGGATTGATAGGAATAGACTTTGAGATTGATCGAATAAGTATTCGAGTGGTTTGCTAGTCGATGATCGAATAGATGTTGAGGAACATACTTAGCATATTGATGCAGTAAGATGATTGCAAGAATTCTGCAATGCACGAGAGCGACGAATAGTGGAACGATTTGCCAGTTGCATCAAAAGGTGTGTATGGACTTCATGCGCGTGTGAGATTTGACAGAACTCGAATTGGTTGTGAATGTGTGACGAATTCAAGGCGTATCGGTCGAAAACCACCGTTTCGACCATTTTCCAAAATTGTAAATTTCTTTGTACACTCTCGTCACATCGTGACGAAACTTGCGTCATTAGACTCGTAGTATTTTTTGGTCCTGTGAGCCAAGTTTGATAAGATTCTGAGACAGTTGATCATATTGCCGTTTCCAGAGCCCCACGATCTGATTCAACGGACAATTTTGTGCACGACTCATCGGAATCAAAAATTAGACATACCATCAAATTGGACTCTGAGACATATAGTTTGTTGACTTTAGCGACCATACATTTTGGCACGCATTTCGGTACAAAGCGGGTCCAACGGCAGATATCGTTTTGATCCGAAATTTTTGTTTATGCCCCTGTGTCCAAATTGGACTTATGGGTAGTCGATCTTAGCCATTTTTCTTATTTTAGGAACATTGGTGATGTTTATTTCAACATCCGGAGACTTCCATGAAGATCCCATCGTTGTTGCTTCTACTGATTTGACGTATTCGCCTTCCAGACATCGTCAAACCCTCGCACCACCTTTAGGCAAGTATACCTTGTTGTTATATTCTGAGTATTTATTTTATTTCTATTATTTATTTATTTGTTATTTATTTATTTGTTATTTATTTTTATATGTTAAACTGTGCGTCCAAGTCATACTTGGGTACGAGCGACTAAGTTAGTCATTTTCTTTGCTTTTCTATATTTTGTGCATGCTTACCTAATTTTAGAGGATCACCCCATTATTGTGAGGTACTAGTATATCTCCTTGGGCCATAATACGTGTACCACGAGTTTTGAGTCTTATGTAGGATAAAATTCGCTTATTCGGCTGGCTACCAGTACGTACGGGACGTGCGACGGTTAAGGTATAACTGATAATAGATATTGCATGATTAGAAGACTTAGCAGTTATTAGAGGTTATATGTGTTGGGGATACAACATAGATAAGCACGGGGTGGGAAGAACAGTTTCTTAACTGCATATTCACAGTAGAATGGTTAGGTGCCATGTTGCATTCATCTTTTATATATTCAATTTATATGGCATATTTTTTGTATCTTGTTACGTCCCTCTGAGGACATGGTGATCTCTCCAGGATTAGACGACCAAGATTACCCTCAGGAGTACGGCTCTGCACTGGATCCTTCATTTTTAGTTGAGCAGGTTTTACCTTTTGAGTTCCAGTGATCTTTCATTTTAGATGGACATGTTTTATTGCTACATTTTTCTTTCACTTTATTTTTTTGAGAGGTCGGACTCCAGTTTATTTTAGTCTCTTTTTATAGTTGTTTAGTAGTGGATTTGTCTCCACCGGGCTATCTATTTGGTTTGACTATTTATTTCATTATATTTTTTATTTGCTTATGTGGATGAGATATAAAACTACCCGAGACTGCCTCTTTCTATGTTTATTTGATTATATTACAGCTTATGTGTGCATTTGAAGATTCCATATATTGGAGTATTCTTCGTATACATATAGCTGACATGTACGTATTCCTAGTCCTTTTGGGACTTGGACGTTACACGAGGAATCGTTATGCGCACATGGAAGAGAAATCGTTATACGACAAACTGGCTTTGTCGAATGGGCGTTGTTCCGTCGCATGGATCAATCCATGATCCTAGGGACCCCAGTTCTATTAGTAAGTCCATAATATTTTATTAGACTAATAAAAGTTACTCTTTTGTAGAGTAATGACGAGGGAAAGTAATTATGATGTTCCCCGAGCATCAGACTCAACCGACCCGATAGAAATGGTAGTAGCCCTCATGGAGGCTTAAAAGAAACAGTTCGAAGCCTAGCAGAAATAGGATGAGGCTCGAAGCATAGCACAATAGAAGCAACTAGATACGTTGTCCCAAATGGTAACTACGCTTGCTGCCAACAATAGACCACTGCGGCAACTACAATTGCAGCGGCAACCGCAACAGGCACTCATGATAATTGGGCTCGTGGAAGCTGGAACCCCAACATGCACACAAGAAGTCAACATTCTAACCTTCAGAGTCCTTGAATGCAAAGAATTCGAGGGTAGGACATCACCAGATAAGCTAATGTACTGGCTCAAGAAGATGGAGCATTTGTTCGCATTCGTGGGAGATCCGAGTAGCAAAAAGGTGGTGTGTGCAGCCTTGCAGCTACGGCTGCGAGTAGATGACTGGTGGGAAGTAAAGAAAAATAGAACTCAGTGCAAAGACTCTGGACGGAATGATCACTTGGAACATATTCAAGCAAGCATTCCTAGAGCAATATCTTCCTCCTGCAATATATCAGAAGAAGGAAGACGAGTTCATGGGATTAAAGCAAAGAAGCATGTTCGTTGAGTACTATGTGTAGGAATTCTCCAAACTTGTAACGTTTGATGGCTCGATGAGACCAAATGAGAGGGCTCGCATGAATCGATCTATAAAAGATTTGAATGATAACATCAGGAGGGACTTTCTGAATCGAGAATGCAAGCCGTATACAAGGCCTTTGAGCGACGGTACAAAAAGAATAATTTAGCCTGGGAAACGCTCCAGTAAAAGTTGAGGCTAGTCACAACCAATCTGAAAGATACCATAATGGGGAAAAGAAGACTGAGGAAAAGCAAGATCATAGGCCAGAGTGCAATTTCTGCAGTAAAAGAGGACATACAAGGAAGAAATGCCATATTGCTAATGGAGAATGTTTCAACTGTGGCCAGAAGGGTCATCTATCTCGAAACTGTCAGAATAAGAGACCTACACTACAGAATCGCGGTAATGATGCAAGGTGTGAACAGAATCAGTACCCTGCATCACTGTAAGACAATCGGCACAATAAGCAGCTGAGGAGTTATAAAATACTCACAGTCGAGCGAGAGCAAGGTCTCGACGGGGGTGAGTATATTCTTTAAGTTTTAAGGATAAAACTTTTTCTTAGTGGGATATTATGTAGTGCCTCGCTCCTCGCGATTAACTATATAATACTGTGACTTGTTGCCTCAGTCTTGACTGAGTGTTGAGGAAACCTTGCCGGTACCGATTGATCACGGACGAAATGTAATAAATCTTTTCGAATCATGGTTCAGCTTCTATTGAAATGAGTCCAAGAGTTTTCTTAAGATGTTTTCGCTGCTTAATTTTGATGAATGTGTCTTCGTGTTAGTTTTTGATGATTTGTTTCATTGTTCGTTTTCGTCGCATTTTGCATTCATTCTAAATATTGAGAGAAATAAATCGAAGTATGCTAATCAAATGTTGGTGCAAATGTATGACGCTTAGGCGAGAGGTAATCGTTGCGTGAAGCCCTCCTCTTGAATAAGATTCATCTCGGTAAGCTACTTTGACCGAGCAATCATTTATCTTTACGCCTTAACAAAAAATCTCTAGTCCACTCTTTTGTTGCGTCTATATGATCAGCGATCCGTAACAACAAAAGATAAGATTAAAAAAAATGAATTCACATGTTAAACCATAGAACTATTGCTTACTTGTTCTGAATGAATGATTACATGTTTGCTTTATAGTATACTGCTCAAAGAGAATCTATAGAAAACCTTAATTGGTTTGAAATCGATCGATATGAAAGTAAAAGAACTATAACCCTATCAAAGAGAAATAATCATAAACATATGATTGTTTTTAATTATCGCATGAAATGCTTTTATCTAATATAGTGCATATCATGCATCGGTCTCGGATAACTTGTACACAAGCTATAGTCTCTCGATTGATTCCTAGGGCACAAGACTCGCTCGGCCTAGGAGGGATTGGACACCCTAAGGCTAGAAGTCCACATGATTATGGGGGTGATACATCTATCGATGAGATGGACTTGTATGTCCCAACTGCTGATCATGGAAAATGGTCGATGGACCACCATATAGTTAGGTTTCATGCATATAATAAGATTATTGTAACCCTAACACTGAATGCAGAAATGGAACGTAAGTTTTGATTCATATAAACAAGTTGTGCTAATCCTTGTCTTGTGCATGGATGAATCATTGACTGTGGGTAAATGTCACTGTATAAGTGATGAATTACTGTTTGTGTTTCTTATTATAAATTGTTAACAAGAAACTAGACTAGTAGAAAGATCACTAATAATAGACGATAGCTTCACATGTTTACTTAGTGTTAATTTAGATGAGTTCGGTCACGGCCGCTCATCAGTATGTGTTATGTACCGATCCACGTTGTCGACATCATTTCATATACCTAAAGGAAGGTGGATATTGAGATGCGCTAGAAGCTTGTCCAATCCAGTGGAGCATGGTTAGATCTCCTCGAAGCTTTTTTCATTTCAAGTTTGGTAATTTCATTTGAATGTGCCTTTATCTTTTTGTTTTATAAAGGAATATGATGTATGAGTATATTTTCAAAAGATCCAAAAGAAATATGTAAGCCAATTATGACATTTTGAGTCGCAAGCAATATTTTGTAGTCTCGACCAAGTTAAATAAACAAGTTATTTTATTTTCATATCTCTATGTACAATTTTGGTTTTCTACATTCAAAATTTTGTTGTGTGGTTGTTTGTTTAGTCTAATTTGTTGTTATGCAAGTTCTGGCATTGTGCAAGTACAACTTAGACTTGCATGTCATCACGTCCAAATGAGAATGATCGGTTCCACAGAGATCAACATGAGGACGAATGACTTTACGAAACTGGGATGTGTCATTTGTCCCATTTATTCGTTGACCGCCTCCGCCGTCGAGTTCTGCCCTTGAATGACCTCCTAATTCGTTTCTTAGGGGCATCTCAGTAAATTCTCTAAGGTAGGATTCACATGTAGAAATTTAAATAGTACATCATATCCTCTAATACTCTTTGTGCTAAATAAAAAATAGTTGGTCATCGAGATCAAGGTAGCTTTCAATTCAAATCATTGTATGTGAGGATGCGTCTAATTGAAAGACATTTGTGTCAACTTTTTCTTCTTCTTTATAGCACGTGTGGGCTCAGTTAAATCGTGTGTCTCCCTGCACACGATTTTTAGTCGGTCGTCATGTCTTTTGGGACTCTTCGTGCGGATCTTGTCCGTACTGGCTTTTTCATCATCATCTCACACACACGCCTCGCGCACTCCGCGCGCTCCAGAGCCTCACGGGACAGCCGACGTCTTTCGACACCGGCAACTCAACGCCTCGCTTCGCCCATGACGCCGAAGGCGCCCCCGACGTTTTCATGACGCCTACGACAGCCGATGCCGCCCAGCCACTCTATGCGCACGACACCCTTACGACGTCTTCTCGACGCCCTTACGACGCCGTACGACGGGCCATGTGGTCGGTCATCGTTTATACCCGTGTTAGAATTGTGCCGGTTCTCGACCGTCCATGCGACGTCCTAGCCGTTGAGTTTTTATGCACGGACGTCCCATTCTGACCCACGCCAGCTCAGATCGTGATCCTTTTTCATCAGTCCTACGACATTGTGGATGCCCCACATCGCACAGGCGAGGCTCATCATCGCCCACATTTGTGTAACTCGTTATACTTGTTTTCGTAATTGGATTATTTTAGTGTAAGTGAGCTATTACGTGACAGTCTCTTGGTTGTCACAATTTTGTTTTTGTTATAGGTCGCTATTATCCACTGTGTCTCATTGTATATGAAACTTTAGACATTCTCAATTTGAAACTCATAGGTGACAATTGGCATCGCCATAAGCTATTCTGCCACATTTTGATGTTTCTATTATTAGTTGTCTCAGTTCTCTTCCACGAATGCACTAATAGGGGTGAGTATTATTCGATTTTAGACCGAAAACCAATCTAACCGAATCGAAAAAGGGATTCGGTTCGGTTTTAAAAAAAAAGTTTCAATTTGATTTTGGTTTTAAAAATTCTTTATTCGGGACTAGTTTTGGCTTTGGATTTCGATTCAAAACCAAAAATCGAATAAGTCTTATACAATTATGTAAATACTCTCAAATTAGTGCATTTTTGTAATTAAAAATGTGTATATTTTTTAAAATAACAATTCTATGTATTGAAACATAACTTTCATAATTTAACGAATAATTTAACTTTGGACATCACTTTAAAATACAAAATATATGTGTATAATTTTTTTCATTGTAAATATAATTTAACTTTGATTCTAACTTTAAATTTGATTCATTAAAAATTAGAAATATTTCATGCGAATAAACATCGAGACAGTAAGCTCTTTCTCCTAGAATCTCATGTTGCATGCAAATAAGAAATTGACAAAATCAACGTTCACTATTGGAAAGGAAATTTCTGAATAACTCGGTTGTGTTGACACTAGCCAAAGGTCAGCCCTTGATCCGTTGACACCTTGAAAATGTCATCAAGAGAAAGGAAATCTTAAATCATCGTCCATCCTAATAAGGTCAAAAGGAAAAGGAAAAAAAAAAAAAAAAAAACGGTGCGTTATGTGTACAAATGAGGGCTATCTACTAAATGTGGAGAATATCAAATATTGGACCTTGGACCTAGAGAAATTAAACCTAGCTTAGATGGTTATTACATTAGTATTTTTGGAAATATTATATACTTGAATTGGCCCGCTAAGGAATTATAATACCTTATGCTTACCACGGAGAGGGCTCCCCAATAGTCGTCTACGAGACTTTATCATTTGGATTCACTGTCTCCAATTTTAATACACACACACTTCTCCCGCAGTTCGATCCCAAGACCGTCCGTGTAGCCAAAGAAGTTATACCTCTCCTTGCTGACCACAAGAGGTAGCTGCGTTCGATATCAAAATAGATTATTTGGTAGAGATATTTTGACGAAACTACCAGAAGGATTCCTTTTTAGTTAATAGGCATTGTAGCTGGAAATATCGGTTTAGTAGGGCATTTTTTTTGCAGTTCATATTCCGGGTTGAGTTCATCTCTATAGAAACCAGATTTGAGAAATCCATCAACTTTTACGCCTCGTCTGGTTCATGAAAGGGAAATCAATTATCTTGCCTTTTTCATGGGATGGAACAATTAGAATTCATGTCAGATTTTCTTTGTATTTGGTAAAACAAGAAAATCATTCCAGAAAGACCATTTAATTTTCCTTCTAAAGAAAAGAAAAAATATCAATATTCCAATAATATTCTTGCATTTAAAAATAAAAATAACATCATAAAGATTCAAAAATAATGTGTAAAATAGACAATAACACATTTGAGTAGGACTATTCTCGTCCTAAATTTTCGTAATAAATGCTAGAAAAGGAGAAAGAAAAGTCAATTTCATGGTTATGAGAGCAACCATCATTCCCTCTCCTTTATCAATAAAATATTTCTCAAGTTTGTGGCTACCCAACAAAGAAAAAATAAATTTTCTTTCTTAATTCCTTAAATCAGTGAACCAAACAAGTCACTGATGATTCAAATGAACCAGTAACACCACTGACCTGTTAATTGCTTGGTCTTGTTAAGACTCCAACTCCAACTCCCATCTGTCAAACCGCAACATAGAAGATGAAGTCTAGAGCGGAATCAGAAAATGAAAGAAAAATAAGTAAATCATGAAGCAGTTCCAAGCAGCCTTTTTAACATTGTCTATGAACATTTCTGCAAAGCAAAATACCAACCTTGTGTATATATGAAGCTGAATTGGATTTCTGAAAAAGTTGCAATGATCCCTGTCAAATATGTATTCAAATATCAAAACATACACACCTGGTAGACCTGACCAAAAACCAGGCTCAACCTCATGGCATTGAAATTGACCCTGCAACCAACCCTCTTAAAGAAAGAGCTTCTATCGATGATAGCAGATCTGTTGCCCCCAAAATGGATGTCCCGATTCTGTCCCATATCTTATGCATGCAACTTTTGGTATCCATATTATTTAGTTCTTTAAATAATAAAAAATGTGTTGCATGCATAGAAGAGGGCATAATTGGAGCATCCATTTCGGAGACAGCAGATCTGTCCTCTCTATCGATGGAATTCATATATAGTCAAAAGAATCCAACTCAAACATAATGAGCTACTTGTTAGCTGCAAACAGTAGTTGCAGCGTTTCTTCCACTTCAACAGAAAGCTATTCTGCTACCAAACCTTCTGATGTGATGGATAGACAATAATGACAGACTAGAAAGAGAAGTGAATTTGCAGACTTGACTTTGCCTTCATCAAATCAAAATAAGATGAAGTGTCGTATGGTTTTCAATCAAATCTGGCGAATGATAAAAGCCTGAAGTGCGAGAACATTTGAATCAGAAGACTAAGAATGAAGACTTAATACCTGAGCATATGTGGACCTGAAGATTCAAGAGCTGGGACCAGAAAGCAAAACTGGAGACTTCTTGACCACCAGTCCTTGTTCTAATTAGTAAGATTAGCACTATGACTTCAGTCTGCGACGCACGCTGATTAAGACTGACGTGTCTATCAAGAATAAGATTTCAGACTATAAATTTGGATCCAAGCCCCACAGGCATTTATTAAGTAGTAATTGGTGCCAAGTTTGAAAAGAAAAAAAACAAGCCAGTTTTCTTGTTCAATATATGCTAAAGTTTAAAGCTAGGTAGAGGATTATAGAACCACCTCATAATATCTGTCTACAAGGTGCAGCAAACTGGGTAAAGAACTTTTATCGAACAACAAAACAAGAAGTCCTCCAACTGCACCAGTTGAATACAATACAGCTCTGGTAAATGTTGAAAATCGGATCTAACGTAGAAAGAAAATTCATGATAAATCCCCGTCCAATCGTGCATCAGGAAGAATGACAAAATTCTGGAGAGAACTTTTAAGCTACAGCAGCCATGGGGACTGATCGGTAGCAGGTCCTCTTTACTGCCCGGACAATATCATCGACCTGCAAAAGAATTTCAGATGTCTTCGTCAGGAAATTGGCCGTTGCAATTGAATAAACTTGCTCTTAGAGGCGACAGGTTATTCATATAATGACTAATAATTCAAAAATGGTATACAATTCACTTCTTGGTTATCTCAATTTCTTGGTCATGTAGCTGTATGGGATATATATATATATATATATATATATATATATAAATGGGGAAAAATATATATATATTGTATGTTGTAAGATTATTGCATTACTTTTGGAATAAAATTTACCCTTTTTCCAATATATATATATATATATATATATATATATATATATATATATATATATATATTATTATTATTATTATTATTATTATTATTATTATTATTATTATTAGCAAAACACAATCTAACCATCAAGCCAATATTAACTTATGAATTCATTCGGTTGTTTTTACAATAGACTAAAATAAAACCACAAATAACTTTTTTGGACGAAAAACATGAGCTTTTTGATCGGTCATTCTATGTTAGTAGAGACTAAAATTACATGTCTGCTTCCTTTCGCGTAACAAGAAATTTTTTAAGATCTTGTTATTGGATATGTCCTCTAATAAATCTTACTTATATGGATATCAGCTTATCCTATTAACTTGTATTAGCAGAATTTTGCAAAATTACTTTGACCTCTCACTATTTTGTCCATGGTTTGTGTGGATCATCTATGATTATATAGAGAGTAAAGAAAAATTAAGATCTATGACTGACCTGTGGAACAGCCATCCTCTCAAGGTTTGCAGCATAAGGCATGGGAATATCAGCTCCTGCAATCCTCTCCACAGGGGCATCGAGATACTCAAAACTTTTCTCTACCACGGATGTACTGTTTACAGAATCAAGCTATATGTTATTACAAAGAAATATAAAAAAAAACTGCGTGGTAGGTACTGTCGAAGAAGCTTACCAGATTTCAGCTCCTACACCATGCTGTGGAAGACCTTCCTCGAGAGTCACCAGTCTGTTTGTTTTCCTAACAGAGTCATTGATTGTGGCTCTGTCCAGTGGCCTGATGGAACGAAGATTTATAACCTGTAAAATTAACTTAAGATGCTCAAGGATGACATGAGAGAATATTTCTTCTTCTATTTGTTAAGATTAATGATGATTTACCTCGACACTGATTCCTTCTTTTGAAAGTATTTCTGCAGCCTGAAACATATTTGCAGAGAAATTAGACATACAAATAACAAATAGAGAACAAAGTCTATGTGATCTACAAATTATAGAAATTAACATATCACAAGCTATTCTACAGAACTTGCCATCAAATAACCATGTGTCTTATCAAGTTCAGGTTGCATAATCAGTCTTAACCAATGTTACCCTAATCGTGGTTTGCTTAAGAGAAGGTTATATGTGCACACACATATATACCAAATAATTCATGCAAAAATATGGTTTATTTTGATATTAATTGATTTATCGTTTACTTTGTTTGATTGATATACAGATAGACTGGATTGCCACCTCTGGTGATCAGAATCAAGAACCCACTGTGTTTGGGCCTAGGGGTTGTGGTTTCAGTGGGGCAGGTAGTGGGGACATGGTAACATACTGGTCATGGCCGCGATCCAAGTCGACATGATGTTGGCAAACCAGTCACTTCCAGACCTCTCTAGCTGGCATTTGGCATTGGTCCTAAATCATGTCCAAAAATCAGTTGGAACCCAACTGAAAATGTGAAGAGTGGTTAAACCTCCCCGCTTAATGGGGTTACAACTTCTACTTATTTATTTATTTATACTTATTAGTCCTTTATACTAAAAGTTTTCGAGGAAAAACTCTTACTTTTGTGATACTTCCAACATCAAAATTTGATCCTTTACCCTATTCTTGTTTCTTATTTGTTCCACAAATATCTTAACTAGTGATTGAATTGGTCCATGTAACCTACGAATGGTTGCTTGATCACCATGTGTTCACAAACAACATCAGCAAGGTACTCAAAACTTGTTTTGGTACCCAAAATTGAAACAACTTCACATGTTTAACTTCCTTGAAGGGGAAAAAAATATAGGAACATCCTATTGCCAAAAAATTTCAAGGTACTCAGTTCGTGCTACCCAACCAGAATGGTATGATGCAAATGACAGTAGGAAACTTAACAAGCAATTGAAGCCCATGCAACCTACACATTGTTGCTTGATCATCATTGGTTCACAAACATCAAGGTCATCTAAGGTAAACTAAACTTGTTTTGATACCCAAATTGATAAAAAAAAAAATTGCATGAACTTCTTGAAAGAAGGGAAAAAAACTTCCCATCCTCATATCTTCCAAAGATATTCAGTTGGTTGTTCCTTCCCAATTAGAAGGCCTGCAAGGGCATGTTGCAGCAATGTGAAAGTTAATGAGTTATTATAAAATGGAGCTAAATGTAAATTGCTCAATGGCATAAGCATACTCTAGCTGGTGACATGTTAAGTAGGTTTCCGTTCAGGTTTAAAAGCATGAACTCATTTAAGTTATTTATATAATTTAAATCTTAGGTGGCCTGTAAACTTCAAACCCAAAAGCAGATAACCTTCTACATTACAAGAAAACCAGGTTTTATGTGTACACCTGAATATCTGATCATACACCCAACATCCTAACGCTAAGGAACCATGAGCCCAGGAGAGACTGGAAAGCATTAGTTGTTTCTCCTTCACTTTCGGACTGCTCCTTCCTCCTACAAATGCTTAAGTTCTTCAGGGATGTGGGATGGAGGGAAGAACCAAGGTAAGCTACCTACTATACCTCTCTGATAATCTTCTTTTCCTCTAACCTTGTTTCTTCTTTTTTTATGCTTTTGGGTTAAGGTTTTTTATAGATTCAGTACACTCTTGGTAATTAAGGTATAGTCAACTGATTGGTATGGTATAATGCTTAATGTGGTCCTATTCATAGTTTTAATTACTTTACAGACTTAACCGTTCCGGTGATCAATTTGCTTGCTGGACCACGACGAAGTTCTTGAGCAGGTTCTGGACCAGCTCTGGCCACGGCCAAATTTTATCCTTTGGGGTTTGTAAAATAGAATAATTGGATGATTCACTATAGAAGAGAGATTACATATATATAGCAGAGGACTAGCGTCTTATTCTCTACCCGACGTGGGACTAAGCCCAATAGAATAATATATTAATACTTAATACCCTCCCTCAAGCTGGAGTATCGATATTCTGCTTCTGAACTTGATCGTGAGACCACACTATGCTTCTTGCTCTTCCACGATACTAAGTTTCTACCAATGAATACTGAGAAGCCGGATGTAGACCGTCAGTGTTCTAAAACTCGGCCTAGGCGGCCGCCTAGGCTCTAGGCGGCCGCCGGCCGCACCGGAAAGGCCCTAAGCGGCCTGCCTAGGCGTTGGGCGGGCCTAGGCGCTCCTAGGTGGCCCTAGGCGCCCCAACTTTAAAATTTCAAAAAATCAAAAAATCAAAAAATCAAAACAAAAAAAAACTTACGACGGTGGACCGGTGGTGGTGGTGGTGGCTCTGGTGCTGCTGTTGCTGCTGACGGCGGTGGTGGTCATCGTGGTGGTGGTGCCGTGGTGGTGGTGGTGCCATGGTGCTGGTGGAGGCGGTGGTGATTTGGTGGTGATGTGGTGGTGGAGCAGGGAGGGGAGGGGAGGGGAGGAGGGAGGAGAGGCGTGAGGAGAGGAGTGGGGAGGAGTGAGGAAAGGAAAAGAATGAAAAGGAAAAGGATAGGAGGAGGAAAGCAACTGACAGGAGAGGAGGGGAGGAGGAAAGAAAAAAAATTGAAATAGACTTGTAATGCTCGAACAGTGGACCTCTCCACTACCACTTGCATTCTTAAACCCCGCCAAGCTAACCAACTTCTCAAGAGCAAGTTTTATATATATATATATATATATATATATATATATATATATATGTTATGTCCATATATATATATAAATAAATAAAAAACAGTTCGGCGCCCTAGGCGCTAGGCAGTCCCTTGACGCACCGTCTCCGCGTAGCGAAATTTAGAACATTGTAGACCGTCTATCAATAAGATTTTTACCCAGTCTGCATCTGTAAAACACTCAAGATGAGTATGCTCCTGATTTTTCATTCAAATTCCTTTTCCCAGATCCTGAGTTAGCGCAAGATTCTGAGAACTACATGTCAATGTAGAATTCGTGGAGAAGACATAAGTCTACTCGCGACACGACAAAAAAATGTTTGGACGAGTCATTACCGTCAAATAATTGAGTTTTTCAACCACTCGACCATACTGATCCGGATTGGTCATCAGTATCCCTTCATCGGGGAATAACTTTACCCCTGGATCCATGGACGAGGCTGCTCCCTTAGCTTGCATCATTCCTGCATGGTTATGATGCCTAGCACATACTTCCTCTAAGATATTACGATATCCTACTTACCCCGTGAGACTTTAATGTCCAAGAAATACTTCAATAACCTCATATCCTTGGTCTAAAATTGTTCATCCAGAAACTTCTTCAACCCTACAATACCTTGGTTGTCATCTTCTATAATCTATGTTTTACTGGGCGCTAGGTGAGACGAGACGACAAACCACCCGCCTCACCTAGGCACGCCTAGGTCCCGCCCAGGATCCGCTACTTTAAATCAAAATATTGTACAATTATGCATACAACAAATATGTAGTATAACTAATAAGCAACAAGCAATAAGCATAAAAGTAATATAAAAAGCAACAAATATGAAATAACCAATATTCAATCAAGGTTGTTAAAGGCGCAAGGCGCACTCAAGGCGCAAAGGGTCCATATCGCCCGAGGCGCAAGGCGCACTTAAGGCGCACGTCCGAGCGATGCAAGACGCATATATATATTTTTTTTTTGGAAAAAGGTAAATTTTATTCCAAATGAAAAGTCATACTCATACAACATACATCCTGAGTGGGACTCCCACTCAGCACTCATACATTCTCCATAGCATTTACATCAAACTCAATGTTATGAAGAATGCCAACCGGAGGTGTGACTAGTCCCTCAAAGATACGGCGGTTTCGCTCCCGCCAAACATGCCAAACCGAAGCCGCCAAACGAACTCTAGCCGTGCGGAACCAGTCCTGACCTCGACCCCTGCTACCTCGTATCACCGGGATGATATCCCCAATGTTTTTACCAGAGGCGCACACTCCCAATACCCGGCTCTGCTCCGACCAAATCTGCCATGCCAAAGTGCACTAAAAAAATAGATGTCTAATAGACTCAGGCGCAGAGGAACAGAGCACACATATGGGATTCGGCACTGCCACTCCAAATGAACTCAGGCGATCCCTCGTTAAGAGGCGACCCAGAAGAAGCTTATAGACACACAGCTGCATCTTCCTGGCCAGACCCTTACACCAGACAAACTCATAATCCGGACTCATAGGAAAAGTGTGCCGGATTAGATTGTAGCAACTACGGAACTGGAACTCCCCCGATCCCAAAGATGCTCCAGGCGGCTCCCAGATCCATCGATCTGCAGGCAAAGCCGGATCAATGGCAGTAGACATAATGATCCCTCCCAGCTCCTCAGTGTATCGATAAGATTCCGGCCTCCACACTCCATCTCGTAAGATCCGGCTGCACTTCAGACCTCGCCTGTCCTCCGTGTGAGTCGCGGATCCCCTGATGTCTAACAAGGACCGCCTATCAATCCATGGGTCCCTCCAGAGATCCGTGCCCGACCCATCCCTCATGACCCTCCGGATAGCAGTCTTGAGCACAACCCTATGTCTTAGGACAGTCTTGAACGTGACAGAATGGTTGTTATCAGGGGCACACGTCCAAAAGTTGCCCTGCTTCACATATCTGCTGTGCATCCAGTCCGCCCACAGAGACCCCCTGCTAATGAAACTCCAGGCCAACTTGAGCGCCGAGGCCTCCCTGATCTCCAGCAACGGCCTTAGTCCCACACCACCCTCCTTCCTGGGACGACAAAGCTGCTCCCACGAGACCGCATGCATACCCCCCTTCCAAAGGAAATCAGCACAAAGACGCTCCACTCGCCGAATAGTAGCCACCGGAAGAAGGATGGACTGGAGCCAAAAGTGTGCCACGGCCGAGACCACATATCTGATCAGCTCTATGCGTCCGCCAAAAGACAGGCCGGCGGCTTGCCAGCCTTCTACTCTCCTCTGGACATACTCAACCAGGCCCTGGCAGTCCTGATCACGTGCATACTTGACGGTGAGGGGTACACCTAAATAACGCACCGGAAGCTCACTTCTCGCGATACCCAGGGCATCAGCCCGCTCCTCCTTCTGGGAACATCGGAAACTGAAGTATACCCGACTCTTATCCCTGTTCAGCTGGAGACCCGAGAAGGACTTAAGATCTTCCATAATACCCGCAAGCGTCTGCATCCCCCTCATCGAAGGCTGGATGAAGACCAGTAGATCATCAGCATAAATAAGGTGCGTGACTGGCGGGTCCATCCTCCGAAACAAAGGCACCAACCGACCATGGTGAACTTCCAGGTCCATCAGACAAGTAAAGTATTCCATCACAATCGTGAACAGGTAAGGGGACAGTGGGTCACCTTGCCTCAGCCCACGGTTGCTCTGGAAATATCCGTAAGGAACGCCCTGGATGAGGACAGAAAAAGTAGGGGTCGAGATGCACTCCCTGACCATCGCAACCCAGTGATCCGCGAACCCCATGGCAGACATCAGATGACAAAGGAAGTCACGATTGACCATGTCATATGCCTTCCTCAGGTACAATTTCACACAAGCTTTCTCCCCACCCGGTCTGCTAAATCCCCTTACCATCTCATGCGCCAGGAGGCTATGCTCTGCAATCGACCTCCCCTTGATGAACACAGCCTGGTTAGAGGAAATCAAGCCCTGCATGATATGCTCCATCCGTCGGCACATAAGATGCGTAATTATCTTGTAAAGATAATTACAACAAGCAATAGGTCTGAAATCAGTCAAAGCAGTAGCACCCTCCTTCTTAGGCACCAAAGTCAGGAAAGTGTGATTCAGTTCCTTCAGAAGCTTCCCATTAGTGAAGAACTCCTGAACCACTTCCAGAACCTGCATCTTCAAAGTATCCCAATGGCGTTTGAAGAAACCACTGCTGAAGCCATCTGGCCCAGGGGCCTTGTTGGGGTCCGCCCCCTTGACAATGGACTCCACCTCCTCCAAAGTGACAGGGGCAAGAAGGATGCTATTCCCGAATGGAGTCACCAAGCGCTTCGTAACAACCTCTGGAAATACGGACAGATAGTCAGTCTGAAAATATAAATCTGTATAGTACCTGACAGCCTCGCCCTGAATCTCAGCCGGCGTCCCCACCAGAGTGCCATCCGCATCAAGCAGCTGGGAAATGTGATTCCGATTCTGTCTAGTCCGGATAACGTCATAGAAGAACTTAGAACACCGGTCCCCTTCCTTCAGCCAGGAACATTTAGCTCGCTGGGCCGAGCTAATTTCCTTCTGCAGCCTCAGGATGTTAACTTCTCCGATCAGCTCCTTCTCTCTAGCCGTCAGATCTCCATTAAGCATGTCAGCTTGCATATCCTGCTGAACGGATCTCAACTCAGCCTCCTTATCTTCGAGTGTAGTCTTGGGCAACCCCTGCAACCAACTCCTGAGAGCCCTCTTCGTGGTTTTGAGACGACGAACCAATCGGAATTGAGCCGTCCCCTCCTGACCACTAGACAAACCCTCTGCGACAGCCTCCATGTAGCCGTCCGAAAGATACCAACTATTGTTATACCTGAACGGACGAGACTTCCCAAGAGACCGAGCAGATAAACCAACTCTGATGGGGGAGTGATCACTCGTCCCAGCTGCCAGACCCTCCGCCGAAGAATTGGGAAAGTGACGGAACCACTCCCCGTTGCCTAGCGCCCGATCAAGCTGACAAGCAACCCTGTTGAGAATCGCTTTGTTGTGCCAAGTCCAGATGAAGCCTGATCGAGCCAGCTCCCTCAGCCCCGCAAGCAGGAGGCATCTCTGAAAATCATAGAGGATAGGATCAGGGACCGGCCGACCATCCAGCTTCTCCCCTCGATGCAGTAGAGCGTTGAAGTCCCCAACCAGAAGCAAAGGGAGACATGACGACTCAGCAGCATCAGAAACCCTAGAGATGTCCCTCCAAAGTGACTCCCTTCTCCTCCTGTCATTGTGACCGTAGACCGCCCCCAGTAAGAACCGGAAGCCACCCTTGTTCACGAAGGAGATGGCGATCAACTGCTCCGTCATCAAGATCAAGTCACCATCCCAGCACGTCGAGTTCCAACGAACCCAAATCCTGGCCATGTTACACAGGGCCAGATTATGCAGCTGGGCCCAATGAGGAGGGGTTCGCCGAGTAAGGGTCTTTTCCCCTTTGATTTTGGATTCTAAAATAACAGAAATGTCACACTTCTCTCTGTGGAGCACCCCACAAATCTCTCTCCACCTCCCAATCGAACACGCCCCCCTCACATTCCAGGCGATAATGGCCATTAATTAATAAGAGGTGGGGTCCCCTGGGAAACTCCCGGAACAGCACCTGGGGAAGGAGCCGCATCCGTCGCTAAAGGATCCTCTACCATATCAGTCGGACCCATCTGAGGAGGAACTACCTGAGATACCACTAACGCCCAGGTAGGATTGTCAACACATACCACCTCCACTCTGTCTGTAGTACCTCCCTCCATCATGGAGGGGCCATCCCGCAGCAGTCCGACCGCACGCCTCTTCCTGCAATAAACCTGCCCTCCCGCCGAACCACCCTCCCCTCGTGTCTCCTCCTGCGTAGCTGTCATGCTTCTGGTAACTATACTACTCGGCTTCTGACCAGTGGAAACCACCCCTCCCGCAGTGGATACAACGAGGCTCAGCCCGGCATCACTCCCCTGGTTAGCAACCTCCTCCTCCACGACCACCTCTCCGCTCCCAACTCTGCAGTCCATATCACATGGTGCTTCAGGAACGTCACTCGGCGGGGTACTAGGCTCCACCGGGGGGCCAGCCTCTAAGCAAGCGCTGGCCAGATGTCCAAAACAGGAACAGCGTGAACAGGTAGGCGGAACCCATTCATACTCCACCTTCTGTGTAAGCACCTCCCCAGAGGGGAGCTCAAACTCTACCATCTTCGGGAGCTCCCCCCCTGCCCGAATCTCCACAAAAATTCTCGCGTACATCAATCGCGTCCGAAAGGTGGTAGCATCATCCGCCTTAATCGGGGTACCCACCAGGCTAGCAAGACGCATCAACAGGGGGATACTCCAAAACCCTACCGGGAGTTCGGGGAATCGGATCCATACCGGGATGGCATTCAGAACTTCCCTCTCGCATCGCAGCTCTGGGGTCCACTCCTTGAGAATGATCAGTCTGCCGTCAAACGTCCAGGGGCCGCCTTGGAGGATCCTAGCGACATCCTCCGCCAGCCCGAACTTCACATAATAGAAGCCGTTTTCTCGAGAAAAGAACTCCATACTCCCCTTAGGCTTCCAGACCCGCGCTGCATAACCCCGGATCTGCCCGTAGAAGGGCTTGTTGCCCAAGACATACAAGACGAGAGTATTTTCCCAGTAAGTTGTCACCTGCTGGATCTCCTCCGCAGGAAACACCGCCCGGTAACCGTTCCCAACCTTGATCGGCGGGACGTACTCCATCGAGGAGGGAGATTTCTGTCCCACCAGTTTGCAGATCTCGGCCCAGGACCGTCCAGCAGGCCGAGGGACAGTGACCGGCCGGGAAGTCCCAGATCCCTGAACATCCACATCTACCATCTTACTCTTCCCCTTGTCCGCCGCAGTCGCCTTAGGCCGCCAACCCATCGGTCCCCCAGCAGTCACCTCCGGACCCCGGCTCGGCCGAGTCCCTGTCCCGAGCTGGCGACTCACGGGATGACGAACCCTAACCTGGCCCTGTCCAACCCCCATCCTTCCTCCGGTCTTCGCCACGCGACGGCGCGTAACCGTCGTCCATCCACCACCCTCCGTTTGGCTCCCCGTGGATCCGGACCCCGCTCCGAATTCAAAATTCGGATCTATGGCACTCGAATCCCTCCCCGGAAAGCCCGAGACCCTCCCCGTAGAACCCGATCCCCGCCCTCCACCGTGGGAAGTCGCCCCCACCCCAGGAGGGGCCGCCCCCCCCCCCCAGCACTGCCGCCTCCCCCCCCCCCCCCGCGCGCCTGGGGGGTGCTGCCGCGCGCGCCCGCGCTTGGGGGTCCGCCTGACCCCCCCGAGACTGCTCCCGCCCCCCCCCCCCCACATCGCCGGGGGGGAGGTCGCCGGACGAGGCCGAGCCCCTCCCGCCGCCGGCCAGGGGGTCCGGCGGCCGCGGGGGCCGTACGTGAGCGAACCCTAGGTCGCCAGCCTCTCCCGCTCGTGAACCCATTATCTATATATATATCAAAACGCATATATATATATATATATATATATATATATATATATATATATATATATATATATATATAAGGGGAGATCAGGCAAGTACAGATCACTCCTGATGTACTGTCTGACGTCTGGATTTGGGCCCCTCCCGGCTACACGGAGGGTGCTGGGGAGTTCAGATTTAGCAGCTGCTACGATCTTGTTCGTTCCCACTTCGACAAGATCGAGGAGTATGACTTTATATGGGGGAAGGGCCTTGCCAGAAAGATGCAATTGTCTGCATATAAACTGGTGCTAGGCCGGTTGCTTACTAGGGACAGACTGCTTCGGTTCGGGGTCCCTGTCCCTGACCCTACGTGTGTTTTGTGTGAGGCAGAGAATGAATCCATTGGGCACCTGTTCTTTCAGTGCCAAGTGGCGTGGAGCATCTGGGCAGAGCAGAGCCGGAGATACTTGGGAGGGGTTGGAAGGGAGCGTGACTTCAGAGAAATCCTTCAGTGGATTGGAGATGGCAGGGGCCGGGGGCAGAGCTGGGCCAGACGTGCTAGATTGAGGCTTGCTGCATCAGTTTGGCATGTCTGGAGGGAGAGGAACCGGCGCATTTATGAGGGACTGTCCACCCCACTGGTGGGCATCCTTCATAACATTGAGTCGGATGTACTAGTAATGTCCCCCTGAGTTGGGATTGTATCTCTATGTTGTAACCTTATTGCGATGATTGTGGAATAAAATTTACCCTTTTTCCAAAATATATATATATATATATATATATATATATATATATATATATATATATATATATATATATATTGGAAAAAGGGTAAATTTTATTCCAAAATCAGTCAATACTCATACAACATACAGACAGGATGGTCGCCCACCCGTCAGTCGACCATTTTTTTACATCAAACTCCAAATTATGGAGTATACCAACCGGAGGGGTGATAAATCCCTCGAAAATGTGCCGATTCCTCTCCCGCCAAACATGCCAGACGGCGGCAGCTAGCCGAATCCTAGCCGTCTTGAACCATATCATGCCTCGCCCTCTGCAATCTCGAATGCCCGTGATAATAGCTCCAATCGACCTTCCAGAGATACCTCCGTCCAGCATATGATTTTGCTCAGACCATATAACCCATACAATTCCACAGTCAAAAAATAGATGGGTCATCGATTCCTCCTCCAAATCACAGAGTGCACACTTCGGATTGGGGACCTGGATCCCAAAAGAGATGAGTCTGTTCCTTGTCAAAAGACGTCCAAGGAGCAGGCGATACATACATAGCTGCATTTTCCTGGCCAGATCCTTGCACCAAATGAAGTCATAGTCACCAATTTGTGGATTGGCACTACGCATTAGGTTGTAGCCACTCTGGAAGGTGAACTCCCTCGAAGTAGTACCTCCAGTCACACCATGCGGGTCCCAGACCCATATATCCTCAGGCTGGGAAGGGTCAATCTCGACCCCGCGAATAATCTCACTAAGCACCTCAGTATGGCGGTATGACTCCGGACACCAAGCCCCATTCTTGATGATGTGCTGACAAGACAGACCTCTGCCCGCCTCCCTGTGAGCTCGATCGTCCATAATATCCACCAGAGACTGGTGCTCTATCCAAGGATCCAGCCAAAGATCAGTAGCAGCCCCATCACTCATAATCCTCCTGACAGACGATTGAAGAACATTTCTGTGTCTCAGAATTTGTTTGAAGGTCACAGAGTGGTGTTATCTATCCCAACCCTCCAGAAGTTGCCATTCCTCACATAACGAGCCTGCATCCACTTCGTCCAGAGGGATCCCCCTTTGATGAACCGCCATGCCAGTTTCAGGACCGAGGCTTCCCCTGATAGCCAACAGAGGACGGAGACCCACACCCCCTCCTTCTTAGGCCGACAAAGTTGTTCCCAAGATATCGCATGTAGGCCCCCCCTCCAGATGAAATCAGCACAAATCCTTTCAACTTTCTTGATGGTAGCCACTGGTAACAAAGTAGACTGCAACCAGAACTGGGCCAGGGCAGAGATAACCGATCGGACTAACTCGATACGCCCCCCAAATGATAACCCGACAGCTTGCCAACCTTCAACTCTCCGCTGGGTATACTCCAGACTGTAGCAATCCTGGTCTCGGGAATAGTTGACTGTCAAAGGAACGCCCAGGTATTTCACCGGGAGCTCACTCCTCTCCACGCCAAGTGCAACCGCGCGCTCATCCTTCTGAAGGCAGAGTGAACTGAAGTAGACCCAGCTCTTCTCTCTGTTTATCTGAAGTCCCGAGTGAGATTCCAACTCGTCCATAATCTCAGATATCGTGTTAATACCCTCCAACGAAGGCTGTATGAACACCAGTAGGTCGTCGGCATAGATGAGGTGGGTAACCGGAGGCTCAACTCTCCTGTACAACGGGACAATCCTCCCAAAATGGACCGTCCTATCCATCAAGCAGGTAAAGTACTCCATGACAAGCGTGAACAGGTAAGGTGACAGGGGGTCACCTTGCCGTAGTCCACGGTTGCTTTTGAAGAAACCATGTGGAATACCCTGGATAAGGACCGAAAAGGTGGGAGACGATATGCATTCCCGAATCAACGCAACCCAACGATCATCAAACCCCATAGCAGACAGAAGGTGGCACAAGAACTCCCTGTTGACCATGTCGTAGGCCTTCCTCAGATCCAGCTTTACACGTGCCTTCTCCCCACCAGGTTTGTTGAAGCCCCTCACCATCTCATGAGCTAGAAGGCTATGCTCAGCTATAGATCGCCCCTTGATGAACGCCGCCTGGTTCGGAGAGACAAAGTCCTGCATGATCCCCTCCATACGCCGGCACATGAGGTGCGTAATTATTTTATAAAGATAATTACAGCACGCAATAGGCCTAAAGTCCGCCAGCAAGGTCGTCCCCTCCTTCTTAGGTACCAAAGTCAAGAAAGTGTGGTTCAGCTCCTTCAGCAGCTTCCCCTCAAAGAAGAACTCCTGGACCGCCTCGAGAACCGGGACCTTCAGAATATCCCAGTGGCGTTTGTAAAATCCACTGTTGAATCCATCCGGGCCTGGAGCTTTACTGGGGTATGCTTTCTTGATAATGGCCTCCACCTCCTCTATAGTGACAGGGGCAAGCAGGAGGCTATTCCCATATGGAGTTACCAATCTCTTCGTGACTACATCTGGGAACACAGAAGGATAGTCAGTCTGAAAGTATAACTCAGAGTAGTACCTGACCGCCTCTACAGAGATCTTAGACGGCTCCCCAATCAGATTGCCCTCGGTATCAAGAAGCTGAGAGATGGTGTTCCGATGCTGTCTGTTGCGAATGACATCATAGAAGAACTTGGTACATCGGTCTCCATTCTTAAGCCAGGAGCATTTAGCGCGCTGAGCCGCACTAATCTCCTTCTGAAGCCGTAGAGTGTTGACTTCCCCAATCAGCTCCTTCTCTCTAGCCGCAAGATCCCCATTCAACGTGTCCGATTGCATGGAATGCTGTATGGCCCGAAGTTTCGCCTCCTTATCTTCCAGAGAGGACTTGGGCAAGCTCTTCACCCAAGTCCGTAGCGCCTTCTTCGTGTACTTGAGTCGATGAACCATCTGATACTGAGCGGTCCCCACAACCTGATGAGCAACACCCTCCGTAATCGCCTCTGAGTAACCCTCTGAGAGAAACCAGCTGTTGTTGTACCGGAAGGGACGAGGCCGTACTGAGGTGCTGGAAGTGAATTTAACCATGATCGGAGAATGATCACTCGTCCCAGCGGCCAACCCCTCAACCATCGAATGAGGGAACCGGCGGAACCACACCCCGTTGCCCAGGGCCCTATCCAACTAACAAGCAACCATGTTCCAGACTGCTTTGTTGTGCCAGGTCCAGATAAACCCCGAGCGAGATAGACTCTGAAGGCCCGGCTTGAGGAGGCAACTCTGGAAATCATGCAAGATCGGATCTGGAACCGGTCTGCCCCCCATTTTCTTCCCTCTGTGCAGAATAGCGTTGAAATAATTCACAATTCACATTGTGAAACCCGCATTTTCGAAATTATTGGATTAATTGCAATTTGGATGATTATTGGATTTTGGTTATATATATTTTATTAGTATTATATTTATTATTATTATCCTTGTGGGTTCGAAATTATTTTCAAAATAATAAACTGGGATTTTTGTTTACGAGACCCGAGCGTGGACCAGTTCGAACCCGAACTCAATTAGGTTTTTAAATTAATGTTTTTGGTTAATTATTCATAATGATTTTATCGTGGGCTTAATCCTAGAACTACCCGAACCCGCACCCGATCCGGTTTTTCCCCCTCCTAGAGACTCTCTCCCACGACCCACTCCCCCACCCTTCTCTCCAGCACTTACTTCTCTCCTCCACACAAACTCCACAACTCTCCCCACGACCTGGCCAGCCCCTTATTTCTCCACACCAACTTCTCCTCCTCTCCACATATTGCTCTCCCACTCTCCCATATTAAAACACACACCACCACCACCAGCTCCCCATAACTTCCCTCTCTCTCACTCTTTCCTCACCTCTCCCTCCAGAGGCTAACCGACCCCTTCGCCGGCACCCGACTCCCGCGACCTCCGACGTCCAGCCCGTGGCTCCGCCCGCGGCAACCCACCTCCGGGCCGCTCCCCTGCGGCACCCCCTGCCGGCCTCGCGTCACTCCGGCGCGGTTTCCCCCGCACGCCCCCTCTCGACCCGCCACCAGCGCCCGCCGCCAGCCTTCTCCGGCGCTGTCCCGTGCTCCGGCCGGTCCGCGCCCCTGCCCCGGTTCCCGCGAGCCTCCCGCGCCCCGTTGATCCGACAGCGCTGGACAGCGCTGTCCCGGGGTTTCCAAAACCCGCTTTTCGTGCTTTTCGTGTCCCGATCTCCGGATCTCGCTGTCCAGCGCAGCCGTACCCCGGCGAGGCGCTGTCCCGAGCCGATCCACTGTCCGCATATTCTTTTTCTTTCTATATATCATCTGAAAGCTCTAGCCGAGCAACCCAAGGTATAATTTCGTATTCCCGTTCCCGTTTCCGTAGTCGATGATGAGATTGGTCCCCGATTCCTTCCCGGGAATTCGGTTTTGTGGGCGTAATGGTTTCGGAGCTTCCGAAATTGTTTCTGTAATGTTCTGTGGTTATTTCGGATTTTTCCGAAATGTGTTTCCGAGTGCTGTGGTGTTCCGATTTTATTTTGGGATTCCCGATTTTATTTCAGGTTTCCGATTTTATTCGGAAATGTTTATGTGAATTTAATTTTTATGTAAAAATGGTTTTGGAAGTTAATTTTGGATTTTTCCTGGTTTGGGATAATTGTTGGAGTTGTCTGCGCATTTTTCCAGTTTTGGGTTGTCCCAGATATAGAGGAGATGCTGCCCAATTTTTCGGAAATATTTTAAAACTGATTTTCGTATAAAATTAGGGACTTAAAAATCGGACTTTTTGTAAAACGTTTAAATATTGGATTTGTCGGCTTTCGGATTTATGAATTTTTGTACCACCTTTTAGGCGACGACCTTATAGGTCGAATGAGCCTGGCGAAGCGCAAATGCTACAGGATTCCTGTACGTTGAGGCGCTAGCCAATATTATGACATTTGGACCAAGTCTGAGACTCATTTAATTATTATCTTTAATTTATAATTATTATTTTAGCTCGGGTACTGCTGTTAAGTATTTTGGTGCAGGGCTTCGGCCTGCTGAATGGACCGCTTCCCGGCGTTCAGGATTCACCCGAGTTTTATTTTTTTCCTACAAATTCATTTATGTAAATAAATGTAAGGGCATAAGCCCAGTTTTCTATTTTCTTTGCTGCGACCCTGTATTGTGTAGCGTAGCTTTTTCTTTATTTTTCTGAGTTATTGTTTTGGCTTTAAACGTGTAGATTATTAAAATGAGTATTTATTTTAATAATAGAAAATTAATAAGGTTTTCTCACAATAAATAATTAGAAGAAATTGCAAGTTTGTAATTTAAACAAAATTCATGTTTTTCTCATTTAAAGGAAAAATAGTAGTTTTATATATAATATTACAAAATACAAGTTTTGCCAAATTAACCGGTAATTGCCATTTTTCCAATTAATCAATAACCGGCTTATTTTAAACAAATAATAACGAACGTAGAATTGCGACGTTAGACGTTTTCCGGTAGAATAATTAATAACTTAAAAACTGAATTAGGACCAATTCTAGATATTGTAACTAGCACACCTAGAATGGTCTCATAATGGTTCTAAGTCAAGGTTCTCAACTGTAGGATCTCGGAGACGACCCTGACATCCTCCTCGGTACCAACTTGCCCCTACTCCAGTCTTACAAATCGAGGCAAGTTATGGTTATATTATTCGGCATTTTAATTAGTAATTGTTATCTTGCATGTTTAAACCACATTGTTACACGGAACTCTCTCCTAGAGTATTGATTGATTACTGCGGGATATTGGGGAAGTAGTGTAGTGTCTATGACCAATACTCCAAATAATTAATGAATGTATTAGCTTACCCCTCTTACACACGGGGATAAGCCATATCGTATCGCTATGATACAAGTGTACAACCCAAGCCGGTCATAGTCATTATCTACTCGAATCACATTGTTTTCTACCGTGTAGAATTGCAGGAAAATATTGTATTTCAAATTGTTTAAAATTGCAAATTTCTATTATTATTTAAAATGTTGGATATATACTCGTACTTGCTCCCTCCTGACTGGAGACCCAATATTTTAGGTGTCACTGATGATTGCTGAGCTATAGCAATAGCTACTATGACCCAGTACCATATTCTGCTGTGTTACCGGAGACCCCTTGGAGGACGCAGATCCTGAGGCTGACGAGACAGCCATTCTAGCTAGTTGTCGTTTTAATTTGAGTTTCTTTTATTGGAATTTTTTTGTAGACTTGAATTCAGTATTTCCTTTCAGCACTTTCAATTTCAGATGTATTCCATTTTGTTGATTAATAAAATTTTTAAAGTTTCCGTATATAAATGTTGTGACAAATGTTTAGATGTTGTTGTGATTACCTGCAATAAAACAGCTTACTGCCGCCGTCTCACAACGGTGCAGGCTAGGCATGATCCGGTTCGACCCAACAAGTTGGGATCGGATCGTGACATGTTTTTAGTGGTGGCCCATGCAGGTCGAATCAACAACTTAGGAGAACACCTCTAGAACATTTAGAACACTAGAACATTAATTTGTCACAACATAGGACCGAATTATATTATAAATAAATATTTTTAGTTGTTATAGACTGGTAGGCTACCTTGCTTATGTTTGCCTCCTAAACCTTTTAGACTATGACTAGAGGAAAGACAACCCGTTCTAGTCCTGCTGATGACAAGGTGTTATCTCCTGATCACACCCCTCTTTCTCAGGCCCGTTCCAACCCTTCTCCTTTGCAGCTCATCAATTCCCCCTTTGCTGCACAAGTCCCCAGAACAGCTCATACTACAGCCGAACCTATTCCGCCCACGGCAATTTCACCATCTCCTGTTACGATAGTTACTCCTGCCGCCCCAACAGTACCAGCAGACACCTCCCAAATGGTTGCCCTATTTCAAGGAATCCTGGAGTCCCAGAAGGCCCAAGCCGAGGTCCAGCAGAAACAGATTGATATCACGAGAGATGTTATGAAGGATGTCAATGACGTAGCCTTAGCTATCTTAAACCGAGTTGGTGCGGAACCTCACCCTAGGAGGGATACCCCTGGATCTAGAAGATATTTGGGTCCCATCAAGGACTCTACTTCCCGGCAGTCATGTCGTAAGAAGCTATTGGCTTGTGCCTACTGCAAGAGGCCTGGTCATCTAGCCAATAGTTGCCGCAAGAGATTGGGACAATGTTTGGCACGTGGATCCGCTGAACATCGGGTAAAGGACTGCCCCTTATCTTTCCATCGTACCAGAGCACCTATCCCAGCAACACCTGCTACGCCGCAACCTAGGGACTCTCTTCCTATCGAGCAGACCTTGCCTCCTACACCCACTGCAGAAAGGCATGATGCAGACTCGAGGATCATAGAAGAAGATGAAGCAGTTGGAGACTGCTCGTGCAAGAGCCAGAGCCATGAAGATTAGTACCTAGAACTGCTGAGTAGCATTATCTATTATTATAAGAAGTTGTAACAGGAGGTCCTTAGAATAATCATGAGAGTCTTGCTGTAATTCTCCAATATGAATAAAATTCTTGGTTACACCTTTATAGTAGATACCTTTCCCAAAGTCTTTCCCCTACGATACAATTTCTGAAAATTGTAATCTTAATGAGAAGGTATGTAAGGCGGTATTTATCAAAGATATATTGGTGATTAAGAATTGGAAGAATAGAATTTTGGAATACCCAGATATTAGTTGGTACTTATAACATTTGGGAGTGATAACGACATAAGGAGTGAATTTTGACCTTAACCAGTTTAGGCCGACTGTATGATGGTATATGTTACTACATATTTTATTTCCTAGATTTTTGTATCTTTTAGCGTCCCATGATTTTCGAGAATTATTTCCTTCCCATATCTTTAACAGATTTTTAGCATCCCTTAGGATCTATATTTTTTCGCTATTTATGGACCAATATTAGAACTCTTCAATCTCCTTCGTCAGCAAACCTTTTTTTTCAAACTTCTCCACTAGTCGATCAAATCTTATTTCTCTATCTTTATTTGGAATCCAGACTCGTCCGCTATCTAGAGTTTCTAATTCTAATAAACCCTTATCTATCCGCGTACTTCTACGACTAGCGTATCCAACCATTCGCCTTAACCTCATTTTAATTAACTTTCTCGGAACTAATCCTGAACCAAATTCTTCTGGAACTATAAAGCCTCAAGGTTAATTATTACCAAAAGAATTGGTTCAGCTTAGTTAGTTCATGATTTCCCTAAAAGATATTTTCAAAAATACTTTCAATACTGATTGCTATCTCCTAGGTTATTCCGAATATTTTATTTTGATCCCCTCCACTCAACCTAAAACCCTACTCTCTCTGTGCAACTTCTTGATCAATTCAAGGCCTAGACAGCTTTTAAACTCAATGCTTGAGTATCGTGAAGTACGAACGGTCAAAGAATTGATTCCATCCTATTATTAAATCTTCTTTAAATCATTGGAAAACTTTTAAATTGTTGAACCATCTCCTTGTTGGCTTTACTAAACCATTTTAACCTGACTTCCTTGAATCCATAAAGACATACTTCTTTTGTGTCAACCCTACTTACCCATCACATTCTCAAAACTTTCCTTGGATAAGAAATTTTTTCTTCAAATAATTTTGGTAAACGTCTGTATCCTTTAAGTGATTTGTCGGGAATATTCTCATTGGCTTCTTCAACTCAACTCAAAGCTCTGATTCTTCTACCTTATCCTGTGTCCAACTCAAATAGTCATACTCAAGTTTGATCAATTTCTTCAAAATCAAATCTCTTAAATCTCAAGAGCTACTGGAACACATATTTATCCTGATAAATTTTCTTGAAACCAGAAGAACATACATCAATATCATTTCCTATCATGACTAGAACCTTAGAACTCGTTTGAATTTTTCGAAAACTCCTTTGAAATTCTTATGGACAAGGTTTGGGAAAATATTCCGTGACCTAATATGACTTCGCACATTGTGTTATAGCCAATTGTCTGAATTATGGAAACTGTGAGTTTACTGCAGCCAATTGCGCACTGGCGAGGCAAAAGACTCTAAAGTTGAAGTGATTTCGGGTGTTCATAGATTTCCGGATATTATTGTGACTGTCCTAAATGCACCATGTTGATCTTCTATGTTGCTTAGCCATGAAATGGATAAAGTTGAAAGACTACTCGGTAACCTAAAATTATTCAAGTTATTGGGTCAAAAATTCACTGCAGTCAGGTGCACTCTGGCGAGGCATGAATTTAAGACAAAGTGACTTCAAACATATTTGGTTTCCGAAGATTATTCAGACTATATTCATACCATGGTTGTCTTTTGCACCTTCAAATCATTCTGACTTTTGCCTGATTAGAGGATTTACATTTCTAGCGGTTGTCCCCATTTCCAGAAATCTCTTGTCACAACCAGAAAGAAAAGATTCCCTATAAAATTCTACTTGATTTTTCCTAGAACTTATTAGGATCATATCAATCTCTTTTGGCTCAATTCCTTTCAAGGTTCCATTTTTTAGGGTGTTCCATATTTTTGTGGGTAGTTATATATTTTTGCAGCTATATAAAGTTGGTTGATAGTTATATGTGGGGAAAACCTAGATAGTCACCTAGCAACCTTATTGCATTAATCTGATAAAAGCATACTTAGGGGATCGATTTTATTCTAATGAGATTAGATAGCTAAGGGTACCAAAGGGTAGCATGGCAAGGCACAAAAGCAAGTTAGTCTAGAGAGAATTATAAATTGTGATTCATTTAGGAATGAATCATTAGTGGAGCATATTAGTACTTGGGTATTGGATTTGGTGAATGAAAGAAGGTGATGATTTTGAATTTTATGATTTGGGAAAATAAGTTATGGCAGGATGGGAGGAGCCGTAGAGGATCAAGGGTGATGATGGTAAGAGCTAGTAATTATGACGTACAAGTAATTGATGGAGCGTACGTTGCAAGCAATATGGAATTGCATCGCTTAGTAGATATCGAATCGACTAGCAAGATGAAGAAGTTTAGATCCTACCCGAAGATTATAGGTACGGATGCAAAGAGTAAGTTCGCACAACCATTCCGGTGGCTGACAATTCAGAAACAGAAGCAAAATTTTAATTATGGGCTATGACTGTGTTTCTAAGGAGGGAAGACTGTTGATTCGAAGGAAGTGCTGAATTGATCAAATTAGACTATCTAGAGGTTGTCAACATTACTAAGAGACAGTAAAGGAAGCTTTGGTCTACATGTAGAGATTTTGATCATTCCCCTAGTAGTACCCTCTGAATTTCGAGGACGAAATTTCCTAAGGAGGGAAGGTTGTGAAACCCGCATTTTCGAAATTATTGGATTATTGGATTAATTGCAATTTGGATGATTATTGGATTTTGGTTATATATATTTTATTAGTATTATATTTATTATTATTATCCTTGTGGGTTCGAAATTATTTTCAAAATAATAAACTGGGATTTTTGTTTGCGAGACCCGAGCCTGGACCAGTTCGAACCCGAACTCAATTAGGTTTTTAAATTAATGTTTTTGGTTAATTATTCATAATGATTTTATCGTGGGCTTAATCCTAGAACTACCCGCACCCGACCCGGTTTTTCCCCCTCCTGGAGACTCTCTCCCACGACCCACACCCCCACCCTTCTCTCCAGCACTTACTTCTCTCCTCCACACAAACTCCACAACTCTCCCCACGACCTAACCAGCCCCTTATTTCTCCACACCAACTTCTCCTCCTCTCCACATATTGCTCTCCCACACTCCCATATTAAAACACACACCACCACCACCAGCTCCCCATAACTTCCCTCTCTCTCACTCTTTCCTCACCTCTCTCCCTCCAGAGGCTAACCGACCCCTTCGCTAGCACCCGACTCCCGCGACCCCCGGCGTCCAGTCCGCGGCTCCGCCCGCGGCAGCCCACCTCCGGGCCGCTCCCCTGCGGCACCCCCTGCCGGCCTCGCGTCACTCCGGCGCGGTTTCCCCCGCGCGCCCCCTCTCGGCCCGCCACCAGCGCCCGCCGCCGGCCTTCTCCTGCGCTGTCCCATGCTCCGGTCGGTCCGCGCCCCTGCCCCGGTTCCCGCGAGCCTCCCGCGCCCCGCTGATCCGACAACGCTGTCCAGCTGTCCCGGGGTTTCCGAAACCCGCTGTCCGTGCTTTTCATGTCCCGATCTCCGGATCCCGCTGTCCAGCGCAGCCGTACCCCGGCGAGGCGCTGTCCCGAGCCGATCCATTGTCCGCATATTCTTTTTCTTTCTTTATATCATCTGAGAGCTCTAGCCGAGCAACCCAAGGTATAATTTCGTATTCTCGTTCCCATTTCTGTAGTCGATGATAAGATTGGTCCCCGATTCCTTTTCGGGAATTCGGTTTCGTGGGCGTAATGGTTTCTGAGCTTCCGAAATTGTTTCTGTGATGTTCTGTGGTTATTTCGGATTTTTCCAAAATGTGTTTCTGAGTGCTGTGGTGTTCCGATTTTATTTCGGGATTTCCGATTTTATTTCGGGTTTCCGATTTTATTCAGAAATGTTTCTGTGAATTTAATTTTTATGTAAAAATGGTTTTGGAAGTTAATTTTGGGTTTTCCCTGGTTTGGGATAATTGTTGGAGTTGTCTGCGCATTTTTCCAGTTTTGGGTTGTCCCAGATATAGAGGAGATGCTGCCCAATTTTTCGGAAATATTTTAAAACTGATTTTCGTATAAAATTAGGGACTTGAAAATCGGACTTTTTGCAAAACGTTTAAATATTGGATTTGTCGGCTTTCGGATTAATAGATTTTTGTATCACCTTTTAGGCGACGACCTTATAGGTCGAATGAGCCTGGCGAAGCGCAAACGCTACAGGGTTCCTGTACGTTGAGCCGCTAGCCAATATTATGACATTTGGACCAAGTCTGAGACTCATTTAATTATTATCTTTAATTTATAATTATTATTTTAGCTCGGGTACTGCTGTTAAGTATTTTGGTGCAGGGCTTCGGCCTGCTGAATGGACCGCTTCCCGGCGTTCAGGAATCACCCGAGTTTTATTTTTTTCCTAAAAATTCATTTATGTAAATAAATGTAAGGGCATAAGCCCAGTTTTCTATTTTCTTTGCTGCGACCCTGTATTGTGTAGCGTAGCTTTTTCTTTATTTTTCTGAGTTATTGTTTTGGCTTTAAACGTGTAGATTATTAAAATGAGTATTTATTTTAATAATAGAAAATTAATAAGGTTTTCTCACAATAAATAATTAGGAGAAATTGCAAGTTTGTAATTTAAACAAAATTCACATTTTTCTCATTTAAAGGAAAAATAGTAGTTTTATATATAATATTACAAAATACAAGTTTTGTCAAATTAACCGGTAATTGCCATTTTTCCAATTAATCAATAACCGGCTTATTTTAAATAAATAATAACGAACGTAGAATTGCGACGTTAAACGTTTTCCGGTAGAATAATTAATAACTTAAAAACTGAATTAGGACCAATTCTAGAGATTGTAATTAGCACACCTAGAATGGTCTCATAATGGTTCTACGTCAAGGTTCTCAACTGTAGGATCTCGGAGACGAACCTGACATCCTCCTCGGTACCAACTTGCCCCTACTCCAGTCTTACAAATCGAGGCAAGTTACGGTTATATTATTCAGCATTTTAATTAGTAATTGTTATCTTGCATGTTTAAACCACATTGTTATACGGAACTCTCTCTTAGAGTATTGATTGATTGACTGCGGGATATTGGGGAAGTAGTGTAGTGTATATGACCAATACCCCAAATAATTAATGAATGTATTAGCTTACCCCTCTTACACACGGGGATAAGCCATATCGTATCGCTAGGATACAAGTGTACAACCCAAGCCGGTCATAGTCATTATCTACTCAAATCACATTGTTTTCTACCGTGTAGAATTGCAGGAAAATATTGTATTTCAAATTGTTTAAAATTGCAAATTTCTATTATTATTTGAAATGTTGGATATATACTCGTACTTGCTCCCTCCTGACTGGAGACCCAATATTTTAGGTGACACTGATGATTGCTGAGCTATAGCAATAGCTACTATGACCCAGTACCATATTCTGCTGTGTTACCGGAGACCCCTTGGAGGACGCAGAACCTGAGGCTGACGAGACAGCCATTCTAGCTAGTTGTCGTTTTAATTTGAGTTTCTTTTATTGGAATTTTTTTGTAGACTTGAATTCAGTATTTCCTTTTAGCCCTTTCAATTTCAGATGTATTCCATTTTGTTGATTAATAAAAGTTTTAAAGTTCCCGTATATAAATATTGTGACAAATGTTTAGATGTTGTTGTGATTACCTGTAATAAAACAGCTTACTGCCGCCGTCTCACAACGGTGCAGGCTGGGCATGATCCGGTTCGACCCAACAAGTTGGGATCGGGTCGTGACACACATTGACTCATTTATTTTGCAATAATTCACAATTCACAATTCACATTTACTCTGGAAATATATATATAAACATTGATAAACATGTGTCACCTCTCTAGTCTTTGTCTCTCTATATATATAATTTACAATTCACATTGACTCATTTATTTTGCATGAAAAAAGGAACGAAAAATTTCCAGTAATCAGTATACACTAAAAAATTTAGTAAACAGTCTACAGACTCTACACTAACAAACAACTTGATGAAATTTTTTGCATGAATGAACAATAAATAAAAATGAAGACACTACAGACTCTACAGACTACACACTAACAAGAATACACTACTTCACAGTTCACACTAACAAAATAAAAAAGAAGACACTACTTCACAGTTCACACTAACAAAAGTTAACAATAAACAAAAACTCACTACTTCACTAATCTATACAGAAAATTGAACAATAAAAAAAGACAATAGATTGAGAGAGAGAGAGATAGAGAAAGAAAGGAACAGTGAAAAAAGAAAAGGGAAAAAAGTACAAATTGTAGGAGATCGAGAGAGTAGAGACGAGAGATCGAGAGGGAGAGGAGGGGGAACGACTCACCTGAAGTACTCTGCTGCAGTCGCCAGCCAAGTCCGCCGCTGCCGTCGCCAGGTAGGGTTTCGTTTCTTCTTTCTTCTTTTGTTGTGTTCTTTTTTTTATTTCTCCTCTCTTTTCTTCTGTGATTTCCTGTTGTTTTCTTTAGCTGAATTTTTTTTTCTTGCAGTGGGGCCTGTTATGGACACTGGGCTATTTCTTGTTCCTGCACAATTAGGCCTGCAAATATGTCCCAGCTGCATAAAATTATTGAGGCGCGACTAGGCGCGTCTTAACCACAACCAGCGTCTACAGAAAAGACGCGCCTAGAGAATTGTGCCTCGCCTGGAGGCTACTAAGGCCATGCACCTGCGCCTAGGGCCTAGGCACGCCTTTGATAACACTGTATTGAATATCAAGTAAGGATAGTAAGCATAATTGGACGGTCCTAGGCGGACCCTAGGCGGATGCCTAGGTGAGCAAAACTTCACACAGGAAAAAAAATTCCAGGTCGAGGCGAGACCTCTCCAACGTGCACGCCTAGACGTCGCTTGTGGCAACATAGCCTATATAATCGCAATGTCATCAACGTAGACACCAAGTAATATACTTCTTGCTGATTTCTGCCAGTAAAATACCGAATTATTCTTCTTCGATTGACACATGCCAAACTGAGTAACGACATATGTAAATCGACCAAACTAAGCACGAGGTAATTGTTTAAGACCGTAGAGGACATTATGTAGATAGCATACTTTACCCTCTCTTACAATGAATACATGAGGTTGCATCACATACACTTCCTCTGCAAGGTCCTCATGAAGAAATGTATTTTTCACATCCAACTGAATTAGGGGCCAGCCATAACGAACAACTAAGGCTAGGAGCACACGCACAGAAGTCATCCTGATGACTGGAAAGAAAGTCTCAAAATAATCCTCATCAAAGTCTGAGAATATCCTCCTTTAGCCACCAGACGAGCTTTCAGACGATCAAGAGTGTCATCCGGCTTCACCTAGATTATGAACACCCATTTGCAACCTACCGCCTTCTTACCAGTAGACAAATCCATCAAGTCCCAAGTATGGTTCTCCCGAAGCGCACGCATCTCCTCTTCCATAGCGGCGCTCCAACCAGAATGTTTGAGTCCTGCCGAATTGGAGATCTGAATCCTGTCAATAGTAGCCACCAAAGACTGAGTCTGACTTGTGAGTCCTTTGTAGTTGTCAACATACAAAGGATGGTCGCATCATGTACGGCGGGGGCGAGCCGATATATCAGGTGGTGGTGAATCAATGGAGCCGATGGAGGACGATGGCCCTACGACAGTTGGCGCCATTCGGGATGCTTGTTCTGTTGGAGCTGGTGAGACTGGTAATGTCGGTTATGACGGAGTAGATGGTTACAGGCTGTCGAACTGGCTTGGCATAGGAGGACACCCTTATGGGGGCTGCTATGTTCGAACTAGAAACAACAGAAAATCCTCTTCTGGTTGAACTTTAGGAATATAAACTATATTTGGTGGGAGTAGAGGAAACTCTGTTTCAACAAAGGAAAATATATTTGGTTGCCTTCGGATTTAATTTGGAAAGAGAATGTCAAGTATCCCGAATATAACACATGCAGCCAAAAAATTTGAGAGGTAGAGGAAACGGCACACTTTTGGGATATAACTGAAAAAGAGTATTATTATTGAAAACAGAAGATTGCATGCGATTGATCAAATAGCAAGCTGTAAGTACCGCATCTAACCAAAATCAACTAAGAGTACGTGCTTGAAACATATGAGCACACGTCGTTTCCAAAAGATGGTGATTCTTGTATTCAGTCACACCATTCTTTTGTGGTATATAAGAACATGAAGTTTGGTAGATGATAGCATGTCTAGACAGATGAGAATTGAACTCTCGAGACAGATACTTACGACCATTGTCACTCCGAAAACACTTAATAGGAACTCCAAATTGTGTTTTGATTTCCGTATAAAAATTGTACCAATCCAAATGTCAAATAATTCAGAACGATTTTTCATAAGTAGACAAAGGTGACGCGTGAGTAGTCATTAACAAAAAAACAAAATATTTGAAACCCATCATAGATTCAACAAGACAAGGCCCCCATATATCAGAATGTCTAACTCAAAAGGAGCTTATGCAACTATATTTAGACACCGGATAGGGAACCGGTGATGCTTGGCCAAACTACACGATTCACAATGAAAAGGAACTTGAAAATCTAAAGATGGATATATTTGCTGGAGAACTTGGACAGATGGGTGACCTAACCGACAGTGAAATTCAAAAGTATCGAGTTTCACATCGGCACAGGCAATAAAAAAAATTCATGTCAAACATATACAAGCCTCCAACTACATACCCCTACCGACAGTCTTTCCAGTCTTCATATCCTGAAAAACACAGCTATCAGGAAAAAATGTTACCGAGCATTGCAAGTCACGAGTAATTCTACTAATGGACAAGAGACTGAATGGATTGCCAGGTGTGTGTGAAACTGATTTGAGAGAGACTGGGAGAAAGACGGGTGCTTCCTTTTCTATGAACCCGTAGGGAACTACCATTCATTCGCAACAGTAATATATGATGCACGCCATACAGATACGTAATCACACAACATACCTATATCACATGTCATGTGATCAGACACACCCGAGTCGATCACTTACTGCTTCGACTTTATCACACATGTCGTTGAGTATCCAGCTGCAGACCTAGATGTAGAAACTTCACCACGACGTTGAGCTTGGAAGTCAACGAATTCGGCATAGGTCGTTACTGTCATCTGTACTGATACCCCGTCATTATCAGGATTATTTGATGCAATTTTGGCGGCAGGAGTTTTAGGACACTGCAACTGAAAATGGTCTTGTTAACCACAGTTGAAACATGTATACGGTCTTCCTCCGTCAGGACCATCATTGTCCCATCCACCATTATTGCCAGCATTCCGGCCACCACGAGCAGCACCCAGGACAGATCGATTAGCAGGGACATCACTCGTAGTAGTTTCAATGACTTTAGTGGACTGAACCTCGACCCCAACAATGATCTGAGACCGTGCAAAGTTCACATCAGGACGGAGAGAGGCAAAATATACCATGACATAGAATTGTTGACGTTGAGTTCTCACCTCATTGATATTCGTCACTAGAGGTAACACACGATCAACCTCATCAGTTATGGCTTTAAAGGCTCAAAAATGGTCCTTATGTGATTTGTCTCATGATCCGCTCGATAGACGTCAACCACCAAGTCATATATGCAAGACAAATCGTATTTTCCATCAAACGCAGTCGCTAGGACCTCCTATAACTCCTTCACCGAATTCGTGTTCTGAACCATGTCCTCAACTGATGGCTCTATCGAGTTCATCAACTGTGTGACCAGTCGACTATCACCTATCTCCCACTGCTCATAGATGGGATCAATCTCCTTCGGAGGGTTGTCGGTCAGATGTTTGGACAACCGCATTTTTCGAAGCATTTTTTCAACCTTCTTGCGCCACGTAGAATAGCTGTCTGGACTATCCAGCCTCCGATCGACCAGTCGAATCAAAGATACCATTGTACCAGTAATTGATGTTCCTACCTCTATGTTCCCGATACTGGCACTATCAGCACTGTTATTCGCCTAAGTGTTCGTTATCTTCAGGTACTTGATTTGACTGTCGATGATCGTCCCAACCCATTTTCACATCAACCTCGCCAGTGCGCAATCAACGTTGCCAGAATTGGCTTATGCAATGTTGGCAGAGATTCGAATATGGATCACACAAACTAGGACAAAAATTCTGCTCTGTTGGATTCTGATGTGGATATCGGGCCAGGGACAGAGATTCATACAAACAAACAACTTGTTTGCTCTCTGTTAACTGTTAACTCTCGATGTCGGTATCGAACTTCAGAGGTTCAAGCAAACAACCATTGTTTACCCTCTGTAGATCTCAACACCGACGTTTTTTACAGAGCTAGGGTTTAGATGGCGACTGGAATGGAATGAGTGAGGGTAGGGTCTGGGAACATTGGGAGTTGCCACTCGGACAGGGGTAGCTGTCACTCGGGCATGGTAGGGCGGTGGGGTGGGGGCGAAGAACAGTAGCAGGGGGAGCTGCTCTCAGTAGGGGAGAAGAGAGTTATTTTTAATGGTATGGCTCTGATACTATGTAAAATAGAATAATTGGATGATTCATTATAGAAAAGAGATTTTATATATATATATATATATATATATATACATATATATATATATATATATATATATATATATATATATATATATATAGAGAGAGAGAGAGAGAGAGAGAAGAGGAGAGGACTAGCCTCCTCCTTATTCTCTACCCGACGTGGGACTAAACCCAATAGACTAATATATTAATACTTAACAGGGTTAAAATCCTAAAACCTTGGTATATATCCAACTACAACAACAACTAAGCCTTTATCCCAAATTTCTGGGGTCAGCTAATTTGAATTATCTTCTTCCATTCAACTCGTTTGTCCTATCTAACGCTAACAAGATCCATATCCTTCTTTAACACTTCAAAACAATATTCGTCTAGACCTACCTCTATTTCTAATGGCTCCATTAACTACTATATTATTGCTCTTCCTTACGGCTATGTTGTCACAGGCGACGCCTAGGCGCGCCTAGGCGACGCCTAGGCGCGCCTAGGCGCGCCTGTGACAGAGCACTCGCCTCGACCTGGGGAAAATTTCCCTGGGTGAGGCAATGCTCGCCTAGGCGCCCGCCTAGGGTCGCCCAGGGGAAAAAATGATCCGCCTAGGGTCACCTAGGGCCGCACAATTATATTTACTATCTTTTCTTGATGTTGAACATTTATTATTTCATCTTTTTGGCTTCTTATATTACTTTTGTACTTATTGGTTAATGTTTATTGCTTATTAGTTATACTACATATTTGTTGTATACATAAATGCATAATTTTTTAATTCAAGAGCAACAGATTCTGAGCGGGCGCTTAGGCGACGCCTAGGCGCGCCTAGGCGAGGCGGGTGGCCTGTCGCCTCGCCTCGCCTAGCGCCCAGTACAACATAGCCTTACGGGAGCATCTATTAGTCTGTGTTGCACATGTCCAAACCATCTAAGTCGATTTTTCCCTCATCTTCTCCTCAATTGGCATCATCTTTAACTTCCCATGGATCCACTCATTTCTTATTATACTATTTAATATATTGTCACTCATCCTTCTTACCATTCTCATATACCCAACTAACTCAAGTTAAAATAAATAAATAAATAGGGAGAAAACCAGTAATTTCAAAAGTAAAATATATCAATAAAATATGAGAAATGGCTAATATGTTGGAATATTAGTCTATTTTATGACTGCAGGGTAAGTTGGTTTAGCCGGCTAGATAGGCCAAATTAGACTCGCAATTTGCTGCCGCTTAATGACAGCTTCTGGGAAGATAGTCTGTTATTAACTCCAATTGCCAACTCTCAAACAAATACTCCTAATTTCTAGAACTTAACTTTCACTTATTAATGAAGAAGTCAGAGAAATTAATAGTCAAATTACAACCCTGCTTTCAAAAAACATAACTTTTGCCTAACACCTTTCGCATTGGTATTCAACATTGCAAGCTTAAATTTCAACATTGTCATAATGCAACAAGATAACTATGGTGGATAATGACCATCCATAGGTACTGAGTGCACATGGATGGTATTGCAAGAATGATTTGTGGAGGTAGAGGACATAACTAGAATTATAACATGAATAACTTGATCAACTTCCATAACGAGCAAATGACTATTTCTAGGATAACTTTCTTTCCCCCTTTAATATGTAATGGACAGCTTGAAAAATCATCTCATCTATAAATTTCCTAAGATAAGTTTGAAAGATTCTTTGAATTAAGGCTGATTTTCTTACTAAGAAATGTGAAAGTTATATCCATGATAATTATGCAACAATTACCTATAAATAAATATAATACACTAATTGTGGAAAAAGTCAAATATAAAACAAGCTACAAGCCAGTAATGTGACTCAGCAAAATGTTCAAGCAGACAAATGAGATAGATATCTGCAAAATGTACAATGGATAAACATGGTTTACCACAAAGCAAATACAAGGACATTAATAGTTCAGTAGCAAGTAGCTAGATCTATGGCATACTCATTGAAATGGTAAGGCATGTAAAGTAGGAATAGAACACTCATTAATTTAATCACATACCTGTAGAGCAAAACCAACCATCCTTGAGAAAGCAGTAATTGTCACATCTTTTCCTTCCCGTTCTATCTGTCATCACATAGATGCATGAAATAGAAAAAAGGAAAAAAAAATGAGGCATGCTTAATATGCAAAATAGAAACATACCTTGGCTTTTCCTATTGGAATGCAGAAACTGGAATCACTAACTTCTTCAGAAACAGGAAAAGATTCTCCATACCTGAAAAAAAGGGATCCAGAGATTGCCAAATTAGGTAATTCTTCAGGTCTCAAATGATAACACATGGTTTGAAACTACATACAGAAGTTCATTTTCAAGGAAAACAACAGGATCAGGGTCCCTAATAGCAGCTTTGAGCAAGCCCCGAGCATCCTCAGATGAATATGGGGTAAGCACTTTTAATCCAGGACAGGATGCATACCACGCTGCATAACACTGGAAATGACCAAGAAATCAGTACTCTCTTTCTCCACATTTTTTTTTTCTTTACTCCATATCAAGTTAATGAATCATGGTCAGGGCCAGACTTAGCAGGAGACCCATGAGGCACTTGCCTCAGGCCCAAAAATTTTAGGGGCAACAAAATTTTATTTTTTAGTATATATCTATAACATAGTCCATTGCAATTGGGCCCAATTGAGTTCTTTGTGTGCAGCAAAGCAAACCAAGGCCTTTTAATTGGAATATTTTATTAGGGTTTGTAATTGCTTGCTTCCGGCCGGCTGTATTGAGGGACAAGCACTTCCCTTTTTTATATATTCAAAAGAGGACAAGCACTTTCTTTCCCATTCTTATGGTGGCTCCAAGCACTTCCTTAATTCCTTTCCTCCTCCACGTTGTTGATTGCTCCGCGGGTGAGTTTTTGGAAAGAAAAAAATTAATATTTTTTTTGATAGTTTTTGATAAATTTGTTACACTACACATCTATCAGACCTTAAAAGTTTCCTCCATGCTTGATGCTTCAATGCTTCTTAGCTAATAGCTATTAATATTATCATAAAAACTAATTACGCAATAATATTATAAATTATCAAAGCAACCACTATTTATTAATTTATATTTTTGTAGGTGAGTTTTATAATTTATTAATATATATTTTTGTAATATTGATTATTAGGTTTGTTCTAATTGTTTCTTTTTTTGTATTTATTAATAAAAAAATTTCCTCCACAAGTATGTTCTAATTATATTTTTTTTGTAGTTTTTTTAGAAAGAGAATCCCTATGGTCAACTCCTGGACTAAAAGTTCTACTAGAATCAGTCACTTTTCATTATGTGAGTTTTATAATTTATTCATATAATATTTTTATATAAATTGTTGATTATCTTTATGTGTGGTAGACCAATTTATTGAAGAAGAAAAAACAATTTTGTCATTTTATTGCATAGTTATTCCTATTAAGATTGAAATAAACTAATAGAGAAACTGAGAAATAAAATATTTTTATATTTATTGTTGATTGTTTATTTGTTGTTAATTATTATTATTTGTTGAAAAATTATGATAATGTCATTTGATTACATAGTGTTCGTATCTAGACAAGCAAACATGCCTCCAATAAGAAAACAATTTGGTAAAAAAAAAATTCATTTGCAAAGCACTACTACAATATAATATGATATGAACATTAAGCTTTGAGGGCACAACTTTTTGAGTTCGCCTCAGATCTCAAAATCGAAAGTACGGCACTGATCATGGTAGACATATTGTCTTTGTATACAATTGCACATGTGTGGAAAATTCTACAGAGTATGACATAATGTTAGCTTGAAATTGTAAAAATGCTACTTTCTGATCTCTTCATGCACCAACGATGCTAGCAAAAGTTATTGAGAACTAGACTAGAATATGGTATTTTGATCACCTGTGGCTTAAAGCATGTTTTCTACATCTAAGAACTATTATATTGAAATGTGAAAAGGTTGGGCATGGCAGTTGAACTTAAGTGGATACAGAAGAATAAGGCTGATCATGTCTTCATATGATGTCTAGATTATTTAAGCAAAATGACAACTGTGACATGGCAGGCCTCTTACCCTCTTATCTGCATCTCGAAACATATATCTTGTGTAACTACAGCCCCATGTTTATGCAATAGCTAATAGACTCACTGACTACAGATTAATTCCTCTTTCTCAAGTCTCGACAACTCAATCCAAACAGTCAAATGAATACAGAGTCTTTCTTGTTATGTTTTAGTTCCTTTCTTAAACAACCAGAATCCACTAAGCCATTGTGCTCAACTTCAACCACATTATAGCGTAATATATCTTCTAAAAGACTAGAAATGACCATGAAGCAACGCCATCAGAACTCCAAATACTAATTTACCTGTGAATGTTGGGCACCAACACCAGCAGCAGCACCATTGGGTCCCCTGAAAACAATAGGCACGGGCATTTGACCTGCTGACATGTAGTTTGACTTTGCTGCAGAGTTGATGATATGATCTATTGCCTGAAATGCATCATAAAAACACATTTTTTGAATAAATGAACTTTGTTTGCAAAGAATATCTAAAAAAGTATCAAGATCGTAAGCAACTGTGACATTTGCATGAATCTTGCTCACAGCAAAACTCTTATCAAATGCTAGTACATAGAAACGTTCAGCAAGGGGGTCGAATTTTGTGACTGCACTAAAAGTTGTCATAAATGCATAAGGGTGTGTATGCCCACACAAATGAACAGCAGAACAGGCAAACTTCGTAGCCTGAAGCACTAGCATTACATTAACTATCAAGAGTAGCAAGTTATTTTCATGCTTAAACCAAGTAACTTCACTGGCAATCATTTTGGCACTCAATGCCCAAACAAGAAAGTAACTGACACCAGGACATAAAGGTTAAAAACAGAATATCTTTATTGTCAAAACCTTCACAGTACAAACACAATTTCACAGAGAAATATAGTAATTGTTGAAAAATATATATATTACTAACCTGCATAGCAAAGTTAAAAGTCATGAACTCAACAACGGGACGAAGACCATAATATGCTGCCCCAACTCCAATTCCAGTAAATCCAGCCTGCAGATGAATAACAAAAAAAAAGCATTCTTTAATATAGTAGCACAACAAACAAAAGCATCCATTAATCACAACAAAAATAGTCTAAGACAGAGAAACAACCAGTAGTTCAACTGTCTACAGGATAGATCAAACAAATACAGAACTACATTAGAAATGCCAATTTGAACAAAGTTCAAACATTCTAGCATTGAAAATAAAGCAACCTCTGTAATTGGAGTGTCGCGAACCCTCTCCGGCCCATACTTCTGGAGGAGACCCTTGGTGATCTACAGGAGCAAACCTACTCAACATGAGAAAAACAAACAAAAAAGATTTCAAAGCCTCAGCTCGCATAAGCATCCAACCTTGTATGCACCTTGATACTCTCCAACCTGCACAAGCCCTATCCTATCAGTACAGAATTTAAAAAGATCATTCATCAATACAATCAAAATCATTCTCGTATGTCGTATGTTTACCTCCTCGCCTATCAAGAAAACTTTCGGATCGGCAGACATCTCCTCGTCAAGCGCAGAGTTCAAAGCATCACGGACAGCCATCTATAACAGTTTAATTCCATAAAATTAGTTTTCAGCTCATTCTCTACTATTACTGAAATACAACATATAAAGTGTCTATATTGCAAGGATACAATATGACACGACATAATACAGATACGGGCAATGTTACATGACATTTTGGTATGTCCTAGTGTACTTACGAGTGTCTCCTAGCATATTTGATATGTGCCTGACCAAGGGAAGATACACACCGTAGCTTTGAGGGGGCTTGAGCCATACACACCGTAGCTTTGTGGGGGCTTGAGCCGCCTCCGAATTAAAAAAAAAAAAAAGATTATCGTAGCCCCCTAAGAGAGAAAATAATCATGAGATACACAACAAACTGGTAGGTCTTGTGCACTCATACTTTTCAAATCCAACCTCTACTCCCTTGAAACATTCTCTCGTCTCCTTCTTAAATTGGTCTCCCCTTCAACTGCCACTTGGCCCTCCGGCCCTCCACCTTCACTAGAACCAACCACACTACGCCACTTCTTCCCCCTTCCAACCTTGCGCAAATGTGGCTCCTTATTCCAAGGTTCCAGCTGTGGGAGCTCAGTTCCCGACTATGGTTCCTCTTCCTACAACATAGCTCCACCCTTTATTCAAGACGATCAACAAATAGATGAAGTTTTATAAATTCTTTTCAGGACTGGCTCCACCAGTAGAGTTGCTCGTAACTAACCACAATGTTGTCCCAATAAATTTGAGGAAAAGGCTTTTATGAACGTGGTACCGTCGTTGAAGAAAAACAATCACAAAGACACAAGATTTAACATGGTTTAGAGATGTATTCTCCTACGTCCACAGACGCACATAAGTTTTTTATTATTTAGAGAGAGTCACAGATACAAGAGACTAAAGTCCTATTTACAACAAGAGATAAGGGCGGGCCACCGACTTCAGTATATTTACCAAATTACCACTATTAATTGATGTACAGACCAAACTCATCCTACTGTACGGACACCTATACAAAATAATTTCTCAGAGGTACCACCACGGAACCCCCGCCTTGAGCATTGTCCCCGTGCAACCCCCCACCAACTCACAGACGAATTGGATCGACGAATTTGGGTTTGGGTGTAAAGTAGTGAATCTAACTCGCAACCAAATTGGATCGATGAATTTGTGGTTGGGTGTACGTTAGTGAATCTGATCAAAACTCAACAATCTCTTAGGGTCTTTTTGGATTGAGGGTAAAGGGAATTAAGTGAGGGGGGAAAACCTGCTTTGCTTGAGGGTGGGGGTTTAGGAGGGGGAGTCATAGAGGGCTAAATGAGGAAAAGTTTAACCTTGTTTTGTCTATTCTTTTTCACCCCTCAAATCAGGGGATTAACAAGCGAAAGTGAGGACTTGTTGTTTGAAAAGTCGTAAATACCCCTTGTTTTGATAAGTTTTAATTAAAAACCCAATTAAATCTAATTTTATGCTACATGTAATAAGGGTATTTGGATAACTATTGTATTATTGTTAATCTCCTTCCGACTCAAAACCTCTGATCCAAGCAAGAATTATTAAATACACCACATCAAGTCTCCCTCCAATTCAAGTAAGGTTATATGTAATGAGTTCCCTCCCCTCACTTAACTTCTCACTAAACTTCCCTTCACTTAATCCCACTTAACTCTGTTTATTTTTTTTTCCACCAATCCAAGCAGAGTCTAAAGGCTTTGTTGTAGTTGTCATTGTTGTTATTCACATAGCACGTCGTCATACTCCCACAGCTCAATGCAGTGCTCTCATTGTTAGTGCCGGAGCACAATTTTTCAATGGAAAACTGAGAAAATGAAACAATTGTAAAGACAACGTTTCAACGCAACACTTCCAGGAAGGTTGACAAGTTTAACGAAGATCTAAAAAGATCTTGTTACAGATATTACGAGAATCTAAAAAGATTTCGTAATCCACAGCAGCGAAGAAGATGACAGGCGATTGATGGATGAATATCCTGCTGGGGTGAATGATCACTGTTGCTCAAAACTATATTCGCCCCACACGAATAGCTTCCAGGAACCAGCAAGTTCGTCGAAAAACTTTGGAACACTCGTGCTCTTCTGACTCCTCGGATCGTACACGGACTCCCGTGCAAAAGCAACGCTGGTGCAACACTTCTCTTCTCTCTCAAGACTTCTATTTACTTATGTTAAGAAACACTTGTAAACTTTTGTAACTCTCTGTATATGCATGTGTATCTGCCTGTGAGAGAGAAGAGACATTTTATAGGCCCGAGTAGCAACTGTCCGGTTAGCACAACATTCGAGACGTGGTAAAAACCACTCTGAACGTGCAATAACCGCTCAGATCATGCACAGACACGATCTGAAGCAAGTTGCGCATCTCGCATACCCCGCGCACCTTGTACACCACGCGCTGAACGTGCACTGAGCCGCCTTGCGCCACCTTGTGCGCCACTGGGCGCACAACCTGGGCCGCGCAACCTAGCAGCACACCTGGCAGCACACCTGGCCGCGCAACCTGGCCTGCGCAACCTTGCCGCGCAACATGGCCTGCGCAACCTGGCCGCGCAACCTGGCAGCGCGCCTGGCCGCGCAAGTGGCTCGCGCAACAAGCGCAACTTAAGCGCACTATGTGCCTAGCGACGATGCTGACGTGCTAAGTGCAAAGTGCGCCAACAAAACGCCACATTACGTCTTATGAGCCCATGAGCCCGAGTCTGATTCCGAGTCCGAGTCCGAGTCGCTAAGTCCCTACGGGACTTAGCTCCCATGGAAATAAATTTTCCAAGAGCAAAAAGCATGAATGCTTTCAATTGTTTATTTAGCCTTTTTTCATTAGAAAAATAACCCCACATGACACACCCATGTGCACCTCCACACCACATGTGCATCTCTAAAATAGTATAGCTAATATATAGAGATACAACTCCTTTGGCCTAGCCGATGTGGGACTAAAATTCCAAATAAAAAAGGCCAAAACCCAACAATCCCCCACATATCTCTATATATGGGTATAAGTGTTCCCCACAGTAACTGTCCATCATGCATTAGGAGAGATGTCGCTGACGACTTGAATCTTTCCGCATGGGTCAAACAACAAACTATAATACAAGAATGGACTAAGCCTTGAATTCTGCATCATAGCTGAAATTCTTCCCACTCACATAATGTAGTTACATGTGCTTCTGGCTTGCACATTAAAGGCCCTGTGCCAGCCTGGTTTCAGTGTATAATTTTGGACGTCTACAAGTTTACCCTCAAGAGACGGCCTGAGATCTCTGTCCATATACTATAGGTGAGTTCATTATTAAAGAGACATAACATGAAGCGGTTTGCACTTTCCTTGCGGTGCTATGCCGCTATGACATGGCTTAAAGCCGAGACCTTACCCTGTACCGGTAACCTCATCGTAGTGTCATACTACTGTAGCATGAGGCAACCGTCTCTTTGTAGTGCCAAACTACCCAGCATGAAACCTTAGGCTCCCTTGCGGTGTTATGCCGCAACGACATGGCTTGCAAGGCCGAGGCTTTATCCCTAACCGGGTACCTCATCGTGGTGTCGTGCCACTGTAACATGAGGAACTCCTCCTCTTTTGTAGTGCTGACTACACCCCTCTTTATTTTAACATACAACATTAGGCTAACTGCCTATTTGCGGTGCTACGCCGCTGTGACTTGGCTAGCAAGGCCGAGGTATTATCCCATGCCTGGGAACCTCATGGTGGAGTCACCCTACAGTAGCATGGAGTTTCACTCCTTGTAGTGTTGTTCTACCGTGCTTCCTGTAAAGCACACCAGGCATTCACTCTGCCTGAGAACTCATTAAGACATTTAAGCCAATCTTCCCACAGGATCCGTTTTTCGCAGAAAATAACAGTAGATAACAGTAGTTGTAGGTCCGTAACCTCTTCATGCCCAATAGAACATGTACCCACCGTTCCTGATATTCTTCCAATTAGTGGTCCTCCCTTGAACCAAAAGCTAGATGCCTAGTAGATTTCTCTTTGAACTAATAGCATAAAACTTTATGGTAGGAATACAATAATACAATATCAGAATGCCTTCAAGCCCATTTTACAAGCTGTTTCGTCAACCAGCTGGCGCTTGAGGCCCTTGGTGAACGGATCCGCCAGGTTCTCCTGACTCCGAACATCAATCACTGCAATAACACCTCTCTTGATAAGATCGTGTACTGCCATGTGCTTCAAACGCACAGTCCTCTTCTTTCCATTGAAGAGGTCATTTGATGCCACCGTCGCAGTCGTCTGGTTGTCGCAGTATATCGGTATCGCCGGTATTTGCGCCCCAACCACTGGAAGATTATACATGAGCTCCCGAAGCCATTCTGCTTCCTCGACTGCGGTATCCAGTACAAAGAACTCAGATTCCATAGATGACCGCGAGAGCATAGTCTGCTTCTTCGACTTCCACGATATAGCAGCTCCATCCATCATGAAAATGAATCCACATGTGGACCTCTCGCTCTCCACCTCTGAGCACCAGCTGGCATCACTGAAGCCTTCCACTACCGGCGAATTTTCGCTGTAGTACAGTGCATATGTCTGAGTTTTCTTGAGATATCTCATAACCCGTTTCACAGATTTCAACACCTGGGTTGCTCGTGAAATGACTCAGCATTCCCACGACGAAAGCTATGTCAGGCCTTATGGCAGTAGTAGCATACATCAAACTCCCGATTACGCTTGCATACTCCAGCTGCCTGACGCTTTCCCCTGAATTAGGCTTCAGCTTCATATCACACCTGTACGGCATATTGATCCCTGGAAGATCCCGATACCCATAACGAGTGATCATTTTCTCAATATAATGAGACTATGACAGCGCTAATCCAGTGTCTGTCCGGATGATCTTGATCCCTACGATCACATCAGCTTCCCCCAAGTCCTTCATACTGAACTTGTTCGAGATAAATTTTTTTGTCTCAGTAACACAACCCATATCCGTACCTAAGATAAGCATGTCGTCCACGTACAGACAAACGATCACACCTCTTCCATCAGCGAACTTCGTGTAAACACACTTGTCCGTCTCGCTGACCATGTAGCCATTTTACCTTATAACTTTGTCAAATTTTTCATGTCACATCTTGGGAGCCTGTTTAAGACCATACAAAGATTTCACCAACTTGCAGACTTTGTCTTCAAGACCCTTGACGACAAATCCCTCTGGCTGTTGCATGTAAATCTCTTCGGTCAGCTCGCCATTTAGGAAAGCCGTTTTCACATCCATCTGATGTATCACCATCTTATGTATTGCTGCGAGAGCAATTAATATTCTGATGGTGGTCATCCGGACTACTAGAGCATACGTGTCAAAGTAGTCAATCCCCTGCTTCTGAAAAAATCTCTTGGCTACCAACCTAGCCTTGAACTTGTCAATAGTTCCGTCTGCTTTCATCTTCTTCTTGAAGATCCATTTGCATCTGATGGGTTTCGCTCCTTCAGGAAGATCAACCAACACCCAAGTGTTATTTGAGGTGATGGAATCAATTTCATTGTCAATCGCCTCCTTCCAGAAAATCGTGTCTCTGGTCTTCATCGCCTCATCATAGGTAAGCGGATCTGCTTCCACATGATAGGTGACAAAGTCACTTCCGAAGTCCTTCGGCCTCCTCACACGCTTAGCTGACGGCTCAGCTTGTTCTGATTCAATCGTTGTTTCAACAACAACATCTTCTTGGACCACATCTTCATTGAAGACTTCAGTTTTCTGCGCACCCTCATTAAACTCCGGTACATCCACAAGAACAATATTCTTGTGTCTTGCAAATTTGTCTTCAAAATATTCTGCATCGCAAGATTCAATGATATGATTTGACTCAATATCAAAAAATTTCCGAGCATCACTCTTCTCGGCATGCCTCAAGAAGATCGTCTTAGCAGTCCTTGTCCCAAGCTTCTGAATCTTCAGATCTGGAAGCTTGACATATGTCAGACACCCCCACACTCGAATGACATTCAAGTTAGGTCTGACCTTAAATCAGAGTTCATGAGGAGTAACGTCTGAAGTTGCATGAGACACTCTATTTAAAATAAAAGTGGTCGTCAATGCAGCTTCTCCCCAATAGCACTTAGGAAGACCTGCAGTCAACAGCATTGAGTTAATCATTTCTGTTAACGTTCTGTTCTTCCTCTCTGCTACTCCGTTTGATTGAGAGTACGGAGCCGTAGTCTCATTGACAATTCCATGTTCTTTGCAGAACGGTGCGAATTCATGAGACCTGTACTCTCCACCTCGATCACTTATTCTTTTGAGTTGTTGTCCAGTTTGCCGCTCAGCTTCGACCCTGAACTCCTTGAACTTCTCGAATGCTTCGTCTTTGGCCTTCAGCAAGTAGACGAACGCATACTTTGAGAAGTCATCGATGAAAGTTATAAAATACTTCATCTCGGCCTTTGTAGAGAATTGTTTGAAGTCACAGATATAGGAGTATACCAACTCCAGAAGATCTGTACTTCGATTAACCCGAGGAAAGGATTTCCTTGTGATCTTTGTTTGAGCACAAACTTCACATTTCTCTACCTTACCCCCACATTTGGAGATAAGCCTTAGACTAGACATTCTGTTTATTCGTTTACAATGAACATGTCCTAGTCTATTATGCCACAACTCAAAAATATAAGCAGAAGGAGTGATTGCATTAATTACATTGGACTGATTTACAAGCTGAATTTTGAATATTCCTTCGATATAAAAAGCTTTTCCGAAATATGTTCCCTTAATAGACATCACCATCTGGCCAGCATTGATGTCCATCCTGAGGCCTGCGTTGCAGAGTAGGCCTCCTGAGATCAGGTTCTTGGCGATAGCAGGTACGTGCTTCACGCCTTGAAGCGTCAGAGACTTGCCAGAAGTCAGCTTCAATACCACCGTCCCAATCCCGAGCACTTCAGCTTGTGCCTGGTTCGCCACCATAACCACTTCAGAAGTAAGTGTGTAGGTGGTGAACCACTCCTTGCTGGAGCAGACATGGCAGGTGACTCCAGTGTCTACCCACCAGTCAGAGTCAGTCCCTACCGCATCAACCTGCACAATCATAGCAACAACGTCAGTGATCATAGATACCTTGCTAGGCTCTCCTTGCTCTGATTGCTTGGTCTTTGCTTTGCATTCATTCTTGAAGTGGCCCTTCTTGCCACACTTGAAACAAGCCAAATGAGACTTTGGCTTCTTTTGCTTGAAAGAAGTTCCCTTGACTTTCAGATTGTCAGGGTTCTTCTTCTTGTGGAAAGCCGTATGCTTTCCCCTTGGTTCCCTTGTATGAACCAGATTGACGTTAGCCAATTGCTTGGACAGTGCGTCCACCTTCAGTTGAACCCGCATATGGTCCTCAACATAGATTTCCTGCAAGAGCTCTTCAAGGCTGATCTCAAGCTTCTTCCTATGCATGTTTGCATATAACTTACTCCACCCAGCAGGGAGCTTCGAGACAATCCCTCCAACAACAAACTTGTCGGGGAGGAGCATCACCTCGTCTTCCAGCTTCTGTCGTAGCTTCAGGAATTCATTCACCTGCGGCAGCATGGACTTCTCGTCCTCAAAGAGCCATTTGTGATATTTTTCAACCACAAATATCTTGCTTCTATTTTTGTCTTCTTCGTACAGTTTCTCCAGAGACTCCCATATGTCTCTAGCAATAGTCTTCTTACTGTAGGATTCTGCTAGGGAATCCTCTATAGCATTTAGGATAAGCAGCCTGCAAATGCTATTCTACCTTCTCCACTTGGCCTGAAGTTTAGTAGTCGCAGTGATTGCGGCAGCAGACCCATTATCTGGAACAGTAGGTTCCTCTTCAAGAAGCACGTGATCAACGTCTCTGAGTTGAAGAGTGAGATAAATCTTCCTCTTCCAGACTTAATAATGCTCTCCATCAAACTTTTCTAACTTACAAAAGTCAGTATTGAGGAGTGAAGCATTAAAGTTTTCCATCGTAGCAATATAGTTTTGAGATTGTTAGTGTCGGGGCACAATTTTTCGATGGAAAACTGAGAAAATGAAACAATTGTAAAGACAACGTTTCAACGCAACACTTCCAGAAAGTTTGCGCAAGTTTAACGAAGATCTAAAAAGATCTTGTTATAGATATTATGGGAATCTAAAAAGATTTCGTAATCCACAGCAGCGAAGAAGATGACAGGCGATTGATGGATGAATATCCTGCTGGGGTGAATGATCACCGTTGCTCAAAGCTATATTCGTCCCACACGAATAGCTTCCATGAACCAGCAAGTTCGTCGGAGAACTTTGGAACACTCCTGCTCTTCTGACTCCTCGGATCATACACGGACTCCCGTGCAAAAGCAACGCTGGTGCAACACTTCTCTTCTCTCTCAAGACTTCTGTTTACTTGTGTTAAGAAATACTTGTAAACTTTCGTAACTCTCTGTATATGCCTGCGTATCTGCCTGTGAGAGAGAAAAGATCTTTTATAGGCCCGAGTAGCAACTGTCCGGTTAGCACAACATTTGGGACGTGGTAAAAATCACTTCGAACGTGCAGTAACCACTCAGATCATGCACAGACACGATCTGAAGCAAGTTGCGCACCTCGTCGCGCAAATGGCAGCGCACCTGGTCGAGCAACATAGCCTACGCAACCTGACAGCACAAGTGGCTCACGCAACGAGCGCAACTTAAGCGCACTATGCGCCTAGTGACGATGCTGACGTGCTAAGTGCAAAGTGCGCCAACAAAACGCCACATTACGCCTCATGAGCCTGAGTCCGAGTCCGAGTCGCTAAGCCCCTACGGGGCTTAGCTCCCATGGAAATAAATTTTCCAAGAGCAAAAAGCATGAATGCTTTCAATTGTTTATTTAGCCTTTTTTCCATTAGAAAAATAACCCCACATGGCACACCCATGTGCATCTCCACACCACATATGCATTTCTAAAATAGCATAGCTAATAATAGAGATACAACTCCTTTGGCCTAGCCGATGTGGGACTAAAATTCCAAACGAAAAAGGCCAAAACCCAACACTCATGACCACATCACCATGCTGCTGCCGAACGCACAACATGATATTCTGATCAAAACGCAGTTGTGTGTCCTCTTGTGACTAAATTTGGGCACACCCCCTTTGACCAAAAATCCGCCAATATGTCAGAATTTTCAAGTGCCACTGCTTTCCGCTAACACATCACTTCCTCAAGGTTTTCCTACAACGGTGTAACTGTAAGTAAAATTGAGATCTTGACACAATAATATTAATTTTTAACGATAAATCATGAAATAACTCTCTTTTTTCTAAAACATTTCTACAACATGATGATCAAATATGAGCTAACAAAACAAAAATAATAATATAAAAAATGGATCAATTAAAACCTCTTTGGCAGCAGAAGCGTAACTTTTAGGCCAAATGGACGCCACCGGACTAAAAACCTAATTCGACACCAAAAATAACACGAATTAGGCGATAAATTGCTTCAAAAAAATTAAAAAAAATTAAAAAAAAATCATCATTTACCGACAGAGAGAAAGAACCGGATCGAATCCTACTTCTTGCGAGTCCCAACATTTTCTCCCAGCAATCTCTAACCAAAAATACAACCTTTTCCAATTAAAAATCAATAAAATGTTCAGGAACGGTAGTAGAATAGCACAAGATCTCAAATTTAAGGAGAATTTTGCACAAAATAATTAGGGTTCGGGGAAAGAAGAACCTAATTTCGAGAACGAGATTTCTCCTGTTGAAAATTCTTCTTTGCTCGGGTTTTTTCTTTCGGTCTTTTTAATTTTAAGCGGAAAGTTTCCGCTAAAATATGCGAATTCCAGCTCGAGAATTTTTATCTTCACAGATGACTAAGAGCATCTCCAACCCTATTGTCTTGTTTTGTGTTGTGAATCCTATGTGGCATGAGGGACAAGACAATGTCTTGTATAGGTGGCAAGGTTATATTCACAAATGACAATGGGTTTAAAAAGTCATCTCCAATGCAAAAGTATTGAGAAGACAATACAAATAATTTTTTACAACTTCCAAGACAACTTTTACTCTTCTACTTCTTTTTTATAAATATTTTTATTCACAAATGATGATGTGGACATAAAGACATTGTGAAGTGCATTGTCTAGATCTAGACAACCAACTTCACATTGTCTTTGCCATGTCATTGCCATGTCAACTCCACACTTAATTTCACATTTGCATTGGAGAAGTACTTTTGGAAAAAATGGTTGTCATTCCTATGTGGCAACCATTTTTTTCAAACTCACAATAGGGTTGGAGATGCTCTAAACAAGTTTTACATATAAATCCTTCAATAATTATAGATTTTTTATAAGGGCACATCAAAAGTTGATCAGAACTGTCACATTCTTAACTTTCATTCATTTACAAGTTTGCCACTGAAAAATTTACTCAGGACTATCCAATTCTTAGGTATAAAAGACAACTTTTTTTTAAATTTTTTCTCTCTCTTCTCCTTCTTCACAAGAAGAAGAAAGAAGAAAGAAAACAAAAAGAACATCTCTTTCTCCGTTTATTTTTTTTGCTCTCTTCTAATTTCTCTTTTTTTTTCTCTAAACCCTAGTTTATTGGTGAAACCCTAGTTATAGAAGAAATTGGGTTACCAAATATATCAAATCTACTAATATATTATTCTATTAATTAATTTTTTTTATTAATAGAAGAAATTATGGATGAAATCCTATTTCTAGAAGAAATTGATTTGTTGAGCAAGTTTATACCAGGACTGTCACAACTTCTGGCAGTTATAGAAGTATTGAGGATTGCTAGAAATTGTGGCAGTCCTGAAAGAAACTTGCTGTACAACAAGACTGCCACAATTTCTGGCAGTCCTAAAAGTATTGAGGACTGCCAGAAACTGTGGCAGTCCTGAAAGGACCTTGCTGACCTTCCTATACAACAGGACTGCCACAATTTCTGGCAGTCCTAGAAGTATTGAGGACTGTCAAGAATTGTGGCAGTTCTAAATGTCACGTCCCGCTCCCACAGGAGCGATCGTCCTCGCTAAGGCGTGATGCCGCATGGGCCTAGGTTGCGCCCGTGCAAGGCTATGTCCAGAAACGACCGATTTGAGCTAGGCCACAGAGTCGCACAGAGTGTCCCCATTTGCAGCGGAAAGTAAATGAACACAAATTGAAGCGAATTCAACTCTTTATTGATATTCAAGAAGTTTACAAGCGGTGCTAGGCCGATATTACAAATCGCTCAAGCTCTCTCTCTCTGAAACATAAAAGGCGTGCCAAGTGGCTTACAACATGGAATGATTCATGGCGATGTTCCGATACATTATGTCCTGTATATGGTGCTCCAGATCCTTGCAACGCTCCAAGGCTCCCGAGATAGCTCCGTGCCTTAGCACGTTCGAGGACAGCTCCGCACCCGCCGACGTTACCTGCTTCCTGCAAGCAGACTGTGGGGTTATCAGTACATTGTTATGCACTGGTGGGGAGGCTAGCTCGCCCACAATGCTATCATTACCAAACACGTTCTATTTACTTTTGTGCATCTCTATCATTCATTGTCTTTCTAATCTTGCCTTAGGATCAATTTTATGGCATATTACACAGCCTATCTCGTGTTGCCAATTTCAAGTGTCGCATGGAAATACATACATGACTTACCCATACTTACCGTCCGGCCTTCCCTGTTCAATGTAAACCAAATTAGTCAACAATTCATATATTTCAACTTAACATGATTCACGTAAACATTTAGTGCCAAGGGCGTGTTCCTGCCTTAGATTTTAACGCGTCGTAGGCATGTTTTCAAGTTCATTTGCACGAAGTACTCCTTATCATTTGGTGCATTACATTTCAAGCCTATACATAAGGCGCTTCATTCAATTAACTTTAGACTACTTTGATTTCAATGCAAGGGCTTGCATGTGGATCGCCACCAGCAAAGCCCACTTAACTCTATATGCACCGGTCGCTGGCACCACAAGCCATTTTGGACATCCAAGCCGTTGTATTTCTCAACCAACGTAGGGTGCGGGCTGGCACACACCCCGTTAGTCTCTTGAAAATACTGCTGCACTTACGTCCCCTGGAAGGCCAAGTCCACACCCAGGCAGCCCGTAAGCCATTTTGATTCCTCCTAGGCCGGCATATCCCCCCTTTGATCATGCCGCGGAATCCCTTTTTCTTTACGGTCACGGCATCGCCACCCCTCGTCCGTGCCGTTTGTTCACGATCATTTCGTATTAACTTGTCATAGGCTAACCCATAGCCATAATGCGTTATCGACCAGGTTGGCGTCCGTGCAGCGCGGGTAGCGAGCCCCGTTGCACGTGCCCGTCACACCTGTCGCTAACCATTCATTTCCTTCTTATCTTTTATTCATTTCTTCATTTCTTTCTTTCACTTGTCCATTCGTTCATTGATTCAATTTTGTATTCATCCTTTCGTTGATTCATTCATTCACTTGTTTATTCGTTCATTCTTCATTTATACATTATGCAACTTCTCGTGCGGGAGTCGCCTTGGCGACCCATCGGTCCCATAGCCTTTCAATGTTGCTAAACTCTACTCGGAGCGACTATGTTGATAGTCTTCCCGTTTCATTGTTGTAAACTATTCATTGTTTCATTGTTGAACGCATAAGGGACTTGAACGTAAGCTTGTGCCTTAGCACGAGCGTGGAGCGCGATGCGAGAGTTCTCGTATTTTCTATGTTTCTTTTCCATATTCTATACAAGCATACAAGATGGGATTAATCCCTTAGCTAGGTGCGTTGGGTCATTTTATTAGCATGTGCGGTGTTATCGCCTAGCGATTTCAGTGATAGTGTCCGTATTGTTATGTGTCTAGGCTAAGCAAAGACGGCTTCATCGGAGCCACCTACCTTAGCGATGTTCGCATCGGCCGAGCGATACTCCGAGCGTGCCTTTAAAAGTCTAAGTCTGGATCCATCTTGACGGGCCAATGTAAGTCTTGTATCGATTCTTCATCAGGTCGATGCCAACTCTTCGGGTCGACGGCTCGTTTGAGTCGTTGCACTTGCCGTTTGAATCGGCGTTCCGCTAGGACGGAGCGGGTCATTACATAATACACCACTCAAAACAAGTCTCGTCCTCGAGACTTCCTGAGTGCAGGTCATCCTACCGTTTCTTAACTCGTGTCATCGTGTTTTATAGATAATTATATCGAACGGCTCTATCGTTCTATGGCACCGAACTATACTCGATACCTTTCCAAGTTCCGTGTCGCATATGTTTGGTCGATTTTTATTGAGTAACTTTTCATTCATTTTAAAGTTGATGGCACTTGTTCAATCATTGCGTTTCTTCGACTTGGTTGCTTTTTTCGACGTATCATGGGACTGAAACGGTCGCACGAGGTGCGTTGTAATTTGTCAAACACGAAAGTCGTAGGCTGAGGCAACTCACTCATTCGTTCATGTGCATCGCAAAACCCACTTGCAGCTGCATTCGAGTTCATCATATCGCTGAGTTTGGATCGTGCACGTATCCAAGGCGTCCTCCGAATACGTACATTTCAACCAAGCTTAGCGACTAGCGAAGTCGGACAAGCTACTTGTGATAGTTTTGATTTGCCGATCGCTTTGCTAACTTCGATTTAAAACCGAACTCATGTGTGTATCACATATCGTTTATCTCGGTCCTCGAGATGATTCGATTCACTTCTCAAGCGTTATTGTCCATGAAATCAGTATGATTTCTTCTTAGCGGGGTCGACCAAGCCTATGTAATTTTCGTCTGATTCAAAACCAAGTATTGCACCATCATCAAGTATTTCTTCCTATCACGATTCAATTCGTTATCCCAACTTTTACGTGCGCATCATCCATCCCTATCATTTCCTTCGTTTGGGACCAATCTCACCGTCGTTCACGCACACTCACAGTTCCCGTCCTACTCTAAGTATTGCTGCCGAAGTCTATCGTCCGTCCAGACAATACTGTAAGGTCCATCGCACAAGTTAAATCACTCGGCATAGGGTCGTCTGCCTATCCGCTAGGTCAGCTCACAAAGTCATAGTTACACGTCAAGTCCGTCGCTCATCGTGCAAGGTCGTTGCACGACGCTCGCCCTAAATCCTATGGTCAAACCATTTGTTTGCTTGTACGGGTGTTTCTACCCAAGCTCGCGTCACTCAGATTTCTAAACATCGAGCACGATCACCTATCCGCATCAATGCATTCGTTGCGTGTATTTGAATCCATTCAAATCACCCAATTGACATACTTCATATATCCATTCTAACCAATTCATGTATTCGATCACGAGTTCATCTAGCTTTGACAATATGTTGTGCCCCAATCTCACGCGAGTCCGATTATCTACGGTGGTTCATGAATCACCATGCAACGCTCCCGCAGAATAATCATTCTCATCGGGGCGTAACTCTTGCTTGTGTCTAGACTAATTCATTCTCGATACGCGGATTGGACCTACTCAATCCTCAAGCTTAATCATCAAGCACACTGAATCATTCTCAAGTCGCCTTCGCATCAAACCACAAGTCGAAGCACACAAATTGCCACGCCATGCTAGTTCAATCACTCCCGCTGTATGAATCACCATACCAGCGCTCACGCGGAGTGATCGCCCTAATCGGTGCGACGCATGTGCGAGGCTGGAGTTGCGCTCGCATAAGACAAGAATATCGACGTTGGGGTTATCGTCGAAGCAATCCAAACATTTCATTTTCATCCAAGCCAAATCAATTCGATAGTCTGACCGTCATACATTCAACTAGAAAATTCTCGAGCTAAATCTATCTTTTCCTCGACACATTTTTAACATCCCAAGTATAGCATCCAATAGGACAACGACATTTGCCCGATCGTCTTTCACCGAGTCAGAGTACCCCCGAGTTATCGCATATCGATCTTTGATACGCCTCAATACCATCGATGATATGCGTAACCTGACGATCTTCCTTTGCAATCGATTCCGAGTCGTGCGTTGATGCTGTTATCCGAGTTGGATATTCTACAATTTCCTCGATATTCAAGATCAAGTTTGATCGCTATTCCTCAAGCTAGTTTCAAGATCGTTGTCCAAACTCAAGTCACAATTTAGTTGAATCAATCCGAAATCGTGCGCGTGATCCTCTAAGTTTTTCCTCGATCAAGTCCATTCATTTTCATTCATCGTTCCGAACCATTTTCTAACTCGCGTTGCCCATTGACAAGTTGTCCAACGATATCTCGTTCGGGACTTTTAAAGTTACGGCCAACTAAGCGTGACATGTTCTAAGGCTTTGTGCGATCGTATCGCTTGCCGACATACTCGTACGATCCATAAATCCTTTAGTCTCACTTGAACAATTTCTATGACGTCCATACACCGCTCAGGGTTCGAGCCACTTGACTAGTCGTCGACACTCATTCTTATTCTTCTTCGAACCTATCACATACACCACTCGGATTCAAGCCATACGATCTAGTCCTCAATCACGTTCGCGTCATGCGCTAAGACATCCTTCAGATTCGTTCGACGAATCTCTAGCGTAATCGCTCATGTCGCCTCGACGTACTAAGTCGTTCGCATTAATCCTCAAAATCCAAGTCAATCTTTCGTGCACGCCTAAACGTTAGTTTGATAGCGTTCCTATCGATATACACTCTAAGTGTAGCTTCGTTCCCGACCGAGCGGTACTTGATATCGCTCGCAACTCGATTGCACCAAAAGTCGAGGTGCGCGACACGCGGCACAACATAACCAAAAAGGTCGTGTGCATAGCTATCCCGTGCGAACTATATTCGAGTTCGCATGCTCACTTATTCTCGTTCGAGCGATAATCGATCTCACTCGCAACTCGTTTGCACCAGAGGGTCTAGGTGCGCGATACTCTGCACCACTTAGCCAAAAGGCTGCGTGCATAACCATCCCGTCCGAACTATACTTTGGTCTCGTGTGCTCATTTGCTGTCAGTGTAAGCTCATTCAAGCACGCATTGCGTTTGCTAACTCTTAGCATCGGCTCCTTCCAACTCAAGTCCGTCGTGGTGGCACAAAGGCCTTCGCCTATTGATCCCGTCCAACCGAGTAATCGTACGAGCTTTTGAAAATATTAGACTTATTGTATGGAACATCCCAAGGCACAACGAGAGAGAGCGTACACTTCTTTTTCTAACGACGAGCTTTCAAAACTGAGAAAATCAAAATGATGTCCAAGGACGTGAAGCCGTGCTCTGATACCAATCTGTCATGCCCCGCTCCCACATGAGCGATCGTCCTCGCTAAGGCGTGATGTCGCACGGGCCTAGGTTGCGTCCGTGCAAGGCTATGTCCAGAAACGGTCGATTTGAGCTAGGCCACAGAGTCGCACAGAGTGTCCCCATTTGCAGCGGAAAGTAAATGAACACAAATTGAAGCGAATTCAACTCTTTATTGATATTCAAGAAGTTTACAAGCGGCGCTAGGCCGATATTACAAATCGCTCAACATCTCTCTCTCTGAAACATAAAAGGCGTGCCAAGTGGCTTACAACATGGAATGATTCATGGCGATGTTCCGATACATTATGTCCTGTATATGGTGCTCCAGATCCTTGCAACGCTCCAAGGCTCCCGAGATAGCTCCGCGCCTTAGCACGTTCGAGGAAAGCTCTGCACCCGCCGACGTTACCTGCTTCCTGCAAGCAGACTGTTGGGTTATCAGTACATTATTATGCACTGGTGGGGAGGCTAGCTCGCCTACAATGCTATCATTACCAAACACGTTCTATTTACTTTTGTGCATCTCTATCATTCATTGTCTTTCTAATCTTACCTTAGGATCAATTTCATGGCATATTACATAGCCTATCTCGTGTTGCCAATTTCAAGTGTCGCATGGAAATACATACGACTTACCTATACTTACCGTCCGGCCTTCCCTGTTCAATGTAAACCAAGTTAGTCAACAATTCATATATTTCAACTTAACATGATTCACGTAAACATTTAGTGCCAAGGGCGTGTTCCTGCCTTAGATTTTAATGCGTCGTAGGCATGTTTTCAAGTTCATTTGCACGAAGTACTCCTTATCATTTGGTGCATTACATTTCAAGCCTATACATAAGGCGCTTCATTCAATTAACTTTAGACTACTTTGATTTCAATGCAAGGGCTTGCACGTGGATCGCCACCAGCAAAGCCCACTTAACTCTATATGCACCGGTCACTGGTTCCACAAGCCATTTTGGACATCCAAGCCGTTGTATTTCTCAACCAACCTAGGGTGCGGGCTGGCACACACCCCGTTAGTCTCTTGAAAATACTGCTGCACTTACGTCCCCTGGATGGCCAAGTCCACACCCAGGCAGCCCGTAAGCCATTTTGATTCTGCCTAGGCCGGCATATCCCCCCTTTGATCATGCCGCGGAATCCCTTTTTCTTTACGGTCACGGCATCGCCACCCCTCGCCCGTATCGTTTGTCCACGACCATTTCGTATTAACTTGTCATAGGCTAACCCATAGCCACAATGCGTTATCGACCAGGTTGGCGTCCGTGCAGCGCGGGTAGCGAGCCCCGTTGCACGTGCCCGTCATACCTGTCGCTAACCATTCCTTTCCTTCTTATCTTTTATTCATTTCTTTCTTTTACTTGTCCATTCGTTCATTGATTCAATTTCGTATTCATCCTTTCGTTGATTCATTCATTCACTTGTTTATTCGTTCATTCTTTATTTATACATTATGTAACTTCCCGTGCGGGAGTCGCCTTGGCGACCCATCGGTCCCATAGCCTTTCAATGTTGCTAAACTCTACTCGGAGCGACTATGTTGATAGACTTCCCGTTTTATTGTTGTAAATCATTCATTGTTTCATTATTGAACGCATAAGGGACTTGAACGTAAGCTTGTGCCTTAGCACGAGTGTGGAGCGCGGTGCGAGAGTTCTCGTATTTTCCATATTTCTTTTCCATATTCTATACAAGCATACAAGATGGGATTAATCCCTTAGCTAGGTGCGTTGGGTCATTTTATTAGCATGCGCGGTGTTATCGCCTAGCGATTTCAGTGATAGTGTCCGTATTGTTATGTGTCTAGGCTAAGCAAAGACGGCTTCATCGGAGCCATCTACCTTAGCGATATTCGCATCGGCCGAGCGATACTCCGAGCGCGCCTTTGAAAGTCTAAGTCTGGATTCATCTTGACGGGCCAATGTAAGTCTTGTATCGATTCTTCATCAGGTCGATGCCAACTCTTCGGGTCGACGGCTCGTTTGTGTCGTTGCACTTGCCGTTTGAATCGGCGTTCCGCTAGGGCGGAGCGGATCATTACACTAAAAGGGACTTGCTGTACAGCAAGTACATTTTAGGACTGCCCCAATTCCTGCTAGTCCTAAAATCGAAATGGTCGAATGAAAAACATATGTTAGGATTTATTTCCATCTTGATAATGTAGTTAAATATACATTTTTAGGGTTTATTTTCATGCATTTTTTGTGAGAAAGAATGAAATAAACATGTTAGGATTTATATTTTATGCATTATTTGTGAGGAATCAAAATGATGAGAATGAAAATTGTGGAGAGAAAAACTAGGGTTTTGATGGAAATGATGGATGGAAATGATGGAGAAGAAAACTAGGGTTTAGAATGGAAAAATTGTGGGAAGAAGATGAAGAAGAAGATATATAGTTTGGGGAGTGGGAAATGGTGAAGAAGAAAAAGAAGAAGATAAAGATGAAGAAGAAGAAGAAGAAGAAGAAGAGAAAGAAGAAAGTTAGGATTTTGGAAGAGAGATAGAGTGAAATTTGCAAATAAGAGTGAAATTTGGGGTTTGGGGGTGTGGGGTTGGGACAGCCCCATGAGTAGAAAAATAGGATAGCCCCAATAATTTTCTCTCAAACATGGGCTAGCCCCAATCCTGGCTAGCCCTGATCAAGTTTTGATGTGCCCTTATAAAAAATCTAATTATACTCTCGAATAACATATTCATTTTTATTTGTTACAACTTATAAATGATGGAAACAAATTCAGTGTAACAATATATTTTAATTTTGTCTAAATTACAACTTGATACCATCAACTATTCGAGTTTCCAAGTTGATACCCTAAACTTTGATAGGCATCAACTTGATAACCTCTTTTCAAACGGTGTTAACCGAGTTAACAAATGACAAAAAATCCCTTTCTAAACTCCCCCTCTCTCCAGCAGCCCCCTTTCCTCCAGCGTCGGCAGCCGGAGGGGGGCTACACAGCCGCGAGCAGTCGTCGTTGCAGCAGCAGCAGCCACCACCGACAGGGTGCGCAGGGGCGGGGGGCGGGCTGCGCGTGGCAGGGAAGGGGGCGGTTGCGCACGGCGGGGGAGGGAGGAGGGTTGCACGCGGCAGAGATGAGGGGGTGGTGCGATAGGGGAGGAGGTAGCCGACGTGCAACGTAGAGGGGGGTGGCACGCGGTGGGGGAGGGGGTGTGGCAGGGATGGAGAAGGGGGTAGGGGTGGGGGTGGAGAAGGGGTGGGGTCGTTTAGGAAAAACATTAACGTTGAAACTAACGATTAGTTTGACGGAAGGTACCAAGTTGAAAACATTAGTTGAGAAAGGGTATTAAGTTAGTACATATCAAAGTTTAGGGTATTAAGTTGATAATCTCGAATAGTTGAGGGTATCAAGTTTTAATTTAGCATTTTATTTTATTTTGTTCTTGTTATACCCACTTGTAACCAATTGGTTAGATTGTGGTCAACCAACACATAAAGATATCATTCTCTCTCTTTAATATTGTATTTTTTTATTTAGTTGTTAAGGTATCAAAATATTATAAATATATGCCTATGGAGAACCCATGAAGTGTTCAGGCACTTGAGAATTCATCTATCCATCTTTCTCATCTTTTAGTCTAATAGACTAGAATACAATAAGTTACATTGTCTCGCCCTGACCCAGAAAATCGCTCGTGATGCCGCATGAGTCTGGAGTTGCACTCGTACAAGGCAAGATGATAGATTCTTAAAATAGTTCTCTCAATTCAATACATAAGCAGCAAAAAAACATGGGGACACAACAGAGTATACAAAACAAATCTTTGTTGATAATGAAATATATTACAAAGGCTCTGAATAGCCCAACTGAATATGCCAAATAGGCATACAACACTCATGATCTCTCTAGCTCACAAAGGATTTTTTCGTTCCATACATCATGTCTTTTATAATACCTTCAAAGACCATCTGTCGAAACATCTTCATGTTTCATGTCGAACCCAGTGTGGTCGCACGCCTCGAAACGTTAAGGGACTCCATGCCTCAGCACGTCAAAGAGAAGCTCCGCCATGAGCCAACCATATTCTAAACTTGCAAGCAATATAGTGGGAGATCAGTACTAATCCTCTCGCGTACTGATGAGACCTACTCGCCTAAACCAACACTAAGTAATTTAGTGAAACATGTATCTCATTATGTAGTCTTTCTATTATTGCCTTAGAGTCAATTACATGGTAATGGAAAGTTGTAAAACATATGAGCAGGTTACTTATAATCATGTTATAGCAATATAGAAAACAGACAACAGCATTATCAGCATGTTAATATCGATAATCCAAACAACAGTAAATTAACAAATCGTGCCGTGTAATACCCCAGAACCAGAATACTGGAGAGCGGGGGCATACATAGCCAGCTATGTATATTGAAATGGAATCCACCTCGCTATACGGTCACGGCTGTCTATATGAGGGTTTAACTAAAAGCCATCAGTCTCTTATGGTCATGAACAAGCCTATTGTCTCAATCTCAAGCAAGTAAAAACAGTTACAAGATGTTAGAACATCAAATATACAATAGTAAGGCATCCCATACATTATATATTTGGATGATCATCAAGCTAGTCGTTACAAAATGTGAAGACTAGCAAGAGTTTCAGTCATACATGGTCAACCCTAGGATTTGCCAATCATGTTACAGCCCGTAGGCAGACAATAAGTAAGGTACAATCGAGCTAACACGTGCTTGTCGGCTAAAAGCCTCAAAAGAATAATTTTACAATAAAGTAGAAGAACAAAAGGGAAACCCACTCGTTTCCTTGGTTACGCTTGGTGGTCACCATCTGGCTGGAAGGTCGGTAGATCCTCTGAAACTGCTCCGGTATCTGGCAATACAAAACTAGCTGGGTCAGACCCCAAAAAGAGCAAGTGCCACAAAGGAGGCTTCACTTAAGAACTAAAACCAGCAATTAGCATAAAACATAATAACATATAATAAAGGACTAGAGATATGGAAAATCATGATGATATACGATAAGATAACCATAGAACTATTCAGATAACCAAGTTACAACCCTTAAACCAAACAAGGACCGGGGTTGTAACCCTTCGTCTGAACGGAACTTGGTTTTCTACCATTTATCGATAAAATAAAGCACAAGCAATCAGGTCATGTTACAATCTTGTACAGGATCAGGACAAGACTAGACTGGGTTAGACTCCATCCAATTAATCACGGCCAAGCAATAAGTACGGCTTGATACTTTAACTAACTAGGTTATCACAAGCCTAGTTACTAGCAAGATGCAATGAGATTATTCCAACAGCCACAAGCCCTGCAGACCATCCAGGTTATCCAGGTCGAATATCCGTTCATGAAGGGTGCAACACATGACAGTGTGCTGGAAATGTGCCCTACTCGTCGGCAGGCTACAAGTCCTCTTGCGCGCCCAGATAACGGGATTGCCTGTAGCTTGGAAATCTCTTCATGGCTACTGGATTATTCTAGTTATTAGCCTTAGTCAATTTCAGTAGGTACCCCTGACCGTGGTACTCAGGGTCCCTGTCATAGACATGATGCAAGACAATACTGGTTTATTTGTACAAATACAATCGCCCACGGTGTCCAGGCCATTCATTCTTGTCATGTCAAGTTAGCCGTCGCAACAGCATATCCAGGTATATCATGTCAGGTTTACTTATCAAGAGTGCGCCACAACGGGCCACTATCATGTCATGTTACTTGTCAGGAGTGCACCACTACGGGTCACTATCATGTCATAGAACATATTCGAAATTCACATGGTACAAGCATTCTATTAAGGGACCCAAGTTACACAGAGGATCATGAGACAAAAGCATAAATGTTACAGCTCAATATGGTAAAAAGGAGTGCACGGCTCTGGAAAGAGCCATGCGGCGAAGCAGGACGGGCTCATGCGTCTCGGGAGGGGGAGCAGGCTCATACGGCCGGAGGGAAAGGGGCGCATGAAAGGGGCCAGGGGTTAAGGGCTCATGCGGCTCGGAGAGGACGGGTGCATGCGGCCAGGGAGATCGGGCGCATACGGCCAAGGGAAATCGGGCTCATGTGGCTCTGGAAGATCGGGCTCATGCGGCCAAGGGAAATCGGGCTCATACGGCTCTGGGAGATCGGGCTCATGCGGCTCTGGAAGATCGGGCTCATGCGGCTCTGGGAACCAAAGCCATGCGGCTCGGCTGGAAGAGCTATGCGGCAATAGATGGGGATCTCATGCGGCAGGACCGAATGAGGGTCATGCGGCCAAGGGAGGAACGAGCATATGCGGTAGGGGAAAAAGCTCATGGGACTGAGGAGAGATGGGCTCATGCGACCGAAAGGGAAAAAGGGATGCATACGACAAGTAGCTAGAGATAGCTATGCGACTGAAGGCCAACCAAGCCATGCTATTGAAGGCCATGCGGCCAGGACCAAGCGGTAAGGGCCATGCAGCCAAGGGATAGCCGCATGAAAGAGCCAAGCGGCTAAGGCACTGTTCTTCTTCTCCACTGCTCCGAGAAGAAGAACCATGATGCCATAGCTCCCAAGCTCCAAAAATCTACATCTAAGGTCAGAATCCAAACTTCCTTAGGTCAAAATGAGGTAGAATGAAATTCTCTACAACTAGGAACACTGAAAACTTGAAAATAACAAGGTTAAATAGATCAAAATCCAAGAATTCCAAAAATACAACAAGCTTAGATCTACACGAAATGAGCCATGGAAATTAAAAGTGCTAAGTACTAAAGTGTCTTAGAATCTCGTGAGGAAGAAAATGGAACAACAAAACTTGAGTTCCTCCATGAAGCAAGATGCACTTGTCGGTGGGAGAGGGGGTAGGTGGAGCTCTATGCCAGGGAGGAAGAAGAAGAAGGAGGAGTAATTGCTGAGTTATGAGGAGAGAGAAAAGTAGGTGGGATATAAATGGGGTTAGTTCACATGCAAGAAAAATCGAACCAAGCCGAACCGAGCAATGAAATGCTAAAATAAACCATGCAATGAGACAGGCAACATGAGTCAAAATACATATATGCATACAAAAATATGTAATACGAGCCACGGGCGTTACAACTCTACCCACCTTAAAAGAATTCCGTCCTCGAAATTTAATTAAGAGGCTAGAGAGGCAAGGTCAATCCATATTAATCACAAGCAAGTTATAACTAGACAATCAATCAAACAATCATTCATGCAAACAAGAAAGCTGACGGTATAAGGCATAAGAAGGACATTATACCTTACGAGTCAAACAGGTCGGGATATCGCGATCGGATATCATCCTCACGCTCCCATGTTGACTCACCTAGAGAGTGATGACCCCAAGCAATACGGACTAAATTAATAGTCTTGTTCTTGAGTATCTTCTCTCTCCGGTCCAATATGGATACGGGCCTCCCCTCATACGAAAGGTTGGTACCAACAACCAATTTTGAATGATCAAGGACATGACTTGGATCCGGGATATACCGTCACAATTGGGATACATGGAAGACATCATGCACCTCACGCAACGACGGAGGGAGAACGAGACAATATGACACATCTCCTACTCGCTCTAGAATGTCAAACGGTCCTAAATACCTAGGACTGATCTTTCTCCGTATGCCAAAACGAATGACGCTACGGTTAGACGAGATCCTAAGGAATACATGGTCGCCGACAAAAAATTTAAGGGGACGCTGATGTGAATCGGCCCAATGGCGCTGGCGATCTTGTGCGACGCGAAGATGATCCCTGACTTTTCTGACCACCTCAACTGTCTGAGTAATCATTTCCAGACCGAGCATCTGCCTCTTTCCAATATCGTCCCATGCTAGCGGGGATCTGCACTTCCTACCACACAGTGCCTCGAATGGTGCCATCTGGATACTGGCTTAGAAACTGTTATTGTACGAGAACTCCACCAGGTGCAGGTGATCTTCCCATGAACCAACAAAGTCGAGCGTACAAGATCTCAACATATCTTCCAAGGTTCGTATGGTACGCTCTGACTGACCATCTGTCTGCGGATGATAAGCTGAGCTGAACTGGAGGTGAGTCCCTAAACTCTCTTGCAGGCTGCGCCAAAAGTGCGACATAAATCTTAAATCTCTGTCCGAGGTAATACTAACTGGAACACCGTGAAATCTGACAATCTGCCTGAGGTATATTTCTGCTAGCTGAGCCGTCGACTGACCAACTCTGAACGGAAGAAAGTGAGCCACCTTCGTGAGCCTGTCTATAATAACCCAAATAGCGTCTCTACCGGCCGGGGACCTAGGTAATCCAGTCACGAAATCCATGGTAATATGCTCCCACTTCTATTCTGGAATCGGCAAGGGCTGAAGAAGTCCAGTCGGTCTCTGATGCTCAGCTTTAACTTGTTGGCAAACCAAATACCGAGAGACAAATCGGGCTATCTCCTTCTTTATACCATTCCACCAAAAGTGCTGAGGGATATCACGGTACATCTTCGTGCCACCGGGATGAATGGAATACTGAGAACTGTGAGCTTCTGCCATGATCTCATGTCTGATATCACCTCTAGGTACACATAGATGCCTTCCATGTCAAAGTGTACCATCTTTATGGATACATAACTCTGGTCTTCGTCCTGCCCCACACTCTGCTCTGAGTCACTGAAGCTTAGAATCTGTTGACTGTGCCATCCTGATCCTCTCGACTATAGTGGACTGAACTTGCATGCTGGCCATTAATGCCATATTGGTAGGAAGGACAACTTCTATACCCATCTTCTGAAGATCTGCTAATAGCTCTGGCTACGCTGTAAGAAAATAAACTCTGGCTCTTCTACTCAATGTATCTGCAACAACGTTAGCCTTCCCGGGATGATACTGTAGGTTAAAATCATAATCCACAAGTAGCTCTAGCCACCTCCTCTGACGCATGTTAAGATCCTTCTGGGTAAATACATACTTCAGGCTCTTGTGATCGGTAAACATCTTTACCCTATCTCCATACAAGTAATGTCTCCAAAGCTTAAGTGCAAACAGTACTGCTGCCAACTCCAAGTCATGGGTTGGATAATTCCTCTCATGATCACGAAGTTGACGTGACGCATAAGCTATTACCTTTCCATGCTGCATCAAAACACATCCTAAACCTCTGCCTGAAGCATCACAATATACTGAAAATCCTTCGGTCCCATCCGAAAGCGTAAGAATGGAAGCCGTCATCAGACCTCGCTTCAACTTCTTAAAAGAATCCTGACATTCAGCTGTCCAGGCAAACTGTACGTCTTTACAGGTCAACTAGGTCAGATGTGCTGAAATCTGAGCAAAGTCTGAAACAAGTCGCCGGTAGTAGCCAGCCAAGCCAAAAAAACTGCAAACTTCTGCAACTGTGCTGGGTATTAGCCACATCTCAATGGCTACGATCTTCTAGGGATCCACCTCTACTCCTCCTATGGTAATAATATGACCCAAGTACGAAATGCGATCGAGCTAGAACTCGCATTTACTGAACTTGGCATATAACTGGTGCTCTCTGAGAATCTGGAGGACAACACGGAGATGCTGCTCATGCTCTGATACACTCTTGTTGTAGACCAAGATGTCATCTAGGAACACAATCATGAACTGATCCAAGTATGGCATGAAAATGCGATTCATGAGGTTCATGAATACAGCTGACGCATTGGTTGCTCCAAATGGCATAACAAGGAACTTCCAATACCCATATCTAGATCTAAAAGCTGTCTTCGGGATGTTCTGCTCTCTAACTCTGATCTGATGGTATTCTGACCGTAAGTCAATCTTCGAGAATACTGCTGCCCCCTTGAGTTGATCAAACAAGTCATATATCCTCGGGAAAGGGTATCTGTTCTTGATTGTCACTGAATTCAAGGTACGATAATCTACACATAATCTGGACGTACCATCCTTCTTTTTCACAAGAAGCATCGGGGCTCCCCAAGGCGACCCACTTGCACGAATGAATTCTTTGGTCCTGAGTTCTTCAATCATCTTGTATAATATCTCTAACTCTGACGGCGCCATCCTGTAGACTCTTTTCGATACTGGGGCTGTTTCTAGGATCAAGTTGATAGTAAACTCGATCTCTTGCTCTGGCAGCATTCCTGGAAGCTCCTCTGGAAAAACATCTGGAAACTCCTCGACTATCCGGGGTAACTGCACTGCTGCTACTGCCATCCGCAATACTGGAGGAGAAGGTTCAACTTTATCCCGGGAAAAGAAAAATTTTGGCTCGTCTGGAATGCTAAAAACAACCCTGTCAATATGGCAGTCGATCCTAGCATACTGGTTCCTTAACCAATCTATCCCTAAGACCACATCATAATCGGCCATCGGGAACTCTATCACTCTAGCGGGGAAATCTCTACCACTAACTACGATCCGACACGAGAAAAACACTCTATCTACTCCCACAAGTCCGTTACCAGTAAGTATATTGAGCCTTAATGATAATGACTCGGGCTCCAGTCCTATCCGTGTCATGAATCGTGCAGACATAAATGAATGCGATGCACCAGAATCAAATAACACTGATGCTGGAAAGGAGTTGACGAGAATAGTACCTGCCACTATCTCACCTGGTGCCAATCCTTCTTCTACGGTCATCGCCATTGCCTGACCATGTCCTTTGGGTGCGGGTCCCCTATGCTAAAAATCTCTCTACCTGCTCTGAATTAGGGCTTGGGCTTGTGCATACTGCTCAGGGTTCTACTGCTGAAATGTTTAGGACTGAGGCGGCAGGGGCCTCGAAAACTATTGCTGCTGCTGGACTGGTACTGGTCCTCTCACCAAAGGACTAGAATAGGTCGAAGAAGAGGAACTCCCCCTGTTCGGGCAGTTCCCAACCCTGTGGTCCGGTGCTCCACAAGCCAAGCACAATCCATGTACTCTGCGATATTCTGCCACCACATGCCCTGGCTTCCCACAATGAGTGCAACCCATTGTGGAAGACTACTTCTGCTTCTGCTAGTGAGGGTTCGTCGGGGTTGATTGCTGAACTGACGTCACTGAGGCCGCCCGCCTCGGGGTTCTAATTGTCAAAGCCCTGGCTGTCGGGGCTGGTGTTGAAGACTGATTCATCTGGCCGTGAGACCGCTTCTGACCTCCGGTCCTGTCCTCAATCCTCCGGAAGGTATACTCGTGCCTCCTGGCTGCTCTCAATACCGAATCAAAAGTCTGATGCTCAAACTGCTCTACTGCCAATAAAATCTCTAGATAGATCTCCTGTTGGAACCGCTGGGCTCTGTCGAACTCGGTTGCTACCAAGGTGGGAGCAAACCGATTAAGTCTTGAAAACTTGACCGCATATCCGTCGATCGTCCTGTCCATCTGCTTCAGATTTGTGAACCTCGTATGTAGATCGTACCAAGCTACAACATCGAAATACTTGGTCTGGAATCTCTTACGAAACATTGTCCATACAATCGGTGCCACTAATCCAACGACCTGCGCCGTCCACCAGCTACGGGCAAGATCCAATAACTGTAGGCGTACTACCGCTACCTTCTCATTCTCGGGCATCTTTGTCGTTTCTAGAATCACTTCTGTATCCTGCAGCCAAGCATCTGCGGCAATCGCATCTACGCTGCCATCGAAGAAGGGAGGGTTTAAATGCTTGAAGTCGTTGGCTGTCTGGTTCCCTTGATGACCGCCTCTGTTCAAAGTATCTTGTACTTCCTGGTACAGGGCGTCGCCCCGACGATCTTGAGATGCTAACAATGTCCTGATGAGACCCACCAAGGTGCCATCATCAGGCTCTGCAGGCTGGACTGGCTGAACTTGTGGCTCTTGATCCCCAATAGGCATGACTCTGGAGGCTACTCCTGAATGCTGGGCTTGATCTCCAGGTTGCTGCGGATCCACGGGAGGTGCTCCGCCTTGCTGATCGGTAGGACCAGGAACAATGTCGCTGAAGAAGATGACACAGGAAACAATAAGGAAGGACCAGGACAAATCAAAGATACAAGCATGTAATCAGGTCAAGAATTCAGGGATTCAGAGGATACGAGCAGAGATCAAGGGCGGGTGCTGATTGAGACATCTATTCGGTAAACCCTCACATATCTTGATTCACAAGACCTGCATAGGCCACCACTTAAACCATGTAACGCCCCAGAACCAAAATACTGGAGAGCAGGGGCATACATAGCCAGCTACGTATATTGAAATAGAATCTACCTCGCTATACGGTCACGACTATCTAGATACATGAGGGTTTAACTATAAGCCATCAGTCTCTTAATGTCATGAACAAGCATATTGTCTCAATCTCAAGCAAGTAAAAAATAGTTACAAGATGTTAGAGCATCAAATATACAATAGTAAGGCATCCCATACATTACATATTTGGATGATCATGAAGCTAGTCATTATAAAATGTGAAGACTAGCAAGAGTTTCAGTCATACATGATCAACCTAGGATTTTCCAATCATGTTACAGCCCGTAGGCAGACAATAAGTAAGATACAATCGAGCTAACACGTACTCGTCGGCTAAACGTCTTAAAAGAATAATTTTACAATAAAGTAGGAGAATAAAAGGAAAACCCACTCGTTGTCTTGGTTACGTCTGGTGGTCACCATCTGGCTGGAAGGTCGGTAGATCCTCTGGAACTGCTCCGGTATCTGGCCATACAAAACTAGCTGGGTCAGACCCCAGAAAGAGCAAGTACCACAAAGGAGGCTTCACTTAAGAACTAAAACCAGCAATTAGCATAAAACATAATAACATATAATAAAGGACTGGAGATATGGAAAATCATGATAATATACGATAAGATAACCATGGAACTATTCAGATAACCAAGTTACAACCCTTAAACCAAACAAGGACCGGGGTTGTAACCCTTCGTCTGAACGGAACTTGGTTTCCCACCATTTATCGATAAAGTAAAGCATAAGCAATCAGGTCATGTTACAATCTTGTATAGGATCATGACAAGACTAGACTGGGTTAGACTCCATCCAATCAATCACGGCCAAGCAATAAGTATGGCTTGATACTTTAACTAACTAGGTTATCACAGGCCTAGTTACTAGCAAGATATAATGAGATTATTCTAATAGCCACAAGCCCTGCAGACCATCCAGGTAATCCAGGTCGAATATCCGTTCATGAAGGGTACAACACATGACAGTGTACTGGAAATATGCCTTACTCGTCGGCAGGCTACAAGTCCTCTTGTGCGCCCAGATAACGGGATTGCCTGTAGTTGGGAAATCTCTTCATGACTACTGTATTATTCTAGTTATTAGCCTTAGTCAATTTCAGTAGGTACTCCTGACCGTAGTACTCAGGATCCCCGTCCTAGACATGATGCAAGACAATACTGGTTCATTTGTACAAACATAATCGCCCACGGTGTCCAGGCCATTCATTCTTGTCATGTCAAGTTAGCCGTCGCAACAGTATATTCAGGTATATCATGTCAGGTTTACTTATCTAGAGTGTACCACGACGGACCACTATCATGTCATGTTACTTGTCAGGAGTGTACCACTACGGGTCACTATCGTGTCATGGAACATATTCAGAATTAATATGGTACAAACATTCTATTAAGGGACCCAAGTTACACAGAGGGTCATGAGACAAAAGCATAAATGTAACAGCTCAACATGATAAAAAGGAGTGCACGGCTATGGAAAGAGCCATGCGGCTAAGCAGGATGGGCTCATGCGGCTCGGGAGGGGGAGCAGGCTCATACGACCGGTAGAAAAAGGGGCACATGAAAGGGGCCAGGGGTTAAGGGCTCATGTGGCTCGGAGAGGACGGGTGCATGCGGCCAGGGAGATCGGGCTCATGCGGCCAAGGGAAATCGGGCTCATGCGGCTCTGGGAGATCGGGCTCATGCGGCCAAGGGAAATCGAGCTCATGCGGCTCTGGGAGATCGGGCTCATGCGGCTTTGGGAACCAAAGCCATACGGCTCGACTGGAAGAGCTATGCGGCAATAGATGGGGATCTCATGCGGCAGGGCCGAATAAGGGTCATGCGGCCAAAGGAGGAACGAACATATGCGGCAGGGGAAAAAGCTCATGCGGCTGAGGAGAGATGGGCTCATTCGGCTGGAAGGGAAAAGGGGCACATGCGGCAAGTAGCTAGAGATAGCTATACGGTTGAAGGCCAACCAAGCTATACTGTTGAAGGCCATGCGGCCAGGACCAAGCGGTAAGGGCCATGCGGCCAAGGGATAGCCGCAGGCTAAGGCACTGTTCTTTTTCTCCACTGCTCCGAGAAGAAGAACCATGATGCCATAGCTCCCAAGCTCCAAATATCTACATCTAAGGTTAGAATCCAAACTTCCTTAGGTCAAAATAGGGTAGAACGAAATTCTCTACAACCTGGAACACTCAAAACTTGAAAATAACAAGGTTAAATAGATCAAAATCCAAAAAATCTGAAAATGCAACAAGCTTAGATCTACACGAAATGAGCCATGGAAATTAAAAGTGCTAAGTACTAAAGTGTCTTAGAATCTTATGAAGAAGTAAATAGAACAACAAAACTTGATTTCCTCCAAGAAGCAAGATGCACTTGCCGGTGGGAGAGAGGGTAGGTGGAGCTCTAAGCCAGGGAGAAAGAAGAAGAAGGGGGAGTAATTGCTGAGTTATGAAGAGAGAAAAAAGTAGGTGGGATATAAATGGGGTTAGTTCACATGCAAGAAAAACCGAACCAAGCCGAACCAAGCAATAAAATGCTAAAATAAACCATACAATGAGACATGCAACATGAGTCAAAATAACGTATACGTATACCAAAATACGTAATACGAACCACGGGTGTTACATGCCGCCTATCGCACCCATCCTTGTGCAGATACAAGGTGAATGCTACTATCCATTCGTATCGTGCCAAAGGCAATCATCAAATTATTAAGGTACCAGGATCCTCGTTCCTGCACTTGATTCCATTCAGCGCATCGATCTTAACAATATGAATACATCTACATTTGTACTGAAATAAGGCGATACACCTACCGTCTCGTATCAGACATTCGACTGTGTGCCTTTATATCTGTATGAAGGTCACTTGGCATTCCAAGCCAATAAAGGACTATATCTCGATACAATGGGTCGTTATCTTTCGCCCGAGTAGCAAGCCCAACGAAAGTCCCACAGCATCCGTATTACGACGCTCCCAACCAGCCCAGGTAGCAAGCCTCACTGGTGGTCCCGTAATACCATGATCAATGGCACCATAATTTTCTCCTAGGCCGAATGGTCCCGACGCCCCAGCGTACCACATTCGAGTAAAATAAACCCGTGCACGGGTTAACATCATCCATGTTCGTGACCATGTAATGTATCAACATCTCCAAACGAATGTAAGGCATCGAATCATCTCTACTTGCAACATTCCTTCGATACCATCGTATCGACTAGCAAGTCGCTTGTATATAAGGCAGTTTCGTAGAAATTGTGCCACAATTGCATACTTTGATGCATGAAATATATCTCTTCCATGTTACGGTAGTTTTACGGCAGTTTAGTGGCATTGTGTCCCAACTGTCTATTTCATTTACTAAGTCATACACAAATTCTTCGTACACAGATGCACGTTTAATGCCGTATTTTTAATGTTCTAAGACTATTGTTCAATGTTCTCTGAGTCGTGCACTTGATGCACATCTCAATATTGTCGTTCAATGTTCTACCATTAATGTCCTATCGCGACCCGTGCACTTGATGCACGTCGCCTCTATTATTTATTTTTTTCCTATTCTTAGTGTTCGACCCACCTTACATTAACACTTACCTGCACAACGCACATAGAATTCAATAGAAACACAAGCACATATGATTTATTTATTAGGCATGAAGGAGTAGGGAGATGGGTCTAGTCCCACCCACCTCAAGCTGATACGCCTTATCGTTTCACCGAGTCGATGTGGCTTAATTCCTTAACTTTTTGCACGGCCAACTCATTTGACTTAGCCATTCGAGCACTTCGTGCTCCATCGAACTAACAGACCGATTCAAACTATTATGCCCACGCTTCATCTTGTTGCAGGGGGGCGACGCATGCTACCTATATATGAAACCAACATAATTAACACCTTTTCAAATCGTTTGAATACTTACTTGGGTCCAATCCATACCTCTTCGAATCCATTAACTCAGCGTAATGCACCGTACAGTACGGGGTATTACAATCACCATGTAGCTTTACCATGCTTCAGCTTGTTGTAGAATCATCCTTGAACAAAATGAGTAAGTATGATCTATTTTTTTGATGATCTAATCTTTTCTGTTTTCTTCAATGAATGAAGATATATTTTTTTCCCTCTAAAGAAAAGTTTATTTGATTTATCAGCCAAAAATGACTTTAATTTAAGATCTCAGGATCTATCAGCCAATAATGGCTTTTAATATCATTTAAATCATTTTGGATCAATTAGTCAGCAATGACTTTCAAAACCAACGTCTACGATAGTATCAAAATATACGTACTCCCGCCCTCTGCCATTATGAGCGTCTGTAATATCACCTGAAGCTAGCCACAATTGGCTAAAGTTATTAGTTTTAAGGAATGGAGTAGCTCCGTCGAATGGAGAAACTCTACGAAATGGAGCAACTCTATCGAATGGAGTAACCTCACGATCAGAGGATGTTTTCGGTTGCAAAAACTTATTATAGAGCTCTTTGACTTACAAATGCATAATATGTAAATACAATAAAAATACTATTACAAATAATATTTATGGGAAGTTGTAGCATTGTAGGTCTGATCATCACATGATCATTTCTCCGTTGAGGGACTTCAGGTGCAAGTCTTCAATGACATGGACAAGTTCTTCTCATATGCTTCAGAACTTGGTTTTGAAGAAGGCTTTGTTATGGTGCTTTTGTGGGAAAGCTCTCTCCTTTGTTGATATGGATAGGAAGTCAACTCGGAGAAGAAGCTTTGAGTGTCCTTCTGTGAGACTCTTCTCACAGTATCTGTATTTATATAATGATAAGTACTTTGTACTATATTTCGTATTTTATTGGTTTTCGAAACATTTTAAATTTTTTCCAACTTATAGATTTTCTCCTTGACCGGCGTATCGCCAGTGTACCATTGTATGCTGACGGCATGCCTGTCACTCTCATTTTTTGTTATACGTATTTTCAGTATATGTGTACGGGATTCTGACATTTGTCAGGTGACCCGTGTTTGACTTATCTTTCTTAGCCTTGCTTTGGTTTAACTTTAACTTGGTTTAATTTGGTTGGTTCAACTTGGTTTGGCTTGGTTTGGTTTAGTTGGTTTGAGATGAGATGGTTTTTTATAAAATCCAAACTTCTCTCTCTCTCTCCTCCATTATTTCATTCTCTTCATCTTCTTCTTTTTCATTTTTTCTTCTAACCTAAGGCAAGTACATCTTGCCAAATATTGGACTAATGTTATTTTGTTTGTTTTAAACTCTTCCTTACTTGATTATAAGCCTCATTAGTACTTAGTATTTTTTTTATTTTGGTGGATAATTTCTTGTAGATCTAAGTTTACTCAATTCTTGGTTTTTTTGGGTTTTGATCTACCAAACTTCATTATTTTTAAGTTTTGATTGTTCCATGTTGTAGAGAATTTGATTTTACTCAAAATGGACCTTTGAAAACCTGGATTTCGATTTGTTTTGAGTGATTTATGAACTTGGGAAGTTCATGGGTTCCATGAACTCATGTTCTCGGATTGGGGAAGAAGAACAGTGCTGGGCGCATAGCATTTCCATGTGCCCACAGCAGTCTTCCTTTAGGCGCATAGCCATTTTTATGTGCCCAAGGCCCCAAGCTTCCTGTGCTTAGGCACATGGCCCTTTGCACATAGCCCTGGGCTCATAGCCATTATATGCGCCCAAGTATACCCTGTTCCCCCTTCGCTTGGGCGCATAGCCCTGATTATGCGCCCACTTACCTAGGAAGATAGTCTCTTTGCTTTCCTTCCAGTACACCCTGTCCCCATCATGTGGGCACATGCACGCTTGGGCGCGTACAGCCCTGGGTGCATGACTTCCTTAGTACACGCTCTCCATGACACACATAGCCTTAGGTGCATACCCATAGGCACATAGCTGTTGGAGCATAGTCTTGGGTGCGTACCCTTCCATAGTAAATATACCCTGGGCGCATGATCCTTAGGCGCATGCTCCCTTCGGGTGCATGCTTCCTTAGGCGCATTCTTTCTTGGGCGCATGCCTGTGTTATGGGCGCATGTTATCCCTGACCCCTTCTGGCCTTGGGTGCCCTTGTGCGCCTAGGCGCCGTTCTGACCCTGGCACCTTTCTTAGCCATGTTGCCACCTTGGCCCGTGTTGGCTGGCCCTAGCACGAATGACTGTTTTGCCCATTTGAGCTATTCAGCGGTTAGTCTTGAAAAACACTCGGACACGAAGCTTGTAGACATTTGTCTTGGCTTCAGAATTTTCTCAGTTCACCTTGTTGGAGTTCTTATGCGATCGATGATTTCAATCATAGTTTTGCCCCTTTAGGCATGTTTTCTGTTCTTGATGTTTTGAGGTTTTCTTTGACTACAATAAATTTCTTAACATGATTTGATGATCTTGTACAGTTAGAAAATGATTGTACACCCATTATACACCTAACACTAGCACAGATTCAATTATTATTTTATGCCAATTAGTTACTTTTACTTATCCCCTCTCACATGTCAGGATATGTCTTCCATTTCGAATATTTCTTATGTGATATGATATGTGTTTTCATGCTTTTTTCGGATTTATTATACTTTACAATCTATGCCATGTTTAGAATTTCTTTATAGTGACACGTTATGGTGCACTCATGATTTATGCATTTTTTTGTTTTACATGATAGTGACCCGTTGTGGTGCACTCTTAAACATGTCTTTCTTTGCTTTACATGATAGTGACCCGCAGTGGTGCACTCTAGAACACGTCCCTTCTTTGCTTACATGATAGTGGCCCGTAGAGGTGCACTCTTGACAAATACTCTTTATATGACAAGTAAACCTAAGCATGACATTCTTAATCAAGATGCTGTTGCGACGGCTATTTTCCCTTGCTAATGTAACTCTTTTGGACACCGTAGTTAAATTCTTTGTGTATGCATGCACAAGATACATGTCTCATTTTGCATCATTTCTAGGATATGGATTCTTCATTACCACGGTCATGGATTCATACTGAATCTGATTAGGATAATGACTAGATTGATCAAGTAGCTCATAAAAAGATTTTCCAGTCACATGCAATCCCGTTATCTAGGCACTTTAATTGGACTTGTAGCCTGTCGACGAGTAGGGCGTATTTCCAGCATGCTGTCATGTGTTGTACCCCCAAGTCACCTAATACAACTCTCTCAACCTGCGGAAGGATAACTCGGATAGTCTGTAGGGCTTGTGATTGCTGGAACATCTCATTGCATCTTGTAGTAATTAGGCTTGTGATAGCCCTAGTTAGTTAAAGTATCAAGCCGTACTCATTGCTTGGCCGTGATTGATGGATGGAGTCAGTCCAGTCTAGTTTTGTCTAGGCAGTATCCGTATGTTTATTTCAATACATTATTGTTTATGCTTTACTTTTGTCGACGAACGATCGGAAGCTAAGTTCTGTTCAGGAGAAGGGTTACAACCCCGATCCTTGTTTGGTTTACGGGTTGTAACTTGGCTTCCGGAATAGCTCCCAAGTCATCTTATCATTTGTCGTCCTATTCAGTACTCACATGTCTACATGATCTTATGCTAAACATTGATTAGAGATTAAGTTCTGTTTATGAGAAGGGTTACAACCCCGGTCCTTGTTTAGTTTACGGGTTGTAACTTGACTTTCGGGATAGTTCCTAAGTCATCCTATCGTTGTTGTTCTATATGGTTTCCACATGCTCACATGTTTAGTTATCTCACAAGCTTTACGTGATCCCTATGCTAAGTCAACATGCTCTCATGACCTGGCTGGATCACATGCTTACATGATCAATTGATTTTACATATTCTCAAGCTTCTGTTTACTTAACATGACTACACTTTATATTATGTCACATGTTAATTACTTTACGTCACATGATGCTTTACTTATTGTCTTTTCTATTCTCGGGATAAGTGCATTGGTAGTACACGAATTTCGATTCACATCTACTTATTGCTTTTTCTAACCATTGCTATATTAGTTATTGCTAGTTTTAGTCCATAGTTTGGCTTCCTTTGTGATACTTGCTATTTGGGGTCTAACCCCACTGGTTTTGTTTGGCCAGATCTGATAGAGGAGCCCAAGGGATCTTCCGTACCATCTACTCGACGGTGACCATCTGGAGCACCAGAGTGCCTGAGTGGGTTTCTTGTTTCATTCTTCCACTTGATATGTACATTATTCTTTGTAGCATTTAGCCTCCGAGCACGTGTTTAGCTCGTGTTTTGGTTCTTGACATTTAGCCTACGGGCCAAAACATAATGTGCGTATTCTAGACTATAGCTAGAGCTTAACATGTATGATTATTACTCTTGCCTGTTCTCTATTTTGGTATGACTAGCTTCATGATTATCCATGTATAAATGGTTTGGGACGCTTTACTATTATATGTCTGATGATCATACTTCTTGTACTTTGTATAATTACCTGTGATTGAGATACCTAGGAATGCTTGACCTAGGATCGACTGTTGGCTTGTAGAAGTAACCTCCATGTCTTGACAGCTTATACGTGATTTCAGAGTACTGCGTACTTTGGTATTACGTAGCTGGCCTTGTCCGTCCCCACTTGCCAGTATTCTGGTTCTGGGGCATGACACAGGTTTTAGTGGTGGCCCACGCAGGTCTGATTTATCAGATATGTGGAGGTTACTGATGTTTAGTTATCTCAATCAAAATTATCCTTTATTGATATCCTTCGTAATATTCTCTATCTCTGATCCTTTGACCTGATATCTGTTTTAATCGTTGTTCTTTCCCGTTCCTTCAATTTGATCCTTGTGTCCTTTAACTTTCAGGGGCACCGTTCATAATCCTTTCGATCATCTTGTTTGGGTTCTGCCGATGGTAGGTCAACAATCTTCTGTTAGGCCAGTTATGGAGGATCAGTCTCAGCATTCAGGTATAGAGTCGATAGTTGACTCGAGGGCAGAGATGTCAGTCCATCCTGATCATCCTGCTGTGCCCGTACAGTCAGCAGTCTGAGCAGAGATAGTTCCAGATCAGCCCGATGTACCTGCACTCATAGGAATTATCAAGAAAATGATGGAATCACAACAACGACGATATCTCGTTCTCCAACAGAGTATCTAGATGTTGATAGACCGAAGTGAGCAAGGAATACCCGAGGAATTTTAAACCGAGGAATTGCAGCCAGAAGGTGGAGCCAGGCAGTACCAGTCATTTAGTCAGTCAACATATCAAGCCCGACCTACCATGGAGGCAGTACGAGAGCAGAAGCATATAGCCAGGAGGACCACATCGAGAACTGAGGGTCGTAAGAGGTACCATTCACCCGTATCTGGCTTTTCTCCCCGACGTCCATCACAAGTACCAGCAGACCAACGTCCATACCAGCACCAGGAGTTACCAACCATATGTTCCTTCTGTGGAAGGAAAGGGCACATTCATCTTACTTGTCAGAGGGCTAACCTTCTATGTTTAGCGTGCGGATCACCAGACCATATGATCAAAGTTTGTCCCTGGAGGAGTCCGGCTGAATCGTCATCCTTCCAGCCTTCCAACCAGCAGGCACCAACACCGGTTCAGCAACAGCAAGCTCAGGGACAGAAAAACCAGCAGCAGTATCAGGCAGAACAAGCATGTATATATTATGGAAAGTTAGGGCATTTTAGATCATTTTTTTGGACGGCCAATAGGCGATGCTTCCGTTGTGGAGCAGAGGACCATTCAATTAGCACTTGCCCATATCCGACATATCGAGGACGACCATCTATACCAGATATACCACTTCCATCCTTTCAATCACCCCCGGCATCACCTCCCGTAGTGGATGAGCAGCTAGGGCCAATACTAGATGTTCAACCATTGGCACAGTACCTACTGCTATCGCGAGCTCAGAGGGTCAGGCAACTCAGAGCGCGATTAAAAGTACAGTACCAGGAGCAACTGTATTATCAGCATGAAGATAATATCTTGGGGGTCTCATGTAGCATCTTCATGGTCTTCTTTTCAGTTATGACCCTTGGATCTGTCTTTCAGTAGCAGGCCATGTAGTGACAGTATATCTTGGGTTCTGGTCGACGACTTTGTATTCTATCTATATGTAGAGTATAATGGTCGATTTGACTTATTCGATGAGTGAAGGCGAGTTTTTTGTCCCACTCTTCTATCCTCATAGTCGAGACATATGATAAATATCAGGTATCTCGACTATGAAGATACGTCCTAGGTAGAATAATGTCTTAGACTAAGTCATTGTTACCGACTTACTTTGAGACTTGACCCCATTTTTGGAGTCAGCGTAGGCCAGCAAGGACGTTGGTCCCTACTCTACTGACTCAGGAGACATATTTATTCATATGCCTCCAGCCCTTCTTGATTGTGGTTGTGTTATTGCTTACGCATTTATTTATATTACTGTTGCCTTCAATTACTTATATGCCATGCTTTGTTTTATGGAGATAGTTGTATTTTCTTGAGCTTTTGTTTTGGTTATCTTGTTCGACTAGCTTTAGGAAATTCCGAGGATGGAATTTTTCTAAGGATGGGAGAGTTGTGAGACTCGTCTCACTGTATCGGTATTTATATACTGATACGCACTTTGTACTGTATTTCATATTTTATTGGTTTTCGGAACATTTTAAATTTTTTCCAACTTATAGATTTTCTTCTTGACCGACATATCGCCAGTGTACCATTGTATGCCGACGGCATGCCTGTCACTCTCGTTTTCTGTTATACGTATTTTTAGTATACGTGTACGAGATTCTGACATTTGTCAGGTGACCCGTGTTTTGACTTATCTTTCTTAGCCTTGCTTTGGTTTAATTTTGACTTGGTTTAATTTGGTTTGGTTCAACTTGGTTTGGCTTGGTTTGGTTTAGTCGATTTGAGATGAGATGGTTTTGTATAAAACCCAAACTTCTTTCCCTCTCCTCCATTATTTTATTCTTTTCATCTTCTTCCTTTTCATTTTTCCTCCAACCGAAGGCAAGTACATCTTGCCAAATGTTAGACTAATGTTATTTTGTTTGTTTTAAACTCTTCCTTACTTGATTATTAGCCTCTTTAGTACTTATCATTTTTTGATTTTGGTGGATAATTTCTTGTAGATCTAAGTTTACTTAATTTTTGGATTTTTTTGGGTTTTGATCTACCAAACTTCATTATTTTTAAGTTTTGATTGTCCCATGTTGTAGAGAATTTGATTTTACTCAAAATGGACCTTTGAAAACCCGGATTTCGATTTGTTTTGAGTGATTTATGAACTTGGGAAGTTCATGGTTTCCATGAACTCATGTTCTCGGATTGGGGAAGAAGAACACTGCTGGGAGCATCGCATTTCCATGCGCCAACAACAGTCTTCCTTTGGGTGCATAGCTATTTTTATGCGCCCAAGGCCCCCAGCTTCCTGTGCTTAGGCGCATGGTCCTTTGCACGTAGCCTTGGGCGCATAGCCTTTATATGCGCCCAAGTACACCCTGTTCCCCCTTCGCTTGGGCGCATAGTCCTGATTATGTGCCCACTTGCCTAGGAAGATAGTCTCCTTGCTTCCCTTCCAGTACACCCTGTCCCCATCATGTGGGTGCATGCACGCTTGGGCACATACAGCCCTGGGTGCATGACTTCCTTAGTACAGGCTCTCCATGACACGCATAGCCTTAGGCACATAGCCATAGGCACATAGTCTTGGGCGCGTGCCCTTCCATAGTACATGTACCCTGGGCGTATGCTCTTTAGGCGTATGCTCCCTTCGGGCACATGCTTCCTTGGGCGCATGCTTGTTTATGGGGGCATGATGCTTTGGGCGCATGCTACCCTTGGGCGCATGTTATCCTAACCCCTTTTGGCCTTGGGTGCCCTTGTGCACCTAGGCGCCATTGTCACGACCCACATTCGCTTTTCGGATACAAGCCCGTGTCCAAGCTCAGCCTATGCCGCAGTGTCGATGGTAGAACGCTGTCTATTATACACAAGTCACATAATCTATAGAACTACTTGGCAGTCTAGATCTCATCCACAGAAATCAGAGAATACAATCAACTAACTCAAATGAAACTGGATAATGAATGATAATAAAAATGGAGTACAAGTCTATCAAGAATTCCAGTTACGTTCGGTGGACAAAAATCAACTACCAATAGACGAAAATAGAACATGAAAACGAAATAACTAAGTCCAACTGCTAATCACCAAGATACCCTCAGCTGTAGTAGTACCGTGGTCCAATGCTGGCTCAAACCTGCTCGTGTGCACCTGGCTCAACACTCGGTTAAACCTAAAAAGATCATCAGGTCCTCAGATGACTAGCAAGATACATAAAAACATGCCTACTAATATGACAGTAACATGTATGAAAGACAAGAACAGTACAGGAAGTACATCTAAGAACGACATGTCATGTGGAAACAGTAATACTAGACTTGGCTCACAATCAAACAAATAATTCCCATAGCTTGAAGTACAATGCAAGATACTCCCAATCTATAGTGTGTTTCAATTGTAGTACAATGTAAGATACTCCCAATTGAGAAGAGCCAATTCTAATACCAATCTTCTCTCCTAAAGGAATCAAATCAAGGGCATAGCAATAATGACAATCTCACGAAAAGCACAAGAACACAAAAATCCACACGACAAGCAATAATAAAAAAAAGATCAATTCTACGTGCACATTTAACGAGAAAAACGAGTATAACAGAAGAGATAAACTAGGTATAAGAAAACATGTAAATACTGCATGAGTTCGGCAAGGTATACTTGCTTATGGTCCTGAGCTGCGGATACGGTTCAGAATCCGTATCGAAGTCCAAGTAACCTGTTTGATAGAATTATGATGTCAATGAGTGGTATCAACACAAGACTAATCTATTTATTTAGCTTTTAGGTCTTAAAACTTATTCTAAACTAAGTTGTTTCCTTAACTAGGATTGGTTGCTTTTGGTTTACTAATTTATTCTAGCATACTCTGATATCCTTTATGATTTCTATACTTTGTACAGTGTAGCCTCTATGTGCCTATGGCATGCTTACTAAGTGAGCCTATGGGAACAAGTGTGACCCTCTATTTCCTGTTGTATCTATGTACAAGATTAAATGTGTTCATTACTCTGCCCTATACTCAGTTCATCCAGCCATATTGTCACGCCCCAGAACCAGAATACTGGAGAGCGGGGGCAGACATAGCCAGCTACGTATATGAAATGGAATCCATCTCGCTATACGGTTACGGCTGTCTAGATATATGAGGGTTTATCTACAAGCCAACAGTCTCTTAAGGTCATGAACAAGCCTAGTGTCTCAATCACAAGCAAGTAAGTAAAAAGGTTACAAGGAGTATGATCATTAAATATACAATAGTAAGGCGTCCCAAATATTACATATTCAGCTGATCATGAAGCTAGTCGTTACAAAATGTTAGAACTAGCAAGAGTTTAGTCATACATGATCAACCCTAGGATCTGTCAATCATGTTACAGCCCGTAGGCAGGCAGTAAGTAAAGTGCAATCGAGCTAAACAGGTGCTCGTCGGCTAAACGCCTCAAAAGAATATTTTTACAATAAAGTGGGAGATCAAAATAAACCCACTCGTTGCCAGGGTTCCGTCTAGTGGCCACCATCTGGCTGGAAGGTCGGTAGATCCTCTGGAGCTGCTCCGAAATCTGGTCACACAAAACCAGCTGGGTCAGACCCCAGAAAGAGCAAGTTCCACAAAGGAAGCTTCACTTAGGAACTAAAACCAGCAATCAGCACAAAATATAAATAAAAGTAAGGACTGGAAATAAAGAAAATACATCAGGATGATATACGACGAGATAACCATGGAACTATTCAGATAACCAGGTTACAACCCGTAAACCAAACAAGGACCGGGGTTGGGTTCGTCTGAACAGAACTTGGAATTCTCACAATTTATTGGTAAAATAAATATAAGCATTCTGGTCATTCAATAATCTGGAACAGGATCAGGGCAAGACTAGACTGGTTAGACTCCATCCAATCACTTCACGGCCAAGCAAGAATTACGGCTTGATACTTTAACTAACTAGGGTTGTCACAAGCCTAATTACTAACAAGATGCAGTGAGATTATTCCATAGCCACAAGCCCTGCAGACCATCCAGGTTACCCGGGTTAAAAGATTTATAGTAGAATTCAGGTGGGTACATCGTCCAGGAAATGAATGTACCCTTAGGTAGCTTGAAGGGTGCAACACATGACAGTGTGCTGGAAATGTGCCCTACTCGACGACAGGCTACAGATCCCAAGGCGTGCCCAGGTAACGGGATTGCCTGTAGCTGGGAGATCTCTTATGACTAGTGTATTAATCTAGTTATTATCCTTAGTCCACTTCAATAGGTACTCCTGACCGTGGTACTCAGGAGTCCCCTCCTAGACATGATGCAAGACAAAACTGGTTTATTTGTACAAGCACAATCGCCCACGATGTCCAGATTAATTATACATGTTATGTCATGTCAGGTAGCCGTCGCAACAGCTTATCAAGATATATCATGTCAGGTTTATCATATCAAGTGTACTAGTCAGGAGTGCGCCACGATGGGCCACTATCAGGTCATGGCAGGTTACTTATCAAGAGTGCACCACTATGGGTCACTATCACGTCATGCTCAATTATCAATTCCAAATATATAAAATGAATTCATGATTTTCAAGTTCAGGACAAAAGGCGTAAGGATATAAAATGGACGTAAAATATCTAATAATAATAATAATAATATAAAAAGATAAGGCACAGGAAGTCCATGCGGCTCAGGGGGATGAATTCATGCGGCTCAGGAGAATGGATTCAGGCGGCTGAAGGGTATCAGTCGTATGCGGCCAGTGGTAAGGAAGGGGCATATGCGGCTCAGCCAGAGCACCCCATACGGCTGGAAAGATATGAGTCCATGCGGCTGGCGGGAAACCAAGCCTATGCGGCTGGCAGGAATGAGTCCATGCGGCTCAACCAAGTCGAGCCCCATACGGCTGGGTCAAGGTGATTACTTATGCGGCTGACGGGGGGGGGTTCATGCGGCTTATAAGGTTCAGGATCTTATGCGGCTGGCGGATATAGGACTCATGCGGCCAGCGAGTGAGTCTGGTTCATGCGGCTCGTCAAGGCTGTGCACATGCGGCTGGGTCCAACTTATGCGGCCAAGATAAGCTGATGCGGCAGGATAAGGTCCTCAGCCCTATGCGGCTGAACTGACTGGGTCCCATGCGGCCGGGAATACTTGCCGTATGAACTTGTCACACGGTCAAGTCAAGGTAATAGTGCATGCAGTTGGAACTGACTTGCCGCATGAATGTTCATGCGGTCAAGTACACCATGCGGCTCGGGACTGTGCTTCTTCTCCAAATTTCCGAGAAGAAGTATACCATAAGCTATGGCTTCCAAGCTGCATAACTCTATCATCTGGAGCCCAAATCCGAACTTCCATAGGTCAAAATGGGGTAGAACGAGATTCTCTACAACGTAGAACCCTCAAAACTTAGAAATAACAAGATTAAGTAGATCAAAATCCAAGAAATCCGAAAATAAAGTAAACTTAGATCTAGAAGAATCTAGCCATGGAAAGTGAAAATGTCAAGTTCTAAAGTAAGTTAAAATTGTCACCCTCATTTCCCATATTTCCCGTATTTCGTATTTTTACTCGTATATGAATTTTGGCATGTATTTTTATTTTTCTCAACTTGTGGAATTTTTGTATTTCTCGTATTTTGGGGTTTTGTCATGGTTCGGTTTTAATTGGATTGGTTTGGTTTGGTTTAGTTTATTATGCATTGGATCACCTTAACCTATTCTCCACCCTCAACACACCATATCCCACCCTCTTTATAACACCACCAACCACTCTCTCTCTTCATTACTTCCTCCATAAATTTTCTTCTTCTTCTTCTCCTTCCTCTACACAACACTCCCAACCCTAGGCAAGTGCACCTTGCCACTTCATGAGAGCCCTATTTTCTTGGTTCATTTGCTAGATTAGGACATGGTGATCAACATTAGGACTTGCTATTTTATGATTTGGAGCTTCCTTTGTTCTAGATCTAGGTTTAGCTATTTTCGGATTTTGAATGGTTTGATCTACTTTAGTTGGATTTTATGGGTTTTTGATGCTTTCATGTGGAAGAGCATTCAGTTTCACCCAAGTTGGAGCTTTGGAAATCCGGATTTGGAGTTCGGATGGCCAAGTTGTGAGCTGTTGAAGCTTTTGATTCAGCCATGGTATTCTTGCTGTCTGGAGAAGACAGTGAGCAGTGTGTGCAGAGCTGTTTAGCTTACGCACCCTGAGCTACGCGCGCTCTTTAGCGCTGCGTACGCAGACTTGAGTATGCTTCCTGTTGGAAGCGTGACTCCTTGAGCGTGCGTGACTTTTCACGTACGCAGCTCCCTTGAGCGTGCGTGACTTTTCACGTACGCATCTCCCTTGAGCGTGCGTGACTTTTCACGTACGCAGCTCCCTTGAGCGTGCGTGACTTTTCACGTACGCAGCTCCCTTGAGCGTGCGTGACTTTTCACGTACGCAGCTCCCTTGAGCGTGCCTTGGTACGCAGACTTGAGTGTGCCTTGGTACGCAGACTTGAGTGAGCCTTGCATGCGTATTTTTGTGCGTACGCAGCTTCCACTACAACAAATATGGACTATAATAGCATGCGTGGAACGCTATAGAAAGCCTTCTATAGCGTATTCTGTCCGCTATAATTGCCCCCACTATAGTATGTGAACGCATGTGAACGCTATAACATTATAGCGTTCTTGAATGCTGTAGATGGATTATAACGTTCGTGAATGCTGTGGATGGTTTATAGCGTTTGTGAATGCTGTGAATCATTTATAGCGTTCTTGAATGCTGTGAATTGTTTATAACGTTTGTGAATGTTGTGGATGCTTTATAGCGTTCGTGAATGCAATAGATGAACTATAGCGTTCATGAATGTTGTGAATGGTTTGATTTATTATAGCGTTCGTCATATGCTATCGTGAGGTCAACAGTTTTGGAAACACTATTACATTTAGACGTTTTGAGTACTATTACACAATTTTTTTCAGATATCACATACAATTAACCATAGAAATTCATGCTGAATCGCAATTTTGATTTCAATAATTCAATCACAACTTCCATTTCGATTAATAGAAAATGCCAAAATATGAACATTTTTCATTAAAATATTCAAAATGTACAAAAAATAGTTGTCATTAAAGCATTCAAGATATACAAAATGTAGTTGTCATTAAAACATTCAAGATGTACAAAATATTTGTAACCAAATGCTAGTCCAAAATTCAATTAAACACTTCCATTTTCGTACAAAATGCAACTCGATCGACTCTTTCCTTTTAGCTTTATATCCACAACCATAAAAAATTTACATGCCAACCTACACAAAATTAAGAAGAAAACACATTAGCAATAGGTCTACTTAAGCTGACTGAAAACGAATTTTACACACCAACCTTCTAGCTTATATCCTTCTCATATTTCAGTTTTACACTCTACAAAGTAACTATTTGATATTCTAATTTCTCATATTTCAATTTTACACATATATCCTTCCAATGTTTCTTTAAAAGCTACACTTTAGTACTTCTATACTTAAACAAGTTGCCACCAGACTTCTCAAACCATTTATAATTTAAAATACATACCTTCTCTTGATAGATGGAAACCATATTTTTATAGCGTGAGAGCTGGTAATTTCACCTTCATAACAGATCTTCAAAACCTTTCCCTTCTCGAGGCCATAGTATCAAGCAATTGCATCATACTCGAGCACTCTAGGAAGCTGTAGAAAACAAACACACCATTGATTCAATCAAAAACATGAAGGTAAACTGTATGGCCTGCCTAAAAGCATAGAGCATGATAGATGGAAACCATATATGACCATGATGTATTGGAACATATTATTCTACTTTACCGGTCAATTCATAAGTAAGCACACAAAAAAGGGCGAGCCAGATCTGTATAGTATACATCAGCTTTTCAACATGAAATGAAAATCAAAACAAGGATACGATAATAATTTCAATGAAGTTATCCAACTTTGCTTCTCTATTAATCACTCCCTCAACAAATTGAGATCTAACCTCTTGCTTCCATAGAACACTTGTGGAAGAACTAAAGGATAAAGGTGAAACAAAACCAAATACTATCCATGTTTGACCAATGCAAGATATATATGTTCTGAGTTCAAACATTGTTTACCACAGACATGTACTAATGTTTTGAGTAAGACAAGGCAAGAAGCTGAACATAATATTTACAAAATTACGAGTACAAAAGGTATCCAAGTTTTAAAGGAAGCAACTTGTTTGAAGTTCTACGATTAAGTTAATTGCGGACATGAGTAGGCAAAGTGTATAAAGAGAAGAAGAATTACCTCAAGGAAAGGGGATATGTAATCTGTATTGTAAGTTAGTTCATCAAGAATGATTTCCAAAAGAGGAATCCTATAACAAATATTATGACGACAAAGTGTTATGGCAAATAAAAAATAAATGTTCTATTTCTGTAAAGGGAAGTGAAAAAATGCCACCTCAAGCCATCAGCTCTAGAGGTTAAACCATGCAGATCAGCTTCTTTCCTTATCATATCAAGCTCCATAATCTAGTAAGAATTCATAAATCTTAAATAAGAAAAGTGGCGCAAGAAAAGAAGTAAAGTTAGTAGTTTTTTAAGGCCTAACCAGACTCATAAAGCTCTGCATACAGCTATATGTTTCTCTTTCTATGTGGGTAGCAGAAAATGACAAAGCAACATCACAATCATGAGCCATTTTAGCAGAACCAGTAAGATTTGTTGCATCTTTCAGTTCTCTAAAACTGATACTGGTGTGCTGATGACACCTCTTAGATATAATAGTAATGCACTCTTTCACTAAGGTTTTGAAGTTCAGTCTTCGTGATCCCTGCAAGCCATATATGTCAATTCAAAAACATTGTTCTTTATATAATTAATGGAACTTGAATTCGTGAGGGAAGAACATGATTGCACAAAAGTGAACAAACACCAGTAGTTCATCACTACGTTAAATATCCATGATATTTAAAGTCTATCTCACAGGCCACAGAAAGGAAGAATATACCAGAAGCATGTTGAGTAAGGATTCCCTGAAAAGGGCCCAGTCCAACGATTCTGCAAGAAATTTAATGAAAATAAATCTCCAAAGAGAATAGACAAAAAAGGTACAACTTAAGAACATGCCATACCTTTATATAGAGCATGACGAGGTAAGAAATCTGCCTCAAGAATACTAACAAGGTACTGAAACAACAACAGATTCTCTATAGGCTGAAAGTTTTTAGAGAAGGTACTGGTTACAAATTCAAAGTGAAATACAACTCAAGCAATACATCAAGAACACCAACAAGATACTAGAGCAGTAGCATATTTTCTACAGGCTGAAAGATTTTTCAAAAGAAGGCAAGTGAAACATAACTAAAAAATCGGTCATAGATATACAAAAGTTACCAACATTTTGATTAATGTATCAGAGCAACGAAATCCAGGCTTCCTATCTTCTCCAAACTAAGTCTGAAGAAGAGTTTGAAGCTCATCAAATTGATACTTTAAATATTTGGACAAACCTAAGCATCAAACCAGTTCTCGGCCATACTAATTCAGCATCATTCAATAACTGCAAAACTGAAACCAGAAGCAATGGGCCCATTTTGAAGGTAAAGAAAATTTCTGTTATCTAAACTAAAGGTATTACGTAGAAAAGGAATATGAGATTAATGGGAAATGTTCTCATCCAAGTTGAGCCCATTTTGCCAAAGAAGCAACCTTAACATTGTAATTGTAACTACTTGAAAATTCTATATTATGACAAATCATGTTCGCCTCACCAATTTTGGAGCCCTCTCACAGCAAATCGGCACAAATGAATTAAATGAAACTAATATCTCGTCAAATGAAGATATATCTTCTTTTATTATTAGCATAGTACTATCTTTCCCATTAATTTCAACTACTAAATGATTCTGTTTAGCCTATATTTTTAGTTGGATATAAACAAATGTACAGTTTTGTGCAACATAGATTGTCAATAATGTGCAGTTTTGACACCTCCACTTTTTATTTAACAAGAAGTTTTCATACTAAATACTAGACTGAGTTAATATGTGACAATGCAAAGGATTTTAAATGCAAGTTATCTTCTTAGAAACTAGCAAATAATTTAATATTATTGACAAGGGACTAGTAAGCACCTTGCAGTATCCATTTGAAGCAAACAAATTTCTGTGGAAAGTGATCTTTAAACTACCTGTCATGTTCCAACATGAGATGAGGTAATGCAGAAGGACATGTTTGCTCCATCTTATTTTCTACTGCAAGAAAAATAATTTATAAAATTGGGAAGGAAAATATGATATTCGTGTTAGAAAAAATTGTTCTTTTTACCCATGGAAGGATTCTGTTTTCCTTCTGTTTTTTTACTTTCTTCTGACACCTAAAAATTGATAAAAATTACAATCTTTAAAAGTAAATAAAAAAAAAGTTATATGGCTCAAGTCACCGGCTTGCATATCCTACATGTTCTAATCCCCAACATAACCAGACAATGATTTTTGGTTGGTGAATCCCCAAATCCCGCCAAAACCCTAGATCCATGGAACTCATCAAAGATAAAGCTCTTCGAATGTGTACAAGCCCTAAATCTCAAAAATTCATAAAGGAATCAATCGAAACCTAGATTTACGACCATATTAAAAACCCCAAACCAACCCAAAATGTAGTAGAATTAAAAATCCACCAAAACCCTAGCTTCGTGAAATTAATCAAAGATAAAACTCACATGAAGAACTTTGATTTCAATTTTGACGTCGGGAGGATGATGATCTTGGATGCGGGCTGGAGAGGATCATGGACGCGGCTTCGGGAGAGGAAGAGGAGGACCTCTGTTTCTTCCCGCAGTCGGCTAGGTTTTCTTGGAGGAGGGAATGAGAGAGTAACCTAAATCTAAGATGAGGAGAGAGAAGATCCGGGATGGAAAAGAATTGGAAACATGAAAGGTTTTAGTAAAGTAAAAAAAAAGAGATGGCATGCCTTTCTTTAGTACATTATAATCGGACTGAGTGGGGCTGGGCGCCAAAATAAAAATTTTGGGGGAAGAAATAATTTTTTTGGCCTTTATCAATCTATAGCATTCAGGAAACGCGATAGATAAATATTTTTATAGCATTGCAGAAAGAACGCTATTGTTGATAACATTCTATAGCGGGGACACTTAAATGCTATAGAAAATCTGCTATCGTAAGCCATATTTGTTGTAGTGTTCCCTTCGTGCGTACTTGTGCACGTATGCTGCCCCTTGACCCCTTGCTTAATCCATTGGCTCTTGGAATTTTGGTTTTTATTTCTTTAAGCTTGGCTTTTCTATAGTCCTGTATCTTGATATTTTATTAGATATTTTACGCCCATTTTATATCCTTACGCCTTTTGTCATGAACTTGATTTTACTTAATATGTTTGGAATGACTATTGTACATGGCATGGTATGACCAGGAACTAGCATAACACGACAGTGACCCGTAGTGGTGCACTCCTGACATGACCAACCTGATATGATAGTGGCCCGTCGTGGCGCACTCCCGACAAGTACCCTGACATGATTTATCTTGATAACTTAACTTGACTTGCCTTGACACCGTGGGTAGTTCTTTCTTGCTTGCTTGTTAAATCCACTTGTCCTGTCTTACATCATGTCTAGGATGGGACTCCTGAGTACCACGGTCAGGAGCACCTACTAAAATGGATTAAGATTAATAACTAGAATAATACAGTAGTCATGAAGAGATGACACAGCTACAGGCAATCCCGTTACCTGGGCGCTCTTGGGATCTGTAGCCTACCGTCGAGTAGGGCACATTTCTAGCACACCATCGCGTGTTGCACCCTCTAAGTCACCTAAGGGTACATTTGTCTTCCGGGCGATGTACCCACCTGAATTCAACCCCTAACTTTCGACCTGGGTAACCTGGATGGTCTGCAGGGCTTGTGGCTGTGGAACAATCTCACTGCATCTTGTTAGTAATTAGGCCTGTGATAACCCTAGTTAGTTAAAGTAGTAAGCCGTAGTATCTGCTTGGCCGTGATTGATTGAATGAGGTATAACCAGTCTGGCCATGTCTTGATCCAGTACAAGATTGCTTCCTGTCTTGATTTATTGTATTATTATATTGTCGATAAATGGTGGAAAATCAAGTTCTGTTCAGATGAAGGGTTACAACCCCGGTCCTTGTTTGGTTTACAGGTTGTAACCTGGCTATCGGAATAGTTCCATGGTTATCTCGTCGTATATCATCCTGACATATTTTTGTAATTCTAGTTTTAATATTAGATTTTCTTGTGCTAATTGCTGGCTTTTGTTCTTATTTCGTGGCCCCCTTGTGGCACTTGCTCTTTCTGGGGTTGACCCAGCTGGTTTTGTGTGGCCAGATTTCGGAGCAGCTCCCGAGGATCTACCAAGCTTCCAGCCCAATGGTGGCGACTAGAAGGAACCCGGGCTACGAGTGGGTTTTCTATTTTGTTTCGCTCACTCTATTGTAAAACTATTCTTTTGAGACGTTTAGCCGACGAGCACCTGTTAGCTCGATGCACTTTACTTACTGTCTGCCTACGGGCTGTAAACATGATTCAAATCCTAGGATTGATCATGTATGACTTAACTCTTGCTAGTCCTTACATTTTGTACGACTAGCTTCATGATCAGCTGAATATGTAATATTTGGGACGCCTTATTATTGTATATTTAATGATCATACATCTTGCGACCTTACTTACTTGCTTGTGATTGAGACATTAGGCTTGTTCATGACCATAAGAGACTGTTGGCTTGTAGTAAACCCTCATATTTCTATACAGCCGTGACCGTATATCGAGGTGGTTTCAATTTCAATATACGTAGCTGGCTATGTCTGCCCCCGCTCTCCAGTATTCTGGTTCTGGGGCATGACAAAAATGCTTTAAGGAAGAGAATAAAGCAATAAAATTAGAGTTCCTCCATGAAGCAAGTTGCACTTGCCTAGACCTCTCTCTCCCTCTCTCTGGTAGGTAAGGAAGTAATGGTGGAGAAGATGATAAATGAAGAGAGAGAAAGGAGAAGGGTTAATAAATGGTAGTGGTGGTAGGTAGGGGGTTCACCCCTTGGTTCATGATGAACCAAGAGCAATCCCAAACTGAACCAAGCCAACCCAAACCAAGAATAAACGAAGCTTAGGGAGGAAATTAAGCAAGAAAATCATGCAATACAAGAATAAATACGTACACGTATTCCAGAAATACGTAATACGAACCACAGGCATTACAACTCTACCCACCTTAAAAGAATTATGTCCTCGAAATTTAATCAAGAGGCTAGAGGAGCAATGACAACCTACATTAATCACAAGCAAGCTATAACTAGGCAGACATTCACTCATTCAAGCAAGGAATCGAAGGTATGAGGCATAAGAAAGACATTATACCTCACGAGTCAAACAAGTCGGGATATCGCGATCGGATATCATCCTCATGCTCCCACGTTGACTCCCCCAAAGAGTGATTACCCCAAGCAACTCGGACTAACTTGATAATCTTGTTCTTGAGGATCTTCTCTCTCCGGTCCAATATAGACACGGGCCTCTCCTCATACGAAAGGTTGGTACCAACAACTAATTCCGAATGATCCAGGATGTGGCTCGGGTCCGGGATATACCGTCGTAATTGGGATACATGGAACACGTCATGCACCTCGCTTAGCGACGACGGAAGAGCGAGACGATAGGATACATCTCCTACTCGCTCCAGAATGTCAAACGGTCCTATATACCTAGGACTAAGCTTTCCCCGGACGCCGAAACGAATGACGCCACGATTAGGCAAAATCTTCAGGAATACATGATCGTCGACCGAAAACTCGAGAGGACGCCGATGAAAATCGGCCCAATGGCGTTGGCGATCTTGGGCAATTCGAAGATAATCTCTGACTCGCCTGACCACTTCAACTGTCTGGGCAATCATTTCTGGACCGAGCATCTGTCTCTCTCCAATATCATCCCAGGCTAGCGGGGATCTGCACTTCCTACCATACAGTACCTCGAACGGTGCCATCTTGATACTGGCCTGGAAACTGTTATTGTACGAGAATTCTACCAGGTGCAAGTGATCTTCCCACGACCCACCGAAGTCAAGTGTGTAAGACCGCAACATGTCTTCAAGAGTCTGGATCGTGCGCTCCGACTGACCATCTGTCTGCGGATGATATGCTGAACTAAACTGGAGAGGAGTTCCCAAACTCTCTTGCAGGCTACGCCAAAAGTACGACGTGAATCTTGAATCTCGGTCCGAAGTGATACTGACTGGAACTCCGTGCAACCTGACAATCTGCCTGAGATACATCTCTGCTAACTGAGCTGTCGACTGACCAACTCTGAATGGAAGAAAGTGAGCCACCTTCGTGAGCCGATCAACTATAACCCAAATAGCATCTCGACTAGCTGGGGACCTAGGTAATCCAGTCACAAAATCTATGGTCACATATTCCCACTTCCACTCTGGAATGGGCAAAGGCTGAAGAAGTCCAGCCGGTCTCTAATGTTCGGCCTTAACTTATTGGCAAACCAAACACCGAGAGACAAACCGAGCTATCTCCCGCTTCATGCCATTCCACCAGAAATGCTGCCGGATATCACGGTACATCTTCGTACTGCCGGGATGGATGGAATACTGCGAACTGTGTGCTTCTGACATGATCTCCTGCAGGATATCTCCGCTGGGTACACAAAGACGCTTACCGTGTCGAAGTGTACCATCCTCATGAATGCATAACTCTGGTCTTTGTCCCGCCTCGCACTTTGTTCTGAGTCGCTGAAGCTTGGAATCCGCCGACTGTGCCATCCGGATCCTCTCGACTATAGTGGACTGAACTTGCATGCTGGCCATCAATGCCATACTAGAAGGGAGAACAACTTCTATACCCATCTTCTGAAGATCGGCTAACAGCTCTGGTTGTGCGGTTAGGAAATAAACTCCGGCTCTCCTGCTCAATACATCCGCAACAACATTGGCCTTCCCAGGATGATACTGCAGGTTGACATCATAATCCACAAGAAGCTCCAGCCACCTTCTCTGACGCATGTTAAGATCCTTCTGGGTGAAAACATACTTCAGGCTCTTATGGTCGGTAAAAATCTCTACCCTATCTCCGTACAAATAGTGCCTCCACAACTTGAGTGCAAATACTACTGCTGCCAGCTCCAAGTCATGGGTTGGGTAATTCTTCTCATGATCACGAAGTTGTCGTGACGTATAAGCTATTACCTTCCCATGCTGCATTAGAACACGACCTAAACCTCTGCCTGAAGCATCACAGTACACTGAGAATCCTCCGGTCCCATCTGGAAGCGCAAGAATGGGAGCCGTCATCAAGCCTCGTTTCAACTGCTCAAAAGAACTCTGACACTCTGCTGTCCAAGCAAACTGCGCATCCTTGCGGGTCAACTGCGTCAATGGCGCTGAAATTCGAGCAAAATTCGAAACAAACTGCCGGTAGTAGCCGGCCAATCCAAGAAAACTACGAACCTCTACAACTGTGCTGGGTACTGGCCATGATTCAATAGCCACAATCTTCTGGGGATCCACTTCTACTCCTTCTCGAGTGATGATATGGCCCAAGTACGAAATGCGATCGAGCCAGAACTCGCATTTACTGAACTTGGCATATAACTGGTGCTCCCTAAGAATCTGAAGAACCACCCGGAGATGCTGCTCATGCTCCGCTTCACTCCTGCTATAAACCAGGACGTCGTCCAAGAACATAATCACGAACTGATCCAAATAGGGCATGAAGATACGATTCATGAGATCCATGAATACTGCCGGCGCATTGGTCGCTCCAAAAGGCATAACAAGGAACTCCTAATGCCCATACCTCGATCTGAAAGCTGTCTTTGGAATGTCCTGCTCTCTGACTCTGATCTGGTGATATCCTGAGCGCAAGTCGATCTTCAAAAATACTGATGCCCCCTTGAGTTGATCAAACAAGTCATCTATCCTCGGGAGAGGGTATCTGTTCTTGATTGTCACTGAGTTCAAGGTACGATAATCAACACATAACCTGGACGTACCATCCTTCTTTTTTACAAGAAGCATTGGGGCTCCCCAAGGCGATCCACTAGCACGAATGAATCCCTTGGTTCTAAGCTCTTCAATCATCTTGTACAAGATCTCCAATTCTGACGGCGCTATCTTGTAGACTCTCTCTGACACTGGGGCTGTCCCGGGAATCAAGTCTATGGTGAACTCGATCTCCCGCTCTGGAGGCATACCTGGAAGCTCTTCTGGGAAAACATCTGGGAACTCATCGATTACCCTGGGCAACTGAACTGCTGCTACTGCCATCCGCAATATCGGAGGAGAAGACTCAACCTCGCCTCGAGAGAAGGAAAACTCTGGCTCACCTGGAATGCTAAAAACAATCCTGCCGATATGGCAGTCTATTCTAGCATACTGGTTCCTCAACCAATCCATCCCTAAGACCACATCATAATTGGCCATCGAGAATTCTATCAATCTAGTGGGGAACTCTCTACCGCTAACTACGATCCGACACGAGGAAAACACTCTATCCACTCCCACAAGTCCGTTACCAGTAAGTATATTAAGCCTTACTGATAATGACTCGGGCTCCAATCCTACCCGTGTCGCGAACCGTACAGACATAAAAGAATGCAATGCACCAGAATCAAATAAAGCTGAAGCTGGAAAGGAGTTGACGAGAATAGTACCTGTCACTACCTCTTCTGGTGCTAATCCTTCCTCTGCGGTCATTACCATAGCCTGACCATGCTCTCGGGGTGCTGGTCCCCTCTGCTGAAATCCTCGCTGCCTATTCTGGCTCTGGGCTTGGGCTTGAACATGCTGCCGGGGGTTCTGCTGCTGGAACATCTGGGACTGAGGCGGCAAGGGCCTCGGCAATGGGTACTGCTGTTGCTGCTGCTGGACCGGTGCTGGTCCTCTCACCGAAGAGCTAGAAAGGTCGGACGATGATGAACCACCCCTATTCGGGCAGGACCCAACCCTATGGTCTGGTGCTCCACAAGCCAGACACAATTCTTGTGTCCTGCGACACTCTGCCACCACATGGCCTGGCTTCCCACAATGAGAACATTCCACTACGGAAGACTGCTTCTGCTTCTGTTGTTGAGGGTACGTCGGGGCCGAATGCTGAACCGACGTTACTGAGGCCGCCCGCCTCGGAGCTCCAATAGTCAAGGCCCTGGCTGCCGGGGCTGGGGCTGAAGACTGATTCATCTGGCCGTGGGATCTCTTCCGACCTCCGGCCCTATCCACAATCCTCTGGGAGGTATACTCATGCCTCCTAGCTGCTCTCAAGACTACATCAAAAGTCTGATGCTCAAACTGGTCAACTGCTAATATAATCTCCAGGTGAAGCCCCTGCTGGAATCGCTGGGCTCTATCATACTCGGTGGCCACCAAGGTAGGAGCAAACCGTCTGAGTCTGGAAAACTCGGCCGCATATCCGTCGACCGTCCTGCCCATCTGCTTCAGATTGGTGAACCTCGTCTATGGATCGTACCGAGCTACAGTATCAAAATACTTGGTCTGGAATCTCTCTCTGAACACTGCCCAGGCAATGGGTGCCACTAATCCAACGGCCTGCGCCGCCCACCAGCTGCGGGCAAGATCCAACAACTGCAGGCGCACTACGACTACCTTCTCATTCTCTGGGGTCCTGGCTGCTTCGAGAATCACCTCAGTGTCCTGAAGCCAAGCATCTGCGGCGATAGCATCTTCACTACCGTCAAAGAAAGGAGGGTTCAAGCGCTTGAAGCTGTTGGCCGTGCTGTTACCCAGATGACCGCCCCTGGTCAAGGCATCCGTCACTGCCTGGTGCAAGGCATCTCTACGCCGGTCTTGGGAAGCTATCAAGGTCCTGACAAGTCCTACTAATGTGCCATCATCAGGTTCGACAGGCTGAACTGGCTGGACTGGTGGCTCTCCGCCAGAAGGCACGACTCTGGAGGCTACTCCCGAATGCTGGGCTTGATCTCCGGGTTGCTGCTGGTCCACGGGAGGTGCTCCGCCTTGCTGATCGGTAGGACCAGAAACAATACCGCTGAAGAAGACGACATGGGGAACAATAAGGAAGGACCAGGATAGATCAATGATACAAGCATATGATCAGGACAAGAATCCAGGGATTCAGAGGATATGAGCAGAGTTCAAAGGCGAATATTGATTGAGACATCTATCCGGTAAACCCTCACATATCTTGATTTACAAGACCTGCATGGGCCACCACTTAAACCATGTCACGCCCCAGAACCAGAATACTGGAGAGCGGGGGCAGACATAGCCAGCTACGTATATGAAATAGAATCCATCTCGCTATACGGTCACGGCTGTCTAGATACATGAGGGTTTATCTACAAGCCAACAGTCTCTTAAGGTCATGAACAAGCCTAGTGTCTCAATCACAAGCAAGTAAGTAAAAAGGTTACAAGGAGTATGATCATTAAATATATAATAGTAAGGCGTCCCAAACATTACATATTCAGCTGATCATGAAGCTAGTCGTTACAAAATGTTAGGACTAGCAAGAGTTTAGTCATACATAATCAACCCTAGGATCTGTCAATCATGTTACATCCCGTAGGCAGACAGTAAGTAAAGTGCAATCGAGCTAAACAGGTGCTCGTCGGCTAAACGCCTCAAAAGAATATTTTTACAATAAAGTGGAAGATCAAAATAAACCCACTCGTTGCCAGGGTTCCGTCTAGTGGCCACCATCTGGCTGGAAGGTCGGTAGATCCTCTGGAGCTGCTCCAAAATCTGGCCACACAAAACCAGCTGGGTCAGACCCCAGAAAGAGCAAGTGCCACAAAGGAAGCTTCACTTAGGAACTAAAACCAGCAATCAGCACAAAATATAAATAAAAGTAAGAACTAGAAATAAAGAAAATACATCAGTATGATATACGACGAGATAACCATGGAACTATTCAGATAACCAGGTTACAACCCGTAAACCAAACAAGGACCGGGGTTGTAACCCTTCGTATGAACAGAACTTGGAATTCTCACCATTTATCGGTAAAATAAATACAAGCATTCTGGTCATTCAATAATATTGAACAGGATCAGGGCAAGACTAGACTGGTTAGACTCCATCCAATCACTTCACGGCCAAGCAAGAATTACGGCTTGATACTTTAACTAACTAGGGTTGTCACAAGCCTAATTACTAACAAGATGCAGTGAGATTATTCCACAGTCACAAGCCCTGTAGACCATCCAGGTTACCCGGGTTAAAAGATTTAGAGTTGAATTCTGGTGGGTACATCGTCCAGGAAACGAATGTACCCTTAGGTAGCTTGAAGGGTGCAACACATGACAGTGTGCTGGAAATGTGCCCTACTCGACGGCAGGCTACAGATCCCAAGGCGTGCCCAGGTAACGGGATTGGCTGTAGCTGGGAGATCTCTTATGACTAGTGTATTAATCTAGTTATTAGCCTTAGTCCATTTCAATAGGTACTCCTGACCGTGGTACTCAGGAGTCCTCTCCTAGACATGATGCAAGACAAAACTGGTTTATTTGTACAAGCACAATCGCCCACGGTGTCCAGATTAATTATACAGGTCATGTCATGTCAGGTAGCCGTCGCAACAGCTTATCAAGATATATCATGTCAGGTTTATCATATCAAGTGTACTAGTCAGGAGTGCGCCACGACGGGCCACTATCAGGTCATGGCAGGTTACTTGTCAAGAGTGTACCACTATGGGTCATTATCACGTCATGCTCAATTATCAATTCCAACCATATAAAATGAATTCATGATTTTCAAGTTCAGGACAAAAGGCGGAAGGATATAAAATGGACGTAAAATATCTAATAATAATAATAATATAACAAGACAAGGCACAGAAAGTCTATGCGGCTCAGGAGGATGAATTCATGCGGCTCAAGAGAATGGATTCAGGCGGCTGAAGGGTATCAGTCGTATGCGGCCAGTGGTAAGGAAGGGGCATATGCGGCTCAGCCAGAGCACCCCATGCGGCTGGGAAGATATGAGTCCATGCGGCTGGCGGGAAACCAAGCCTATGCGGCTGGCGGAAATGAGTCCATGCGGCTCAACCAAGTCGAGCCCCATGCGGCTGGGTCAAGGTGATTACTTATGCGGCTGACGGGGGGGTTCATGCGGCTTATAAGGTTCAGGATCTCATGCGGCTGGTGGATATAGGACTCATGTGGCCAGCGAGTGAGTCTGGTTCATGCGGCTCGTCAAGGCTGTGTACATGCGGCTGGGTCCAACTTATGTGGCCAAGATAAGCTGATGCGGCAGGATAAGGTCCTCAGCCCTATGCGGCTGAACTGACTGGGTCCCATGCGGCCGAGAATACTTGTCGCATGAACTTGTCACACGGTCAAGTCAAGATAATAGTGCATGTGGTTGGAACTGACTTGCAGCATGAATATTCATGCGGTCAAGTATACCATGCGGCTCGGGACTGTGCTTCTTCTCCAAATTTCCGAGAAGAAGTACACCATAAGCCATGGCTTCCAAGCTGCATAACTCTATCATCCGGAGCCCAAATCTGAACTTCCATAGGTCAAAATGGGGTAGAACGAGATTCTCTACAACATAGAACCCTCAAAACTCAGAAATAACAGGATTAAGTAGATCAAAACCCAAGAAATCCGAAAATAAAGTAAACTTAGATCTAGAAGATTCTAGCCATGGAAAGTAAAAAATGCCAAGTTCTAAAGTAAGTTAAATTGCTGTAAGGAAGAGAATGAAGCAATAAAATTAGAGTTCCTCCATGAAGCAAGTTGCACTTGCCTAGACCTCTCTCTCCCTCTCTCTGGTAGGTAAGGAAGTAATGGTGGAGAAGATGATAAATGAAGAGAGAGAAAGGAGAAGGGTTAATAAATGGTAGTGATGGTAGGTAGGGGGTTCACCCCTTGGTTCATGATGAACCAAGAGCAATCCCAAACTGAACCAAGCCAACCCAAACCAAGAATAAACCAAGCCCAGGGAGGAAATTAAGCAAAGAAATCATGCAATACAAGAATAAATACGTACACGTATTCTAGAAATACGTAATACGAAGCACAGGCATTACACATATCATATGGTAGAACTTGCCTTTATTGGTTTTGGTCTCCTAGCTTGTGCCTCTACTGTCATATATCCAAAATATTCTATTCTCTAGCAAACTGACACAATGTGACTGCCTACACTTGCTAGGACATTGGGGTATCAGTATTTAGACTGATACTACATGTGTCACTGTGTGGAATAGTCAGTCTACTTAAAGCCCTTTCTATGTTTCTCCCTAAACTGTGGTTATCCCCTTTACTCAGTCCCTTGTTTACAGCACATTGATGCAGCTGGTTAGGTAACCCTTGTCACACCAGGGTTTGAACTCTCAAGAATGCTATATTCCCACACTTATAGCCTTCCTATTTTTTGTTCCTGAGACATTTGCATAGTAACAGCATCAGCAATCAAATGACTGTTGTCCCCATATACCCGTACTCCATAACCTGTCTTGGCCACATGACCCTCTTCATGTGGATGCAACTCATCACTTCTCTATATGGAATCCATTTCACTAATAACTTCCCATATTTCATTTTAGTAAGGACACATATAATTCTTAGTTTGTAGCTATACTACCTGTACATCTTTATGGCTTTAACAAATACATGTGAAGGATAAGAAATAACAGCGGTGGTAGCAGCAATTCATAATGTCAGGTTGGTCTAAAACGCTAGATATTAAGGTTCTGATTAGGGACGATGTCCAAACAGTACCCTAGTCAAAACAAAATACTGTCACTAAAGTCTAATGATGACTGATCAATGATATGAGTTGAACCATAAACCCTTCTTAATGCTGACATGATACATATATATATATATATATATATATATATATATATATATATATATATATATATATATATATATATTTTACATATATACATATATATATATATATATATATATATATATATATATATATATATATATATATATATATATATGTAAATAATGAACTGAACTCTATATGCAGAACAAAATGAAGAAAGGCAAATTATAAATGAGCTTGGGACTGAGCTAATACATGTGAAATGAACATTACCTGGTCTGAAAGTTCTCTTCGAAGGAACATGGCTTAAACTCTAAATAAGGATTGAATTCCATGACATATGTTGGACATTACAGAGCCTAAAGGTGTCATCCCCGTTTTTCGTTATGCGTATTTTCAGTATACGTGTATGAAATCCTGACCCATATTTTACTTATTTTACCTGGCTAACTAATTTTGGTTTAATCTTGCTTAGGTTCATCATGGCATATCATGGTTTGACTTGGTTCATTTTGGTTTGGATTGGTTTATTCCCTTTGGTTCCTCATGTTAAACCCACCCCTTCTTCCTTTATAAACCCACCTACTTTTTCTCTCTCTTCATTATTTCTCATAACTCTTTCTTCTCCATTAAAACCTCTCCCCCTCCATAGGCAAGTGCAATTTGCTTCATGAAGGAACCCTCTATTTTATTGTTCTAATCTCTTATATGCAACATTCTAAGCTACTTTAGTTCTTGTTATTTTGTATTTTTATGTATATATTTGTGTAGATCTAACTTTGCACCTTTTTGGAGTTTTCTTGGGTTTTGATCTATCAAACCATCTTGTTTTCGAAAACTAAGAGTTCCATGTGCTAGAGAATTCGATTTTACACAACTTAGACTTTTGAAAAGTTAGATTTCATTGTGTTTTGACCAAGTTATGTGAGTTTGAAGTTTATGGGTTTCCATGGCCTTCTTCTCAGAATTTTGGAGAAGAAGAACAGTGCGGGCACATGGCATTTTATGCGACCATAGGGACTTTAGCCTTGGGCGCATAGCCCTATATATGCACCCAAGCTTCCTGTCTTTCACAGTGCTGGCGCATAACTATGCGCCCACGAGTTGTGTGGGCGCATGGGCGCTGGGAGCATAATCCTCTTGGGCGCATGTGTCCTAGAATTCCCTTCTCTTAGGCGCATGCCACCACGGGCGCATGTTGCTTAGGCCCTTCCTGACTTGGGCACATAACATTGCAAGCGCACAAGTGCATCGTCTCTTTTCTTGGGTGCATAGACCCTGCCAACACCCTTGTCATAGAGTGAGTCTCTTGACTTTCTCCAAGTCATTCTGGCTCCACTCTTCGGGCGCATATATGCAGGTGCATATATGTGGGTGCATAGCCCTAGGCGCATAGCTCTAGGTGCATGCCTTCCCAATCTATTGTCTCATTATGATACCCCTCCTGCCTTACTCATATATGTGGGCGTATAGCTTAGGCGCATAGCTTAGGAGCATAGCTTAGGCACATAGCCCTGGGCGCATGCTCCCCTTGGGCGCATGATGTCCCCAGTTTTCATTTTTATGAATTTTTGCACCCATTTTATATCCTTATGCCTTTTCGATATGAACTCGACATAAACACAATGTGAGCATGACATGTTAATGGAATGATAGCACATGATGGTGGCTCGTTGTGGCGCACCCTTGACAAGCAATATTGATATGGTAATATGAACACGACAAGATAATGAAACTACATGTTTAGTGGCCCGTCATGGCGCACTCATGATAGGTAACCTTGACATGATAGTGGCCCGTTGCGGCGCACTCTTGACAAGTAAACATGACATATAATCTTGACAAGTAACATATAACTCTCATCTTGACACCGTGCATGATTTTTCTTGATTGTATCAGTACAAGCTATATGTCTCATCATGTATCATGTCTAGGACATGAATTCCTGATTTCTATGGTCGGGGATTCGTACTGAATCTGACTATGATAATGACTAGATTAATCAAGTAGTCCATGAAGAGATTCCCAGCCACAGGCAGTCCCGTTATCTGGGTGCTCTAATTGGTCTTGTAGCCTGCCGTCGAGTAGGACACATTTCCAGTACACTGTCATGTATTGCATCCCCAAGTCACCTAATCCAACTCTCTCAACTTATGACCGGATAACCTGGATTAAGACTGCAGGGCTTGTGGCTGTTGGAACATCTCGATGCATCTTGCTAGTAACTAGGCTTGTGATAACCCTAGTTAGTTAAAGTATCAAGCCGTATTCTTTGCTTGGCCGTGAATGTTGGATGAAGTCCAATCCTGTCTAGCCTTGTCTAGATCCAGTATATGGCTATCTCAGGAGATTTTTGCTTACGCTTTAATCTTAGCAATAAATGGCTAGAGACCCGGTTCTGTTCAGGCGAAGGGTTACAACCTCGATCCTTGTTTGGTTTAAGGATTGTAACATGGCTTCCGGAATAATTCCTCGTCCTCTCGTCATTTGTTGCATTATTTATATTTTAAGTTTTCCTATTATTGTTTGCCATTAAAATCTTTTGATTGCAAATTTCAATTACAAACAGAACAGTGTTATAATGTAGGACTTAGATGTAGTCCTAGGAGTACACTTTTTGTTTATCTGGGTCCCTGTGTCGATGGAGCGAGTGGTAATGTATTGACTCCGTTGACGATCTGACGACGGTTCTCGGTTCTCTGAAGGTTTGAGTTGCTCTGGATGTTGGAGCTTGCGGAGAGGAAGAAGACATTGAGTGTCTGTATCTGCCTCGTGTGTGTGAAGGTCTCTGTCCGTAGGTATGTCTCCGTATGCGAAAGAAGGAAATGATCCCTCTATTTATAGCTTGTAGGCTGGCTGCTCATGCGCGTATATGTAGGATGCGCCTGTACGTGGGGATGCCACGTGGTTGAAGCTGCGGGAGGTATATGGATGATGCACCATCATTTGTGGGTTGAATCCTTCATGCGACATTTTGTGGGCTGGCACATAGCAGAGGAGAAGATCTTTCTGTTGCTGAGATCTTGGGTGATTACCACCCCTTCGTAGGCTGAATTGAGTCAAAGGACACGTGGCACATTTCCGTAGCTTAAAGATCTCGGATTTGGTGGAGGGTAATCTGATAGAATGCGCCTGGGATTGGGCGCATGAGAAGACTTTGGCTCGCAACCTTCAGGAGTCACGAACCAGTCTGGGCATACGGCTTTAGAGGCGCATGCGAAGCTTCAGTAGTGACTTAACCTCTGTCTTTAGGGAACATAGGAAGGTCTGAGGCGCACGGCTCTTGAAGCGCATGCAGAGGTTTGGGCACATGGCCACGGAGGCGCATGCGAATGGTTAGGCGGCCACGTGGCTTGTAACCGTCGAAAGAGAGTAATGATGACGCTGAAGTCAGCGGTGCTTCGTTTTCTGTAAAAGCTGTTGCTGCTCTGTCATCGAGGCATGTCTACTGTTGTGTCAGACTTCAGCATTTAATGTTCTTTGACGGGTGATGTGCTGTTAAGTGGGGACATTGATCTGTGTTCCACTGGGCGTATGGGTCCATGTTGATTAGGATGCATGCTTTGTTGGGCGCACCCATATAGGGCGCTTGGTACCGACGGGTGCGTCTGTACGATGCGCGGTATCTGATCGGCGCATCCATTTGTATGACGCATTTTTATTGGTCCGACTGTTGCATTCCTCGAGTGCTTTAAATAGCCGTTCTTGACTTGGCTGAATTCGAAGCGTCAGGTTCATCACCATAAATGCAAATTCATTGCACGGGATTTGGAGAGCCCGCCACTTGGCGCATGGGTTTGATTTGCCCGGCCTATAAATAGTAGCAAGGAAAGAGTTTGCTTCTCTTTCTCTCACGTCTTCCCGAATGAATTTATTTGCTCGAGCACATTCTGTTGACAAGATACTCCCGAGGGTAAAGATGCGACGAATTGTCTTCATTCATGCACTTGAAGGTGCCTGTTACATCCAAAAGTCAGAATCGAGGGCTTTTGAGGCAGGCGGAAGGTGCCTGTTGCATCCAAAGATCGGAATGCTCGAGTCCCATCTCCGTTATGCTAGAAGAGCTGCAGATCGTAATTGTGGTGCTCCCATATTCCTTGGGCTTTGGAGAGCTCTTCCTCCTGCAAGAGTAGGTGTTGCCCATTCTGGTTGTGTTGAAAGCTGCTCCTTTAGCCGCGGATCGGAGCTGCGGTACTCTCCTCTTCCTTGGGCTTTGGAGAGCTCTTCCTCCTGCTAGAGTGGGGTTGCTCGCCCACCCTAGTTCTGCTCAATAAATGCTTCATTAGTCGAAGTACTTGTGTCACGACCCAGTCCCAATTTCTTGGAACGAATCGGATCATGCCCAGCCTGCACCGTTGATGAGACGTCGGCAGTAAGCTGTAACTTCCATATGCAGGTAATCAACAACTCAAACCAAATTTGCCACAATAAATAAGATTCGATAAAGTAAAAACTTAAAACTTGTCCAGTACAGATTTCAAACATAAACCACCAAATTAAGTCACATTGTTCTTTTAGACAAAACTAACAAAATGGAAAATAATATCTAAATAAAAGCAACATCCTCATCCAGTAATCCATCCTCGGGAAGCACAGCAGGGTATAGCTCAGGGTCATAATAGCTACTAATCAGTAGCTCTGCATCCTCAACAGGACCTAAAAATATAGTCTCCAGTCAGGAGGGAGCAAAGTACAAATTCATGATATTTTCACAATTGAAATTAATAATGGAAATATGCACTTTTAAACAATTTGAAGTAAATGATTTTCCAACAGTTAAAAATAGTGAAATATGAATATGTAATGAATATGACCGGATTGTGTTTGTTACAGTAATATCCTAGTGATAAGGTATGGCTTATCTCCCTGTGTTTGAGGGGTAAGCTAATACAATCAGTTATACTATTGGATGTGGTCATATCCACTACACTACTCCCCCAGTCCCCAATAGTTACAGTTGTTACAGTCATTACTCTCAGAAGAGTTTCGTGTTATATCGTGATTTAAAATTGCATTAAAATAATTATTAACTAATTGTAATCTACCACAAACTTGTACTTGCCTCAAAATAACTTGACTGGATGGGTCGATACGTCGGGACGGGAAATCAGATTCTTCCTTGAGATCCTACATTTGGAAATTGTCTCAGAAAACCAAAGTTGCCGTTGATGCTAAACTAGTTACAATCTCTAGTTGTGTCATAGTCAATTTTAGTCTTTAATTAGCTAACATAACCAAAACGCTGTTATTAGTGCATTACAATTAAGAATATCAATTGATATTTAAACCTTTGGAAAAAACTTGTATTTATCAGGTTTTGCCGTTTATTCGGAAAAACTTAATACTTTTGATAATTATATAAAAATATATTTTTCCTTTAAATGAGAAATATCATGAATTTTACAAATTGTAATTAATATAATTTTTATTCCTAATTTTACGCATTCTCACAAAATCCAGAAAACCACAGCTACTACCTACTTATTACAAAACTGCAGAATAGTAAATGGGCTTATGCCCTTACATACCCAAGAATTAAAATAAGAAAAAATTCGTTAGTCCTGTAAACTGCCTACAAAATTAAATATAAATAATATTTAATAATTATAAAATATTATTGAGTCTCAGAACTGGTCCAATCGTCATTTTTATAGCTAATGCCTCAACGTCCGGACGAAACCGGTTTCGTTTGCATTCAGCCGGGCCCATTGACCAATAAGGTCGTCGCTCAATAAATCCAAAAATAGTATTCTTTTTCGAAATTCATTTCAAAATTTTACAATTAAATTTTTATAGAAATTTCGGCAGCATTCCCTCTATTTTCGGGATAACCCAAAACTGGAAAACGCGCCAATTTTTCCAGCAAAATAAATCCCAAACCAGGGATACCCAATTTTTATATAAAAATAACTAATAAATTATTTTTCGAAATGAATTCAGAATTCCCGAACAAAATCGGGATTTCCCGAAACCAATTCGAAATATCACAAAACCAATTCCCAAACCAATCCAAACCCAAAAACCTTTTCAGAAACAAGGTTCTTCTAAAACCAAAAATAATCACAGAAATATTTCCGAAGGATTCGGAAATTCCGGAATCGGAAAGATCACAGAACCAAAACAACAGCATACCAATTTCCGAAGAAACTTCAAAAAAATCAAAATGGTAACATAATTGAAACGTAAACAAAAATCCAAATTTCCGAAGGAATCGGTAGACCAATTTTCATCACAGACTAAGAGGAACTATGGGACTATCCAAAAGTTACCAAAATTTGACGGAATTCGAAGTGATGCCTCGGACTCGGAACGTTCAGCGCTCGTGGACAGTAAGAAATCAGCGAAACCACATATCTGGGTCGGGGCACGCTGACCGAGTGGGGCGAAGTCGCGTGGGATGGCTCGAAAGTGCCAAGAACAGCAGCGTCGCTACGGGAAAAAGGGGCGCCGGCTAGGGTTCAGCCAGGAGGGGTACGCCGGCTAGGGCGGAGGGCACCGCCGAGTCTAGGTCACGCCGGAAACGTGGATCGGGGTCGCAGAGCTCGGCGGGAGGCCGGAACAGTGCTGGTCGGTCGGCCACAGGGAGTGCCAAAGGGCCTGGATCGGGGCGCCAGACCGGAAAACAAGCGCCTAGGGGCGGATCCGGCGGGAACAGCGCCGGGAAACCTACGGGTCGGGCGGCGGAGCTTCAGTCGCCGGAGGGCTCGGCTAGATTTGGCTAGGAGGTGGCTTTGGGGTTAGGGCTTGGTAATGAAGGATGGAGAGTGGAGAAGAAGATGGAGGTTTATATAGATGATGGACTTGGGGGTTACCAGAAGTGGAGGGAGACAAACGGCCCAGCCATCATGGCCGGCCGGTGAGGAGTCGAGAGGTCGAGCGTTGGGGTCGGGGTGGAAGAAGAAGAGCTTCTTCGGGTTCACAGAGGAACCAACAGTAAAAAAAAACTAAGAATGAAAGATTCATGACTTTAAGGCTCCAAGCTAAATGGGTTAAATCTTATTGGCTTATGGGCTTTATGAAAAGGAGCTTTGGGCTCTAAAAATATTGGTAAAAATGGCTTTAAGGCTTTGAGAAAAATAAATAATTTGTTTTCTTAAAAAAAATCATAACTAATTCAAAAATATTTTAAGTTCAATTAAATTCAAACCGGGTTCATGTCTGAGCTAACATACAAAAGTCTAATCAATTTATTTTCTTGAACATAATAATAATTTTATTCTAAATAACATAATATTTAATTAATTAGAAAAATTACATGTTTTGATAAAATTTCCAGTTTTAATAATTTTTCTAAAAAAATGCAATTTCCTAAATTAACAATTGTGAATTAATTATATTAACTAATTTAATTTATAAAAAATAATTTCCGAAATTGCGGTTTCACAACCTTCCCTCCTTAAGAAATTTTGTCCTCGAAATTTAAAAGGATAATGTTAGAAATTACCTCAGGTCTCAAACAAATACGGGTATTTCTCCCGCATCTCATATTCTCGCTCCCACGTAGACTCTCCTGGAGAATCGTGCCTCCACATAACTCTGACTATGGGAGTTACTAAAGTCCTGGTCTTCTTCTCACCTCTATCCAAAATTACTACAGGCTTCTCTGGTACTGTAAGACTCGGTCCAATCTCTAGCTCCGAGTGGTCCAAGATGTGACTCGGATCCGGAATATAGCGTCTGAGCTGCGAAACGTGGAAGACGTTGTGCACGCCCTCAAGATTAGCTGGTAGAGCTAACCGATACGCCATTTCACCAATTCGGCTCAGAACTTGAAATGGTCCGATATATCTGGGACTCAACTTCCCAGCTTTGCCAAATCGGATAGTTCCTCTGGTAGGATAAATCTTTACAAAGACACTATCTCCTTCTTCAAACTCCAGTGGTCGACGACTGCTATCTGCCCAATGCTTCTGCCTGTCTTGGGCGATCCTTAGCTTGTCTCTGATTACCTTCACTTTCTCTGCTGCATCAGTCACCATCTCTGGCCCCAGTAGTACTCTTTCTCCTACGTCGTCCCATACAAGTGGAGTGCGGCAACGACGTCCATAAAGAGCTTCAAATGGGGTCATATCAATGCTAGCTTGGTAACTGTTGTTGTAGGAGAACTCCACTAAATGTAAATGATCCTCCCAAGATCCTCCGAATTATAAGACGTAAGATCTCAGCATATCTTCTAGCGTCTGGATGGTCCTCTCAGATTGTCCGTCAGTTTGGGGATGATAGGCTGTGCTGAACTTCAGTTTTGTTCCCAAGCTGTCATGCAAACTCTTCCAAAAATGTGAGGTAAATCTAGTATCTCTGTCAGATACAATACTTACTGGTACTCCATGGATCCGGTAGATGTGTCGCATGTACAGTGCCGCCAACTTCTCCGTGGATAAACCAACCTTGAAGGGAATAAAGTGTGCCGACTTAGTCAGTCGGTCCATAATAACCCAAATAGCGTCCTTCCCTCCTTGAGATCGAGGCAGTCCTGACACAAAGTCTATTGTTATATGCTCCCACTTCCACTCCGGAATATCCAGCGGCTGTAGAAGTCCCGCGGGTCTCTGTCTGCTAGCCTTCGCTTGTTGGTAAATCAAGCATCTGGCCACAAATCTGGATACATTATTCTTCATTCCATACCACCAAACGATGGTACGCATATCCCGATACATCTTATTAGCTCCAGGATGTATGGAATACTGTGACTGGTGCGCTTCTTGCATCATCTCATTCCTCAATTCGCCAGATGGTACACACAGCCTCATACCATTCTTCAATGCTCCATCACTGGCGATAGAAAAACCTTCAAGTGTTCCTGCCAGCACTTCATCTCTGAGCTTGCAAAGCGTCTCGTCTTAAAATTGTGTCTCCTTGATTTTGTCCATCAGACTTGAACGCAATTGCAACTGCATCATGGTTGGGTCAGCTCCAGGTATATCAGCTTCTCGCCCCAGTTCCTTCATCTTCTTCTCAGGCAGTACAATCTCCAGACCAAGCTTCTCTATGTCCTCCAACAAGTGCCGCTTCTTGGTTAAGAACATTGCCACTGGGTATCGATTAAGTGCATTTGCAACCATATTAGCCTTACCCGGATGGTATTGTAGGTCGATGTCAAAATCCTTCATCAGTTCCAGCCACCTTCTTTGTCTCATGTTCAGCTCCTTCTGAGTGAAAACATATTTCAGAATTTTGTGGTCTGTATATATTTTCACTCTCTCTCCATAGAGATAATGCTTCCATAGCTTCAATGCAAAGATGACTGCAGCAAGCTCTAGGTCATGTATAGGATAATTCTTCTCATGGTTCCGTAATTGCCTAGATGCGTAAGCAATCACTTTCCTATTTTGTTGAAGAACGCAACCCAGTCCTTTTCCAGAGGCATCACTGTAGATTGAGAAACCACCAGTTCCTGCGGGTAGCGCAAGGATTGGTGCAGTGGTCAGCATCTTCTTCAGCTCCTCGAATGCAGCCTGGTAATCTTCCGTCCAGATGAACTCTTAATTCTTCCGAGTAAGCTTCGTCATCGGTTCAGCAATTCTGGTAAAATCTTTCACAAACTTTCGGTAGTAGCCAGCCAAGCCCAAGAAACTTCTGATCTCAGCAACTGAGCTTGGGGTAGACCACTTCTCCACAGCAGCTATCTTCTTAGGATCTACCGAAATTCCTTCTCCTGTGACAATATGGCCAAGAAAATCTACCTTGTCTAGAAAGAATTCACATTTGGATAGCTTACCATATAACTTCTCTTTCCTCAAAGTTCCCAAAACTTTCCTGAGGTGCTCCTCATGCTCCTCTTCAGTCTTCGAATAGATCAAAATGTCATCAATGAAGACAACAACAAATTGATCTAAGTATTCATGGAAAACCTTGTTCATAAGGTTCATGAATATAGCAGGAGCATTTGTCAGTCCAAACGGTATGACCAAGAATTCAAACTGCCCATACTTGGTGTTAAATGCCATCTTGGGAATGTCCTCCTTCCTGACCTTGATCTGATGGTAGCCAGATCTGAGATCAATCTTCGAGAACACCTTGGCTCCACTGAATTGGTCAAATAGATCATCGATCTGGGGCAGAGGGTACTTATTCTTGATGGTGATATTGTTCAGCGCCCGGTAGTCGATGTACATCCTCACAGTTCCGTCCTTCTTGGGAACAAACAAGACAGGTGCTCCCCAGGGTAAAGCTCCGTCTCGAATAAATCCCAAAGCCTTCAGTTTATTGATCTGATCTTTCATCTCCTTGGCCTCCTTCGGGTTGACTCTGTAGCATCCCTTAGAAATAGGGGAAGAGCCGGGGACTAGGTCAATGGTGAACTCTATGTCTCGGTCTGGGGGTAACCCGGGAAGACTATCAGGGAAGACATCCATAAATTCTGCTATGATAGGATGGGGAGGTCCGGATTCTTTTGTGATAGAGGTGTAGGTAACACACTCTATATCCTCCGGAGTTCGAGAGATTTTAAACTCCGGTTCTCCAGGTGGGCTGAAGACTACACATCCTTTGTGACAGTCTATCAGCACATGCTGCTTACTCAACCAGTCCATTCCTAGGACTATATCATAGTTGGGTAAGGGCATCACAAGCAAAGGTACTATGAATTGGTGGCCTGATATGGTGATAGGGCAATTACAGGTCTCAGTGATGGGTAGGGGTTCTCCACCGGTCATGACTCTACAAATCTTCTTACTAAATCCCGTACTTATGTGGTGTGCAGAGATAAATTTTGTGGATATGAAACTATGCGATGCTCCTGAATCAAATAAAGCTAAGGCAGGGTAGGAATGCACATAAATGAAACCTGCGATGACATCCGCTGTAGGTTCCTGCTCTGGCTCTTGTTCCTCTGCTGCTAGGGCAAAAGCTCGCCCAGTCTTTTGTTGATGCTGCCCAAATTGATGTTGTTGAGTGGGCAGAGGACCTTTCTGTTGAGTTGTTCCCATCCGATGAGCCGCCGAGGGACAATCCTTCACTTGGTGGGTGGAAGACCCACAGACCATGCAATGTCCTAGTCTCTTTCTGCAGATGTTTGCTTGATGCCCCGGCCTTTTGCAATAGTCGCAGACAGGGATCTGCCTCTGAGGTGCCCTATCATTGTTCCTTGTCTGCTGGTTCTGCTGCTGATGGTGGGAAGGCTGGTGGTTGTTGTTGTTGTTGTTGGGCCTCTTCTGATTCCTTTGAAAGTTGTTAGTTCCAGGATAATCCCTCTTTGAGCGAGCGGGTTGGCTTTTCTCTATATCTTGGGCTCGCTCCAGGATCTTTTTATAGGTCTTAGCACCGCCTGAGATCACATGGGTACGAATCTCCTCTCTCAGCCCATGTCTAAACCTTTCAGCACGATCTTCAGGGTCAGCCACCAGGTTCTTGGCAAAATGGCTGAGTTGGCCGAATTCTGCCGCATATTCACCAATGGTCATATTTCCTTGCTTCAGGTTCTGAAATTGCCTCTCCATCTCCCGTAACTCTGATATTGGGAAGAACTTCCTCTTGAACAACCTCTTGAAGGTGTCCCAGTCAATCTGTCTATCCTGGAGTCGGGGTTCATTCATATACCAGGTGCTTGCTACATTCTGCAGTTGGAGTCCCACTGCTTCAGCCTTGAGGTCTTCTGGAAGTCGAGCGACGCTTAGAAGACGCTCCATACTATCGAGCCATTTATCAGCATAGACGATTCCCTCGGTTCCCTTGAAGGGTCGAGGGTTCTGCTTCTTGAAACTCTCAATATCGCCCACCTTGGCAATATGACTCCCATTAATTAAATGGCCTTAATTTTACATAAATTAATCCTTAAATTTATGTTTACCTTGGCAGGCCTTGGTTCCTGTTGAGCGGCTTCTCCTCTCTCCAATGCAGCCATTGCCACGCTATGGGCATTCTCTATGCCTTCTCTCATAATTGCCGTCTGCTCGCGATGAGCTTTAGCTTGAGTTCTCTGGGCTTCTAATACTCCTCTTAGCAGACCTATGAGGTTGGTGGGGTCCACAGACACCAGTGGGGCAGCTGGAGTGGGCAAAACCACAGGGGGCTGCATCTCCGTCTGGGAAGATGATGGATCCGTCGTTGTATTATGGGGACGGTCGGCCAGCTGCCGAGGTTTCCGATCCGGACTTGATTGGAGAGGTGGGGTATGATAGGGTGAAGATACCCCATCGCCAGCAGGATTGGTATTGTCAGTGGCCATTCTCTGGAAGGTTTAGGATATAAACATAAGCAAGGTAGCCTATCTATAATCAACAAAAATATTTAATTATAATATATTTTGGTCCTATGTTGTGGCAAATTATTGTTCTAGTGTTCTAAATGTCTCTAAATAGATTTTCCTAAGTCGTTGATTCGACCTGCATGAGCCACCACTAAAAACATGTCACGACCCGGTCCCAATTTCTTAGAACGAATCGAATCATGCCCAGCCTGCACCGTTGATGAAACGACGGCAGTAAGCTGTAACTTCCATATGCAGGTAATCAACAACTCAAACCAAATTTGCCACAATAAATAAGATTCGATAAATTAAAAACTTAAAACTTGTCCAGTACAGATTTCAAACATAAACCACCAAATTAAGTCACATTGTTCTTTTAGACAAAACTAACAAAATGGAAAATAATATCTAAATAAAAGCAACATCCTCATCTAGTAATCCGTCCTCAGGAAGCACAGCAGGGTATAGCTCAGGGTCATAATAGCTACTAATCAGTAGCTCTGCATCCTCAACAGGACCTAAAAATATAGTCTCCAGTCAGGAGTGAGCAAAGTACAAATTTATGATATTTTCACAATTAAAATTAATAATGGAAAGATGCACTTTTAAACAATTTGAAGTAAATGATTTTCCAACAGTTAAAAATAGTGAAATATGAATAGGTAATGAATATGACCGGATTGGGTTTGTTACAGTAATATCCTAGTGATAAGGTATGGCTTATCCCCGTGTGTTTGAAGGGTAAGCTAATATAATCAGTTATACTATTGGATGTGGTCATATCCACTACACTACTCCCCCAGTCTCCAATAGTTACAGTTGTTACAGTCATTACTCTCAGAAGAGTTCCGTGTTATATCGTGATTTAAAATTACATTAAAACAATTATTAACTAATTGTAATCTACCACAAACTTGTACTTGCCTCAAAATAACTTGACTGGATGGGTCGATACGTCGGGACGGGAAATCAGATTCTTCCTTGAGATCCTACATTTAGAAATTGTCTCAGAAAACCAAAGTTGCCATTGATGCTAAACTAGTTACAATCTCTAGTTGTGTCCTAGTCAATTTTAGTCTTTAATTAGCTAACATAACCAAAACGCTGTTATTAGTGCGTTACAATTAAGAATATCAATTGATATTTAAACCTTTGGGAAAAACTTGTATTTATCAGGTTTTGCCGTTTATTCGGAAAAACTTAATACTTTTGATAATTATATAAAAATATGTTTTTCCTTTAAATGAGAAATATCGTGAATTTTACAAATTTTAATTAATATAATTTTTTTCTTAATTTTACGCATTCTCACAAAATCCAGAAAACCACAGCTACTACATACTTATTACAAAACTGCAGAATAGTAAATAGGCTTATGCCCTTACATACCCAAGAATTAAAATAAGAGAAAATTTATTAGTCCTGTAAACTGCCTACAAAATTAAATATAAATAATATTTAATAATTATAAAATATTATTGAGTCTCAGAACTGGTCCAATCGTCATTTTTATAGCTAATGCCTCAACGTCCGGACGAAACCAGTTTCGTTTGCATTCAGCCAGGCCCATTGACCAATAAGGTCGTCGCCCAATAAATCAAAAAATAGTATTCTTTTCCGAAATTCATTTCAAAATTTTATAATTAAATTTTTATAGAAATTTTGGCAGCATTCCCTCTATTTTCGGGATAACCCAAAACTGGAAAACGCGCCGATTTTTCCTGCAAAATAAATCCCAAACCAGGGATACCCAATTTTTATATAAAAACATATAATAAATCATTTTTCGAAATGAATTCAGAATTCCCGAACAAAATTGAGATTTCCTGAAACTAATTCGAAACATCACAAAACCAATTCCCAAACCAATCCAAACCCAAGAACCTTTTCAGAAACAAGGTTCTTCTAAAACCAAAAATAATCACAGAAATATTTTCGAAGGATTCGAAAATTCCGAAATCGGAAAGATCACAGAACCAAAACAACAGCATACCAATTTTCGAAGAAACTTCGGAAAAATCAAAATGGTAATGTAATTAAAACGTAACCAAAAATCCGAATTCTCGAAGGAATCGGTGGACCAATTTTCATCACAGACTAAGAGGAACTATGGGACTATCCAGAAGTTACCGAAATTTGACAGAATCCGAAGTAATGCCTCGGTCTCGGAACGTTCAGCGCTCGTGGACAGTAAGAAATCAGCGAAACCACAGATCTGGGTCGGGGCATGCTGACCGAGTGGGACGGAGTCGCGTGGGATGGCTCGGAAGCGCCAAGAATAGCAGCATCGCTGCAGGAAAAAGGGGCGCCAGCTAGGGTTCAGCCAGGAGGGGTGTGCCGGCTAGGGCGGAGGGCAACGTCGAGTCTAGGTCACACCGGGAACGCGGATCGGGGTCGCAGAGCTCGGCGGGAGGCCGGAACAGTGCTGGTCGGTCGGCCACAGGGAGTGCCGGAGGGCCTGGATCGGGGCGCCAGACCGGGAAACGAGCGCCTAGGGGCGGATCCGGCGGGAACAGCACCGGGAAACCCACGGGTCGGGCGGCGGAGCTTCAGTCGCCGGAGGGCTCGGCCAGATTTGGCTAGGTGGTGGCTTTGGGGTTAGGGCTTGGTAATGAAGGATGGAGAGTGGAGAAGAAGATGGGGGTTTATATAGATGATGGACTTGGGGGTTACCAGAAGTGGAGGGAGACGAACGGTCCAGCCATCATGGCCGGCCGGTAAGGAGTCGAGAGGTCGAGCGTTGGGGTCGGAGTGGAAGAAGAAGAGCTTCTTCGGGTTCACAGAGGAACCAACAGTAAAGAAAAACTAAGAATGAAAGATTCATGACTTTAAGGCTCCAAGCTAAATGGGTTAAATCTTATTGGCTTATGGGCTTTATGAAAAGGAGCTTTGGGCTCTAAAAATATTAGTAAAAATGGCTTTAAGGCTTTGAGAAAAATAAATAATTTGTTTTCTTAAAAAAATCATAACTAATTCAAAAATATTTTAAGTTCAATTAAATTCAAACCGGGTTCATGTCTGGGCTAACATACAAGTCTAATCAATTTATTTTCTTAAACATAATAATAATTTTATTCTAAATAACATAATATTTAATTAATTAGAAAAATTACATGTTTTGATAAAATTTCCAGTTTTAATAATTTTTCTAAAAAAAATTCAATTTCCTAAATTAATAATTGAGAATTAATTATATTAACTAATTTAATTTATAAAAAATAATTTCTGAAATTACGGTTTCACAACTTGATCGGGTCGAAGCAGAGCGCATATGCTGAGACTTCATGATGCATATAACTGAGACGCTGAAGAGATGCGCCTGACTGAGACGCTGAAGTGATGCGCCTGACTGATGATGCGTCGGGCAGAAGGGGCATGGCACTTTGCTGTGCATGGCTGTAGTTTTATGATTCTTTCTTTTTGTAGAAATTCTCCTTTGTAAAGCTCTTTTTTAGACATGTATTCGACTTTTATATGAAATAAAAAATCTCTTTTGATGTCTATACTTTTGCTGTGCCAAGTACTTCGTTTGATATTTCCTGACGCATGTAATATTAGGCGCATAGGAATTATATCCTGTAGATGCGCCTGAAATTTTATGCTTCTACAAGACCCCCTTCAAAGTTTTCAAAACTTTCTGTCAAGTTTTGGAATACTTTGAATAAGAAGCATGCTATGGTCTTCAATGGGGCGCACAACTGTTCGGGGCGCATGATTGCTCCGCGCATCTGTGATGAGGCGCATGCTCCTCTAAGTTTTTAAATAAAAATGATAACGCTTCGAAGTAAACAAAAAAAATTTAATGATGATCTTTTTGGATTATTTACAGTTGTCACTTTGTAGAACCCCAGGCGGTCGGCTGACGTCACCCTTCATCGGTTCACGCGTACGACCAAGCCTATAAATAGGCGTCTGATGGAGAGAGAGAGAGTTCTTCCTCTCTTTGCTTTCTTCTTCGTTAGAGTTCTTCTTCCCCAAAACCCTAACTTCTTTTTACGAAATGGCTCCCAAGACTCCTCGCGATGGTGCTGGCCGAGGTCAAGGCCGGGGTAAGGAGCCTGCAGAGGCCGACGTTGATGCTGTCCCCAGGACGCCCATCGACGTTCGGTCGGCGGTGATTGGTGGGTTTGTCATCCTTGTCGTACCTTTAGTATTTTGAGGAAGTCTTTTTAGAACTCACATATGCTGACGCGCATGGACCTTAAGTCCTGATGATGTGCCGAAGCTTCTTGCTGATACGCATGGACCTCGAGTCCTGATGATGTGCCGAAGCCTTTCTGCTGACACGCGTGGACCTCGAGTCCTGATGATATGCCGAAGCCCTTCTGCTGACGCGCATGGACCTCGAGTCCTGATGATGCGCCGAAGCCTTTCTGCTGACGCGCATAGACCTCGAGTCCTGATGATGCGCCGAAGCTTCTTTGCTGATGCATATGGACCTCGAGTCCTGATGATGCGCCGAAGCCTTTCTGCTGACGCGCATGGACCTCGAGTCCTGATGATGCGCCGAAGCTTCTTTGCTAATGCGTATGGACCTCGAGTCCTGATGATGTGCCAAAGCCTTTTCTTCAGATACGCCTGAGCTTGGGTTCAGTATGTGGGCTTCTGATAAGAACTCGGCTCAGATATATATTTATTTATTGTTTTAACATATCTGAGTTTTTATCATCTTTCCCTGACCGCCAGTTTTGATGACCATCCCGCTCTTAAACGAGATACTGCTGGACGCTGCTCTTTGTCAGATGGGAGTTGATTATAATGAGGAGGTAATAAATCTTGCCCAAGCTGCCATCATGCTGGATAAGTCTCTCGAGAGAATAATTCAAATCAAGGAACAACAGTATGTGTTCCTCCAACGGATGATGGAGCGTGGCAGTTTACAATCTGTCGTTTCTGGCAATGAGACTTTTCTGAAGCCTGAGTTCCTGTTCGGGGATCGCCTCACTTCTACTGAAGTGAAGGTGCTGAGGATCAAGGAAGATTGGTTCCTCTCAGCCAAAGGGGTGCACATGTTCATGAAGCAGCTCGAGCGTCACTGGCCTTTAACGGCTTTCTACCGTCTTGCTTCCAAAAGGAGGATGTCATGGGAGTTAACCCCGTCTCAGGGGAGAGCGGTGGCGGGCACCATCAGAATCGATGCTACCTCGAACCAGAGGGATACTTTGGCTGCCACGGGGGCTGGGTCTTCTTTCACCTGGCAAACTCTACGTCCCGAGAGTATTTACAGTGACGTCCCTGCCGACACTTTTGCCTTTGGTGCTTCGACCTCCGTAAACCGTATGCTGTCATCGAAGCGGTCATACCCGAAGGGTAATTTTCGGGTAGAGGGTTGGTGTCATTATGTATCCAAATAGGACAAGCTGATACTATGGGTTCTGACGCCGTTTCGAACCGAACTCCGAAAGATTGGGCTGACTGCCTCTATTCGTGCTACCCAGGCAGATGTCAACATCAATAAACACATGTTCCTTGCGCTTCTGGAGATGTTTAACACCCAGACTGGGACTTTCTTCACCCCGGTGGGGGAACTAGGGCTTGCACTTCATGAAATGTATGAGGTGTCGAGGCTTCCTTGGGGATCATAACCCTATGAGGAGTACTTCCTGACCAATGAGGAGTTTCAAGTCCTGGGGGACAAGGAAAAAGAGATGATGGCTGTCTTCAAAGAAGTGGCAAGCCACCATTATTATATGCAGAAGAGGGATCGGGGCAGGACGCAGCCCTACGTGACTGCTTGGAAGGATTACGTCTTTGAGCAAGACAAGGAGGATCCTTCTCAGTTCACGACTCTGCCAGCTCTTTCTAGTACCAAGGTGCTCTCTGAAATGAGCAGATTGAATGAAAAGAGTCCCCAGGAAAATACAGACCTGGAATCGAATGAACGCTTCTATAACTGTTTCTGGCACCTCACTCACCGGATGTCGTTGAAAGCAGTGTTGGCTGCTTATCTGATAATCTGGCTTCGGGATTATGTCTTTTCGGGCGGGTCAGGCTCGGTGGAGAGGGTGACCCGGAACCTGATCCTGCCAGCTGTGAAGTTAGTTTTTGGCCATCCCTTGGCTCTACTCCCTACGATGGTATGCAACCTGCTGCGAGGTATACGAGAATTCGCAAGTGATGTTGTTCACGAACGAGGTAAGAATGACAACTTTTCTTGTGCCGAGCTGCCGTTTCACTATCTGATGGGGTGGTTAATTTTGTACCATCCCAATGTGATGAGTCCGGGCCAGGAAGAAGACCACATAGCCGACGACGTATTCCTTCGCCGCTTCTACCAGAGGAAGTGGCTGCATACGGGCATTCCTGTTTGTAGGAAGGTTTTGTCCTACCTTCAAGGATGGGAGATCACGAAAGTTGGTCCCATTTTTACCGGCTTCGAAGCAAATGAAGATTTAGCTGATTTGGGTGCCGATGCAACAACTCTGTCTCCGTGGGGATTCTATTGTGTTGCAAAGCATCCGGCCATCCCATTTGGTGTACATGAATAAGAACCATTGTTACCTGGAACCGTAGTTGTCAAGCCATTTTGCACGTCAATTCGGCTATGCCCAGTTGATATTGGGAAACCCCAGCACCAGCCTGGGGTATATCGGGAGTCTACTGGATGGGGCACGAGCTTGGCATTACTACAATGCCGGATGTACCGGAGCCCACTTTACCATGCCAGTTCTGAATTCGCAGCCGCCGATTCTTTTCTAAGCTGCCAAATTTTACTGTGCGATGAATGTTGTATCCCCTGGGTATGATAGGGAGACCAGTTTCATCGTTGGCACCCAGTTGGAGGCAATCGGGAATATGTTGGCGAAGGCTCGATCGTACCGCCCGCCAGAGGTTGGTTATCGAGACAGTACCCCTGTCGTATCCTCGGAGGTACTCAGGCAGAATCCTCGGTCGATTGCCCGAAGAGACGTACCGGCACCGAGGCCGGTTCTTCTGCGCCGAAGAGGTAAAGGAAAGCGATGTCACAGGAGGTGTCAACAGAATCGGCTCCTGTGGAAGTAAGGACGTCCCACATAGTCTGGTTAGTTCTGTCATTTTTTGTGACATATGCTTTCTTTTTGTAGGAGCCGCTGAAAAGGAAATCCCGAACTCCGAGATCGGGTGTTAATAGACCAGAGTGGGTGGCGGGCCCATCTGATGAGCGTATTCTACCGATTGCACTGTCTACCGTGGAGGAGAACCCAGATGAGGCGACTTCTGTGGAGATACAAGCTGCCGTAAGGGCTTCTCGTACTGAGGTCCCAGCAGAAGCTCTTCTTCCAGATGAGAAAGAGAAATAGAGTTTGTCCTCTTCGGACGACGTTCCTCCAGAGGTCCCTGAGCCTGTAGGAGCAACATGCACGGTTGTAACAGAGGAGAGGGCTAATTCCCCTCTTCGTCATGATGAAGGGAGGTCGGCTACACCATTGCCGAGCCCTACCCCGGACCCAGCAGCGGATGCCGAACAGGCTATCGATCGGGAGGTGCCGACAGATTCTATTCCCGTAGGGGGATTCGATAAGAAAGGCAAGACTCGTCTTCCAAGCCTGGCTTTAGGGGAGTCGAGTCAGTAAGTAGGTGCTGATCTTGCTATTTTGTTGGAGGAGGAGGGTCCTACGCGACCTGCTGATAGTGTTTTAGAGACAGAGGAGACAACCCTAGATGTCGGTGATCCCTCCAAAATCGAAAAAGGTAAGGGTTTGCTGGTTGAACCCTCTGTTGCTCCTTCCACTTGGGGGACGATATCGACGCCCCATCCGGCTCCTTCCGTCCACTTGGCACCTCGGGCTAGTGACGGAGTGCAGGTCCCTGACGAGAGAGGGTCTGCTGAGGTTGAGGTTACGGCCTCGCAGACTAAGGTTGGTGGGTCTTATGCAGGTCCGCTGTCCAGAGTAGCTCCTCCAACTCCTGCTATGACACCTCAGGTGTTGGCAGACACGGACGAGTATGTACAATTTGTTGTTGAAGCAGTGTACAAGATGCTGCAAAAAGGTGTATCAACTGTGCTAAATGCGAACAGAAGTTTCGCGACGGCAAAAGCCATGGCGCTCCCCTCCATTGATTTGATACGTTTGTACCAGGGCCACGATCATATGGCCGAGATTCTGGAGGCATCGGTGGCCGAGCTCGACAAGCTTCTTTCTGAACTTTAGAGCATCCGACGAAATGACTTTTCTGCTCTGATAGAAGCAAAAAAGGAGAAGTTGATAGCTGAAGTCGAGTCATCGTATCAGGCCACGGTGGCTGTCTGGGACCGTGAGGTGGCCGAAGCTGAAGCTGCGGTGGAGAGGCTATCTCAATCCACGCAGGAGAAGGTGGAGTTACGGGACTCGTTGGAGGCTAGCATAGCGGAGGTCACTGCCAAGATTCGGCATCTTAAAGACCAGCGAGCCCAACTCTTGTTAGATGCTGAGCGAGTCCAGGCTAAACATGTAGCATCTAAGGAGGAGGAAGCAGCTTTTACCCCCCAGGTTCTTTCCCAGATCCACCAGCGACAATAACTAGACGAGAAGTATGAGACTGATACTGCCCCCGAAGCTGTAGAGGTGCTGCGTCAAGAAGCCAAATGTCGGGTCTTGGCGACCGCAGAGACTCAGACGAAAGACTTGAAGCATCAGATTGAAGAGCTTTCTGCCAATCCCAGTGATGCTTAGGGATTGAAGTCTATTTCTTTTTGTTATTTTTGTAGTTTACAACTTCTGCTAGGGATGTAATCCTTTAATTTTAAATAATAAAAGATAAAGAATTTTGTGGGGTGTTCATTTTTGCTATCATGAACTGATGATTTGTGTGGACCTATTATCTTTTGCGCACCTAGGTTTTTAGGTACAGATAATAAGTTTGAGAGAACCGACATGTTTGCTCAGAGGTAATGTGGACGTGGCAAATACGGGGTTCAAATGATAGAATCCTCCTACTCAGAGGTGTTATGGACTTGGTAGGAGTGACTCCGAGGGGATACGCAGAACTACTCAGAGGTAATATGGACATGGAAGTTCTGCGATTGATGTACGGCAATGCAGGGGTTGTTCGTACGGGATGTTTACTCAGAGGTAATGTGGACGTGGTAAACATGATGAACAACACAATCCTACATGGTGTAAGATTATGCTTTGCAGGGCGTAGAGGAGCAACTCAGAGGTAATGTAAACGTGGTTGTTCTTCTACTGGAGATAGAATGCCATGGAACAACTGGATTCCAAAAGCATAGGATTTTTATGAAGGGAAGATGTATTCGAGCTCTGATGATCAGGTCCACCGATTCCCTTGTTTGGTAGAGATGGAAGTACATATCTGAAAGATGTCATGAGTAGTACTTCTTTAGGAACTTGCCGTTGATGGGCATCATGAACAAGTCCCCGTTTGGTTTGGCGAGGCGGTAAGCACCGTTTGAGTATACCGTCTCTATGATGAAAGGTCCCTCCCACTTGGGCTCGAACATTCCTGGGGTTTTGTGAGTCAACACCATCAGCCTCCTGACTGCCATGACCAGGTCGCCTATTTGAAAAGTCCTCTGCTTGCCCTTTTTGTTGAAAGCCTGTGATATACGGGCTTGATAGAGTTCAATGCGCTGCTGAGCTAGGAGACGCTTTTCGTCAAGTGCTTTCAATTTTTGCAGACGACGACGCTGGTTGTCTTCTTCTGTTAATTGGTTTGTGAGCACCACACGGAGTGAGGGTATCTGAATCTCGAGAGGCAGTACCGCTTTGCTCCCGTAGACTTAGGAGAACGGGGTGTTGCCTGTCGGGGTTCGTACCGTTGTACGGTAGGCCCAAAGACATTCGCCGAGCTTTTTGTCCCAGTCGCGTTTGTTAGATGACACGACCTTTTTGAGTAGCTTGACGATGGTCTTGTTAAAAGCCTCAGCCAATCTGTTTGCTGCCGAATTGTAGGCGGTTTATGCCATGTTCTGAATGCGGTTCTTGTCATAGAATCTGCTGAAAACATGGCTGATGAACTGTGGACCGTTATCATGGATAATCCTTCGAGGTACCCCAAAACGGTAGATGACATGGTGCTTGATGAAGCTGATCACCCTAGAGCTCTTCACTTCCGTCAGCGAAACTGGTTCTGTCCATTTGGAGAAGTAGTCGGTGATGGCTAGGATGAAGCGGTGTCCCCTCGATGATGGAGGGATGATCGGTCCTAAAATGTCCATGCCCAAGCTTCGAAGGGCCAGGAGGCGACCTTAGGATGTAGTGGTTCCGATGGTGTATGGATGAAGTCGGCGTGGAGCTAGCAAGCATGGCACTTTTTAGCATAGTCGACAGCGTCGGCTACCATGGTTGGCCAGTAGTAACCCATACGTCGCAGTCGGTCCTACAACTTAGGGCCAGGTTGATGAGCCCCGCAAGTCCCGTCATGAGCTTCCCGAAGGGCTTCGGCTGCTTCTTCGTTGGATAGACATCGAAGGAGAAGTCCATCGAAGGAGCGTCGGTACAACATTTTAGTAGCTGTATCATAATAAAATCGAAAGGAACGTCTTCTGACTGAGACGGCTTCCTTCGGGTCTTCTGGGAGAATTCCATCGACAGCGAAATCGATGAATGGGAACCTCCAGTCTCGAACATTAACACTGGCACTTGTCGTCATGGCATGGGCCATTTGTGAGCATAGGTTGTTTTTGGGACAGACCAAGTCTCGACCGACTACCGTGACATAGTGTTGAGTCCCGAGGGGTGCTGTTAACAAAGCTGCGAGGCCGGCCAGAGCGTCAGCCTCCAGGTTTTGTAGCCGAGTTACGTGTTCTCTGAAGAACTTAGTGAAGGTTGAAATAATATTTAATGTAGCTTCATGGTAAGGAACCAGATATTCATGGCGAACTTCATACTGCCCTCGGATTTAATTAACGACGAGTTTTGAGTCGCCGTAAGCTTCCAGATGATCCACTCCCCAGCTATTGCGCCAGCTGGAGTCCCATGATTACTCAGCAACATTGTTGGAGCATGGCTTCGAAAGGGAGTAGACACGCTGGATGACCAGTTGATCGGGGGAGACTAAGACTACCCCTACTCCTGCGATAATTTGGCCTTTGGGACCTGTTCTTGAAGTGCCATCGAAAAACACCCGCCAAACGGAGTTTTCTTCGGTGACGTTTGATTCTTGGACCTCATCCGGGATGTCTTCATAGAGTCTGGAGGACTCCGGGATGGGGTGTACGGCTAAAAAGTTGGCTAGAGCTTGACCCTTGACGGCTTTTTGTGGGACGAAGACCATATTATATGGTGTCAACAGAATTGTCCATGTAGCTAGTCGGGAGTTCAAGGATCCCGGCTTCGTCATAAGAACCCTGAGTGGATTGACTCGGGAGATGACATGAATTGTCTGGCCCGAAACATAATGGCGAGTCTTTTGGATGGCGAACACCAAAGCCAAGCATTCCTTTTCAATGGGGTTGTATCGGTGTTCAGCCCCGATCAGTGTCCTACTGAGGTAGTAGATAGCTTGCTCGTAGCCCGCATCGTTGTTCTGAGCCAACAAAGTGCCGAAGGAATGATCCATGGCACAGACATAGAGGAGAAGCGGTTTGCCTGCGACAGATGCCACTAGGACTGGCGGGCTCGTCAGGTAAGCTTTGATATCGTCGAAAGCTTTCTAGCATTCTTCTGTCCAGACGTAGGAGACTCCCTTCTTCATGAGCTGGGTGAAGGGTTGGCACTTTCCGGAAAGGTTTGCTATAAACCTTTGGATGTATGCCAGACGCCCCTGCAGGCCTCAAAGTTCTCGGAGGTTCTTCGGAGGGTCCATGTCAAGGATGGCTTTGGTTTTCTTGGGATCGACATGAATGCCTTTCGCCGTGATAATGAAGCCCAAGAACTTTCCGCTAGAATCTCCAAGGAAGGATTTAGCGGGGTTCATCTTGAGTTGATGTGCTCGCATGAGATCGAAGACTGTCTTTAGGTCTTGTAGGTGATCACCTTTGAGACGGCTCTTGACTGCGATGTCATCAACATAACATTCAACCGTCTTGCGAAGCTGTTGATAAAAAATGGTACTCATAGCTTGTTGGTATGTAGCACCAGCATTCTTTAAGCCGAAGGGCATCACTGTGTAGCAGAAAACCCCCTTCGGAGTCCCGAATGACGTGTGTTTTGTGTCATCGGGGAATATCTTGATCTGGTTGTAGCCCGAGTATCCGTCCATGAAAGACATGCGTTCAAAGCCACATGTATTGTCGATCATTACGTCAGTGATTGGAAGCGAGAATTCGTCCTTCGGGCAAGTGGTATTGAGATCCCTGAAGTCGATGCAGACCCGTATCTTTCTATTCTTCTTAATGACAGAGACGACATTGGCCACCCAATCTGGATGTTGCTCTTCACGGATGAACCCGCTGCTCAGGAGTTTGTCCACCTCCTGATCGATAGCGTTCATGGTCCGGACGAAAACATCGCTGTTGTTGCTTTACAGGCTTAGCATCAGGGAAGATGTTAAGTCTATGCATTGCGATCTAGGGATCAAGTCCCGACATATCTTCGTATCTCCAGGCGAAGACGTCGATATATTCTTTGGCCAATTGGACTAAAGACTCCCGGTCTTCTTCCTTTAGACTTTTGCTGATGAAGATGGGTTTGGAAGGAGATCCATCCCCAAGGTTAACTTGTTCGACCTCGTCTTCGGTAGGGGCTCGCGTAATTCAAAACGAGACTCCTACTGTACTCCTAGGCGTTGAGCCTAGGGTTCTTTCTCAAAGGATTTCGGTATTTGGTCACCACCTTCATCCTCTTGAGATTGTGCAGATGCCATGTTGACTGATAGCACCTTACTGAGGACTGAGCCGATACTGGCATCGGAATCCCAAGTTGATACTTCAGACGAATGAGAGTGTTCTATTTTTTTTGCCTCCGAACTCTCTAGAGTAGCCGACGGCATGACATATCCTACCCCCCGTCGAGTATGATGATAGTAGTCCTGCGGCTTTCTTTTAGGTGTTGGAAGCCGGAGGGGAAGACGCTGGCCCTTGTCGTAGTTCAGGCCTTTGTTGCTTTTTAGGTTGTAACCCATCTTTTGAATGAGGTACTTTGCCTTGTCCGTGTACCGATAGACTTGTATTCTGCCAGTATCTGGTTCTGGCTCGAGTGGCGGAAGGTCTTGATGACGCTTGAATTTGCCGAAGATGATGGGTTCTTCATCCTGATTTCGCGGTAGGACTAGAAAACATACTCCTTAGGACGGAACTACTCGGTTTACATGATTGACGGTCGTTATTTGTGTTTGTAACGACCGTAGAGCATTATCTAGTGTATAAATGGCATTCCAATGTAGAAGACTAGAATAATTGAAAGACACTCTATTATTGATAAAATACGAGATTTTGTCCTACGGGATTACATTGTCAAGAGAAGGGGCATCTATATCAGCAAATATGTACTCTCCTAACTCTTCATCTGTGAGCACCGGGACCGGTTCGGGAGAATCCATCACCGATTTGACCTTGGGATCCGAGAGGGCTGTGTGGGCCTTCTCTTGCAGCTTGGATGATTACGGAGGCTTGCCTTTGAGACGCACCTTCAGGGGTGCCTCGACTGCACCTTCGATGACAGGTGCCTTCCCCTGTAGTTTTGCCACAAGGGGAGCCGACGTCTGAGGAGGTCTTCCCTTGAGCCGGATCTTCAAGGGAGCTTCAGTAGGTGCTCTACCCAGAGAAGCCGGTACTTTTCCAGGTAGCTTGATGGTCATGGGAGGCAGCATCTGAGGCAGTTTTCCTTTGAGTCGAATCTTCAAAGGAGCATTGGAAATCATCTCCGGCTCCATGTCCGACTCTGCCGCTATTTCTGCTTCATCATTAGCGTCGTTGGCTTCCCCTTCGTTGAGCGACTTGTACATGGTAGCATCGGTGAAGTAGGCTTCGACCCCCTTGAAAGGGTCAATATCCGCGAACTCTGTCCGGATGATGTCATTGGTGGACACGTACTTCATACATTGGTGGAGTGTAGATGACACCACCATGTACTCATGCAGCCACGGACGACCCAACAGGAGGTTGTAGTTGACATCGGCGTCCATGACATAGCAAGTCACCTCAGTTCAGAGGTTACCGATATGACATTTCATCCGTATTAACAGTTCACTTTTACTAGCATGAAACTGCTGATTGTCATGTTGGAGGGTGCCAGACAGTACATTGGGGTCCCCAGTATTGACAGCAGAGTCCTAGGGATGATACTGAGTGAATACCCTGGATCAATCTGAATTCGCTTCACCTTGACGGAACCAACATACCATGTGTAATACAGTGGCCTGTTGTGCCGGTTGTGCTTGAGCAGCATGTCCTGTTGGGTGAAGGTTATGTTGGGGATGACCTCATCCGCACAATGGTAGTACGTGCATGTGGTCGGGGGATCCTCAGGCTGCTTAACCTGACTGATGAAGGACTCAGCATCCTTCAAGGCTTCACAGAGAGCTTCGCGGGTATCTTTGGAAAGGTGAAGCAACTCGTACAGAGATAAGCGGGCTGGAGTACTGGCAAGTTGTGCCAGTATGTCAAAGTTGTGGGGCTTGGCTAGCCCCGAAGCATTCTTCTTTCGCAAAGGCTTATCGAAATGGGCCTCTACATGCTTCTGTTTATTGGCTGCTGGAGGTTTGGATGGACCTCCTTCTTCGGCAGCAGGGGCAGTGCAGGGAGGCACTACCTCAACGGCAGCTTCATCGGGTTGGACGTTCAGCTGCGAACGGGTTTGTACAGGAACAGCCTCTTTCGCGAAAGAAGAGACCATGCGGCAAAACTTGATCTTCTTGCCCTTAGTTTTAGAGGTAGAGCGTACCCCCGGTTGAGTAACTTCAGAGACGAGATCGGGGTGAACCCATAAGATCTCTCTCCGAGATGTGGTGAGTGGGAAGAGTCCACTCACGTTGTCACGAGCAGGTGGTAGGTTGACCACCTCCATTGTCGCCTTTGGGATGGGGACGACGCCATCTTGTGTTGTGGTTGGCGACAAGGTGCCGAATTGGAGCGACACCAGGTTGGCCGAGACTGTCTTCTTCTCATAGTCAACGGAGATAACATTCGTATTGATCATGCGCTGGATGTAGTTCTTGAGGATGTAGCAGTCCTGAGTTGGATGTCCGACAAACCGATGGTAGTGACAGTACCTCGGATTTTCTACTCTCCCAACCTCGTCGTGATGCTTTGGGTCGGGCAATTTGATCTTATCATCCTGCTTCAGCATCTCGAAGAGTTGTAAGGTGTCTTCGTCGTTGAAAGAATAGATCACCTTTGGCCTCGGCGCAAGTGGAGGCTTCTAAGTAGGTGCTTGTGCACCTTTGGAGGCATTAACAGTCAGCGCCTGTTTCCTCTTCGTCTCACGTCCAGGATTGTTGGCAGCAGGCCGTTTTCCTTTGTTTTCAAATACAGGAAAATTGACTCCCAGAAGGTGAGCATTGGATGCCTTCTTTTCAGCTGCTTCAGCCTCGATAATCAACGAGCTCCAATCAGAAGGAGGAGTGGAGTTGAGCCAAAGCTTGATCGCAGGAAGCATGTTCATGCTGCAGGAGGAGAGGAGCGCATGTTCTGGTATGCCCGGGGGCAGTATGAAGCAGGCTTGTCGGAAACGTTCGATGAACGATCGAACCGTCTCCTTCTCAGGGATGCCATTGTCATGTCTTTCCCTCCGTCGTAGAAATGATCGAGGAAGAGACATGTCAAGTCATCGAAGGAAGATATAGAGTTGTCAGAAAGACTGCAGTACCAGTCGTAAGCCACTCCTTGCAGTGCCCCAACAAACAGACTGGTGAGTAGCGCGTCTTCCTTCGGGTGATGTCCCATTTGAGACTGGAAGTATGTCAGGTAACGGCATGGAGAGTCCTTCCCGTCGTATAGCGTCAATGTTTGTGGTTTATACTTGGAAGGATAAACCATTTTGTTCTATTCGAGGGGGTATGGTTGCGGGATCCCCATCTTCTGGCGCTCCTCCTGTCTGTTCTTTGACTCGAAGCGCTCACGCAAGTCCCTGATCATCTCTACCACGTCTTTTGTGGAGTTAGGAGTTAAAGAAGGTGGTACAGTTTGGAGATGTATATTCGAAGGTTTTGACGTCCGAGGTGCTTCGCGGCAATCGGTATTCAAGGATGCCCGTTGGAGGGCACACTTGACTCTCCATTGGCCCCTGGGTCAGGACCGGTAGAAGGTGCTATGGCCAAAGCTGACCGTATCTCGAATACTGCTTGAGTTAGTGTTTGCATGGAGGCAAAGAGGGTTTTTAGTCCTCCCTCCAAGGTATCCATGCGCTGGACGAGATCTGCTGGCGGCGCATCTGACTCTGCATCACTAGCTCCCGTCATGTACACTATCATGACGTGACTGGAAGTAGAGGGCTCGGTTGAAGCTTCGCTTTCAGCCTCGCTCTCTTGAAGAGGAACTTCCCCCGGAGCTTCATCTTGGCTACCTCCATCTATGTTCTGGAGGACGTCTTCGTCTTCAGGAGGAGCATCAGCGAGGGCCTGACTACCCCCAGTTTTGTTCTGAAGAACGTCTTTATATTCGGAATGAAGATCCACAGGGGCTTGACTACCCCCAGCTATGTCCGGGAGGCTGACTTCATCTCTAGGATGAAGATCCACAGGGGCTTGACTACCCCCAGCTTCTTCTGAGATATTCTTTCTCCCCCGGGTGCCCACAAACACTCCTGAGGACGGGACAGTCGTCTTGGTCTTCCTCGACTGGCTCTTGGATGAGGATAAAGTAAAGGAGCTGCCAGTAGCCTTCCGAATTGATGGGGAGTTGGAAACTGCATTGCAAGAAGTAACCTGTAGTTCTGGCTCCTTTTCAGTTGACACCTTCTTCCCGAGGCAATGTTGGAGTGGTGTTGATGATTACAGCTGTTGGAACACAGACTGCCTTGGTGGGACTGCTGTCTTACAACAACAGTTGATGGTAACTACAGCACATGTGTGCCCTGTGAGGGGTACATTATGCTTGTCAGTTGACTCTTCTGATCGGCGTTTGTGAGTGATCACATTACGTAGTTCGTTGGAGGAGAGTGCCACCTTCACACCCCATCAGACGCACGGCAAGGCCAAGCGTCGGGGTGGTCAGATGAATGCTGCACCCCCTGATTCGACGCAAAAGATGTGCCCAGATCAATAGTAGGGGAGTAATATTGAAAGTGACGAGAACCAGCCTCAGACGCACAACCAATGTAGGCACAGGGGTTAAAGGCCACTGAGTTTGCCCTGCACGACTTGGTTGCGAACGCAGCAGATGCGTTCAAGTGTGACAAGGACTTTAAAGGTCGGCTCATTTTTGGCACAGAAGCACCCGAGTCAACCTTGTACAATTTACCATTGGCAGTGCGCATGATTATGAGCGCATGCCTCTGGCTCACTGTTGGCATAGCACGTTCGAGGCGCATGGCCCGTGCTGCCTTTGACTTCTTCGTACCAGTCTACTGGGGCGCATAGTACTCAGAGTCCAAATTCTCTTTGCCATGACAGCGAGCGAGTTTGTCAAAGATAGATGCCTTCTGTGGTGCATCAGAGGTAATGTGCAGGCGTTGGCTGCGCCCTTGCTCCGTCGACGCAACTTCCTCGTCTGAGAGGAAGAAGGTTGGAGAATATGGTCGGCCCCATGCTTTCCCGAGAGATGTACTGCACCGGTGGTTGCATCTTGGCTGGTGAGGACGTCAGCAGGAAGGGTTGTCTGTATAGGCGCATCCCCGTGATGGTGGTACCAGGAGCGTCGACCTTGCGCACCCAGGCTTGGCGAGTCTTGTTCGGCTTCGGCAGCCGCTTCGAAGGACTTGCACTGCCTTCAGAGATGAACTCCTCATACGCCTATTGATTGAGGCGTACGACCAGCGTCTTGTGGGAGGAGCCGACCTTCACGTCATCAGATTGCAATACAGCTTTCTCGGTGGAGGAGAAAGAGGTCCCCAGCAGTGTCGTCTGCTTGTTTGCCATTAAAATCTTTTGATTGCAAATTTCAATTACAAATAGAACAGTGTTACAATGTAGGACTTAGATGTAGTCCTAGGAGTACACTTTTGTTTATCTGGGTCCCTGTGTCGATGGAGCGAGTGGTAATACGTTGACTCCGTTGACGATCTGACGACGGTTCTCGGTTCTCTGAAGGTTTGAGTTGCTCTGGGTGCTGGAGCATGCGGAGTGGAAGAAGACGTTGAGTATCTGTATCTGTCTCTCTCACTGTGTGTGTGAAGGTCTCTGTTCGTAGGTGTGTCTCCGTGTATGGAAGAAGGAAATGATCCCTCTATTTATAGCTTGCAGGCTGGCTGCTCATGCGGGCATATGTAGGATGCGCCTGTACGTGGGGATGCCACATGGTTGAAGCTGCGGGAGGTGCATAGATGATGCGCCATCATTTGTGGGTTGAATCCTTCATGCTATTTTTATGGGCTGGCACGTAGCAGAGGAGAAGATCTTTCTGTTGCTGAGATCTTGGGTGATTAGCACCCCTTCATAGGCTGAATTGAGTCAAAGGACACGTGGCACATATCCATAGCTCAAAGATTTCGAATTTGGTGGAGGATAATCTGATAGGATGTACCTGGGATTGGGCGCATGAGAAGACTTTGACTCGCAACCTTCAGGAGTCACGAACCAGTCTGGGTGCACGGCTTTAGAGGCGCATATGAAGCTTCAGTAGTGACTTAACCTCTGTCTTTAGGGATCAGAGGAAGGTCTGAGGCGCACGGCTCTTGAAGCACATACAGAGGTTTGGGCGTATGGCCGCAGAGGCACATACGAATGGTTGGGCGGCCACGTGGCTTGTAACTGTCGAAAGAGAGTAATGATGATGCTGACGTCAGCGGCGCTTCATTTTCTGTAAAAGCTGTTGCTGCTCTATCATCGAGGCATGTCTGCTGTCGTATCGGACTTCAGTATTTAATATTCTTTGACGGGTGATGGGCTGTTGAGTGGGCACATTGATCTGCATTCCACTGGACGCATGGGTCCATGTTGATTAGGATGCATGCTTTATTGGGCGCATTCATATAGGGCACTTGGTACCGATGGGCGCATCTGTATGATGTGCGGTATCTGACCGGCGCATCCATTTACATGACATATTTTTATTGGTCTGATTGTTGCGTTCCTCGAGTGCTTTAAATAGCCGTTCTTGACTTGGCTTAATTCGAAGCATCAGGTTCATCACCATAAATACAAATTCATTGCACGGGATTCGGAGAGCCTGCCACTTGGCGCATGGGTTTGATTTGTCCGGCCTATAAATAGCAGCAAGGAGAGAGTTTGCTTCTCGTCTCTCACGTCTTTCTGAATAAATTTATTTGCTCGAGCACATTCTGTTGACAAGATGCTCCCAAGGGTGAAGATGCGACGAATTATCTTCATTCATGCACTTGAAGGTGACTGTTACATCCAAAAGTCAGAATCGAGGGCTTCTGAGGCAGACGGAAGGTGCCTGTTGCATCCAAAGATCGGGATGCTTGAGCCCCGTCTCCGTTCTGCTGGAAGAGCCGTAGATCGAAATTGTGGTGCTCCCATCTTCCTTGGGCTTTGGAGAGCTCTTCCTCCTGCACTACAAGAGTGGGTGTTGCCCATTCTGGTTGTGTTGAAAGCTGCTCCTTTAGCCGCGGATGGGAGCTGCGGTGCTCTCATCTTCCTTGGGCTTTGGAGAGCTCTTCCTTCCGCTAGAGTGGGGTTGCTCGCCCACCCTAGTTCTGCTAAAAAAATATTTTATTAGTCGAAGCACTTGATCGGGTCGAAGCAGAGCGCATATGCTAAGACTTCATGATGCGCATATAAAAAGATGCGCCTGACTGAGACGCTGAAGTGATGCGCCTGACTGATGATGCACCGGGCAGAAGGCGCATGGCAGTTTGCTGCGCCTGGCTGTAGTCTTAGGATTCTTTCTTTTTGTAGAAATTCTCTTTTGTAAAGCCCTTTTTTAGACCTGTAATAGACTTTTATATGAAATAAAAAAAATCCCTTTTGATGTCTATACTTTTGCTGTCTTGCTGTGCTAAGTACTTCGTTTGATGTTCCCTGGCACATATAATGTTAGGCGCATAGGAATTTTGTCCTGTAGATGTGCCTAAAATTCCATGCTTCTACAATTATTATTTTTGTTCATGTGCTAATATGTTGGTTTTAGTTCTTAAGTAAAGCCTCCCTTGTGACACTTGCTCTTTCTGGGGTCTGACCCAGCTGGTTTTGTATGGCTAGATTTCGGAGTAACACCCGAGGATCTTCCAGCCTTCCAGCCAGATGGTGAACACTAGGCACAACCCTGGCAACGAGTGGGTTTTATTTTGCTCTTCCACTCTATCGTAAATTATTCTTTTGAGGCGTTTAGCCGCCGAGCAAGTGTTAGCTCGTGTTAAATTTATATTTCTGTCTGCCTAAGGGCTGTATCATGGTTGACAAATCCTAAGGTTGATTATGTATGACTTAAACTCTTGTTAGTCTTCGCATTTTGTATGACTAGCTTCATGATCATCTGAATATGTAATATATGGGATGTCTTACTATGTAAGTCTGATGATCTACCATCTTGTTACACTTACTTGCTTGCTTGAGATTGAGACACTAGGCTTGTTATTAACCATAAAAGACTGTTGGCCTGTAGTAAAACCCTCATGTATCTCGACAGGCGTGACCGTATATCGAGGTAGGATTTACTTTAATATACGTAGCTGGCTGTGTTTGTCCCCCGCTCTCCAGTATTCTGGTTCTGGGGCATGACACGGTTTAAGTGGTGGCCCATACAGGTCTTGTAAATCAAGATATATGAGGGTTTCACGAAATAGATGTCTCAATCAGCACTCGTCTTTGATATCTACTCGTGTCTTCTAATCTTTTCGAAATTCTTGATCTGATCACATGCTTATATCCTTGATCTATCATGGTTCTTCCTTATTGTTTCCTATGTCATTTCTTCAGCGGCATTGTTCCTGGTCCTACCGATCAGCAAGGCGGAGCACCTCCAGTGAACCAGCAGCAACCTGGAGACCAAGCCCAGCACTCTGGAACAGCTTCCTGAGTCATGCATTCTGGGGACCCAGAGCCACCAGTTCAGCCAGTCCAGCCTGCAGAGCCTGAAAATGGAACCCTGGTGGGACTCATCAGGGAATTGCTTGCATCTTAAGATCGTCGGGGCGATGCCCTGCACAAGACAGTACAAGATGCCATGGACAGAGTTGGTTACCAAGGAAACAATGCGGCCAACTGCTTCAAGCGTCTGAACCCTCTTTTCTTTGATGGCAGTGAAGATGCTATCGCCGCTGATGCGTGGCTTCAGGACATAAAAGTTATCCTGGAGGCAGCCAGGATTCTCGAGGGAGAGAAGGTGGCCGTTGTGCGCCTGCAGTTATTGGATTTAGCCCGCAGCTGGTGGGCGATGCTAGCAGTTGGATTAACGACGCATGTCACATGGGCGGTATTCAGCAATAAGTTCTAGACCAAGTACTTCGATGCAGTAGCTCAGTATGATCTGTAGAAAAGATTCACCAATTTGAAGCAGATGGAAAGGACGGTCGATGGATATGCGGCCGAGTTTTATAGACTCATTCGGTTTGTTCCTACCTTGGTAGCAACCGAGTTGGATTGAGCCCAGCGATTCCAGCAGGGGCTCCACCTAGAGATTATTATATCAGTAGAGCAGTTTGAGCACCAGACTTTTGATGCCGTCTTGCGAGCAACGAAGAGGCATGCGTATACTTCACAGAGGATTGTAGATAGAAGCAGTGGACGGAAGAGGTCTCATGGGCAGATGTTCCAGTCTTCAGTAGCAGCCCCGGCAGCTAGGGCTTTGACTATTGGAGCTCCTAGGAGCGGCAATATTCTCAAAGATCGACTTACGGTCAGGGTACCATCAGATCAGAGTTAGAGAGCAAGACATCCCAAAAACAGCGTTCAGATCCAGATATGGACATTGAGAGTTCCTTGTTATGCCATTTGGAGTGACCAATACGCCAGCCGTATTCATAGACCTCATGAATCGTATCTTCATGCCCAATTTGGATCAGTTTGTGATAGTATTTATAGACATCCTAGTCTATAACAAGAATGAGGTAGAGCATGAGCAGCATCTTTGTATAGTTCTTCAGATTCTCAGAGAGCACCAGTTGTATGCGAAGTTCAGTAAGTGCGAGTTTTGGCTGGATCGTATCTCGTACTTAGGTCACATCATCACCAGAGGTAGAGTGGAAGTAGACCCCCAGAAGATAGTGGCTATAGAGTCATGGCCAGTTCCCAGTACCGTCGCAGAAGTTCGGAGTTTTCTAGGATTGGCTGGTTATTACCGGCAGCTTGTATCAGACTTCGCTCGATTTTCAGCACCACTGACGCAGTTAACTCGCAAGGATGTGCAGTTAGCTTGGACAACAGAGTATCAGAGTTTATTTGAGAAGTTAAAGCAAGGATTGATGATGGCACCCATTCTCACGCTTCCAGATAGGACTGGAGGATTTTCAGTCTATTGTGATGCTTCCGACAAGGGATTGGGATGCATCTTGATGCAGCGTGGTAAGGTAGTAGCTTATGCATCACGTTAGCTTCGTGATCATGAGAGGAATTACCCGACCCATGACTTGGAATTGGCAGCGGTGGTTTTCACACTTAAGTTGTGGAGGCATTATTTGTATGGAGATCGGGTAGAGATTTTCACCGACCACAAGAGTCTTAAGTATGTGTTTACCCAGAAGGATCTTAACATGCGTCAGAGGAGACGGCTAGAGCTACTTATGGATTATGACATCAACCTGCAGTATGATCCTGGGAAGGCCAACGTTGTAGCAGATGTATTGAGCAGAAGAGCTGGAGTTTATTTTCTAACAGCACAGCCAGAGTTGTTAGCAGATCTTCAGAAGATGGGTATTGAAATTGTTCTTCCTACCAATGTGGCATTGATGGCCAGTATGCAAGTTCAGTCCAGTATAGTTGAGAGGATTAAGTTAGCTCAGTCAGTGGATTCTAAGCTTCAGCGGCTTAGGGCAGAATGTGTAGCAGGACGAAGACCAGAGTTATGTATCCATGAGGATGGTACACTTCGACACAGAAGGCGTCTTTGTTTACCCAGTGGTGATATCAGACAAGAGATCATGGCAGAGGCTCACAGTTCGCAGCATTCGATTCATCCCAGCGGTACAAAGATGTATCATGATATCCGCCAGCATTTTTGGTGGAATGGCATGAAGAGGGAGATAGCCCGGTTTGTCTCTCGATGTTTAGTTTGCCAACAAGTTAAAGCCGAACATCAGAGACCAGCTAGACTTCTTTAACCTTTACTGATCCCAGAATGGAAATGGGAGCACATTACTATGGATTTTGTAATCGGGTTACCTAAATCCCCAGCTGGGAGAGATACTATCTGGGTTATAGTTGTCAAACTCGCCAAGGTAGCTCATTTTATCCCATTCAGAATTGGCCAGTCGATGGATCAGCTTGCAGAGATGTACCTCAGGCAGATAATCAGATTGTATGGAGTACCAGTCAGTATTGTATCCGACAGAGATTCAAGATTTATATCGCACTTTTGGCGGAGTCTTCAAGAGAGTTTGGGGACTCGTCTCATGTTCAGTTCAGATTATTATCCGCAGACAGATGGTCAGTCAGAACGCACGATCCAGACTCTTGAAGATATGCTGCGGTCATGTACACTCGACTTCGGTGGTTCGTGAAAAGATCACTTGCACATAGTAGAGTTCTCATATAACAACAGTTTCTAGGCCATTATCCAGATGGCTCCCTTTGAGGCCTGGTACGACAGAAAGTACATATCCCCGTTAACATGGGATGATATAGGCAAGAGGCAGATGCTTGGTCCAGAGATGATTACGCGGACTATTGAGGTGGTCCGGCAAGTTAGAGATCATCTTCGAGTTGCACAAGATCGCCAGCGTCATTGGGCCGATTCTCATCGGCGCCCCCTTGAATTTTCTATCGGCAACCATGTATTCCTTAGGATCTTGCCTACCCATGGCGTCATTCGTTTTGGCGTACGGAGAAAGCTTATTCCTAGTATACAGGGTCATTTGATATCCTTCAGCGAGTAGGTGATGTGTCCTATCGTCTCGCTCTTCCGCCATCGTTATGTGAGATACATGATGTCTTCCATGTATCCCAATTATGACGGTATATTTCGAATCCAAGTTATGTCCTTGATCATTCAGAATTGGTTGTTGGTACCAACCTTTTGTATAAGAAAAGATCCGTATCCATATTGGACCGGAGAGAGAAGATACTCAAGAACAAGACAATTAGTTTAGTCCGTGTTGCTGGGGGTCATCACTCTTTGGGTGAGTCAACGTGGGAGCGTGAGGATGATATCCGATCGCGATATCCACACCTGTTTGACTCGTAAGGTATAAGGTGGGTAGAGTTGTCATCCCTGTTTTCCGTTATGCATATTTCCAGTATACGTGTACAAAATTCTGACCCGTATTTTACTTATCTTGTCTGGCTAACTAATTTTGGTTTAATCTTGCTTAGGTTCATCATGGCGTATCATGGTTTGACTTGGTTCATTTTGGTTTGGCTTGGTTTATTCTCTTTGGTTCATCATGTTAAACCCTCCCCTTCTTCCTTTGTAAATCCACCTATTTTTTCTCTCTCTTTATTATTCTCATAACTCTTTCTTCTTCTCTATTAAAACCTCTCTCCATCCATAGGCAAGTGCAACTTGCTTCATGAAGGAACCCTCTATTTTATTATTCTAATATCTTCTATGCAACATTCTAAGCTACTTTAGTTCATGTCATTTTGTATTTTTATGTATATGTTTGTGTAGATCTAACTTTGCACCTTTTTGGAGTTTTCTTGGGTTTTGATCTATCAAAACATCTTGTTTTCGAAAACTAAGAGTCCCATGTGGTAGAGAATTCGATTTTACATAACTTAGACTTTTGAAAAGTTAGATTTCATTGTGTTTTTACCAAGTTATGGGAGTTTGAAGTTCATGGGTTTCCATGGCCTTCTTCTCAAAATTTTGGAGAAGAAGAACAGTGTGGGAGCATGGCATTTTATGCGACTACGGGGACTTTAGCCTTGGGCGCATAGCCCTATATATGCGCCCAAGCTTCCTGTCTTCTACAGTGCTGGCGCATAACTATGCGCCCACGAGTTGTGTGGGCGCATAATCCTCTTGGACGCATGTGTCCCAGACTTCCCTTTTCTTTGGCGCATGCCACCATGGGCACATGTTGCTTAGGACCTCCCTGACTTGGGCGCATAACTTTGCATGTGCACAAGTGAATCGTTTCTTTTCTTGGGCGCATAGACCCTGCCAGCACCCTTGTCATAGAGTGAGTCTCTTGACTTTCTCCAAGTCATTCTGGCTCTACACTTCGGGCGCATATATGCAGGCGCATATATGTGGGTGTATAGCCCTGGGCGCATAGCTCCAGGTGCATGCCTTCCCAATCCATTGTCTCTCTATGATACCCCCTGCCTCACTCATATATGTGGGCGCATAGCTTAGGTGCATAGCCCTGGGCGCATGCTCACCTTGGGCGAATGATGTCCCCAGTTTTTCTTTTTATGATTTTTTGCACCCATTTTATATCCTTATGCCTTTTCGATATGAACTCAACTTGAACACGATGTGAGCATGACATGTTAGTAGAATGACAACACATGATGGTGGCCCGTTGTGGCGCACCCTTGACAAGCAATATTGACATGGTAATATGAACATGGTAAGATAATGAAACTACATGTTTAGTGGCCCGTCGTGGCACACTCATGACAGGTAACCTTGACATGATAAATGACATGATAGTGGCCCATTGCGGCGCACTCTTGACAAGTAAACATGACATGTAATCTTGACAAGTAACATATAAATCTCGTCTTAACACCGTGGATGATTTCTCTTGATTGTATCAGTACAAGTTATGTGTCTCATCATATATCATGTCTAGGACATAAATTTTTGATTTCTACGGTCGGGGATTCGTACTGAATCTGACTAGAATAATGACTAGATTAATCAAGTAGTCCATGAAGAGATTCCCAGCCACAGGCAGTCCCGTTATCTGGGCGCTCTAATTGGTCTTGTAGCCTGCCGTCGAGTAGGGCACATTTCCAGCACACTGTCATGTGTTGTATCCCCAAGTCACCTAATCCAACTCTCTCAACTTGTGACCTGGATTAAGACTGCAGGGCTTGTGGCTGTTGGAACATCTTGATGCATCTTGCTAGTAACTAGGCTTGTGATAACCCCAGTTAGTTAAAGTATCAAGCCGTATTCTTTGTTTGGCCGTGAATGTTGGATGGAGTCCAATCCTGTCTAGCCTTCTCTAGATCCAGTATATGGCTATCTCATGACATGTTTGCTTATGCTTTAATCTTAGCAATAAATGGCTAGAGACCCGGTTCTGTTCAGGCGAAGGGTTACAACCCCGGTCCTTGTTTGGTTTAAGGATTGTAACATGGCTTCCGGAATATTTTCTCGTCCTCTCGTCATTTGTTGCCTTATTTACATTTTAAGTTTTCCTATTATTATTTTTGTTCATGTGCTAATATGCTGGTTTTAGTTCTTAAGTGAAGCCTCCCTTGTGGCACTTGCTCTTTCTGGGGTCTGACCCAACTGGTTTTGTATGGCCAGATTTTGGAGTAACACCCGAGGATCTTCCAACCAGATGGTGAACAGTAGGCGTAACCCTGGCAACGACTGGGTTTTATTTTGCTCTTCCACTCTATCATAAATTATTCTTTTGAGGCGTTTAGCCGCCGGGCAAGTGTTAGCTCGTGTTAAATTTACATTCCTGTCTGCCTAAGGGCTGTATCATGGTTGACAAATCCTAGGGTTGATCATGTATGACTTAAACTCTTGCTAGTCTTCGTATTTTGTATGACTAGCTTCATGATCATCTGAATATGTAATGTATGGGACGCCTTACTTTGTATGTCTGATGATCTACCATCTTGTTACACTTACTTGCTTGCTTGAGATTGAGACACTTGGCTTGTTATTGACCATAAGAGACTGTTGGCTTGTAGTAAAACCCTCATGTATCTAGACAAGCGTGACGGTATATCGAGGTGGGATTCAATTTAATATACGTAGCTGGCTGTGTCTGTTCCCCGCTCTCCAGTATTCTGGTTTTGGGGTGTGACAAAAGGTTATGGGCATTAGGTGTTGATTGCTCATGGTTGCAGAACAACTCCAAAGGAGACTAACATGCCATGACTGAAATTACAAAATGATAAAAGACAATACTAGGTAGGGACTCGACCTCAGAGAGGATCTGATATGATCAACTGAAACAAAACAGTGAGATAGACTAATGTCTGGCTAAGGGGCATGGCATTTACAAAGGGCTGCACAGGTCTAGGATAATCTGACCTACAAATATTTTAAAGCCTCTAACACAAACCCATACCCCTCTCATTACCTGATGTTACAATCAGTGGCAAACCCCTCCTACCTCACTCTCAAGTTAACATACTCGAATGTCCAAGGACCATGAAACGAACTTATACTATAATCAAGGAAGGTATCAGCTATATCCCTAATTCCTGTGATGCTACAGCGTGAAATATTCTAGGTGTAGGATTTCGAGTACACTCTATCCTGTCATGGAGGAAGAGGTATCGGGTATTAGGATGATAACCTAATTGAATTACCCATTGTCAGGGTTCTGACAGATGGAACAATATCTGGAGACTTGCATCCTGGTACTTTCTTATCACTATCCTCTCATGGCATTTGCTCACAAGTGTACTAGTTCCTAACTTTACTTGACATTCCTATAGGGAAGCATGCAATGCTTGCCTCTTCCTATGCATCCGCACTTATCTGAGCGTTGGTCATACATTTGTGCCTTAACTGTTTTCACCCAGTTGCCTATTCGACTCAATACCTATACATGTTCACACACTCCATAGGATATGATGCATGTCAGCCCAAGGAATCCCTGTATACTGCTACTGCTTGCATATTAACTCCCTGCTATATGCCTATTTCAACATCTCTGATGCCCACATCCACATGCATTAGACCTACACAATCTGATCATAGATACTTGACTGATACCTAACCGTTGTTATTAGGAATTATAAAGACCTATCAATAGTTCACAGATTTAAAGAAAGGAATTTCTAGAGTTACTAAGGAGGTAATAGGTTCATGTAAGAATTGAACATAATACTTTGTAAATCTCTTTCAATGGAACCATCTTTGAAGAGGCATCCGATAATAACCCAAAACTAACTCTATCTGCCAAATACAACCCACAAAACTACCCCAATCTCTTCATTGATCGACTGCACAGTCGTATCATTACTAGGTATATTCATATTCTAGGTTTTCGTTAAACCATGAACTTCAAATGTTAGATTCCCTTACTAGCATTCTACCTCTGATACTCGAAGTGGTATCAGGGGTACTCTCGTGCCCGATACTTGGTTTCCTCATTGATCCCTCCCTTCTTAACATTAAACCAAACACCTACAAATTATCCCTTAATGATTGATAAATGATAATAATTAGCAAGTTTAGGAGTAGGTGGATTACCTCTGTTGGCTCTGCAGCAACCCGACTGATCTTGACTCCTCTTTGTTGCTTCTTGCGACAGGAAAAGATATAGGATTTCTAGGGTTCAAAGTGGAGAGGAGCGGCTGCCTCTTCTCCATTTATATATGCTATCGTTGGATTGAACCAAAGGAGGAAATAGATAGAGGGAAAATTGGTTTAAATAGAATCAGATTTATCCCCTTTTGATCAATTAGAAGTTAGAAGGGAAAATTTTCTTAAAACAGAGTTTGAAACTTTGATCACAGCTTAGTCCTATAAAGGGGGTCGGTCAATAAGGTTTTACAATTGGTGAAGTTGCACTAAGTCCCTTCCAAAATAATATTTTACATGAATCCTCTATTTTACCTATTTGTTGGTCATAGGCTTAGTTACACTTGATATATTTATATATATAAACAAAAAATTGATAGTAATAATAAAATATTAAAAAAAGAAAAATTTCTAGCACCAATATTTGGTCTAAGGGCTCACATCCATTCTGTACTTGGCACCCTTATTGGCCATGGTGCCACCTTGGCCCGTGTTGGTTGGCCCTAGCACGAATGACTGTTTTGACTGTTTAGCCCATTTGAGCTATTCAGCGGTTAGTCTTGAAAAACACTCGGACACGAAGCTTGTAGGCATTTGTCTTGGCTTCAGAATTTTCTTAGTTCACCTTATTGGAGTTCATATGCGATCGATGATTTCAATCATAGTTTTGCCTCTTCTGGCATATTTTCTATACTTGACGTTTTGAGGTTTTCTTCGATTGCAATAAATTTCTTACACATGATTTGATGTTCTTGTAAAGTTAGAAAATGATTGTACACCCTTTATATACCTAACACTAGCACAGATTCAATTATTATTTTATGCCAATTAGTTACTTTTACTTATCTCCTCTCACATGTCAGGATATGTCTTCCCTTTCGAATATTTCTTATGTGATATGATATGTGTTTCCATGTTTTTTTCGGATTTATTATACTTTACAATCTATGCCTTGTTTAGAATTTCTTTGTAGTGACCCGTTGTGGTGCACTCATTATTTATGCCTTTTCTTTGCTTTACATGATAATGACCTGTTGTGGTGCACTCTTGAACATGTCTTTCTTTACTTTACATGTTAGTGACCCGCAGTGGTGCACTCTAGAACACGTCCCTTCTTTGCTTATATGATAGTGGCCCGTAGAGGCGCACTCTTGACAAATACTCTTTACATGACAAGTAAACCTAAGCATGACATGCTTAATCAAGATGCTGTTGCGACGGCTATTTCCCCTTGTTAATATAATTTTGGACACCGTGGTTAAATTCTTTGTATATGCATGCACAAGCTACATGTCTCATCTTCCATCATGTCTAGGATATGGCTTATTGATTACCACGGTCAGGAATTCATACTGAATTTGACTAGGATAACGACTAGATTGATCAAGTAGCTCATAAAAGATTTTTCAGTTACATGTAATTCCATAATCTGGGCGCTTTAATTGGACTTGTAGCCTGCCGACGAGTAGGGCGTATTTCCAGCACGCTGTCATGTGTTGTATCCCCAAGTCACCTAATACAACTCTCTCAACCCGCGGAAGGATAACTCGGATAGTCTGCAGGGCTTGTGACTGCTGGAACATCTCATTGCATCTTGTAATAATTAGGCTTGTGATAACCCTAGTTAGTTAAAGTATCAAGCTGTACTCATTGCTTTGCCGTGATTGATGGATAGAGTTAGTCCAGTCTAGTTTTGTCTAGGTAGTTTCTGTATGTTTATTTCAGTACATTATTGTTTATGCTTTACTTTTGTCGATGAACGATCTAAGTTCTGTTCAGGAGAAGGGTTACAACCCCGGTCCTTGTTTGGTTTACGGGTTGTAACTTGGCTTCCGGATTAGCTCCCAAGTTATCTTATCATTTGTCGTCCTATTCAGTACTCACATGTCTACATGATCTTGTGCTAAACATTGATTGGAGATTAAGTTCTGTTCAGAAGAAGGGTTACAACCCCGGTCCTTATTTGGTTTACGGGTTGTAACTTGACTTTCGGGATAGTTCCTAAGCCATCATATCGTTGTCATTCTATATGGTTCCCACATGCTCACATGTTCAGTTATCTCACAAGCTTTACGTGATCCCTATGCTAAGTCAACATGCTCTCATGACCCGGTTGGCTTACATGGTTACATGATCAATTGATTTTACATATTCTTAAGCTTCTATTTACTTAACATGACTACACTTTACATTATGTCACATGTTAATTACTTTACATCATATGATGCTTTACTTATTGTCTTTTCTATTCTCGGGATAAGTGCATTGGTAATGCACGAGTCTCGATTCACATCTACTTATTACTTCCCGAAACCATTGCAATGTTAGCTATTGCTGGTTTTAGTCCATTGTTTGGCTTCCTTTGTGGTACTTGCTATTTGGGGTCTGACCCCACTAGTTTTGTTTGGCCAGATCTGATAGAGGAGCCCAAGGGATCTTCTGTACCAACTACTCGATGGTGACCATCTGGAGCACCAGAGTGCTTGAGTGGGTTTCTTGTTTCATTCTTCCACTTGATATGTACATTATTCTTTGTGGCGTTCAGCCTCCGAGCACGTGTTTAGCTCGTATTTTGGTTCTTGACATTTAGCCTACGGGCCAAAACATAATGTACGTACTCTAGACTATAGCTAGAGCTTATCATGCATGACTATTACTCTTGCCAGTTCTTTATTTTCGTATGACTAGCTTCATGATCATCCATATATAAATGGTTTGGGATGCTTTACTATTGTATGTTTGATGATCATACTTCTTGTACTTTGTATAATTGTCTGTGATTGAGATACCTAGGAATGCTTGACCTAGGATCGACTGTTGGCTTGTAGAAGTAACCCCTATGTCTTGACAGCTTATACGAAATTTTAGAGTACTAGCATACTTTGGTATTACGTAGCTAGCCTTGTCCGTCCCCACTTGCCAGTATTCTGGTTCTGGGGCGTGATACAGGTTTAGTGGTGGCCCACGCAAGTCTGATTTATCAGATATGTGAGGGTTACTGATGTTTAGTTATCTCAATCAAAATTATCCTTTATTGATATCCTTCATAATATTCTCTATCTCTGATCCTTTGACCTGATATCTGTTTTAATCGTTGATCTTTCCCGTTCCTTCGATTTGATCCATGTGTCCTTTAACTTTCAGGGGCACCGTTCATAATCCTTTCGATCATCTTGTTTGGGTTTTGCCGATGGCAGGTCAACAATCTTCTATTAGGCCAGTTGTGGAGGATCAGTCACAGTATTCAGGTACAGAGTCGATAGTTGACTCGAGGGTAGAGATGTCAGTCCATCCCGATCATTCCGCTGTGCTCGTATAGTCAGCAGTCCGAGCGGAGGTAGTTCCATATCAGCCTGATGTACCTGCACTCATAGGGATTATCAAGAAAATGATGGAGTCACAACAATGACGAGATCTCGTTCTCCAGCAGAGTATCCAGATGTTGATAGACCGAAGCAAGCAAGGAATACCCGAGGAATTTCAAGCCGAGGACTTACAGCCAGAAGGTGGAGCCAGGCAATACCAATCATTTAGTCAGTCAGCATATCGAGCTCGACCTACCGTGGAGGCAGTATGAGAGCGGGACCATATAGCCAGGAGGACCACATCCAGAACTGAGGGTCGTAAGAGGTACCATTCACCCGTATATGGCTTTTCACCCCGACCTACCATGGAATATCTACTAGAGGTTGTCACGTCCCGATTCTGCAGAATCGAAAGATTGTCACTAGACTTGATACATACAAGTCTAGATTGTACTTGTAAAAGACAAAACCATAACAATTAATGATATTTATCAGAAAACAACAAAATTGCGGCAAAACTAAGCAGATAACTTGAAGTCACAATAAGATATATAGAAATTTGTCTCTTTATTGATATTTGCAATGGAGTATAAGACTTGCAGCAGAATACAAAGTTACAACAGATTACAAAGGGGCTCTTGATAGCCAACTAAATACTTGCTTACTTGTCTTACAATTGGATGTGTCGACTTGGCTTACAACTCGCTGGTACAACTGAATTCCAATGTTCCATACATTATGCCCTTTATAGCAGAAGATATCATCTTTACGAGAAGCGCTACTGCACACACATCACAACATTGATCAAGTAATTTTCCTCGTACACGAACACCTGTAGATACCTAATTAGACCTAATCTCTTCCACGAAACGGAGCTAAAATGCCACTTTCGAATGACAAAAGAGGTACTTTTAGGCCTAATTTTCCTCAGCTCAGAGTGACTGCCTGAGTGTGTCACGTCCCGCTCCTGTAGGAGCGATTGTCCTCGCTAAGGCGTGATACCTCACAAGCCTAGATTGCGCTCGTGCAAGGCGGGTTCCATAACGACCGATTTCAGCGGCTGCGATGGGGTCGTCGCACAAAAGTCCCAAGCAGAGACATTGAATAATAGTAGCAAAATTTGAAGCAAAACACAAGTCATTGTAAAACACTCTTTTATTGAATTTGAAACAAAGGTTACAATGGACGCAAGGCCAAGATTACAAGTCTCTCAAGCTCACTCATCTCACATTACAAGTCACTCAGCTCTCTCTCATCTCTCAAAATACAAGTCTCGATCCAGCAGATGCTTCGGAAGGCGACGTCCATACATTATGTTCCGTATAAGTCTTGACTCCATGCGGCCGTACGCTTCGAATCGCCAAGGAACTCTGTGCCTCGGCGCATCCAAGAGAGCTCCGCGCCACGAGCTTCTACCTGTGCCTGCACATGAAAATTATGTAGGTGTCAGTACTCAACTGTACTGATGGAATGAGCTCCTCGCCCACCCATGCATAACCAACACGTTTAATTTACTTTATGCAACATACTCCCTTCTTATCAATTGTCTTTCTAGTCTTGTCTTTGGATTATTTTAGGACCGATGCCTTGGCCTATTTGGTGTCTCTAGACCATCCCGTGCTTGCAACAACAACGTCAACTTAACAACGTTAACCTATCAAGTCGTGCTTGCCTTTCGGCCAAAATCAGAGACGTAACTACGCGATGAGGCTCCATTTCCATATGATCGTGCTTGGAATTCATCGTGTCGTGCCTCGCAACTTAGGGTGACTAAACCATATCGCCGCCTCGCAGCCCTTTCTACTTCAATCACCAACTGACCCAATCAGGACTTGTGGACTAAATGTCACTCGACCGACTTTGCCTTGCGACATCTCCTGACTTAAACTCATGACAACTCAATCATAACTATGAAACTTATATGCCGACAACATATGACTTGACGCCACACCTCGTGCCGAAGCACGTCGCCTACGTTGCAACCAAATCTTAGGCCCGACATTGTGTTCTAACTGTACACACACATTCAACTCGACTCCTTGATATAGTGCACTTAATACTCGACTCAATCCAAAGGCACACTCGCGGATTGCCGCCCGTGCCGACTCATTTATATGAGGTCACTAGCATGACAAGCTATCTTGGACACATAGCTGGTATAGGATGGACCGGTCATCGCAAGTAGCTAGCCCCAATGAGCGTCCACCGAATACTTGTCTTTTGGCTCAGCTATCCTGCTCAAATTCACCCTCGGTTTCCTCCTAGGTCGGAACGGTCCTGTAGCCCCGGGTTGTCGTCCGAGGAAACAAATCGCCCTTGTCGACAAGTTGTCCAATGACCATGCAAGACTCGACTCAAACTGACGTCTCACACAGTCATCCTTCTTTCAGTGTTACCCTCTCTTTCAAAACCAATATCAAGACTTCTATCATTTGAGACCCCTCGACGACCCACGGTCGCGAGAATTCTTTCCATATTACCATATTATTTCTTTCAACGCATGAATGCCTATTCGATAGTCCTTTCTCCAAAAACTAATTAAATCAACCGTGGTTCATGCCTTAAAAGTTCGTACATCGTGCCTTAAACCGACTTACATTCTACGCGACGCTATCGCCCAAGTCATACTTTATATGACGAGCCTTGAGACCGTAAGACTATGTGGTTATACCCAACCGTAGAACTCGTAGGACCGTGCTTGCTACCACTCCGATAGCCTAACATAACTTGCCTGACTTAAATGCACAACGACTCGACGAGCAAAGGCTGCGTCAAGCCTCGCATTGCGGAAATGCGCCACGCATGCGTTCGACTTCTGAACTACCAAATCATTTGGGTACCTAGACTTATGTCATAAGCCGTGCAACGCAACTTAACTCATGGGGCAAGCTAAGGCTATGTCAAGCCTTGGGCAATAGGACCGTGTATGCTTTATGAAGCATTTATGCGGGCGACGCCTAAGACTTAGGCTACGTTTGTTTTACTTAACAAAATGCCTAAAAATTGGCTTTGAAAGAAAACTAGAAAAGTACATAAAGTACAAATATTCTGGGAAGTATTGCTATGGAAGTCTGATCTGAATACGATCACTTTGTTCCTTGGACCATACGATGATGATGAAGAAAACTGCTTGAAGAAGACGAACAATCGGAAGAACTAAGTCACCGGAAAGGTATCGATCAACGGCACTGATGGCACAGTCGAATGCTTTCTTGCTTTGCTTCACCCTGTTCTTGAGAAAAAAGTTGAAGAAATGCTTCTGGGAATATCACTCTGGAAGTATGAGTTTTCTCAGAATCTCCTCTCCTCTGTTTATCTCTTTGATGCTGTCTATGTGAAAAATAAGTCTATTTATAGACTTAACCCTTTGTGCGTAAAAAGCAACAAAATCGGATTTTTACGCTAGCAACTGTCACCCACGATGTAAATCACCCTCTACGCACGTTGACACGTGTCCCATGTAGAGTTGTGATCTCTACGCATGGTGACACGTGTCCCACTATCTCAATAAAATGGGAGAGCACGTACACACATTCCTCGAGAAGTGTGGCATGAAAGCCACGTGGGCAAAACCACGTTCCCATGTAGCCAGAAACAATCGGACGTAAAAATGACCCAAAATACACTTCCAGCGTAAAGTAGTAGACTAGGCGTAAAATAGCCCAAAAATAGACTTCTCGCGTAAAGTGGCTGATAACATAGCCTTGAGCGTAAAAAGTAGCCCAAGTAAACTTTACGCATACGTCAACTTTGAGTGTAAAAAGCTCAGATAGTATCCGTGCGTAACAGAAGCCATCTTTTGAGCTGTAAAGTAACCCCGTCCACACACTAAACGACAGTGTTGGTTTCTGTGTAAATCAAATCTCTTCGAATTCTATGTTATACGCTGTCAGCAAATCATTATGTCAGAATCATCATGACTTGCATTAAATGCATGATCTGACAGCCTGTCCCCAGCGTAAAGTAGCTCGGGTAAAGTAGCCCACGTAAAACAGCTCGCGTAGAGTAGCTCGCATAGAGTAGCTCGCGTAGAGTAGCTTGTTGATTCTTTTTGACTTTGCATAAAGCTCTATTCTTTTGACTTGGTCTATGAAGCACTTTTTACGCTCCTACAAGACCCCCTTCAAAGTTTTTCAAATATTTTTCAAAATTTGAAATACTTTGAACAGAAGCGTAAAATTCGGGATTTCACCAGTCAGCGTAGAGTTCGGGATATCCAACGGTCATCCGCGTAAAAGTTGGGATATCCAACAGTCAGCGTAAAATCTGAGAATTTGAACCGATTCAAAATTCTCTATAAATAGAGTTCAACTATTAGAGAGAGAACTTACTTTGTCTTTTGAAATTTTCGATCTCTCCTCACTCTTCTTCCTTCCTTATACTCTTGCTTCAATCCGATGGCCCCCAAGAAGTCGTCCGCCGCTGGCAGCAAAGGCAAGAAGCCCGCCGTAGATTCATCTTCGACCGGCCGTGCAAAAACCCCCCATCCAATCGTCCACGACACCTCAATCAGAGCAACCCCGCCGTAGCTCCAGCAATGAAGGGTAAAACCCTACATTATCTCAGGCTTTGAGTTTGCCGGAGAAGAAGAAGAAAACCCGAACCTTCAATTTTCACGCCCACGTCATACGTGTCAGCGTAGAAACTGAAGTAACAAATACGCCAACGTTTATACGTGTGAGCGTAAAGTTCAGAAAATACGCCCACGTCTATACGTGCCAGCGTAAAATGTTGAAATACGCTCATGTCAATACATGCCAGCGTAAAATCTAAAATACGCTCACATAAATATGTGCCAGCGTAAAATTTAAAATACGCTCACATAAATATGTGCCAGCGTAAAATTTAAAATACGCTCACATAAATATGTGCCAGCGTAAAATTTAAAATACGCTCATGTCAACACATGCCAGCGTAAATTTTTCAAATACGCTCATATCAACATGTGCCAGCGTAAAATCTAAAATACGCTCACATAAAAATGTGCCAGCATAAAATTTTAAAATACGCTCATGTTAACACATGCCAGCGTAAAATTTCATAAATAAAAGACTTTGTGTAAATCAAATACTTTTTTACACTTTTAAAACCTTTTATCAACTTCAATAAGCGTAAAGTTTACATAATCAAAGTCTTTAAAACTTAGATTTCAAATTAGATTTTCACTAACTTGATTTTTTCTTTTTCTTTTGGCAGTGGACTTGCAAGCTCACCCACTCGCAGAAGTGTTTGGCTCTTCAGTTGGTATGGTGGGTTCGAATTATTTGGAGAACCTGTCTCATGTAGAGTTTCCCAAGCGAATCCGGAGTACCCCGTAGAGAGAGCACAGTTGATAGCTGCCCAAGGGGATAGAATGCTGCTATCTATGATTAATGGAGAACTGTTGACCTCACTGGATGGCCAACAATTTGTAAAACCAGCTTTCTTGTTTGGGGATGCAATAGACTGCAAGTCGCAAACTCATCCCAAGAAGGAGTCTTGGGTATTCAAGTCTGGAGATAGAGCGATGTATCTCCCCGATATGGATAGAGATTATCCTTTGTCCGCATTCATTCATGCTACCCATCCTCGACAGATGTTGTGGAATCTGACTCCTAATAGTTATGGAAGGCCGGGTAGAATCATATTCAAGAGGGAAAATGCCAATGATATGGGGTATTATGTCAGTGTTCCCAATGGTGGCGTCGTTCCATTCTCTGGTCTCTTGCCAGGTTTTACTCCGAGTGAAGATTCGGCCTTAATCCAACCAGTGCAGACCCAGATGTTCGTCAATAAGTTCATAAGGGCTGCGGTATTGTATCCCCAAACAAACCCTAGGCTACCTGGATGGTTAACTCCATTTAACCAGAACTGGATCCAGATTAGCGTTTGGATGATGAAGAATTTTCAGACAGAGCTGAAAGACATCGGCCTGTATGAAGCAGTGGCCTCAACTAGTCAAGGCATACCACCGAACAGTAACTTGTTCATGGCCCTGATGGAGATGTACATAAGTTCAACTGGAACTTTTGCGACCCCGAGAGGTGAAATGGGTCTCGCACTCCATGAGATGCAATTCATCTCAAAGCTGCCAATGGGGGAAGCCCCATATGAAGAATATGTTCCCTCCAACCGGGAACTGGCTGAAATCAGGAGAAAAACCCTCAGTTGGTTGAGGTGTATGAAGAATTGATGTGCCACTACATGATCTGCTACTACTATGCATGAGAGTGGGTCTCATCTAGCATACATCAACAAATGGACGACATACCTCTTTTTTCATAAGGATAAAATATCCAAAGATGATAAAGAGAGGTTCCAGGAGAACAAAGCTCCAACTATCAACACTGGTTCAACAATCCCTGCTGACAAAATACGGGATATGATGATCAGTTACAAATTCCCGAATAAATATCTGTCAACCAAGACTGGGAATTCTCGGCTGGAACCGAAGTCTTAAGCTTCCTCCGATATGGTAGCCAGAAGATCTCCAGAAAGGCCTTGCTGGCAGGCTTCCTTTCTCTATGGTTGAGGAGATGGGTTGTACCGGGGACCGGTACAGTTGATAGGATCCACCGGAACGTACTATGGCCAGCAGTACGTTTGGTATTTAAAACCAGAATCAACCTGCTGTCGGCAATGGTGTGCCGCATCAACACAGGTTTGAGAACTTTCGGTGAGGAACTGATTAATAATGCTCCTCACCGAAATGTATTCCCCAGGTAGAAATGCCCTACACCTACTTGATGGGCTGGCTGTTGCACCACAACTGCAGATTGTTGCCACCAGGCCCGGAAGATGATGCGGAGGTCTTCCTCCAAAAATTTAGCAAAGCTACATGGATTGCCGCGACAGTGGCAGATACCCGAACAGTCTTGAATTATTCCTATGGTTGGAACTTTTTCTGCACGAGGCCAGAAGTTCCAGCCGACTGTTTCGGCGTTCAATTTGAAGACGAAGTTGAAGGAAGAAATTTATTGTCAGCACCAGTCTTCAGGTGGCTACAGTGCATCAGACCATCTCATCTGATGTACAGAAATGAAGATAGTTGTGCGTTCGAACCATATCTACCAAGTAGGTTCGCTCGCCAATTTGGATATGACCAACTTCATGTTGGTAATCCTCTACCAGTTTTCGTCACTATGGGAAACTGATTGATGGTGCAAGAGGTTGGAGGTACTTTAGTACTGCCCGTACTGGTGCCAAATTCAAAGTATCAACCGCTACCAGCACCACAGAGTTACGTATACTTCATACGTATGCTCACTTTTACGCTTCCATCCGTTCCTTCGCCCACGGCTACAACATGAGAGGTAGCCTAAGATGGCCTAAGGAAGGAAATGTTGAAGAGCCGATCAGGGTGCCATCAGACATCCCTGACGACACAGCTGTTCCAGATCAGTACCTGGAAGTTATCCCTACGGGAGTCGGGGAAAAAAGCTACCGAACCCATCATCATTGGCAAATCCCGTAAAAGGAAACAAAGTGCAGCTGTCACTCTTCCCGAGAAAACCCCGGAAAAGAAGAAGAAGACCACAACCAGAGGGCCTTCTAGATCAAGGGCTGCTACTCCGGAGAGTGATATTCAGGTGGATGAGCCGCGACATGTTGCATCTTCTTCAGTTCACCCTGGAGAAGGATCTTCAGCCTCCCAACCTGCAGCACCAACAGAAACTGCGGTAGTCCTATCTCCCGGACGCCTCAGTTCATCGCTTCATTTAACTTTGCCACAAAAGGCACAAGTTGTTGGAGATGTCGCCCCAGCACATACCATTGATCGAGAGTTCATCCCATCCGATGAACCCGCTATCAGTTTTGATGATGAGGATTGGGATGGAGATTATGACGCATATTTGGCGCGTCCAACACCTATTCCAGGTAAATATAATATATACAAAATCCATACAAAATTATGATTTTTTGTATATTAACTTATTTCGTTTAATTTTTGTAGGTGTTATCATTGCCCCAAAGCTTGTGGCTCCTCCTCCTCAAGAAGATATTTATGAGGAAAACGAGGAATCTGAGGAGGAGGCTTCTTCTTCAGAAGAAGAAAATGCTCAAGAAGAAGTATTACGGGAGCTTGAAGTGGAGACTCAGGAAGAAAATCCTCTATCTCTGGAAATACAACCAGAGCCAGAAATACGAACTCAACCAGAGGCTCACCCAGAAGTGTTCTCTTCTGCCGAGGGCAAGAAAAAGAAGAAACTACAGTAGAACTTACTGTAGACGATGAAAAGGCTGCTGAGGAAGAGTTAGATTTTAATGAAGACTCAGTTGTAGAAGAATTTACTACAACTGAGATACTCGAAGAACCTGCAGAGCCAGTAGCTGAGGAAGGTGATGAAGGCATACTTAAGTCATCAACTGAAGCTGGGGAAGGTATAATAGCATCCTCTGCTATTACTACTGATCCAGTACAGGTTTCTGAAGAGACAATGCCGGAACCTGAGTCAGCTGCCACAAATATCATTCCATCCGCACCTATCACCGCCACCGAAACTCTAGTAGTTTCAGCTCCAGAGACGGCTGGAGCAACAACTGTTGAGGACCATGTTCCTGAAGCTCCTAGGAACCAGTTGGCTATGGTAGCAGTAACAACAATGGCTTCATCTCCGCCTGCTATCAAAGCATCAGCATCTGCTCCTAGTCTTCAGAGAAGAGACTTGGTAGATATCGTCGCGACGCCAAGTTCAAGTGTAGAAATGAATCTCTTAGTTGAGATTCATACTGAAACCTTTTACAAGACTTTGGCGGCTCTAATCAAAATGGATCCTGAATAAGGGCCTCAATTATGAGAGCTTGAAGGCGGCGATCGCTCTTACCATTAGAAATGTCGCCATGTTCAATGATACGGCGAGAGCAGCAGCATTAGAGAAAATCGTGGAGGGACTTGAACAGCCCATCAGAGAATATCTTAAGCTGTCAAGTGAAACTGTTGAAAGTCTCATCCAAGAAGAGTATGAAGCTTTATCTGCCGACTACCTCGCTCGGGAGACGAGATTCAATGAAGCCCTCCATGAATATAGCATAAAAGTTGCCAAAGAAAAAGCTTTTTTAGCTGGAGTAAAGCCCGAGCTGGATAGCCATAGAGAAGCCTATGAAACTTCGAATGTAAGAATTCATCAACAAAATGATAGAATTCGCGAAGTCGAGGCTGAGCTAGGTTCGCTTGAAGGCAGAGAGGGAGCAGATGATCATGGCCCGAGACCAGCACTTAACTCAGAGTTCAATCTTGGAAGAACAGGTCTTCGGAGCTGAATCTACCATCAAAACCCTTGATGAAGCCAAGGACAAGCTTATAGTTACTTTTGCTGGACTTTCTCACATATGTACTCCTGAAGCCCGACACTTCTGAAGCTACCAAGAAAGTATTGAGCTCTCGTGACAAACGTCTAGCAGAGCTACAAAAATTACTTTTAGATATCTCTGCTCCGCCTTAGAGAGCTTTTGTAATCTTCTTTTTGTTCATCAATAAAGAATTCTGTATTCTTCTGTTTATTTCATTCTGTAATATTTTGAAGATATGAATGAAATATTTTGTTTTGTGACCCTATCATTTATTATAATAGGTATGAGATAGAAAATACTTATCAGAGGTAATATGGACATGACAAGCTTTCTAAGCATGATAAATTGTATCTCCAGAGGTAATATGGACATGATAGATAATGAAATCTCGTTTTCTGTTTAGAGTATACGATACTATCAGAGGTAATATGAACGTGACAAATCGTAACAACTCAAAGAAAAATAGATTAATATCTATTCAGAGGTCAAATGGACATGATAGATAGGAAAAGAAGTAGACTTAATATTTATTCAGAGGTCGTGAGGACATGATAAATAATAAATCCCTTTTTTTATTAATTGGTAAGACAGAAGATCAAAATTCTCTTCAAGGAGACAAGTAATCAGCTTTACCAAACATTGGTAGCTGGAGAATAAAGAAGAAATTTAAACATAATATTTCTTCAAGAATTTATCATTGATCGACATCATGAGCAAATCTCCATTAGGTTTGGACAACCTATAGGCACCGTTGGAGAAAACTGTCTCGATAACATAAGGGCCTTCCTATTTTGCTTGGAATTTCCCTTTGCTCTTATGAGTCATCACCATCGGTCTTCGAACAGCTAGAACTAGCTCACCGACTTTGAATACCCTCTCTTTAACTTTACGATTGAAAGTTCGAGATATGCGGGCTTGATATAGCTCAATGTGCTGTTGCGCTTGAAGACGCTTCTCGTCCAATCCTTCAAGTTCTTGAAGTCGTAAGCGATCATTAGTTTTCTGTAGTTAGCTCATTAGCAATGGCTATTCGAAGAGATGGAATCTGGATTTCCAGTGGAAGAACCGCCTCACATCCGTAAACCAGTAAAAATGGTGTAAAACCAGTAGGAGTTCGGACTGTCGTTCGGTAAGCCCATAAACATTTCTCCAAGTTTCTCATTCCAATCATGTTTATTAGAAGAGACAAACTTTTTGAGAAGTTTGATGATTGTCTTGTTGAAGGCTTCGGCCAAACCATTAGCAGCTGGATTGTAAGCTGTAGAAGCCAGGTTTTGGATCCGATTTTTATCACAGAACCGATAAAATGCCTGACTGGCAAATTGTGGTCCATTGTCATGAATTATCCGTCGGAGAATCCCAAAACGATAAATGACATGGTGTTTAATGAAGCTAACCATCATTAGACGTTTTTACTTCAACAAGAGGAACCGCTTCCGCCCATTTAGAAAAGTAATCGGTTATAGCTAGGATAAACCGATGTCCCTTAATAGAAGGAGGGTTAATAGGACCAATGATATCCATGCCCCAAGCTTCGAAGGGCCAAGAAGCCGCTGTAGGATGTAGGAATTCAGACGGTTGATGAATAAAATCAGCATGAATCTGACATGCTTTACACCGTCTGGCATAATCCACAGCATCTGCTATCATGGATGGCCAATAATACCTCATTCTTCGAATGCGGTCCTGTAATTTTGGACCCGGTTGATGGCACCACAGACACCATTATGAGCTTCACGAAGTGTTTGCTTAGCTTCATTCTCAGAGAGACAACGCAGCAGAAGTCCGTCATAAGAACGACGATATAACATATGTAAAGAAGAATCATAATAGAATCGAAATGATCGTCTTTTAATTGATGCAGCTTCTTTTGGATCTTCAGGTAAAATCCCATGAACCGCATAATCAATGAATGGACTTCTCCAATCCCTCTGTTGGAACTTGATTCTGTAGTATAACTCTGTTCAATATGCAGATTATTCTTGACACAGAATAAGTCTCGATCCAACAAAGTAATGGTGTTTTGTCTTCGAATTGGAACAGCTAAATCTGTCGCTAAACTAGCAAGAGCATCAGCTTCCAAATTCTGAGAACGTGGTACAAATTCGATGAAGAATCCTTTGAATGAAAGGACCAATTCGATTACCACTTGATGATAAGGGATGAGGTCAGGATTTCTGACTTCATACGTCCCTCTAACCTGATTAACAATCAGTTGAGAATCTCCATAAGCTTCTAGGAACTCAATATCCAATTGTTTCGCTACTTGAAGACCAATCAGCAGAGCATTATATTCTACGACATTGTTGGAGCATGGCTCATTGAGAGAATAAGCACGGTATATGACCATTTTGTCAGGAGAAACCAAAACGATTCCTACTCCTGAGACAATATTGCCTTTAGGTCCAACTCATGATGCTCCATCAAAGTATAATTGCCAATTGTTACCCTTTAAAGTCATGTTGCAATCCACGACTTCATCTGGAATGTCCTTATATAGCTTCGATGTTTCAGGTATAGGGTGGGCTGCTAAGAAATCAGCTAATGCTTGACCCTTCATTGATTTTTGAGTTACATAGACCATATCCTAGGGAGTGAGCAACATCGCCCAAGTGGCTAACCTGGAGTTAAGAATGCTTGGTTTTCTCATCAATACCCGAATAGATTTATTCTGGAGATGACATGTATAGTCTGTCCTGACAAATAATGTCGTATTTTTTGAACAGCAAAAACCAAGGCCAGACATTCCTTTTCTACAGTAGTATACCTGTGTTCAGCTCTGACCATCATTCGACTAAGATAATAAATTGCTTGTTCATGACCCATATCACTTTTCTGTGTAAGAAGAGCACCAAGTGAATGATCCAAGGCTCGAACATATAGCAAAAATGGTCTTCCTACCACTGGGGGCACCAAAATAGGTGGATTCGTAAGGTATTGCTTGATGTCATTGAAAGCTTTTTGACATGCTTCATCCTAAACAAATGATACACCTTTCTTTAATAGACGGGAGAAAGGTTGACATCTCTCAGAGAGATTGGACTATAAATCTTCTGATATAAGCAATGCGACCCTGGAAGCCGTGGAGTTCTTTTAAATTACGTGGAGGACGCATTTCAAGAATAGCTTTGATTTTATCAGGATCAACATGGATACCCTGAGAAGTGATGAACAAATCCAAAAAACTTGCCACTGGAAACCCCTAAGAAAGACTTAGTAGGATTCATCTTCAGTTGATGTTGGCACATCAACTCAAATACTATCTTCAAGTCTTGAATGTGATCATCTTTTGATCGACTCTTGACAGCAATATCATCTACATAACATTCAACTATTTTTCGTAGATGTTCTTGAAAGATGCTGCTCATGGACCCGTTGATACGTAGCACCGGCATTTTTCAGTCCAAATGGCATAACCGTATAGCAGTAGACTCCAAGAGGTGTACGAAAAGCAGTATGCTTTTCATCTCCTGGATGCATCTTAATCTGATTGTATCCTGAAAATCTGTCCATGAAAGACATGCGTTCAAAACCACATGTATTGTCTATCATGACATCGGTAATCGGAAGTGGAAATTCATCCTTTGGGCAAGCTGCATTAAGATCTCGAAAATCTATACAAACTCTGACTTTTCCATTCTTCTTCATAACAGGAACAATATTGGCAACCCAATCTGGGTGTTGTTCTTCACGAACAAAGCCATATGTGATCAGCTTTTTGACTTCTGCTTCAATTGCGTCCATCATATCTGGTCTAAAATGCCGTTGTTGTTGTTTCACAGGCTTAGTATTAGGAAGAATATTGAGTATATGAGTAGCTACTTTGGGATATAGACCCGACATATCTTCATAACTCCATGTAAAGATATCGATATATTCTTTAATCAGTTGTATCAACTCTTCCTTTTCATCTTCAGAGAGATTTTTACTGATGAATATCGATTTGGATGTAGTTCAGTCTCCGACATCAATCTGGACAATTTTATCCTCTGTAGGTGGCTGTCGTCGTTCAAAACAAAGTTCCCATTGAGTGTCCATTTGTTGTGCCCAAGGGTCATTCTCAAATAGTTCTGATTCACCATCAGTTTGAACCATATTAACTGAGAATATACCCTCAGATTCATCATAATAGTCTTCCTCGGAATATGAGGATTGTAAAAGACTGGAATAACATTCTTCTTTCATATCTTCTTTGCACATGTGGGGTATATCCGATTCGATGAATTGAATTTCTTCTGTATCTGAAGATTGTGAAGAACTAGAAGAAAATTCTTCTTGTATATCCTCGTTAAACATATGGGATGGATCATATCCCAACCCATGACGAGTTTTCTGGTAAAATGGGTCACCACATAACGGTAACCTGTCTACCCTTGCCTTGATTGAGACCTTGCATAGTCTTCAAATCATATCCCATATTCTGGATAATCTTAAGAGATTGTTGACTATATTTGTCAATTCAGATTCTTCCTTTATCTTTATCTCGAAGATCATCTGTCTGAATAACAGGAATATTTCTAGCCAGGCCAAACACAATTTGGTGCTTGTTTTTCTTATCAAACGGAATCACAAAATAAGATTCTTCGTGATGTCTATAAGTTACACAAGCTTGTGATAAAGCAGCTACAAGAAGAAAATAAGGAGAAAATGTTAGAAATCTTTGAGCATAAGGTCCAGCATCGACATGAGGAGGAAAGGAATTTTCCTTATGGTCAATGTATAAGGTTTCCTCTGTACTTATGTCATTTTTATGATGACTTTGATCATCAGAAGATAAAGTCATTCTTTCAATAAATTTGACAGCCATATACTCCAAAAGAAAATCTTCATTGATATTAGAAAGTACAGAATGATCAATATTTACTTCATTTACAAATTGACCACTATGCTTCGGATTGATCATTAGCAGGCCGTCTTTCGTCTTCTGCGTAGACTTGCTAAGGTTGATGATCAATGGGGGTTCTGGATCATTTGTACGAGAAGTACATCCCTTGACCTTGATCATAAGGGGTTGAGCTTGGCTCTTGATTGGAATCTTCATGGCATCCTCAGATGAAGCTCGAGTTCTTCCTTCAACCTTGATCATCAAAGGTTGATCATTGACAGGTTGAGGTTGGATTCAGCCTTTGACCTTAATCTTTAAAGGTTGCTCTTCCGGAGGATCTTCATTGATAGATTGATCCTCAGCAGATGATCAATCTTTGGCTATATCTGATATCTTCTTCACATGCTCCTGTTTATAGAGCATTGAGTCAGAGAAATATGCTTCAACACCCTTAACGGGATTGATATCCGTAAATTCGGTCTTCACGACCCCTTGAGGATCCACATACTTAAAGTATTGGTAGAGAGTTGAAGGTACAATATTATGTTCATGTATCCACGATCTTCCAAGAAGGATGTTGTAAGATACATCTGAGTTGATAACATAAAATGTTGCCATAGTTCGAAGATCACCAATTTGAATCTTCAGCCGAATCTTCTCCAGTGGTTTACTCTTTCCAGAGTTGAAACCAACTATTGTGGTACTAGTGTAAATCAATTCACTAGTAGGGATCCTCAAGGGTCGTAGCGTACTTTGAAGAATTATGCTAATTGAAGACCCATGATCGATGTAAATCCTGTCAATTTCAGTGGATTAAATATACCCTATATAGCACAAAGGTCTGTCATGCTTATTATGCTTCAGCAGCATATCTTCTTGTGTGAAGGTAATGTTAGGAATTCCCTCCATCACACTATAATACTGTGGGCATGACACTGGTATATTGTCAGGACTCTTGAGTTGAGCTAAGCATGAATCAGCTTGTAGCAAAGCCTCACTCAGAGTTTCGTAGCTTTCTTTTGAAAGACGAAGCAGATCAAAAATTAAAAGCCTAGCCAGAGTATTAGCTAACTGGGCTAGGATATCAAACTTTTAGGGTTTCATCATCACCCCTTGATTTGAAGCAGATTTTAATGGAACGTCAAAGTGTACTGCTTTCTGCTTCCCCTTCTCAACCACGGATGGTTTAGCAGGAACATGAGATGATTGAGCTGGAACTGTTTCAACAATGTCCTCCGCTTCTTTGGAAGATCCCTCGTAATCTTTGTGGTACTCTTTCCCAGATCTCGTACCAGCAAAAGTCTCTTCTTCGGACTCAGGAGAATGAAGTACCATATTGCAGGTTTTAGCCTTCTTTCCCTTAGTCTTTTTCTTGCGAAGATTTTTTTGAGGATCTTCAAAACCCAATCCGAGAGTGGATTTCTGACTTTGAAGTTGTAAAGGAAGTCATATTCCTTTATCATAATTCAAGCCTTCTGCCTTTTGAAAGTCATAGCCCATCTTTGTCATGAGATGGACTAATTGCTGACTATACAAATGAGTAGGTAGTGGACTTTCAATGGGTGGTTTAACAGCGGAAGAGGAAACATAGATCTCTGTAACCGCAGGAAAAGAAGAAGGCATAGAGACTTCCGCAGAAGGAGGAATAAAAATCTCTGTAGCCACAGAAGAAGGAGGAATACTCGGGATAGAAGGAAAGGTCCCTGTAGGAGCTTTCTCATAAGCAGCGAAGACTTGTTATACCCTATATAAAGGAACACTATTCATCGCTAACCATTGCCGATGAGTAAGCTTGAGTTTGGTAGGAGGAGCCAAACTTGGAGGGCATATATTCAAACCCTTCAGTCTATCCTCTAAAGGAATGCTGCCCCATAAATGATCCAAATCATTATGGTCTAGGGTAAAGACACGAGAAATCATGTTGCAGGTTTTAACTTTTTTATCTTTCTTGGATTTCGAAGTTTTACCTTCATTATCCATTTCTGGCACTAAATTAGGGTACATCCACATGATTTCACCATTTTTAAGTGTAAGAGGCAAAAGCCCTTCATTTTGCTCTCTGGCAGGCGGGATATTCACAATTTTTATCGTCGCCTTTGGAATTTGGACAATCCTATCTGGGACTTGTTGTGGAGGAAAACCTCCAAATTGAAGAGAAACCATATTGGTTGTGACCGTATGCTCATCGTTAGTTAAAGCGATGGTATTGGCATTTATCAGCTCCTAGATTTTCTTCTTCAGAATATAACAAGCCTTAGTAGGATGATTTATGTATCTGTGATAGATACAATATTTGGGATTGTCGGTCAGATTCACCTCATTAGGCCTCTTTGGCTATGGAATTTGGACTTTGCCACTCTTTACCAGACATTAGAATATTCCTGGGATATCACTGTCATCAAAAGAGTATTCTTCTTTTGGCTTAGAAGACTCCTGGTTATTCGGCGTCGTTTTGGGTTTTGAAAGGTTAACCACTAAGGTTTCCTTCTCTTTTCCATTACGATTGTCGGAATTATTACTAGAAGAGCCTTTCTTGCCCTTGTCCTCTGAGGCAAATATCATCCCATGTTCATGAGCCAACCTACCATTGGTCTCGGTAGAAACTGATGCTATAATAAACGAGGCCCAATCTGTGAATTGGGAACCCGTAAAGACAGCAATAAATGGTCGCAGATTCATCTTGCATGTATCAATTAATGCTGAATCTGGCATACCAGGAGGCATCTTCAGAGTTGCTTGTCAGAAACGTTCAATGAATGTCCGAGTATCTTCCTTTTTCTTTTGTTTGATTTCTATTAAGGAAGACATGTTCATGTTCATGCCTCCTTTATAGAAGCGGGAGCGAAACATTGCTTTGAATTCGTCAAAAGACGAAATGCAATTGTCGGACAGACTGCGATACCAATCGTAGGCTGAACCCGTTAGACACCCGATGAAAACTCGAGTAAGAAGAGCATCATTCTTCTGCAAATGTACAGTCATAATATCAAAATAATTGATATATTGACTGGGAGATGCCTTTCCATCAAATAATACCATGGATTGTGGTTTGAACTTTGGAGGAAAGGGCACATCATTCCAGTGAGGATGATAAGGTTGCTTAATCCCTAACCTCTGGAGCTGATCCTTGTGCTTCAGAACTTTAAACTGTGCTTTTAGCTCTCGTACTACTTGAATAGATTCACTGGTTTGAGGAAGCACATTTGATTGAATTGTTGTCGGATGTACCGTAACCTCCACCGGAGGTGGTACATCTTCTGGAATGATAGGATCTGGAGATGCAGAATTTTGATTGATAGCAGGCTCCTGACTAAGATTATTCAAGGGTATATAAACCCCTTGACTATCTTGAGTTTGTGCTGCTACCTGCACTGGAGTTATCACTGCTGGCTGAGCAGTTTGCTGAGTCATTATTATTTGATGCATACTTTGCATCATAGCAAGCATATCCTTCAGCGACTGCTCAACTGCAGAGAGACGTTGTTCTGTATTAGCAGATGACGTCTCCGGTTCGTCTCCAATAGCATAAGATTCAACCTCCCTTGAAGATACAGAGGGATTGGTGTAGAAGTATGAATCAACGCTATCAGTTCCAGACTCTAATGACTGGGTACCCCCAGCTTCTGAGTCAGAAGTCTGCAACTGTCTCTGACTTCTCAATCGAGTATTCTGATATAATCCTTCAAAATTATCAAGAATTCGATTGAACTATTGTTCACCAGGAGTCTATGACGAGTTGCGTCTTGGACGTCGTGCCCTGTTGGTATGAGATGCCGTATTAACTGAGGCATATGACAACTCATGTTCTTGATCATCAACTGATTGCTGAACATTGTAGCCTAACCGATCAAAAACTGACCGTTTAGAAGTCGAACAGCAACACTTTATTATAATCTGGTGACACTCACAATGGTGATCTTCTTTGGGGAATGTTACAGGAGATTTTCTGTCTTTACGCTTTTGTACAAGCAACTCTTATAAATCAGAGGGAGTAGAGGAAGTAGTCTTCTTTATTATATTTGGGACAGAAAGTCGTTTAGTCCCTTATGTATAAAGAAGATTACTTGCTGCATTAGCAGAACCAAACTGGGCATTTTTACGCGCCTGGAGTTGCGTGCATAAAACCTAAGATTTTTGTGCATAGAGGATTCCATCAGCATTACGCGTAATTTACAGATTTGGTACCTTGCGTAAAGCAGTGTAGGAATGTTGTTGGTGGACAACCAAAGTTTTACCAACAATGGAATTCATGTTTTTACGCTGTATGCGAGTAGGTAAATTCATTTTAGATGCAGAGGCATCATTATGAATTTTATCTTCTCTGTCAACGACATGAGACTTACTTTTATGCGTAGAGCGTAAAACATGAGTATTTGCCTCGTCATAGACGGGTGAGTTTCTTTTACGCATGGAGTGTAAAGTTTGTGTGTCTACCACATCACAGACGGGAGACTAATTTTTACGTATGGGGCGTAAAACATGATTGTCTACCACGTCACAGACGGAAGACTGATTTTTACGCGTGGGTCATAAAATTTGATTGTCTACCATATCACAGATGGGAGACTGATTTGTACGCACATGGCGTAAAACCTGATTTTTACGCTCAGAGCACAAAACCTGATTTTTACGCTCAAAGCGTAAAACCTAATAGTCTGCCACGTCACAGATGGGAGACTGGTTTTTACGCCCACGGCACATCAATGAAGTACAAACTGCCTCATCACCGATGGGAGTCTCCACAACAGGAGTAAGAAGGATGCCTTTGCCTTCAGAGACAACAGGGAGATCCGAGGATGGTTTGGAATTAGGAATCCAAACTTTTTGCGCCTTCTGCGATTTCTGAACATTGGAGCAGTGAATACTACCCCCAGTCCTGAGCATTTCTTCGTAGGCAGTCTGGTCGAAGTGCACAACCAGAGTCTTCTTGGTCGATCCGACCAACGCATCATCATATTGAGCAATTGCCTTCTCGTCAGAGGAGAAGGTCGTCCCCAGCAGAGTCGCCATTTTGTTTCACTTAACAAAATACCTAAAAATTGACTTTTGAAAGAAAACTAGAAAAGTACAAAAAGTACAAATATTCTGGGAAGTATTGCTATGGAAGTCTGATCTGAATACGATCACTTTGTTCCTTGGACCATACGATGATGATGAAGAAAATTGCTTGAAGAAGACGAACAATCGGAAGAACTAAGTCACCAAAAATGTATCGATCAACGGCACTGATGGCACAGTCGAACGCTTTCTTGCTTTGCTTCACCCTGTTCTTGAGAAAAAAGTTGAAGAAATGCTTCTGGGAATATCACTCTGGAAGTATGAGTTTTCTCAGAATCTCCTCTCCTTTGTTTATCTCTTTTGATGATGTCTATGTGAAAAATAAGTCTATTTATAGACTTAACCCTTTGTGCGTAAAAAGCAACAAAATCGGGTTTTTACGCTAGCAACTGTCATCCACGATGTAAATCACCCTTTACGCACGTTGACACGTGTCCCATGTAGAGTTGTGATCTCTATGCATGGTGACATGTGTCCCACTATCTCAATAAAATTGGGAGAGCACGTACACACATTCCTCGAGAAGTGTGGCATGAAAGCCACGTGGGAAAACCACGTTCCCATGTAGCCAGAAACAATCGGGCGTAAAAATGACCCAAAATACACTTCCAGCGTAAAGTAGTAGACTAGACGTAAAATAGCCCAAAAATAGACTTCTCGCGTAATGTGGCTGATAACATAGCCTTGAGCGTAAAAAGTAGCCCAAATAAATTTTACGCACACGTCAACTTTGAGCGTAAAAGGCTCAGATAGTATTCGTGCGTAAAAGAAGCCATCTTTTGAGCGTAAAGTAACCCCATCCACACACTAAACGACAGTGTTGGTTTCTGTGTAAATCAAATCTCTTCGAATTCTGTGTTATACGCTGTTAGCAAATCATTATGTCAGAATCATCATGACTTGCATTAAATGCATGATCTGACAGCCTGTACCCAGCGTAAAGTAGCTCGCGTAAAGTAGCTCGCGTAAAACAGCTCGCGTAGAGTAGCTCACGTAGAGTAACTTGTTGATTCTTTTTGACTTTGCGTAAAGCTTTATTCTTTTGACTTGGTCTATGAAGCACTTTTTACGCTCCTACAATGTTCATAACTTTGCCAACTCAAACCAACGTTCCTTCTTCCAAGCCACGGGACGAAGGATCGAGTGTCATTTTCAAAGCACACCGTGCACCAACTCTAAGCCGACCGTTGGACCTTTCCATATTCTAACTCAATTCGACCCATCGGGATTTTCCTTTTAGCTATGTGGATTCGTCTCTTTTATTATCGAGCCTACTTGTGTAAGTTAAAAACATGCAATTTATGATGTGAAGGCTAAGATGAGGCAAGTTCACCGAAACTATCCCACCTGAGCGAGGAGTCGCCTCGACCGAGCCATGTCTTCGAGTAGCCGTTGCAAGGCTAAGTTCGAACGCCGTCGGCGTTCCGATTCCTCCGATTGACTGAACGGGACGGGGCACTATAGAGTGTACGACCCTATTCATGAACATAGGCACCAGCCGCTATCTTAGATGCAGAGAGTTTAACGCAGGTCAGTACATTGTCGTGTACTGGTGAACGGTGCTTTCCCAACTCACCTAAGAAGACAACAATAAGTAATCATGTGATAGGGACATTATTAAAAGTAGTTTATCTTGTTGCCTTAGGGTCAATTAATAGTTCATGTCTGACAATAATATAATGTATGCATTTCCCGTAACCAACAGAATGTAAATCACATATATTATCACCCTTTGGTTATTCTTACCCACGGTCATTTAACCTTCCTTGTAATTGAGTACTCTGCCTGCATAAGACATTATGATAAAATAATATCATAGTTGTCACCATTTTAGTGATTCTTACCAATGGCCGATTATCCTTCCATGTAATTATAGAAGCATAGAAAATATGGCGTTCATGCGGATCAAACCTGACCGCATGAGTACTTTAGGCCAAATTGGTCCGCATAAAGAAGAGTCGCATGACAAACTCGACATGCCCCCTGTGGCCCATCTTCACTATCTCGAATTATATATATATTAAAAGCAACCAGACTGATTTTGAGCCACAGAAGGAAGAGTTACTTATGCGGCCAAGCTGATTAGCCCTTCTGATAAAGCTGACAAAATCTGTCAAAATTGACAGCTCTGACACTCTGACAAAAAAAGAAGATAAGACGTGATCAGACAAAATTTCATAGTCACGTGGCCAGAAGGACTGTGACCCGAGCCGCATGAACCTTATGCGGCTCAATCTATACGCCGCATACGGCCAAGGGTGACTACAACCTGAGCCGCATGAGCTTTATGCGGCCCAGAATATAGAATCTATGCGGCTCAAAAGTCCCCAAGCTATATGCGGACTAAGGGAGACTGCTACCTAAGCCGCATGAGTCTTATGCGGCCCAGCATGGTCGAACACTAAAAGACCTATGCGGTTCAAAATGACTCAAAAAAATTGATCCTATCCTGCGATAGGACACGTGGCAAGCTGACCAAGTCTCAACCACCCAGATTTGTTGCAAAGAAATCTCAATAAGTCACTAGCTAGCGGCCAAAGAGCGGATCTTTGTGTACTGTTGTAGCCACGTGGTCACATGGCCATCTATGCGGCACAAGATATCTATCACTATAAATAGCAGGGTACCACACCAATGCAAAAGGCTGGCAACCTACGAAGGACAATTTCTTCAAGAGTAAGGATCGTGTCAGATAATCCAAGGAGTAAGGCAGAGTTTCTACACTTTCCCGAGCCTTCATCGTTACCCTCCCCGAATCAAAAACTAAACAATTTTACTTAGATTATTTTCTAGGACTTCTTTCTAGGCTTTCTCTTATATAAGTGAGTTTGCAACAAGTTCAATTCATCTAATTTTTTGTTCTTGACATTTAATGGCAAACACGACGGCGACTCTGCTGGGGACTTCCTTCTCCTCTAATGAGAAGTTGGTGACGCAATCTGACCCGTCCAAGCTCGACTCTTCGCAGCAAATGCTCGTGGTTCGTTTTGACCAACGAGCATTCGAAGAATTGCTCTCTGAAGGGAGCGCCAGCCCATCATAGAAGCGAGCCAACCCAAAGAGGACCCGCAGGACATCGAAGCGTAAAACTGTTGCCCCCGACCAGGTTCTCGAAGAAGCTCCTTCTGCGGCCCAAGACCGTGATCAAAGCTCTCATGCGGCCTTGCTTCCGAACGCAAAGAACCCCGCTGTCCCCAAATCCAGCAAAGGAAAATACTACGATGCTGAGCTTTTGGGGGCACAAGGGAAATCCATGCGAACGAGGAAGAGGCCACATAAGAGAGATGAGCATTCTGCATATGCGGCAGCCAACTCTAGCCGCAGGAAGATGGCGCATGCGGCTGTTAACTCTGGCCGCAGGCAGATGGCCCATGCGACAGCCAACTCAAGCCGCAGATAGATGGTCCATACGGCAGTCAACTCTAGCCGCAGGCAGATGGCCCATGCGGTAACTAACTCCGGCCGCAGGAAGATGGCCCATGCGGTAGCCAATCCTGGCCGCAGATAGGGTGTCTCATGTTGTCCTGTCAGAAGCTCTGTATTCGACCATCTCTCATGCGGGCCAAACCCATGCCGGCCATTAAGAATATGGAATATGCCAATCAGGACTCTTCCTACTATGCGCCTTTGGGTGCTAAGACGAAGAAGTCTAGGACAGTGCGGGCCCAACAAGCCCAGTCAACTGTTCAAGCTGTTGACCGTCAGCGGGCACCGTTAACTGTTATACGGGCTCCTGATGGAAAGTTATACAGAACCACCCGCGTCCAGATGGAAAGTTATACGGCCCAACAAGCCCAGTCTCCCTCTAACGATCGAGAGCAAGTGCTTTTACTAGCCTCGGATCAGGGAGCAAACATGATACCTACGCACCCGTGTGCTCGGGATACCCGAGTCCAAAAATTGGATGCAAAGGTAGATTAGTCTACCGTCGACTTGCGAGAGGTGATTACTCACAAACGCAAGGAGAAAGAAGCAACCTTGGCACGTGATGAGTCCCTTTCGGGGCGTCGTTGCACCCAAGTCATCTTCAACTGCTGCTGCGACAAGTCAGCAGCACCTGAAGATCGACAGTCCATTTTCCAACGACTGTACCAGCCAGCACCTGTCTGACAACAACTTAAGAAACAGGTAAAAATTCCGAAAGACGAGGAATTTCCTTTCGCCTTCTATAATTCAACTCGGAAGGTTCTTCCCGGCAAGGGAGGAAAGAAGACAGGCTCTTCCAGCCCAGCAATCTCAGCTAGCACTGCAAGAAAACTCTTGTCTGGAGGATTGCCACCGACTGCCACAGGGGGTGTCTACCTAGGCACTCGATCCAGAAAGAAGCTCCCAACACCTGGAGGTGCATCCTTGATCTTCCTGGGGATAGATAAAGCCGAGGGTAGCAGTCCCCTCAATGTATGCGACAACTCGGTGTTCCAAGAGCATACACAGGGGGTAGCAATCCACTAGAATTACGTAACAGACGTGGACGTCCCTGAGGGTGACCGCCTTCGCCAATATAATACGGCTTCCTGCACAGGGGGTAGCACCCCTTCCGAGTCTGAGGAAGAGGACATTCCAAATAGACGATCTCGTCTTGGCCGTTCGTAGACCGATGGTCATGACTCACAAAATTATTGGAAAATTTCAGCCCAGGTGGGAGGGTCCATTCATCATCGAGACCGTATTCTCCAACGGCGTATACCGACTTGTGAAGCGGAACGGAGACTTGCTCATGATGCCCATAAACGACAAATTCCTGAAGAAATGCTATATCTAAGGACATGCTGGTACTTCCTCAAACCACCAAATCTCCCAGGCCATCAAGTTATGTACACCAAGTACCTCTGAACTCATACTCTATTTTACTCCGAGTGGATTCACATCGCATCTTCCTGAGTGGCGAGTCATGTATGCTGATACCTCTGAACGTCCACTCTAATACTTTATCACACAGGAGTCTGCCCAGCTTATCGTTATCTCTGAGCAAACTTCTTGGTCTTGATTATCGTGTATCACATCCATATTACCTCTGATACCGATAGTCTTTCGACTTGACACCTGTACCCAACCCGGGATAAAAGATATGGTGTTAAGACCACAAAACCTATCACGTCCATATTACCTCGGTTGGGTTTTGTCTCAAAATCTATTACTCGCACCACCAGTGCACAGAAGAGTAATAGGTCCACCAAAAATTTCCTGATTATCGTGTATCACATCCATATTACCTCTGATACCGATAGTCTCTCGACTTGACACCTATACCCAACCCGGGATAAAAGACATGGTGTTAAGACCACAAAATCTATCACGTCCATATTACCTCTGTTAGGTTTTGTCTCAAAATCTATTACTCGCACCACCAGTGCACATAAGAGTAATAGGTCCACCAAAAATTTCTTGATCATCGTGTGTCACGTTCATATTACCTCTGATACCGATGGTCTCTTGACTTAACACTTGTACCCAATCCGAGATAAAAGACATGGTGTTAAGACCACAAAACCTATCACGTCCATATTACCTCTGTTAGGTTTCGTTTCAAATCTTTTACTCACACCACCAGTGCACAGAAGAGTAATAGGTCCACAAAATATCATTCAAACCTATTGCTCGCATCTCTAGATGCACAAAAGGGTAATAGGTTCATAAAAAGTCCCCCAGTGGGATATCCTTTATCAAACACAAATACTGTATTAGGCCCTCTAGTACAAGCACCACAGATACCACAAGCAAAGAATGGAGTGAATGTATTCTGTTTATTTAAAATCAGTTACATTCATAGGACAACATCAGCAACAAAAAGAAAAGAAAGAAAAATCTAGCAATACATAGTTTGGTCAGTTTGGCAGCACTTCTCCTTCATCAAAGAGCAGTTTCGTGGCCCTCGAAAGAAGTCATGTTTTACTGCTGAAAAGCAAACAAGGCTGTGGAATCTTTGAGAAGCTGCACGGAGGAAGGCAAATATAGCATGCTAAAAGCATCTACAGACGCTGGTTTTCTCTCCTCCGTATTGCGGACATCCTAGGCCCGTTCCTCCAAAAGACCATACCTTCAAAACAACATCCCTAGTGTTGCTTTGGCCTACTTGGAGAACCGTGAAAATAGAACTTTCACGATGACGCCCAACCATCGTCGGACACTCCGATGTATAAAGGTTCTTCCTACCATCTGAGGAAAACTCTTCCAAAGCATGAAGAGTTCTGAGCTCTCTGGTGTGTGTGTCAAGTGTTGCATCTTCACCATGCCCAAAATCGTCGATACCGGTCCTGGAGAAATTTGCTAGCCAGACCCCTACAAAATATGAGAAGGGGTAAAGGGCTTAACAGTCAGAAGAAAACAAAGTCATTCTTCAGCCCATGTGGCCCCATCATATAGGACACATGCGGTCTAAAGGGATAGGGCATGCCTCGATCACGCCTAAAGCACAGAGGCGATACATGACAGGCCTGTGCATAAAATATGCGATATGGCCATTCAAAATTAAGTCATCATTTTTCTACCGTCCTTACCTTTGATAGGGGTTGCACATCGGGATGAATGGAAGGAGAGTCCGCAGCTCTCGACGGGGAGGTAAGTCCCTTCCTTTTGGCCGTATCACCAGTCGACTTGGAAGCTTTTGGAGCCATGGCTAACTGGGACAATGAAGACGAAGGAGAAGAAGGTGAAAGAGAAAAATCTCTCTCCAAATGACCCATATTTATAAGGTTTTCGAAAGAGCGCTGTTTTGATTCTCGAGTCCATTAAAGATAATGATGACGTTTGGGGATTTTATCCTTAGTAACCATCGACTTTATCTCGAAAACAGAACCCAAATCCAAAACCAAATCAAGACATTAAATGAAGCAGTGACAGCTGGCAGTCTGGATGGGATCTCCCTGCGGCTTAAGGTCTCTCCTGACTCGAAGACTCCCTGCGGCTTAACCTATCTCTATGCTTCTTATTCAAAGTATTCCAAATTTATAATTTGAAAACTTTGAAGGGGGTTTTGTAGAAGCATGGAAAATATGGGTTCATGCGGATCACAACTGACCACATGAGTACTTTAGGCCAAATTGGTCCACATAAAGAAGAGCCGCATGACAGACTCGACATGACCCCTGCCGCCCATCTTCACTATCTCAGATTATATATATATTAAAAGCAACCAGACTAATTTTGAGCCGCAGAAAAAAAGTTACTTATACGGCCAAGCTGATCAGCCCTACTGATAAAGCTGACAAAATCTGTCAAAACTGACAAAACTGGTAGCTCTGACACTCTGACAAAAAGAAGAAGATAAGACGTGATCAGACAAAATGTCATAGTCATACGGCCAGAGGGACTGCGACCCAAGGCGCATGAACCTTATGCGGCCCAATCTATATGTTGCATGCGACCAAGGGTGACTACAACCTGAGCCGCATGAGCTTTATGTGGCCTAGAATATAGAATCTATGCGGCTCAAAAGTCCCCAAGCTATATGCGGACTAAAAAAGACTGCTACCTAAGCCGCATGAGTCTTATGCGGCCCAGCATGGCCAAACACTAAAAGACCTATGCGGTTCAAAATGACTCAAGCAGATTGATCCTATCCTGCGATAGGACACGTGGCAGGCTGACCAAGTCTCAACAAGTCATCAGCTGGCGGCCAAAGAGCGGGTCTTTATGTGCTGTTGTAGCCACGTGGTCACATGGCCAACTATGCGGCTCAAGATATCTATCACTATAAATAGCAGGGCACTACACCCATGCAAAAGGCTGTCAACCTACAAAGGGCAATTTTTTCAAGAGCAAGGATCGTGTCAAATAGTCCAAGGAGTAAGGCAGAGTTGCTACACTTTTTCGAGCCTCCATCGTCACATGGCCCCAGAATCAAAAACTAAATAATTATACTTAGATTGTTTCCTAAGATTTCTTTCTAGGCTTTCTCTTGTACAAGCGAGTTTACAATCAAGTTCAATTCATCTGTAATTTTTTGTTCTTGACTTTTAATGGCAAACAGTAATTGAGTAATAATTTACTCTCTCCTGCACAAGACATTGTTAGCATATAGCATGTTTATATGAAGTTTATCAGTCACGAGCTGTCTTGACATTATTGGTAAATGTCTAACTCCAGATGGAGTGCGAACCCAAGAATGGTTTTTGAATCACCGTGCTACTACTTCAGGTCTATAAAATTTTGATGCCCCTTTCAGTGGAAGGTAGCAAGCCCCACTAAAAGATCCACAATTCTTGTAATGTCCCGCTCCGTACGGCACATTACGCTGAGATGTTGACTCAAAGAGTCGCGTTGATCGAATGAAATGTATTAATGCGAATCGATACGAGAGTTACGTTATCCCGAACAATACATCGAACTAGGTCGATGCGAAGAGTTGTATTATCCCAAAGAATGCATCGAGTTGAATCGATGCGAAACGCTATATTTCTTCGAAGGATAAGTACGTTGAGGTGGCTCGGAGATTCTAAGAAATCAAATCGACCCAAGGCGTAAGTCTTAATCGATGCAAGTATTGATTTTAATTGGCTTCATGTACAGGCTATCCGTTTGTGCTGAAATATTAGAGGTCGACATTTTGCCTCATTCGCAACGGGTCCGCAAAACCAAATCACCGCCTCGCAACGGGCTGGAACTTGGATACGGTAGGCTGGAATCGATCGAGTAGTTCAATAAAACAAGAAGTGCTTGAATAGCTAAGTCAGAAGATTTGGTTGTGCAATAAAGTTATAAAATCGAGCCACATCGGCTCGGCAAACAACAAGGCATATCGGCTTAAGGTGGGGGGAACTTTGACTTCTCTTTCCTACTCCTTCATGTCTAAGTAAAATATATCATTGTATGCTGAGTTAACCTATCGAGACCACGGGCGTGGCTTGATCGGGAGATAAACGTAGTGCGTGTCGAACAATAGATAGAACAATTGAAATAAATTGTACATAAAAATATACGAGTCGCTATGGAACACTGAATATTGCAAGGGCGAGTGCCTCGGTGCGCAAGCCATAAGAACATGGGATAACTGTATGGGATATCCTGCACAAATAGATCCTGGGTCAAAAGTACAAGGTACACATATATCCTGCACACATAGATCCTGTATAGAGAGCACTTATAATATGACAGGGAAAGATGGTAGGCGTATTCACCTTGCGTTGGTGCAAGAACAAGTGCATCGATGTTGGTAAGAAGTCACGAAACAACACGAGATTACTATTGGTTGCCTGCTTGCTTATGCGTATTGAAATAATATGCTTGCCATGATAATGTGCTTTATAGTCTTCGAATATGCCATGCGAATATACCATGAACTGATCCTAAAGAGAACCTAGAAAGATAACTAAATTGTATGCTTGCATGAATCAATACATTACTAAATGTCCGTTTGTTAAGTTGGGTCTTTGATCAGTACACCGAGGACGAAAGTACTAATCCCCCACTAGTTTGCTAGCAGGTTCAGGGAATGGTTTGCTCACGGTGGAGCTTCACTTGATCGCGTTGAGGCATAGAATGTCGTAGCGCTTGAAGCGTGCGATCGCATTGACGCTCGGTCTTGCAATAGGATTGATACGGCCGAGATATAGAAGACATAATGTATAGAACGGTAAAATCCTTTGTGGGCAAGAAAGAACTTGAGTGTTGTAGCCAATCTGGCAAATTCAGTTGGGCTATTGAAAGCCTTTTAATCTCAGTTCATTATCAATAAAGAGAATTATTTCGTATACTATGTTTTCTTTCGTTTTCTAATATCAAATCAAAGATAACCATTTGAGAACTTGTCATCTTGTCTTGTACGAGTGCAACTCCAGACTCGTATGGCATCACGCCCCAGCGAGGACGATGATTTGGATAAATCGATGCGAGGACGAGCAATTTTTTGGGTCGGGGCGTGAAAAATTGGTATCGGAGCTCTAGGTTCAATTTTTTCTGGACGCTCGCTTCATTTCAATTCTAAAAGTTTTCCACCACCATCAATCACTCTTGACTCTACTCGATGCTGTACTGGATGTTCCATACAATAAGTCTAATACAAATCGTATAATTTTGTCGCATGTGTTTTGGAAATTACATGATATTTGCTGAGAAAGATAGTGAAGCGTTTCATTGCATTGAGTGCAACGAGCCGTAAAATATTATTGCTGCAAAGTGCAACAAGTTAAAAAATGTGAAATGAGATGTTCAATGTTGCAATGCAACAAAGTTGAATGAGAAATGAAATGTTGCATGAAGTGCAACGAGAGAAATAAAAAGTTGCATGAAGTGTAACGAGTGAAATAAAATATTGCTGTATCAAATTGTAACGAGTTGAAGTGTGAATGATGCGTGCAAGGATAATAAAATTTGATATCGAATGTGTTGAACGGATTCGAGCATTGGCTTTGAATTTCACAGATAAATGCTTGCACGAGATGCAATGGTTATAGGAAATAAATTATTGCACAAAGTGCAACGCATATCAGAAATAAAATGTTGTACGCTGTGCAATACGTGTCGGAAGTAAAATCGTTGTACATGGTGCAATGCGTGTCAAAGTAAAATCGATGTATGGAGTGCAACAAATATCGAGAATGAATCATTGCACGCTGTGCAACAGAAGGAAACAAAAGTCATAAATCGATATAAATGAATCGTTCGACAGTGCACCGAACTTGAACTTGTATTGGCGAATGTACACATTAGCCGAATTGTGTCGAATTTTGATTAATCAAAGTTACGGTTGTGATCAAGCACGATCACTATGGAAATCGTGAGTCAGAATAGATTATTAGTTCATACCGAGTATGATGCGAGGGAAATAATTTGATTTCTGAGTGGTATATGATACTACCTATGCAATGAATGACTCGATTCTGAGTGGTATATGCATCACTTGTGTGATGGATTCCATTGTCACTACAACATTTTAGTTTGAGAGAATTTTGGTCATTTTGATTTTTTGTGAATTATTTATTATTTATTGCATTGGTGTTGTAATTTTTGATTTTTGCTAGTTGAGTCTATAAAGACTAGCCTAGAGTTTGACTTTGATCTTGGTGACTTAGTTAGCATGGTAGAATGGTGTGGAACCCTAATTTAACTTAAGTTGACTCAAGTTGACTTGAGTATGGCTAGGTTTCATAAGAAGATTGGGTGCTATGTGTTATTGGGCTTTTAGTTAGGAAGTTGAGACAACTAGCTAGTGTATATGGCCCATGGCCCATTTCCCTTTAGAAACCCTAACCCTAACCTATTTGTGGCCGGCCATGAGCAGCCCATAGGGAGACCCCAACCCCTATATAATGTCTTTTAGTTTTCACTTGCCTCTTTTAGAAATTCTCCTTTAGAAACCCTAATAGTTCTTCCCCAAATCATCAAACCTCACCATTTCTCCACCAAATTGATCCCACTCACTTGCATTAGAGGCCATTTCTGGAGTAGAGGCCGAAGGGAGCTTGCTTGCTAGGTTTGGAGCTCACTTGGCCATTGGAGGAGGACTTCTCATTTTGGGGCTTTTTGATTGAGATCTCTCAATAGGTAAAATTCCTCAAATTGATTCAAATCTTTATTTTCTTTCCATAGAAGCATCCATCTAGGTGTCCCCTAGTTGTAGAGTGAGTTTGGTAGGAATTGGACTTATTTCGATGTGCGTATCGGACACGTATCAGTGTCCAATACAGGGTGTTTGTTGAAATGCCCCAAAGGGATTTTTATTGATGTTTTTCAAAACTATTTGAATGAAATTATAGATCTATATGTGGCTTTTGTTTTCGTGTCAGTCTGAGGTGATCCTCGTGTCTGTATCATGTCCACAGAGAGCAGGACACGCCGTACGAGGGTGTACGCAGGTGCCCTGCTGCTCGAGTGTCCTGTAGGACACGACACGACACTTCGTGACCCCAAATTTGGTGGACATGTAGGAAAAATGACTGACACAATGTTCATAAAGTTTGGTTGGGTTTCATGGAGTGGTTTGGAAGAAATTTGACTCGCACTAATTTTTGCCTACGCTGCTATGCGCGAGTTTTGGGTTCTGATACGCACCCACACACGCGACACGACACGAATTTGACACAGTACAGGGACACGAACACGTAGCCCTACCCCTGGCAAACACCTAGACATAAGGACGAGACGTGTTGTGACTCGTGTCGTATCCATGAGCCCACGTACTGACCACACGAGGCTGCCTGTGTGCAGTTTTGGGTTTCAGTGTTTAATCATGTTTGGACACTTCGTGTCCAGTTTTATGGACACAAAAAGACCCCTTGGACATGAATACATGTCTGACATTCACTGGCACATATTAATTTGATGTTAATTTGGGTTTTCACATATGATTTGGGGTTTTGTATTCGAGTTTGTATAAGTTCCGATACTGTGATATAAATTGGGTTTACAAATTGGGTTTTCAGTTTATTTAAATCATGTAATAATGTAAATTTGTTAATATTAACTAGGATAACATGTTTGGATACCTGGGAACATGATTTGGGTTGTAAGTGCATGATTCTTTCATTTCGAGATGATTTCTATATGTAAATGTATATATGACTGATACTTAGCTTATATAGGTATATGTGTTTAACTTATGCTTTAAACCTGAGAATGATCCGCCTTGCTGTCCAGTTTTAACACCATGTTTGCACACTCATATATGCATGTGACACTTCACATTGCATTGACAAATTACTCCATTGACACTACACATTTGACACATTACTGTCATATACACTATGTACTCACAAACCCCCTTCACATATACACTATGCCTAGATACCAAACACTCTTCATTACTTTGACACCACTAAGACCCTTACATACTATATGCTGCCATAATACTCACTCTCATCTCCTTCACACACACATTCAATTACTGTCATGACAATGCAACCCCCATACTACTGCCAATACACATAACCCCCTTTTGACACATACCAGTTCACTTGACACCCTTCATTGTTTTCCTATGTACACTTTACACATGACACCATGTCCATTGACACCTTGCTGCCATTCACTACCACACACACACACTACACTATAATATATATATCACATTTACTTCACTTTAATGTATGCCTATATATATATATATATTTTTTTTTTTTTTATGTATGCCTATATATATATATATATATATATATATATATATATATATATATAATTGTGATGTAGGTAATAGCCTTGTGTGTGATAAATGTATATGTATATATATATTGATACTTGTATTGTAGGCAATAGCCATATATGTGTGTATACATATAGTATATGCCCTTGTGTGTGTTGCCATTTGGTTTTGTGTTGGTGATTGTGTTTGATTGCTAGTATAGGCTTGGTTAGGCCTAGTGAGACTTGTTAGACTAGGTTTAGACCTAGAATAGCTTGGTTGACCTAGTTTGACTAATATTATTGACTAGAGTTGACCAAGAGTTGACTTTAGTCTAGAATGACCTAGAATCATGTAGTATGCATTGTAATCTTCAGTATTACTTTTCTGGACATGTTGTGACCTGTGTTGCTCTAAATATGACTCATCTACTCTGTCTGGACATCTATACTCATCAGATACTCAGGATATCAGGCGAGTACATTCTCTGACCATTTCATACTTGCTAGGATTTATATTTATGCTCTAGATTACTTTACTTGATGTTGTCACGTTGTTAACACGGATTGGTACTATATGGATCCTTTCATGAGATGTTATCCTCCTCGGAAGCATCAAAATACGTCATGTCATATGCTTTTTACGTACATCATGTATTCATGTGCTTTCATCATTCATGTGCACTCTTGTGATTCATGTACTCTCATGTTCACAAAGCCCCTATGTATACTTCATGTGCACCCATTTATGGGCCTCCATGTGAAAATCATGTGCAATAATATAATTTGTCTAGATCTTTGTGTATTGATTGGGGTACGGGGGAGTATAAATGGTCATGTAAATAATTCTAAAGTAGTGTAATCATGTGCAAACTCTTTAGTATAATCATGTGCAAATTCAAGCCGTTCACATGTTTATCTTGTACTCTACATCACTAGCCACTGATAGTTCTTTACTTATAGTAGATATTTCCTTACAGTCATCTTTTTTACTTCATGTATATTCTCCAACATTTCATATATCTTACTCTATAGCATGCTTACATTTCCTGTCATGATATGAATTGTATGAGATGTATTGTGCTCGTTCCTGTCCTGACTGGACCTGTTAAAATATTACAGATGACATTGAGGAGTTCTGTCCTACGTACTATAGAGAAGGCCTAGATGACACTTGCGAGCTGGACTCCCAGGAGGAGCCAGTCCTTGCAGAGGACATTATCCCAGTAGTCTAGGCAAGTTAGCTAGACTACTTATCTTACTTTATTGTCTTGTCTCATTTGGATACATTTATGTATATATTTGGGATCTTGTTGTTTTTTTAGATGTTGTAGAGATGTTACCTTAGACACTTAGACTTCTTCTCCGGTTGTATTTCATTTGATGATTTTTATATCTATCTATCTATCTTATCATACTTCTACCTTAGTTGTGATTGAGTTGTACATTTTTGTATTGTCCTCCGTTTGGAGAGTACATACTGTATAGGTACCTTATAATTGTTAGATGTATGTGACCTAGGACAGCGTTCTAACGCTGACACTATGACGTAGGCTGGACATACCCACTTCTCGTGTCCTTATACTAGGTGCAGGTCGTGAAATCCTTCGACACATTATGTAATTTGCGGAAGGATTGCCCGCAACGGACGGAAGAGTACCGAGACTCGATTGAAAATTTGTATGACGACATGTTGATGCAAGTGTTCTTCAAAAATCGGTTGGAACGATAGGTGGGTACTCGTATCATTGAATGATACGTCGGACGAAAATGTATAAGTTGGTCGAACGATCGAGACTAGCGAAACGATTATGCCTTGAAGCAATAATCGGATCGACGGGAAAGAAAAACTTGAACTTACAAACGAGTCGTACGACTTGCGATCTCGATAGAAATGTTAGGCGAGGCAAATCAAAATCAAATCACACGACTTGAAATCTCGATAGAAATATTGGGCGAGACGAATTATAATCGGATCGCACGATGTGCGACTTCGGTAAAGAGTTGGTTGATGCGGGTAAATAGTGCCTAAGAGATAGTTGGTTATGTTACGGCAAAACTCAAGTGAGTACGACTGAAACACGCAAAAACTTAGAGGACGTGACATTATAACTCGAGGGTTCGATATTGGATAATCGGTACCTTAGTTACACGATCAAAGTATAGCAGGATGCAATGAAAATGAAAAATGAGTTGATGCATATGGAAAAGTTTGTAGTGAACTTCGATGTATGCAATACGAACTAAAGTCGACATTGATGCAGATTCAAAGTTGACCCTCGTGTTATCGAAATTGATACGACTTATCGGAATTGATACGCAAGGAAACGTAAGCACGATGTGAGAACACAAAAAAAAGCGGGCCTATGATATCGAGATTTTGGAATAGTAATACGAAAGTGTCGAACTGGTTGATCGTAAACTTTGTGATTGATCAAGGTAAGACCGTAAAGTTATTGACGATTGTTTCGATGCGTATAGCATCTCGGGTGTCAAACGTGGGTAGATAGACTCAAATTCAATACGAGTAGATATTTTATGAAATACAGAATTATCAACGGTAGTGCATGACTTTAATCGGATGATAGTTGTGCATCAGTTGCGCCGATAGAAATGGCTTTGCCCGGATTTGGGTAGTCGCATAGAAATCATCGGAACGTGATTTGGCTTCGAAATAGGATATAACATGGTTCATAGTAAATGTCCTTCGTTAATGATCCACAATTATCGAGCGTAGCTTTGGGACATCGGACGCTAGAAGATTTGACCGCCACATCAAATTGAATGTTGTAGACCGTAAGATGACACATGCGATATCGCATACAAAATTACATCGATAAAAAATATAATGTGGTGCATATTGATGACAAGTCTGAGCAATTTTGAGAATCGTGCTATACACGAGCGCGAGTGGTAAGAGAATGACTTACAAGTTATGCCGTTAGATTTGGATTCACCTTACAGTTGAGCTTGCATGAATCGAACTTATATTCGATGTTGCGAGACAGATAAGTTGGGAATTTGGCTAGTAAATTCTTACTCGCTAGGAATCGAACGTAAGATGCATCGTAGAGACTTTGAGTCAAAACGATTGTTGCCTTGAGCACCGTCGCCTCGATGTAAAATTTTGTGTCGGATTGATTGTGGCCTTTGTGCAATGTTAATTTAAAGTTGCGTTGGGAGAATTTAAGTACGGTGTATAGGTAAGTAACCTAGCGGACGTAGTCCTGAATGTTGATGCATTTGCAAGTCAACAAAGAAAATCGTATCGAGATAAGTTGCATAGCCAGACTTCGGAAATAGTTGGACAGCGACTTCGAATGCAAGGAGTTGCAGAGGATCGTTACGATCGGATGCACGACGGCTCGACAGGACACATATAATTGATGGTCCATACAAACATACAAAACGATAAATGCAATTTTGAACCGCATCGCGTGCAGTGACTTTATTGAATGAATCACGTATGTATCAAATATACGTATGCGATAAAATTTCGAGAACAGTTGCTAAAGATAAGTCCGATAGGGAGTATGAGATGGCAATCATAGGATTGAAATTACTTGTCAGCTTTGTTCTAATTCTCTACCACTAGGCTTGGCTGAAATACACATATTTTTGGGATGCCTTAAATAGGTGTACGATCCAAAATCGAGTTGTATACAAAATTTAAATCGAGCTGCAGGAAAGACTTTAAAATGTTAATGAAAAGCTTGCAAAATAGTGTGAAACTGAACAACATTAGTGGGACAAAATCGTAAAATGATCTATAAAATACTTAATCGGAGTGTTGGTTTTGGTTCGAGGGCGAACCTTATTTTGAGTGGTATATTCTGTAATGCCCCGTTCCGTACGGTGTATTACATTGAGACATTGACTCAAAGAGTCGCGTTGACCGAATAAAATGTATCAATGCGAATCGATACGAGAGTTACGTTGTCCCGAGCAATACAACGAACTAAGTCGATATGAAGAGTTGTATCGTCCCAAAGAATGCATCGAGTTGAATCGATGCGAAGCGCTGTATTGCCCCGAAGGATAAGTACGTTGAGTCGGCTCGAAGATTCTAAGAAATCAAACCGACCCAAGACGCAAGTCTGAATCGATGCAAGTATTGATTTTAGTTGTTTCATGTGCAGGCTATCCGTTTACGCTGAAATATTATAGGTCGACATTTTGTCTTATTCACAACAGGTCCGCAAAACCAAATTACCGCCTTACAACGGGCTAGGACTTGGACACGGTAGGCCGAAATCGATCGAGTAGTTCAATGAAACAAGAAGTGCTCGAATGACTAGGTCAGAAGATTTGACCGTACAACAAAGTTATGAAATCGAACCGCATCGGCTCGACAAACAACAAGGCGTATCGGCTTAAGGTATGAGGGACTTTGACTTTTCTTTTCTACTTCTTCATGCCTAAGTAAAATATATCATTGTATGCCGAGTTAACCTATTGAGACCACGGGCATGGCTTGATCGAAAGACGAACGTAGTGCGTGTCGAATACTAGATAGAATAATTGAAATGAATCGTACATCAAAATGTACGAGTCGCTATAGAACATTGAATATCGCAAGGGCGAGCGCCTCGGTGCACAAGCCATAAGAACATAGGATAACTGTATGGACGAGTGCCTCAGCGCCCGAGTCATTCCGTGCCCCCGTGCATTAGTTAGTATGCTAGAACATTGAAAGACTATATCGGTGCGAGTGCCTCAGTGCACGAGCTATAGAACATTGAATACCCTATCGAGATGTACCTCAGTTGCATGAGTCGGAGGGAAGGAACTTAAGTCTAACACATTGAACACTAATGCGTAGAACATGGAAACACTGAATCGAGACGTACATCGAATGCACGACTCAAAGAATGGTTAACAACTATATCAAAGCGTGCGCACGAGACATACAAAAGATGGCTTAGTTGCGAAAAGAACAGTTGTGGCACGAATGTGGCATAATTGTTGGATGTGGCATGATGCCTTAGAAATGTTTATGGCGTTCGGGGCATTCGTTGATGAACATTGGGGCGTTACGCCAATTGAAATAGAGAGACGAACTTGCTTGATTGTATGAAAGAGAAGATGCATTGCATGGTCAAATGGACTTAAAGATATGAAGAAGCCTATGCACGGGCATCCTTCGAACGTGGTAAGCCAGGGAGCTGGGACCGTTCGGCCGAGGAGGGATATTGGATAAAGTTGGTATTGTTTGTGCACTTCATATAGACGGTTAGCGACCTGCTATTAAATATGATAAGCCACTTACTAAGTATTTCGGGCGTCCTCTGATTTGTTTGGTTAGCAACCGCACAGAGTGATCATCGTCTTACATATGTGATTTGAGAAATATAAGTCCATTCTTGCCAGGAAAGCTAGTAACCTTCATATAGTTAAGGAACGATGGGTCAAAAGTGCAAGATAAACATATATCCTGCAAAAATAGATCCTGGGTCAAAAGTGCAAGGTACATATATATCCTGCACACATAGATCCTACATAGAGAGCACTTATAACATGACAGGAAAGATGGTAGGCATATTCACCTTGCGTCGGTGCAAGGGCGAGTGCGTCAATGTTGGTAAGAAGTCACGAAACAATACGGGATTGCTATTGGTTGCCTGTTTGCTTATGCGTATTGAAATAACATGCTTGCCATGATAACATGCTTTAAAATGTTCGAATATGCCATGCGAATATGACATGAACTGATCCTAAGGAGAACCTAGAAAGATAACTAAATTGTATACTTGTATGAATCAATACATTAATAAATATCGGTTTATTAAGTTGGGTCTTTGATCAGTACAGCGAGGACGAAAGTACTAATCCTCTACTAGTTTGCTAGCTGTCACGCCCCAGAACCAGAATACTGGAGAGCGGAGGACAGACACAGCCAGCTACATACATTGAAGTGTAACCCACCTCGATGTACGGTCACGGTTGTTTAGATATATGAGGATTTTACTACAAGCTAACAGTCTTTTATGGTCAATAACAAGCCTAGTGTCTCAATCTCAAGCAAGTAAGTACACGTAACAAGATGGTAGATCATCAGACATACAAAGTAAGGCATCCCATACATTACATATTTAGATGATCATGAAGCTAGTCATACAAAATGCGAAGACTAGCAAGAGTTTAAGTCATACATGATCAACCCTAGGATTTGTCAATCATGTTACAGCCCTTAGGCAGACAGGAATGTAAATTTAACACGAGCTAACACTTGTTCGGCGGCTAAACGCCTCAAAAGAATAATTTATAATAGAATAGGAGAGCAAAATAAAACCTACTCGTTGCCAAGGTTGTGCCTAGTGTTCGCCATCTGGCTGGAAGGCTGAAAGATCTTCGGGTGCTACTCCAAAATCTGGCCATACAAAACCAGCTGGATCAGACCCCAGAAAGAGTAAGTACCATAAGGGAGGCTTCACTTAAGAACTAAAACCAGCATATTAGCACATATATACATCAATGATATGGAAAGACGTGAGTTAAAGAAATAAGGCGATAAACGATAAAATAACTAAAGGACTATTCCACTAGCCAAGTTACAACCCGTAAACCAAATAAGGACCGGAATTGTAACCCTTTACCTGAACAGAACTTAGTCTCTAACCAATTATTGATAAGGTAAAGTATAACAATAACATGCTGAAATAACCATGTACTGGTTGTCTAGGCAAGACCAGACGAGACTCCATCCATCAATCACAGCCAAGCAATGAGTACGGCTTGATACTTTAACTAACTAGGGTTATCACAAGCTTAGTTACTAACAAGATGCATCGAGATGTTCCAACAGCCACAAGCCCTACAGTCTTAATCCAGGTTATTCAGTCACAAGTTGAGAGAGTTGGATTAGGTAACTTGGGGGTGCAACACACGACGGTGTGCTAGAAATGTGCCCTACTCGATGGTAGGCTACAAGTCCAATTAGAGCGCCCAGATAACGGGACTACCTGTAGCTGGGAATCTCTTCATGGACTACTTGATTAATCTAGTCATTATCCTCGTCAGATTCAGTACGAATCCCTGACCGTGGAAATCAGAAATTCATATCTTAGACATGACACAAGACGAGACATGTAGCTTATACAAGCACAACCTTCCACGGTGTCAAGACAAAAGTTATTTAGCGAGTCAAGATAGCCGTCGCAACAGTATATCATGATAGGTTACTAATCAAGATTACTTGTCAAGGGTGCACCACAACGGACCACCATCAAGAATTATCATGTCAAGTTACTTGTCAAGAGTGCACCACGGTGGGTCACTATTAAGAGTTATCATGTAAAATCATAATGTCCTGTCGTGTTCATGTAAGTGCACCATATCGGGTCACTGTCAAGGAGTTGTTAGAGAGTATGCGTGCTATACCAAGATTGTGCTTAAAACTCAGAGTACACGTACAACATAGAAAATAACATTATATGACTAATTAAAAGAGTACAAACAAGGACATAATTTACACTAAAGACCATGAGGATAATGTGGACATTTGTAAAGGATGGCACAAAGTGGTCAATGGAGTGTCATGAAGAACATGCACCCAAAATGCATGTGCTGAGAGTGGCATGCGCCTAAGGGCATGCGCCTACATGTATGAGGCAGGGTGTAAGGTCTATGCGCCCAAGGAAGGAGACATGGTGCACGTGTGCGCATGCAAAGTTATGCGCCCAAGCCAGGGATGGTCTTGGGGCTATGCGCCCACATACAGAGAGTAAGGGGGACTTGGACGCATACAAAACTATGCTCCCAAGGAAGTGTACAGTGGGCACATATCAATGTCTATGCGCCCCAGCACTGTGCTTCTTCCCTAACCCGAGAACTTGTGTTCATGGAACCCATGAACTTCTCAAGGTCATAACTTGGTCAAAACACAATAAAATCTAACTTTTCAAAAGCCAAAGTTATGTAAAATTAAATTCTCTAACACATGGAACTCTTAGTTTTCGAAAACAAGATGGTTTGCTAGATCAAAACCCAAAAAAACCCCAAAATGGTGTATAGTTAGATCTACAAAAATATATACATGAAAATGTAAAATGACAAGAACTAAAGTAGCATAGGATGTTGCATAGAAGAGATTAGAACAATAAAATGGAGGATTCCTTCATGAATCAAGTTGTACTTGCCTAAACTTGGTGGGTGGAGGAATTAATGAAAGAGGAGGAAGAAGAAGTAATGGAGAAGAGAGAAGGTTGGTGGGCTTCAAATGGGAGGGGGTTTAACATGATAAACCAAAGAAAGTAAACCAAGTCAAACCAAAATGAACTAAGTCAAACCATGACATGCCATGATGAACCTAAGCAAGATTAAACCAAAATTAGCTATTAAGGCAAAAGAAGTAAAAAATACGTGTCAGGATTCTGTATACGTATACTGGAAATACGAATAACGGAAAACGGGGATGACACTAGCAGGTTCAGGTAATGGTCTGCTCGCGGCGGAGCTTCGCTTGATCGCGCTGAGGCGTGGAATGCCGTAGCGCTTAAAGCGTGTGATCGCATTGACGCTCGGTCTTGCAACATGATTGATGCGACCGAGATATAGAAGACATGATGTATGGAACGGTGAAATTCTTTGTGGACAAGAGAGAACTTGAGTGTTGTAGCCAATCTGGTAAATTCAGTTGGGCTATTGAAAGCCTTTTAATCTCAGTTCATTATCAATAAAGAAAATTGTTTTGTATACTCTGTTTTCTCCCATTTGCTAATATCAAATCAAAGATAACCATTTGAGAACTTGTCATCTTGTCTTGTATGAGTGCAACTCTAGACTCGTACGGCATCACGCCCCAGCGAGGACGATGATTCAGATAAATCGATGTGAGGACGAGCAATTTTTCGGGTCGGGGTGTCACAATTCTGATGCCAGTACGTCGACACCATCTTTTGTTTTTCCTAGGTCGAATCGGTCTCGTAGCCTTGGAGTACCGTTCGAGGAACTACCTGTTCCAATACAAAAAGTATAACAACTTTTGTATATAACTTTTAAAGAAAAGTACAAGAGGAATCCTAAACAAGAATTTTAAGAATATGGGGACTGGAGCGATTGAGATCAATTTTGTGGTCGACTTCTTTATTCCGTTGACGATTCGAGATAAAGATTGCAAAAGCTTGCTAACTCTGGTTTACTGGCAGAATTTCGACAACAAGTAGACTCTATGTATGTCTATGTGTGTGAGAGTAAGGCATTGTCCCTCTATTTATATCATTTATTCACTGAAAATGGCCATGCACGCATGAGGCAAAAATATATTATTTTCTGACTTTGAGGCGCATAGGCTGAGATTGGCGCATAGGCATCCTGGGTACGTGGGGGTGAACGTGCACACATGTCACACTCAGGCCACCACATAGCTTCAGTTATTTGAGATGTGTCACACGAAACGTTGCCACGTAGCACACGATCTCTACGTAGAGAATAAAATACAACATGCACATTTTGTCGCATGATGAAGTGGACGCATAAAACCTTTACTACATACTACAGTCTGTATGTCGCATAGTGCATCTTGCCGCATGAAGATGACTTTGTACAACTGTAAAGTGTAATGATTAGGCTGACGCAAGCACTGATGCCTTTTTCGTGACCATCGATTGCACACTATACGAGATAGCTCACTTTCCATTGAGTTGTCGAAATGATTATCCGGCTTAGTTGCATGCGCCTATTATCTTTGCATAATATCAAAATTCACTACATTAAATAATGTTGCATAACCTTCAAAGGATGCTTCAGATATTGTTGCTTCCTTGTGTAGACTTGTCATTCTTAGCGCATAACTATGTACCGCATAATACTTGCCCATCCTTTATGCGCTAACATTTTCCATGCTTCTACAGCTTCCTTGTATAGACTTGTCATTCTTAGCGCATAGCTATGTGCCGTATAATACTTACGCACTCATCCTATGCGCTAACATTTTTCATGCTTCTACAAGACCCTTCAAAGTTTTTGAAACTTAAACAAGTTTCGAAATACTTTGAAAGAAGTATGGAGAAGAAATTTATCGCATAGAAATTTGACACATAGGATCACTGCCATGCTATCAATCTTCCTTTTGAATCTGAACTGTTTTTGAGATTCGAGACATTTGTTGCACATAGACGCTTAGACCAAAGCACGGTCAACACATGAGCGACATTTCAGGAGTTTTTTATTTTTATTTTTATTTTTAAGAGAACAGAACAGTTTTATTGATATAGTAGGAGCCTAAGCTCAAAGATGGCGCCGGGAGATAGCCCGACGACCTACAAAAGTATATGCACCAGGTCATAGGCCTGACCAAAAGAAGAAACTATCCTCCTCGGAAGTTCCGAGGGTAACAAAGGTAAATAAAACTATCCACCCTGACTTAGGTAAATAAAATGTAAAGAACATTTCAGGAGTTGAAAATCATGCAAATTAAACGCCTAACTTTGACCAATTCCACAATCAGCCATGCGCATGTCTTCGCCACATCATGTTGCATCATGCGCCTTTATGACCCCCTCTACTATAAACAGGGGTAGGTGGTGGGTGGCAGAGAACTTCACACAAGTTTCTGTAACTTTCTTCCACTATGTTTATGCTAAGAGCATCAAGTGCTATATTTGATCTTTAGTCAAATTTTGTAGCACTTGATGGCTCCAATGGACTCTTGTTCACACTTAAAAAATGGTAGAAAGTTAAAGGACTCTCCAAATTTGAAGAGTTCACTAGTTGAACTATATTACTTGTGGGCCCACCATATTTACTTTTCTCCTTCATTCTTTTTTGGAGTGTTGCCACTTGTCAATTATGAAAGAAAAAAAAGAAGAAAAACAAATGGAGTGTTGCCACTTGTCAATTTGGAATGTTTATTTAAATTATACCATTGTGTACCAACACGTAGAAAATACTCCAAAATTAATTATTGGAGTATGGTTTGAAGTGATTTGGAGTATGGTTTGGAGTGTTATCACTGTGGATGCTCTAACCCATGACTTAGCCAACTTCGACGAGTTTGTGGAGGAGTTAGGCATTGTGCTTCCACGAGCTTTGCTCTATGGGTCAACCAGGAAGAAGCGAGAGAAGTCGCGATCTCTACAAAGTGGAACCACGAGATATACATCAACATCATGCTTCTTCATCTTTTGCTTTGAACAACAGAGACACTTCTTGCACAACCTAGCTCGGCGCATGGATGAAAAACTTCATGTGCATGGGAAAAACACATTACTAGGGTGGATGGTTGTCGCTGCAAATCTTCAACAGGAATATACACTGATAGTAGAAACTCCCACTGTGCGCATAGATACTGCTGTCCTCGGACACTTCATCATAAGATGCACTGATAGTAGAAAACTCCCACTGTGCGCATAGATACTGCTGTCCTCAGACACTTCATCACAAGCATGGGATGCAAATGCTACTCCCCAAAATTTGACGAACACAATCGAGACTAACTCGCACAAATCAAGGAGATTATGCAAAAGTTACAAATTTCTAGGAGCTGCCTGGAAATAAATAATCTTGTAATTTATGTGGCAACGGCTTCTTACAAACCATAAGTTTGATTCAAAATGCATCTTGAACACGAGCACATATTGTGCTTGCACAGCAACAGGCTCACCTGTCAACTGAAGAAAGCGCATGGTGTTCGCTCGGATGCTCGGAGAGCGCCTTCACAAAGTATTTATCTTGCTTCGGCCCCAGTGTGCAAATAACATAGCAATAATCAAATCAATCGAAGAGTCGTAGAGGACCGAATTCACAATTTCAGAGTTGTCACAGTTACATGATGATACAATTTAAGTCTTGAAGTTTTTGACAATTTCCCAACATGGATGCACAGATTTGATCGAGACTTACAGATTTTGAATGGCTAACGCGAGTGCGACTATAAAAGGGGCTGAGAACATACGAGAGCGACCTTGGTCGCTCGAGAGACTGGATCCTAACTAGCCTCTACGAGCAAAGAGGTCGACAATAGAATAACCTAAGGTTCCTTGTCATCTGTAGGATGAGGAGCTATGCGTGCCACAGCAGAATTGCCGTGGTGGTGCTGGTGGTGGTTATGATTGTAGCAGCCTCGAGCACTGAACAAGTTATAGACAGCATTTGGTCCCTTCTTCAATGATCTCATTCTCTTCCCCTTGACTTTATTTGTAGGTTTACTCTCTGAACCCTGAAAAATAGTGCAGTGCTTACCAATTAATCGAATGTTTCATAATTTCAAATGCAGAAAGAAAAAGCATGTAGTTTTTTGTTTTTAATTCCGGAAAGACATAAGAAATAGCTTCTAGGTTTGAATGGTTTTAGAATCAGGTCCCTCGAACAGCAATAACACTACTTTGGTTCTGGTACAATAGCACCAACAGCATTGGGAATGAAATGATATAAAAAAATAGTATAGCTACAAAAATCTCTCCCATAAATAGGGTCATCTATAGTTAGAAAAAGGAAATTTGAAGACAATCTTGGACGGATTGATAGAATCCATATATACTAGAGAGGGATAATTCAGAGTTACTATAGAATTTTCATTTTTATAATTTTCTCATCCTCATAAAAATCCTCTTTCCTAACCCAAAGGTAGAAGAGGAAATCGTCAATTTGTAGGCACGGATTTTAAACCAAAGCAAATGTACTTCTCCAAAATAAAATCATCCGGAAGCACCCTCAACGGATGAATCATTTTGAATGAGCAAACAAATCTCCACAAATGTGAGCATATTAGAAGGCTTTGATTATATGCAAGTGCCAAAAACTGTTACGGATATAAAAATGGGCAATGCAAACTAGTCATATATATATATATATATACCTCGCTAGAAGTCACAGATACAAAGCTGTCATCCATTTGCTGGGATTTCTCCTCTGCCTTCAGTTTATCGAGAACATCTGCACATGCAAGAGAAAATATGGTGGAAAAGTTTCAAGTTATCTGCAGCATATGAAATGAAGGGAAAGAAGAGGAAACAAAACCTTTACTGCTCCGGAATAAGCAGAATTCAAAAGAATGGCTATTTATCCATCCATTTCTAAGAAAATTAAGTTGTGAAATCACGGTGATGAAGAACCAATTGCCTCCACACAGGCAGCTATTATCAGATGCTAGGCAACTACTATTAGATGCCAAGTCAGAGCCTTGGATATGATTTTTGTTAATCTGACAATGGAGCTTGCCCCTGACAGATCTGAATGGAAGAGAAGATTTCATGTAGACAACTGAAAAGTTGATTAGCTACACATAGCCTTATAACACTCAATTCAATCTGTCCTCTGGATTTAACTCTTCGGGACCATCATGAACTAATTGAAGGTTAAAGTGCAGTTGGCCATTTGCAATTGCAGTAACTGTAGATGAATATTTTAATTCATTCTAGTTAGCAATCATTCTACGGCAGAAGTATGGGAAAGGTGGAGCTTATCATCAGTGAGATTCTTTATTGCTTGCTACTGCCAACCATATGAATGAACATTTAGTTCTATAAAAGTAGCAACCCCTGCATTTTGCCTCTACTTTCATGGGTAAGCCAACAATAGAACTTTCATGGACCGGAACCATAGGTAGTTGTGCAGTCATACCAAATGGGAACATGGCCTTCTACTTATTATGTACTTTTCCTAATATGTTTCTGTTATGAATATTGTTACTAGGATACCATGAATAAATTGTTTTTACCTAGAGCCTCTTTGGCTAATGAGTTCAATCTCATTCGAGGACTAACAAGACAAAGAACTAAACAATGGGCTACCAAGAGGTTGTAAGACTCTTAGTCTCGATTATCAATTCTTCACTGGATTGATAAAAGAAAAGGAACTAAGAGATGAGCTAGTGACAACTTATTTGACTCTTATTCAGGCCTACTTACACCACTGCCATTATGTTTCTAGGGAGTTTATCTATGATATTCATATCTAGAGTGGATGGTATCGTCTAAATTCTGGCCCGAAGTATTGGGAATTTGAGATGCTTTTGGTCGGTTGAAACTGAGATAATACAGACAAACTATGCAATATAAGGTTGATATTGGACTTGATCTCAAACCGATAGGTGGGCATGCTCAAACCTGAGCAGGAAATGGACGAAATGTTTTGGTTTCGGCCAGTTTTCTAAACCTTGTTGTGGACCATGGTTATGGGTCTATGCAAATACGACTAACTCAATTGGATCTGATTTTCTGATGGTAAATTAAGAAATACTAGCATCCCTTGGTTTTAATGTATTTTCAAATCTAAATGATTCAACTAATAGCTGTAACATTGCCATTAATATTATAATTATAACATTCAAGGTCAAGGGCCTCTAATAGCACCATCTACCCTCCCGATATAGGTAGGATTCAAGAAGCTTCACTGTTTTGTTGCGAACAAGTGTGAGTGTTACCTGGAAAAGAACAATACATACAGTTTCGAGTTCAAGGGCCTCTGTTATTATTATTATTATTACTAGCATATGTGCACGTGCCTTGCACGTATTTTAACATTTATTAATTAGTTTATGAAGACTTTAGGAAGACCAAAGGGTAGTCTTCCTAATTACTAAGTTGTCTTTATTAAAATTAATAAACTATTTTTAATTAGTATAAGTATGTAAGGGTATTTTTGGAATTCAAAAGTTTCACCATCTAAATTTTCCTATTATATAGTAGAATAGATTATACATGCGTACTGCTTTGCTCAGGTGAGCGTCTCGCTTTTGCACTTCGCCCCTAGGCCAAGAAGGACCTTGGTGCCTAGGTGGGTTTTTGACTCTGACAACTATGGTTAACAACTTAACATTTGTGTGCATCAATGTGGTCAATATTTTGACTCTCGTTAAGCTTTCTGAGATTCTACGAAAGAAAAGACCCCATTTTGATGGGAAAAAAGCCGGTACGCAGAAATTTCCACTGATACAAAAATGACACAGCTACATGGTGGTCTAACCGGAATTAAAACCTAACAAGAAATATTATAATTTGGAACGAAAAAAAAAATGGAACTTTTTGGTTTTCCGATTACCATCAACATAAAAGCGGAAGCTCGGCGACCCGGGAAAGTCCTCCCCCTCCTCCTCCTCTGCAACCACCACCAACTTCTCGCCCTTCCCTCCTCCCTCTTCAAACCCTACGTCCCTCTCCTTGTGCTCCCCGCGCGGCTTCTCCTCCACCACCACCCTCTTCTCCACCTCCGCCGGGAGCCTCCTCGGAGAGGCGACGGACGAGGCGGCCTCGGAGACGTCGTCGGCGTGGGAGGGGAGGAGGTCGGTGGTGGACATCATGCTGTCCTTCCTCTCCCGCCCCCCGCGCATCCGGCGGCGGGACGGCCGGATCGACGCCGGCGCCTCGTCCAGATCCAGCCTCGACTGGCCGCAACCCATCGCCGACGAACGAAAGGAGGAAGAAGAAGAACAACAAGAAGAAGATCAGAACGATCGAGATCGAGGAGGAGTTTGGTAATGGGAAATGAGAGAATTGTTGGGATTAGGGTTAGGGTGTTTGAAGAGAAGGAGGGGGTGAGAGGCCGGGAGAAGATATCGCCCGGCATGCTGTTCCGGTTTATACGGACGGTTTGTTTGGTATGGACGGATGGTGGTTCTCCAATTTAGGAGGAAGAAGAAAAAGGATGTGAGTTTTAAACGGATATATTTAGGCTAATTATAAGGACACATCCAAAGTTGATCATGAATCACGACTAATCCAAATCTGATTTTGGTTTATTTATAAGTTTGTCATATGAAAAATTACTCAAAACTAATCTAAATATAGGTATAGTAAGTCCATATCAGGACTGTAAAATTTCTAGTAGTCATAAAAGTATTAAGGACTGGCAGAAATTGTGGTAGTAATAAGTTCATTTCAGGCCTGCCACAATTTCTGATAGTCCCAAAATTGAAATTGTCCCGAATGAAAAAAAAAAAATATGTTAAGGTTTATTTTCATCATAATAATCGAGTGAAATATATATATATATATCTATATATTTTAGTGTTTATTTTCATGCATTGTTTGCGAGGAAAAATGAAATAAATATTTTAGGATTTATTTTCATGCATTCTTTGTGAGGAATGAAGTATTAGAATTTGTACATTGTTTGTGAGGAGTCTTTGGGTACCATCGAATTTGGGAATGAGAAGGAAACCAGGTTTTGATGGAGATGGTGAGGATAGAAATGGTGGAGAAGAAAAAGAAGGGGATGAGAAGAAAACTAGAATTTTGGGAAGAGAGAGAGAGAGAGAGAGAGAGAGAGAGAGTCAAATATTGAGATGCAGGTAAAAAATTGGGTTTTGGGTTGGGACAGCCCAAATAGTAAAAAATTGGACTGTCCTGAGTAATTTTCTCTCAAACCTGGACTAGCCATGATCAACTTTGGATGTGCCCTTATAAATAGCCTATATATACACTACTATATATATACTATATTATATAAAAAATAGAAAATTTGCTGTAAAATACCCAATTTTACATAAATTACGCGTAGGGTAACAACTTTTCAAAATTACAAGTAAATAAACTTTCCACCAAATAGACTGGCTGAAATTGGACATGTCCAATTTTCGTCAGTCAGTTTGACAAAAATTGGGCATTTGGCTGGGGTTGCATGGCAGATTGGCAGGGGCAGGGGTTGGGAGAGGGGTTCAGTCAATTATTGTTTGTGGTTGGGAAGGGGTTCGGTAAATTAATGAAAGAGTCGTTGGTGAAAAAAAATCCACATCAAGCCACCCACCCAGCAAACCCCCAATCTCACTCGTGCAAAACCCTACATATCTGCGAGATTTTTCGTCAGACTGACCGGCAGAAAATACCTTTATTTGTAATTTTAGAAATGTTGTTACCCTACGCGTAATTTAGTTAAATTTGGATATTTTACAAAAAAAAATTTCTGTATAAAAAGTTGGCTTAGTTGATTTTTTTTCCCAAAACATATCTTTACCTAACTTTACTAATTACAACTGTTTATTAAATTTAATAAGAACAATTAGATTATTATATATAAAAAAAGGTAATATAGTTTGTTCTTTTGGTACCTTTTGTGCTTTTTTTTTAAAAATACATAAAAGAAAAAGTTAATTAAAAGACGACGCACAACGCACGTGTATATATTAGTAAGATTAATTTGTAGTTGAATACAAAATTTTTATGCTAGCATAAATTATTTTTACTAATAGATTAGGAAACTTTGTTTTCTTAAATTTTTCCTTAATAAAATCGGGAGGGAAGGAGTTCTTTTATCTTAAAATGAACTTGTTGTGAACCAGTCAATATTAAAGTTTGTGGACGTCCACTAGTTAAGGGATATTAAAAATTTTATACCCTTATATATATATATATATATATATATATATATATATATATATATATATATATATATATATATTAAAAGAAGGTAATTGTGGCGAACACTCTCACTGGAAATCGATCTACTGGCCACTAGGGCCGCATGCATCTCTCTTAACCACTAGGCTAGAGGTCATTTGTGTCACGACCTGCACCCACTGTGAGGGTACGAGTACGTAACAGCGTCCAGCCTACGCCGTAGTGTCGACGGTAGAACGCTGTTCTAGGTCACTATCTAACCAACAAATCAAGCAATTATATAATGTACTTGTCAAAATCTCAACTCCGAATGGAGGACAAGTATAGTTATAAATATAATCTCAATCACAGTCTAAGCACGATATGATAACACAGAAGATTATAACTAAGGCTAAATACAACAATAAAAACCAACTACTAAAAATAATATAAACTCCAACAATCTCAAGATAACATATCTCAACTTATTTACAATTCAAGTTCTAAAACATGAAAACTAAACCAATCAACTAGCTAGTTGTAGTGCCCCGTCCCGCTCAGTCAATCGGAGGAATCGAAACGCCGACGGCGTTCGGCCTTAGCCTTGCAACGGCTGCTGGAAGACATCGCTCGGTGGAGGCGACCGCTCGCTCAGGTGGGGTAGTTTCGGTGAACTTGCCTCATCTTAGCCTTCACATAATAAATCGTGTGTTTTCAACTTGCACAATAGGCTTGATAATAAAAGAGACGAATCCACATAGCTAAGGAAATAATCCCGACGGGTCAAAATGAGTTAGAACATGGAAAAAGGTCAAACGGTCGGCTTAGAGTTGGTGCACGGCGTGCTTTGAAAATGACACTCGGTCCTTCGTCCCGTGGCTTGGGAGAAGGAAAGTTGGTCTTCGGTGCAAAAGCTAAGAGTTAGCCTAAGTCATAGGCGTCGTCCGCGTAAATGCTTGATAAAGCATGCACGCTTCCACTGCGCAAGGCTTGGCATAGCCTTTGCGCGTCCCTCGGATTAAGTTGTAGGCTTGAGTAAGTTAGGCAAAGTTATGCCGGTCGACCTAAGTCATTCCAAGTATTGTCCCGCTCATTCTGCGGTTGTCAAGTTAAGTAGTCCCACGATCTTAAGGCCCGTCGACTTGGACAGGAGTGTCACACAGAGCACGAGTGGCTTAAGGCACGATGCACGGGCTTAGTGTTTAAGGCAAGGATCACAATTGATTCAAAGTGAGTTTTGAGAAAGGACTATCAAATAGGCATTCATGAGTTGAACCGAATGATAGGGTAACAAGGAAGGAAATGCTCGCGACCGTGGGTCGTCGAGGGGTCTCAAGGAAAGGAATGCACGCGTTCGTGGGTCGTCGAGGGGTCTCAAGGATAGAAGTCTTAGTTTTGGTAGAGGAATGACTGTGTGAGACGTCAGTTTGTGTCGAGTCTTGTATGGTCATTTGACAACTTGTCGACAAGGGCGATGAACCCTCGAGCGGTAACCCTGGGCCATGGGGCCGACTCAGCCTAGGAGGGAACATGGTATAGTCGAGCAAGGAGTAGGCTCCCGTTCAGGTTAGTCGGAGACTTTCAGCGGGGATCGGTACCTTGAGCTGAAAGGATCTCGAATAACAAAACTATACGTCAAGGTATAGCTTGTGATGCTAGTGGCCAAGTTCATATAGATGTCGGCAAATAGCGGCTAACCGCGTGTATGCCTTTGGATTGAGTTGAGTTGAAGGTGTGTACAGTTAGAACACAAAGTTTGGGCCTAAGATTGGGTTTCAACATAGACGTCGTGCTTCGGCACGAGATGTGGCGTCAAGTCTTGAGTTGTCGGCATATAAGTTGCTTAAGTTGGTTGAGTTGTTTGAGTTTAAGTCGGAAAACTACCGCAAGGCAAAGTTGGTTGAGTGACACTAACATTCACAAGTCTTGATTGGGTCAGTTGGTGATCAAAGTAGCAAGGGCCGCGAGGCGACGATATGGTTGAGTCGCACATAGTTGCGAGGCACGGCACAGAAGATTTGAAGCACGGTCACACGAAAATGGAGCTTTATCGCATAGTTATGTCTTTAATTTTAAGCCGTAAGGCAATCACGACTCGATAGGTTAACGTTGTTGGCACAGGAAGGGTCTTGAGGCAAGGTATGAGTTAACGTTGTCGTTGCAAGCACGAGATGGTCTAAAGACACAAAATAAGCAAGGCGTCGGTCATAAAATTGATCCTAAGGCAAGACTAGAAAGACAATTGATAAGAAGGGACTATGTTGCACAAAGTAAAATAACGTACGAATTTTGTATTGGTGGACGAGGAGCTCATTCCACCAGTACAGTTGAGTACTGACACCCACATAGTTTTCATGTGCAGGCACATATAGAAGCTCGTGGCGCGGAGCTCGCTTGGATGCGTCGAGGCACGGAGTTCCTTGGCGATTCGAAGCGTGCGGCCGCTTGGAGTAAAGACTTATACAGGACATAATGTATGGACATCGCCTTCCGAAGCTTCCGCTAGATCAAGACTTGTAATTGAGAGATGGGAGAGAGCTGAGTGAACTTGTAAAATATGAGAAGAGTGAGCTGAGTGATTGTAATTTGAGATGAGTGGATTTGAGTGATTGTAATCTTGGCCTTGCGCCCCATTGTAACCTTGTTCCAATATCAATAAAAGAGCTTCTTTGAATAACTTGTGTTTTATTCTAAATTTTCGCTGCATGTTCAATGTCTCTGCATGGGACTTCTGTACGACGACCCCGTCGTAGCCGCTGAAATCGGCCGTTATGGAACCCGCCTTGCACGAGCGCAATCTAGGCTCGTGTGGCATCACGCCTTAGCGAGGACGATCGCTCCTACGGGAGTGGGGCGTGACATAATGGTATCAGAGCACGACTTTACTCCTTGGACTACCGATTGAATTCTTTAACTTCGCTGTTCCGCAAACTCTGAATGTTGCTTCCCCATATTGATATCGTTGGTGCGCTCTCTCTCAAATGTTCCACGGGATGTCCATACAATAAGTCTATCTATTTTGCAAAACATAGGAGAACAGTTTTTGACAACAAAATAAAAAGATGGTTCGCGTAAGCACGGTTGGCTAAGTCGGGCTGGGCATATACACCAAGGATTGCGTCGACCTTAGAAAAGTCGAGTGCGGGAATTGAATAGTGCGAGCATGAAATGTGTTGAGCTTGATTGAGTAAATGAAATGACTATCGATAGGGGTGCTATCGAACAACGATGTTATCGTCGGTGCGATATAAGGTAAGCGTGCTTGAAATTTAAGGAATCGTTCGGACGAAAATTCGAGGAAGTAGATTATCAGTCGAAGGATAGTTTTGAGAATTTATTGAATGACTTCATCCCTGAGTGGTGTATGCGATAGCCTCAGGAATGTTGATCGATTGAGGATTCGGGGTGTCGATGAGTGTAGCAGCAAGCGTTGCACATATGCAAAGCCTTAGATCGTGTACGATGGAGTGAGTTGTTGTCTTGAAGTTTGATAAGTTGATTCGAACGACCTAGAAATTGACGTGCACATAACGTGCACGGGATTGAGGATTTGTGCAAGTATGAAACGTGAAAGTGATCGAGTAGATAAAACTGAATCGAAGAAAAGTTAGGATGTACGAATGGATTACTTGATCGAGGAAATCGAAACCGATCGTATACGAAAAGTTAGCACGACGAGAAGATAGTGTGCGTGAAAAGTTTGATTCGAATGTTTGAAAATGACTTTAAGGATTGGATTGAATATTGCTCGATGATTGAGTTAACAAAGGGACGATGCGATTGAGGAAATGCATTGGCCGATGAATTAAGATAGACGAATGAATAATACGTGAAATTGGTTCGAGGAAATTGATGTCGTGAATGGTTCGAGGGATAATGATCGAACTTGAATTTGAATGTCGAAGAGATTATCCAGTCGGACGATAGCATCATTCGCACGACTCGGAACTTGTTGCAAAGGAAGATCGTCAGGTTACGCATGTCATCGATGGTATTGAGGCGTATCAAAGATCGATATGCGATAACTCGGGGGTACTCTGACTCAGCGAATGACGATCGTGCAAGTGTTAATGTTCGGTTGGATGCGATACTTAGGATTTTGATCGAAATAAATGTTGGATGAAAATGATCGTGTCTTGATGGTTACGTTGATAGCTACAACGTCGATGATCTTGTCTTGCACGAGCGCAACTCCAGCCTCGCACATGCATTGCATCGAATTTGGGGCGATTGTTTCGCATGAGCGCTAACATGGTGACTCATGTCGCGGGAATGATCGAACTCGAAAAATCAGGACGCGGCAACGTTGATTGTCTCGACTTGTCGGTTTGACGCGAAGGTGAATACGAGGATGTTTGGACTTGCGACTGATGAATGAAAGAAAATTGAGGATTGAGTAGGTCCAATCCGCGCATCGAGAATGAACTAGTCTAGACGCAAAACAAGAGTTACGTCCCGATGAGGATGATTATCCCGTGGGAGCGTGCATGGTGATTCATGCCCACCGTGGAAAATCTGACTCGCGTGAGATCGGGACACAACATATTGTTAAGCTAGATGACCTCATGATCGATTTCGTGAATTGGAATAGATGACTTAGGAAATATGGAATGCGGATTTTTGGTTAGCAATGAATTGCGTCATAGCGTGCTCGAATTGAGAAAGATTGATAGGCGATATGTGTCGAACGTGTTCAAAGAGATAGACTAAGCGAAATGGCTTGTTGAACGAGTGAGATTGATATGTTAAGGAATTGGTTGAAACGTAAGTTGTCATATGATGGCTTTGCTGAATAACTCGGACCCCGTGCGACGAAATGTTAGGATGTGTGTAGGCAATCTATGCTCGAAGTTTAGAAATCGGAGTGATGCGAGCTTGGGTAGAAAACCCCGTACTATCAACTTGGTTTGACCAAAGGATAGGGTCAGTGTTGATATCGTTGTTTGGAAACTATGATTCCAATACTGACGGAAAGACATAGCCTAGCAGTTAGGCAGACGTTCCGGTACGGAGCGATAGGAATGGTGAAGGCACCACTCATGAGGCTCGGTTAACATGCATGTATATCAAGGACGCTTGAATGCGTGCACGATCCGACTCGAGTGGTGATGGCGGGATTCGCTATCACGAGGCTTGGTTGAAATGCATGTATTTTAGGGACGCCTAAGATATGTGGACGATCCATACTAAGTGAAACGTTGAATTCAAGTAAGATTTGAGGAACGAGAAAGTATCGAGGATTTTGAGATCGTAAGTTTTGAAGAAAGGATTGAGGGTAGCACGAGCGTGGCTCGGATTTGAGTAAGGCATAGGAGAATTGTGTGCGAGAGTTCTCGAAAGTTAAGTAAAGTGATAAGTCGATAAGTGTACTCAGTTAGTTTCGAGGACGAAACTTTTTCTGAGTGGTGTATGATGTAGTGTCCCGTCCCGCTCAGTCAATTGGAGGAATCGAAATGCCGACGGCGTTCGGCCTTAGCCTTACAACGACTGCTGGAAGACATCGCTCGATCGAGGCGACCGCTCGCTCAGGTGGGGTAGTTTCGGTGAACTTGCCTCATCTTAGCCTTCACATAATAAATCGTGTGTTTTCAACTTGCACAATAGGCTTGATAATAAAAGAGACGAATCCACATAGCTAAGGGAATAATCCTGACGGGTCAAAATAAGTTAGAACATGGAAAAAGGTCCAACGGTCGGCTTAGAGTTGGTGCACGACGTGCTTTGAAAATGACACTCGGTCCTTCGTCCCGTGGCTTGGGAGAAGGAAAGTTGGTCTTCGGTGCAAAAGCTAAGAGTTAGCCTAAGTCATAGGCGTCGCCCGTGTAAATGCTTGATAAAGCATGCACGCTTCCACTGTACAAGGCTTGGCATAGACTTTGCTCGTCCCTGGGGTTAAGTTGTAGGCTTGAGTAAGTTAGGCAAAGTTATGCCGGTCGACCTAAGTCATTCCAAGTACTGTCTCGCTCATTCTGCGGTTGTCAAGTTAAGTAGTCCCACGATCTCAAGGCCCGTCGACTTGGACAGGAGTGTCACGCAGAGCACGAGTGGCTTAAGGCACGATGCACGGGCTTAGTGTTTAAGGCAAGGATCACAATTGATTCAAAGTGAGTTTTGAGAAAGGACTATCAAATAGACATTCATGAGTTGAACCGAATGATAGGGTAACAAGGAAGGAAATGCTCGCGACCGTGGGTCGTCGAGGGGTCTCAAGGAAAGGAATGCTCGGGACCGTGGGTCGTCGAGGGGTCTCAAGGATAGAAGTCTTGGTTTTGGTAGAGGAATGACTGTGTGAGACGTCAGTTTGTGTCAAGTCTTGCATGGTCATTTGACAACTTGTCGACAAGGGCGATGAACCCTCGAGCGGTAACCCTAGGCCATGGGGCCGACTCGGCCTAGGAGGGAACAGGGTATAGTCGAGCTGGGAGTACGCTCCCGCTCAGGTTAGTCGGGGACTTTCTGCGGGGATCGCTACCTTGCGCTGAAAGGATCTCGAATAAAAAAAACTATACGTCAAGGTATAGCTTGTGATGCTAGTGGCCAAGTTCATATAGATGTCGGCAAATAGCGGCTAACCGCGTGTATGCCTTTGGATTGAGTTGAGTTGAAGGTGTGTACAGTTAGAACACAAAGTTTGGGCCTAAGATTGGGTTTCAACATAGGCGTCGTGCTTCGGCACGAGATGTGGCGTCAAGTCTTGAGTTGTCGGCATATAAGTTGCTTAAGTTGGTTGAGTTGTTTAAGTTTAAGTCGGGAAACCGCCGCAAGGCAAAGTTGGTTGAGTGACACTAACATTCACAAGTCTTGATTGGGTCAGTTGGTGATCAAAGTAGCAAGGGTCGCGAGGCGGCGATATGGTTGAGTCGCACATAGTTGCGAGGCACAACACAGAGGATTTGAAGCACGGTCACACGGAAATGGAGCTTCATCGCGTAGTTATGTCTCTAATTTTAAGCCGCAAGGCAATCACGACTCGATAGGTTAACGTTGTTGGCACATGAAGGGTCTTGAGGCAAGGTATGAGTTAACGTTGTCGTTGCAAGCTCGAGATGGTCTAAAGACACAAAATAAGCAAGGCATCGGTCATAAAACTGTTCCTAAGGCAAGACTAGAAAGACAATTGATAAGAAGGGACTATGTTGCACAAAGTAAAATAACGTGTGGGTTTTGTATGGGTGGGCGAGGAGCTCATTCCACCAGTATAGTTGAGTACTGACACCCACATAGTTTCCATGTGCAGGCACAGGTAGAAGCTCGTGGCGTGGAGCTCGCTTGGATGCGTCGAGGCACGGAGTTCCTTGGCGATTCGAAGCGTGCGGCCGCTTGGAGTAAAGACTTATACAGGACATAATGTATGGACATCGTCTTCCGAAGCTTCCGCTGGATCAAGACTTGTAATTGAGAGATGGAAGAGAGCTGAGTGAACTTGTAAAATGTGAGAAGAGTGAGCTGAGTGATTGTAATTTGAGATGAGTGGATTTGAGTGATTGTAATCTTGGCTTTGCGCCCCATTGTAACCTTGTTCCAATATCAATAAAAGAGCTTCTTTGAATAACTTGTGTTTTATTCTAAATTTCTGCTGCATGTTCAATGTCTCTGCATGGGACTTCTGTGCGACGACCCCGTCGCAGCCGCTGAAATCGGCCGTTATGGAACCCGCCTTGCACGAGCGCAATCTAGGCTCGTGCGGCATCACGCCTTAGCGAGGACGATCGCTCCTACGGGAGCGGGGTGTGACACTAGTCTCCCGGTCACTCCTGAGTGTCGGGGCCAAAGGAAGCTAAGCCATCTCATGGTCCATAGTAAGTAGGGCAAGTGTCCTCAGGGCATGCATATGTAATATTTTCAACAGGTCCAGTCAGGACAGGAATGAGTACAACTCATCAAGAAACCCAAGTAAATGACAGAGAACTGTAAAGCAGTTATAGACAATTTTATTGATGAACATGGTGGTTTATATTTAGGTGATGGTATAGAAAAACAGATAAGATACAAGAAAAGTAAAGTAACTAAAACAAGAGTAGAATCATGGCAATGAAGACAGTAAATAGAAACTAGCTGAACTAGAGTAGCATGATAAGTCCAGACAGTAAATGTAAACAAGTGTAAAGCCTATGTAAATCCAGTACGTGATGAATCTAATACAAGATAAATCCAGTACAAGATGATTCTAGTCTGTGATCAAGAATCCAGGTGAGACCAGCTATATTCTAATAGTGTGTTTTAAATTATTGAGATCGACATGTAAACGGCTGTAGGTATCAGGCACATCTTTCACTGATCAGGTGAGAGATGGCTATACTTCCAGTAGATTCCAGTTGGGAGATTCTAGATTTGGGGTATGTCTATATGTCTTACTCAATATTTCTCCGCCCCGCAATACAAGTGAATCCAGAATCCGATACGAGAATCGAGATGAGTCCAGCCAAACATGATGATACTAGTAATGATTCCAGAATGATTCCAGTAATAGAGGCCAGATAATATGGTAAGTGTGTCGCATACATGAATCCAGAAATATCCATACGTGTGGTAACAGAGAATCACATAAAACTAACTAGAACTGAAGTACAGTAACTGATAAATAAATGAGAGAACTATCAGAGAATGTACTCGCCTGATATCCTGAGTAATAATTGTGTATCGGTATCCGAACTGGAGTCTCAATGACCTATTGTAAAAATTACAGGTTACAGAGTGTTCTAGAGTAACAATATATATATATATATATATATATATATATATATATATATATATATATATATATATATATAAATGTTATCTATATGCTGTTAGGTCATTTCTAGGTCAATAAAGTCAATTTGGTCAATCTTAGTCAAATGGTCAACAATTGGTCAAACTTGGTTCAATCTAGTCTCATATAGTCTAAATTAGTTAACTGGGTATTACGTTATCAACCATATCCCTAACATAGACTGTAACATATCTATTTCCTATTTATCTACTTTCCTAAAGTGCAAACTTGTGATACCATACTCAGCCTAGGCTCTAATGTTTGGACATAGAGGGATGGATAAATTTAATGTATAAGGACTGATATTGTAACATAGAGCACTGTGGACTAAACATTCAAATATATAGGACTGTACATGATATTGGACATGAAGGAAGGGACTCAACAAAGTTATATGGACTGGGATTTAGATAGGAATTGCTCATTTAAACATGTGGATTAGGACAAGGTGAACAAATTTGATAATAACTTAACAAGGATTGAAACTAAAAGTAGGGACTGAAACTATATGGATTACTCTATCCTAAGCCTGGACAGGATATACATTTCAATAGGAGTGGACTTCATGATTGCACAAGATAGGATTTGGATGGGAAATAGACTGATCTAGAGCAGTGGAGGACTGAATACACTTAGATGTGCATATGGAATGATATCATACAGGTCAAACGAAGAATTTAGGGATTAGAACATCAACTTCAAAACTGAACAAACTGATAGGAGCATAGGAACCGATGCAGGCCATCAGTGGGCGTACATATGTAGGTAATATGGGTTGATACATCAAAGTATCTATGGATTCAACTAAATGAGTTTGAGTGATGCAAAGTAAACCTATAACTAACTTTAGTAAAGATTGGGCATGGGACTGAATGACATTACAGGGAAAGATACCTACATTCTACTAACTAAATTACAAAAGCAGTGCAACTGAATGTGACCCATACAGTGAACTAGTATAGCCAATCCCTTCTCCATATACGGACTGAGGATCACATATGCAGGGTCTGAAACAAGACAAGTGGCTATAATATTTGATACATCAAATGTGGGCTGCCACCAAACCAACAAAGGACTGATACTTGAATTTAGAGTATCAGTCAAGTGATACCAAGACATGGACTGGTCAGTGGACATCAAGGACTGGACCAAATAATGAAGACTGATACACAAAAAGAGAAAAATTGATATCTAAGGCAATATGGTCTGAACATATAGGAATTGAGACATTCCATCCCTGAGCCTATCCTTATCCATTAGCTATTACTATGTGGCGATAGGGACTGGACAATATAGGTTAATGACTGGATAAGAAGAGTAATGGAGACTGATACATGCATTAGGATTTAGGACTGATTATAGCAGATGTTCAAAGGACTGAACACATAGTATGCAGGACACTCACATGGGTGATTGATCATGGATTAATGCAATGTTAACTAAAGAACAGAGGACTGAATTATGGTTTAAGTGTGAAAGAATGTATGGACTAAACTATAGAACAGGGACTGAACTTACACATATATAAATAACATATGATGTGAATAGTGCATGATGTGAGTGAGTAAACTAAGTGTCAAGTCATGGGGTCATAGAGTGAAATATGTGTCAAGTGAAGGATGTGTGCAGAGGGTCATACGTGTGTACTGTGACATGTTTGGGTGAGTTCAAATCAGTGTGTGTGTGTATAAATTCTCAGTAAATCAGAAATTCAAGGTTCAAAAGAGTTCAAATTGACAGTTCCTTGTAATTCGAACTAATGATTACCACCAATCATGAACCCTACATGTGTCTAAATCTAGATACACATAGGTGATCCATTCATGGTAACTAATCCTCAATAATTCAGTTAAAAAAATACAAATGAACTCAGCAGAAATCAATCAGTGAACAGTATCAGGAAAAACCCCTTTTAAACCAAAAACCAAATCGAAAACCAAATAACATTCGTGTGTCAGTGGGGTACATACATGGGGACATGTCATACACATCCATGTGTTCCAATGTGTCCAGGAATCGGGACACGAAGTGTCCAGAACTCAAAAAAACTGAATGCCAGAAAATAGCATCAGAGTGTCCTCGTGCAGCGAGGACACAGCCTCGTGCACCCGACATGTGACACGACAAGCCACGTGCACGTGTCCCTAGGTTCGCCAGGACTAGAAGAACGTGTCCAAGTGTCTGTCTCGTGTCCACGTGAGGCGTGTCGCGTGTACGAGACACGTATCGGGATGTGTCTGTGCGCGTGTGTGCGCGTGTGCAAAACCAGTACGGGTGGAATTTTTCCCAATCCATTCGATAAAATTGTTTCAAATTTTGTGTGCACAGTGTCATTGATTGCCCGCACGTGTCCACCAAAAATCATGACCTGAGTCGCCGTGTCGTGTCCTGTGTCGACCCCGAGCAGCAGGACAGTGCACGGTGTCCTCGTACGTGCGTGTGTGTCCAATTTTGGATACGAGGGTGCACAGAATTCAACTCAGTCAAGCACGATTGTAATCCACACACCAAGAGCTAAAATATTGTTCAATTAGTTTTGAAAATAAGCAAGATTTAATCCACTCAAGCATTTCATCCAACACTTAGCAATACACATAGACACGTGTCTGATATGGACACCAAACGGACACGATTTTCTAACAAACTTGAGGGACAGCTAGGGGACACCTAGACCTAGCCTAATATGCAAAGAAATTAGAATAAAAATGCAATTTGAAGGGTTTTACCTATAGGTGCAAATGATCAAGAAAAGCTCCAAATCGGTTGATTTCCGATGCAAGCCAAATTCTTCCAAATTGCTCCTAGACTGAAATTATTCCTCAATAACAGCAAGTAGGGATTAATTAGAATCATATGCAAAAGATTTGGGTCATAAAGGAATTAAAATAAAATTAATAGGAATTAGAGAAGATGAGGATTTACCTTTTCTTTCTCTAAGTGTTGGAATGACACAAAGGAGGCAAGAACTAAATGAGAAGAATATTTATAGGGAGGGGATCCCTAGTGGCTGGTCACTTATGGCTAAAATTAGGGGTAGGGTTCAAGTTATGGGCCTATGGGCTTAAGTCATAAGTCATGAAACCAAATCACAAGTCATTTCACTTATTCATAATTCTTCCTATTGAAACTAGATTCTAGTGACTAAAAATAGGTTTGACTTAAGCTAGACTAGGGTCACACCATGCTAACTAAGTCACCATAGCTAGGGTTAGCTTCTTGGTTAGTTTCTTAAGTCACAATTAGCAAAAAGTCAAAATAACAATCACCAATCCAATAAATCATAAAATAATTCAAAGAGGCCAAATGACCAAAATACCCTCATACTTAAAAGTGAAAATGAATCATCCTAATGACATGGTTAGGCTCTAGGTCAGACAGTCTCTCAGGTTACACTAGCAAAGCATCAAAATCATAAGCCATGACTTAAAATAGTTTTAAATTGATTAAAAAATCACCAAAATCATAATGTGATATAAATACAAATAAATAATAATTATAATTATAAAAGTTCAAAATTACCCTCATTTCAGAAACTGGGTGTTACAAGTCTGCCCCCTTAGAAAATTTCGTCCTCGAAATTAAGATGATCGCACCCTTCCTAGGTCAAACCTCCAATCAATCAAAGTCGAAGCAACACTGTCACGCCCCAGAACCAGAATACTGGAGAGCGGGGAAATGACTCAGCCAGCTACGTATTACGGGTAGATGAATACCGTATAATACGATCAATGCTGTCTAAAAGACGAGGGGGTGCATACTACATGAAAGTCTCACTATGGTCATTTTACATTTATTGGCTCAATCATTCAAATAAGAAACGGAAATAAAGAACATGTAAGATAAAGAGTAAGGCGTCCCAAACACTCAGTCAAAATGTTCTTGATATCTGGCTTTACAAAACATAGCCAGATGATGTAGCAAAGTGTACATAATTGTTATCAGCTGCAGTCTGACTTAATTACAATTATGTAAAAGTAAGTACAAGATAATCCGACTAACATGTCGGTGCCAAACGACAAGGTATTAAGTAAATAACAAAACAAACGGGGAGGTAAGAAACCCACTCGAGTCCTCCTGCGATCATTCCTCTAGTATTGACCATCTTGGAGGTGGAAGTAAGCGGAGTCCTCGGGGACCGGCTCTAAATCTGGCCATGCAAAACCAGAGAGGTTAGACCTCAAATAGCAAGTACCACAAGGAAGCACGATATGAGAAATTAAAAACAGTAATAAAAGAATATGATAAGTAGATCTCTGCTTGCCACTGGGATTCACATAACATCACGACACTTCGAACCAACCTCCCAACCAAACAAGGACAGAAGTTGGCCCGTCATGCCCTGACATTCTGATCATCTCAGTTAGGTAACAGAGTAGGTACAACACACAAACAAATCAACTTAAACGGCCATACAACTACTACGGCTTGCTACTATGAGTTCCAAGTTATCCTGGAATTATGCAATAAAGGATTTCTCAGTTCTTACTATGTGCAAGCAAGGCTAGTTTATCCAGTCAATCAATTACGCCAATCATAAATTAGACGAGTCCCAGCGGGACACCCGTCATCAATATACAATATACAATAGATAATATAACCAGATACCGCTATCTGCCCGTGTGGTAGATTTGTAGCATCTGTGGGGACCAACCGGCCTGTCGGGCACTACTAGTCCCAAGAGGGCTGCCATGTAAGAACTCGGGAATCCATTCTCTCCATGCAATCATTATTTTATTTAACTTAATAGTCTCTACGTTGAGTGAAATCCCATGCCGTGGATCATGGTCATTCAGAATGAGTACTTTCGTACGGGGTACGATATGCCCAACTCTACAACGATACCCGTGCGGTTAGGTTGTAGGTCTTGCATAGCGTAATGCAACAATCAAAACTAGCCACGAAATAATCATGCCTTGACCATCAAGTACACATGCTGCTTTTGTAAAAAATAAATAAATAAATTGAAGCCTGCATGGGTGCCTGTATGTCAATATTCGGGATCGGCCAATCGATTATAATAGTTCATAGTTAATATGAACGTGTCTCATTCATTCAATTCAATAAGACGACTAGCCAGTCTCTTAGTTCCAACTAGGAACGCATGATCAATTATTAGTCAAGTAACAGTCGGGGTCAATTCGTGACAAGGCATAAAAGTCAAATTAGTATTAAGCATGGTCGAGTCCATAACTAGTATAAAATAGTTGGTAACATATTCTTGAAGCCAAGGAAAAGATCTACAAATTTTATGTCGGAAGTTGGAAGAAATTCTAGCCGCAATTCAGTCAATTAGGACATATAACAGTCAGAACCAACCAAAATAGGCATATGCGGCCTATTCTGCGACATGCATGCGGACTAACTGCGACATGCGGATCATGCGACATATGCGACATCATATGCGGCTACTGCGACATGCGCCTCATGTAACATGCGCCTACTGCGACATGCGCCTCATGCGTCTCAACTGCGACATCATATGCGCCTACCGCGACATGCGCCTCATGCAACATGCGCCTACTGCGACATGCGCCTACTGCGACATGTGCCTCATGCGGCTCAACTGCGACATCATATGCGCCTACTGCGACATGCGCCTCATGTAACATGCGCCTACTGCGACATGTGCCTCATGCGGCTCATTCGCGACACCATATGCGGCTACTGCGACATCATATGCGGCTACTGCGACATACCCCTCATGCAACATGCGCCTACTGCGACATCATATGCGCCTACTGCGACATACGCCTCATGCAACATGCGCCTACTGCGACATCATATGCGCCTACTGCGACATACTCCTCATGCTGCAGATGAATATAGAACGAACAAAAATACTTGGACATAACTTCCACAAAATAAATCAAAATCTAACTTTTCAAAAGCCAAACTTTAGTAGAATTAAATTCTCTACAACATGGAACCACTTATTTTCAAAAACAACAATGTTTGATAGGTCAAAACCCTAAAATTCATATAAAAACCCAAAACTTAAAACTTAGATCTACACCCAACCATCCATGGAAATCAAGAACTTCAAGACCTAAACTTGTAGAGGAAGAGAAGATGAACAACATAGATTAAAAATAAATGGGGATACATGAAATCCCTCATGGTATGCAAGATGTACTTGCCCCTCACAAGTGGGTTAGGGTTTGGTGGAGGAGTAAAATGTGAATGAATAAAGAGAGAGAATGAAAGAAGAACTTTATATCAAGGTCAAGTGGATCTCCACCATTCATTCTCTCCACCAAATCCAAGCCATCCATTCCTTTCCATGTTGAACCAAACCCCACCAAGTTGGTTTACCATGAACCAAAATAAACCAAGAGCCAAGATAAAGCAGAAAATAAAATACAGGAAAATTAATAAGCACAAAATTGAAGAATTTAAATACAGAACAAATGCATGATTAATATTGAATAAATACATTCAAGAAGTACACGTATAAAATACTTATTCTGGAAACAGGGAGTGACATCTCTACCCTCCTTAGAAAAATTTCGTCCTCGGAATTTCAGATCCAAGCAGGACAGAAATATCAGAGCTAGACTAATCTAAGTACAAGAAATTTGAGTAAGTAGCTATTCTATAAATGTCAAATAGCAAGTAATATATCTATGTTTAACAATCTACGACATCAAGCAATTCTACTCATAAGGTGGCAAGCATGAGGAGTTAAAACAATCAAGATATATAGAGAGAGATATACCTTGTGAGTCAAACAAGTGCGGATATCGTGATCGGATATCATCCTCACGTTCCTACGTTGACTCTCCTAAAGAGTGATGACCCCAACCAACCCGGACAAGGCTAATTGTTCGGTTCTTGAGTATCTTCTCTCTTCGGTCTAAAATGGACACAGGCTGCTCCTCGTAAGACAAGTTGGTACCAACAACCAACTCAGAATGATCAATGATATGGCTGGAATCCGATACATACCTTCGCAACTGAGATACATGAAATACGTCATGCACCTCTCGTAACGAAGGTGGAAGGGATAAACGATAAGCAACATCGCCTATCCTATCAAGGATAACAAATGGGCCTACGTATATCGGACTCAACTTCCCGCGAACGCCAAATCTAATGACCCCACGGGTATGTGAGATACGCAAGAACACGTGGTCCCCAACAGAAAACTCTAGCGGCCTACGATGCTGGTCCGCCCAATGACGATGCCGATCCTGCGCAACTCGAAGTCGCTCTCTAATTTCCTTAACCAATTCAACTGTCTGAATAATCATTTTCGGGCCTAACATCTTCCTCTCCCCGATATCATCCCATACTAGTGGAGACCTACACTTCTTACCATATAGTGCTTCAAATGGCGCCATCTGGATACTGGTTTGATAACTGTTGTTATAAGAAAACTCAACTAAGTGCAGGTGGCTCTTCCAAGATCCTCCAAAATCTAGGGTACAAGCTTGCAACATATCTTCTAGGGTCTGAATTGTTCTTTCTGATTGCCCGTCTGTCTGGGGATGGTAAGCCGTGCTAAATCTTAATTTGGTACCCAGACTATGATGTAAGCTCTTCCAAAAATATGATATAAAGCGGGTATCTCGGTCTGACACAATGCTGACGGGGACTCCATGCTGTCTGACTATCTGCTGCATATACAACTCTGCCAACTTTTCTGTAGATTGCCCTACTCTGAAAGAAAGTGTGCCACCTTTGTAAGCCGATCTACTATCACCCAAATAGTATCTTTACCACTTGGTGATCTCGGTAAACCGGTCATAAAGTCCATTGTGATGTATTCCCACTTCCATTCCGGGATAGGAAGTGGTTGCAATAACCCAGCTGGCCTCTGCTATTCTGCCTTCACTTGCTGACATACCAAGCAACGAAAAATAAATCTAGCTATCTTCCTCTTCATTCCGTTCCACCAGAAGTGCTGTTTGATATCTTGGTACATCTTGGTCCCTCCAGGGTATATAGAATATTGAGAACTGTGAGCTTCTGTCATAACCTCCTGTCTGATATCTCCACTAGGCACACATAGGCGTGATCCAAACCTAAGCGTACCATCTTCATGAACTTGCATCTCCTTTCTGAGTCCTGACTCACATTCTGCTCTAAGCTTCTGAATCCTTGGGTCCTGTGCCTGAGCTACCTTGATCCTGTCTACCAAGTCGGATTGAACTTGTAAACTTGTTAGAACTCCTACATCACTAGGAATTATAACTTCGATGCCCATCTCCTGAAGGTCTTCTAAGATGTGCTTCTGTATTGTCAACATAAATGCACCGCCTCTCCTGCTAAGAGCGTCTGCTCCCACATTAGCCTTGCCTGGATAATACTGAAGCTCCACGTCATAATCCTTGATCAGCTCTAACCATCTTCTCTGCCTCATGTTTAGCTCCTTCTGAGTAAAGATGTACCTCAGACTTTTATGATCTGTGTACATGTCTACTCGATCACCATATAAGTAATGCCTCCATAGCTTCAAAGCAAATACTACTGCTGCCAACTCCAAGTCATGAGTTGGATAATTCTTCTTGTGGTTTCGAAGTTGCCTAGATGCATATGCTATCACCTTCCTATGTTGCATGAGGACACATCCAAGTCCCTTACCTGACGCATCGCAATACACTGTAAAACCTCCAGGTCCAACTGGCAACGTAAGAATAGGCGCTGATATCAACTTCTGCTTCAGATTATCAAATAATGCCTGGCATTCTGCTGACCAGACGAATGGTACATTCTTCCATGTCAAGCGGGTCATAGGTGCTGAAAGCCTTGCAAAGTCTGATACGAACCTTCTGTAATATCCTGCCAATCCTAAAAAACTCCGCACATCAGCTATGGTCTTGGGTACTGGCCAACTCTCTACTGCTTCTACCTTCTTGGGATCCACTGCTACTCCAGCTCCTGATATGATGTGACCCAAAAATGAAATATGATCCGACCAAAACTCACACTTACTGAGCTTGCATACAGCTGGTTCTCTCTCAGAACCTGTAACACTTTCATGTAGTGGCCTTTATGCTCCTCTTCATTGGCAAAATATACGAGAATGTCGTCAAGAAACACAACGACAAACTGATCTAAGTATGGCATAAAGATGCGGTTCATCAAATCCATAAATATTGCTGGAGTATTGGTCAAACCAAACGGCATTACTAAGAATTCATAATGCCCATACTTCGACCTGAATGCTGTCTTGGAAATATCTTCCTTCCGAACCCTCACTTGATGATACCCTGAACGAAGATCTATCTTGGAGAAAACTCTAGCTTTGCTCAACTGATCAAACAGGTCGTCGATCCTGGGTAGTGGATACTTGTTCTTTACTGTCGCCGCGTTAAGCTTCCTGTAGTCAATGCACAATCTGGATGACCCATCCTTCTTCCCCACAAGTACCACTGGTGCTGTCCATGGTGATATGCTAGCTTGGATGAACTTCTTCTCCTTCAGTTCCTCTATGTGCTGATATACCTTGGCCTGCTCTGAATCCGCCATTCTGTAAACTCGATCTGATATCGGTTTAGTTCTAGGTGCCAATTCTATACTGAACTCAATATCTCTTACTGGCAGTAGCCCTGGAAGTTCTTCGAGAAATACATCTAGAAATTCTTCAACTACCTTCGGAATCTGAACTTCTTCCATTGCCGTTATTACTCCCTGTTCTTGTTGAGTTGCCTCTGATCTGACTAAGGTGAATCTCTTTATGCCTGGAATATCAAAAGATACACTCCCTCTACGATAATTTATTGTCGCATGACTGTCTTTCAGCCAGTCCATGCCTAAGATAACGTCAAAATTTCCAACAGAAAATTCTATCAACCGTACGGGTAAGAAATGCCCGCAAACTACAATACTACACGCTAGAATAACTCTACTAACTCCTACGAGCCTATTGCCAGTGAGTATATTCAACCTTCCTGGCAATGCCTCGAACTCCATTCCTAGCCGTGTCGTAAATTATACAGATATAAATGAGTGTGATGCTCCTGAATCAAACAATGCTACTGCGGGATATGAGGCGACGAGAATGTTACCTGCCACAACATCTCCCGATGCTAATGCCTCCTCTAAGGACAGAGTGAACGCCTGCCCTCGACCTCCTTGTTGGTTCCCATGTTGTGACCTAGCCTGGTGCTGCTGCTGGCCCCTGCCTTGATGATGCTGGGGTGGTCTATGCTGGTGTTGTTGCATCGGCGGTCCCTGCTGCCGAAACATCTGAGCCTGTGGCATTAACGGACGCTGGGCCAATGGTCTCACTGCCACTGCTGGTCCTCGATACTGCCCTGCCCCTGGTGCTGGCAGAGCAGGAAACTGTTACACTGGTCCTCCTGACCTCGAATTTATGGGGCATGTGGTAACCCGATGATCTGAATTTCCACTTATCAAACACAGTCCGTTCAACGCCCGACACACATCTCTAGTGTGCCCCATCTTCCCACAATAAGTGCAGCCCGCTGGGGGTTGCTGATTCTTCTTCTGCTGCTGTTGTTGCTGCCTGGGTGGTGGTACTGGCCCTCGCATTGCCACATCGTGAATGCGAATGCCAAGGGATGGTACTGTTGTTCGGGGCGCTGCTCCCCCTCCTCCTTCAATCTGACTGTGAGATCTCTTCTGACCTCCAGTCCTTGCCGTGATCCTCTGAATGGTGATCTCATGCCTTCGGGTTGCCGTCAATACTTCATCAAAAGTCTGGTAATTGTGCCTCTCTATCAATTTCAAGAGCTCAAGATGGAACCCTTGCTGGAACCTCATAGCCCTCTGGCTCTCCGTTTCTACCATCTCTGGGGCGAACCTACTCAATCTGCAGAACTTCGCTGCATAGGCATCTACCATCTTGCCGGCCTGCTTGAGATTGATAAACTTCTGTTGTAGCTCAAACTGTACCACAACTCTATAGTACTTGGTCTTGAATCTTACGGTAAAATCGTCCCAAGTAACAGGACGTCTGATGCCCACTTCCTCTGATTCCCACCAATCACGTGCGAGATCCTGAAGTAACAACTTTATTTGATCCAAACGTTCTTCTGCCGGCACCTTAGCTGCTGTCAGAATAGCCTCAATATTCTTAAGCCATGCATCTGCTGAGATGGCATCCTCTGTTCCTTCGAAACGGCGGGGGTTGAACTTGCAAAACCTGGCTGATGCTCCTGAATCTGTCCTCGTCCCTCTTTCCAAAGCCGTCTGCAATCCTTGGTTGAGTAATACGTTCTTCTCTTGCAACTGAGCGTGCATGCGCTGCTGGGCTAACATCTGATGTTGCTAAGTAGCCATCATCCCTCTCATGATCTCCAGAAGGGCTGGTGTGTCCACTTCCATAGGGGTAGGTAGAACTGTTGGTGGTGGTGGAACCTCCGGATACCGCGATCCAGCTGCTGCCCCCACTATCACTTCTTCTTGAATAGCCTCTTGGGGTAGTACTGGCCCCTGTTGCTGACCGACCTGGTCAGGTTGTCCGTGTTGCTCTTGTTGTTGTTGTCCAGTCCTGGCAGATACGGACGAAGTGCCCCTAAGAAAAGGGACAAAAGAACAATCAAACGATCGGACAGGAAAGATCAATGAAGTCAAGGATACCGAAATGTGAAGCTAGAGTCAAGAGTAACGAATCATGAGATCAAGGGGGAACATTTGTGATTGAGACATCCTATAAATTAAAACACCCCACAAGTCTGAAATCAGACCTGCATGGGCCACCACTAAAACCTTGTCACGCCCTAGAACCAGAATACTGGAGAGCGGGAGAATGACTCAGCCAGCTACGTATTACTGGTAGATAAATACCGTATAATACGATCAATGCTGTCTAAAAGACGAGGGGGTGTATACTACATGAAAGTCTCACTATGGTCATTTCACATCTATTGTCTCAATCATTCAAATAAGAAACGGAAATAAAGAACATGTAAGATAAAGCAGTAAGGCGTCCCAAACGCTCAGTCAAAATGTTCTTGATATCTGGCTTTACAAAACATAGCCAGATGATGTAAAAAAGTGTACACAATTATTATCAGCTGCATTCTGACTTAATTACAATTATGTAAAAGTAAGTACAGGACAATCCGACTAACATGTCGGTGCCAAACGGCAAGGTATTAAGTAAATAACAAAACGAGTTGGGAGGTAAGGAACCCACTCGAGTCCTCCTGCGATCATTCCTCTAGTATTGACCATCTTGGAGGTGAAAGTAAGCGGAGTCCTCGGGAACCGGCTCTAAATCTGGCCACGCAAAACCAGAGAGGTTAGACCTCTAATAGCAAGTACCACAAGGAAGCACGATATGAGGAATTAAAACCAGTAATAAGAGAATATGATAAGTAGATCTCTGCTTGCCACTGGGATTCACATAACATCACGACACTTCGAACCAACCTCCCAACCAAACAAGGACAGAAGTTGGCCCATCATGCCCTGACATTCTGATCATCTTAGTTAGGTAACAGAGTAGGTATAGCACACAAATAAATCAATTTAAACGGTCATGCAACTACTACGGCTTGCTACTGTGAGTTCCAAGTTATCCTGGAATTATGCAATAAAGGATTCCTCAGTTCTTACTATGTGCAAGCAAGGCTAGTTTACCCAGTCAATCAATTACGCCAATCATAATTTAGACGAGTCCCAGCGGGATGCCCGTCATCGATATACAATATATAATAGATAATATAACCAGATACCGCTCCCTGCCCATGTGGTAGATTTGCAGTATCTGTGGGGACCAACCGGCCTGTCGGGCATTACTAGTCCCAAGAGGGCTGCCATGTAAGAACTCGGGAATCTATTCTCTCCATACAATCATTATTTTATTTAACTTAATAGTCTCTACGTTGAGTGAAATCCCATGCCGTGGATCATGGTCATTCAGAATGAGTACTTTCGTACGGGGTACGATATGCCCAACTCTACAACGATACCCGTGCGGTTAGGTTGTAGGTCTTGCATAGCGTAATGCAACAGTCAAAACTAGCCACGGAATAATCATGCCTTGACCATCAAGTACACATACTACTTTTGTAGAAAATAAATAAATAAATTGAAGCCTGCATGGGTGCCTGTATGTCAATATTCGGGATCGGCCAATCGATTATAATAGTTCATAGTTAATATGAACGTGTCTCATTCATTCAATTCAATAAGACGACTAGCCAGTCTCTTAGTTCCAACTAGGAACGCATGATCAATTATTAGTCAAGTAACAGTCGGAGTCAATTCGTGGCAAGACATAAAAGTCAAATTAGTATTAAGCATGGTCGAGTCCATAACTAGTATAAAATAGTTGGTAACATATTCTTGAAGCCAAGGAAAAGATCTACAAATTTTATGTCGGGAGTTGAAAGAAATTCTAGCCACAATTCAGTCAATTAGGATATATAACAGTCAGAAACAACCAAAATAGGCATATGCGGCCTATTCTGCGACATGCATGCGGACTAACTGTGACATGCGGCTCATGCGACATATACGACATCATATGCGGCTACTGTGACATGCGCCTCATGTAACATGCGCCTACTGCGACATGCGCCTCATGCGGCTCATTCGCGACACCATATGCGGCTACTGCAATATGCGCCTCATGTGGCTCAACTGCGACATCATATGCGCCTACCGCGACATGCGCCTCATGCAACATGCGCCTATTGCGACATGCGCCTACTGCGACATGCACCTCATGCGGCTCAACTGCGACATTATATGCGCCTACTGCGCCATGCGCCTCATGTAACATGCGCCTACTGCGACATGCGCCTCATGCGGCTCATTCGCGACACCATATACGGCTACTGCGACATTGTATGCGGCTACTACGACATACGCCTCATGCAACATGCGCCTACTGCGACATCATATGCGCCTACTGCGACATACGCCTCATGCTACATGCGCCTACTGCGACATCATATGCGCCTACTGCGACATACTCCTCATGCTGCAGATGAATACAGAACGAAAAAAATACTTGGCCATAACTTCCACAAAATAAATCAAAATCTAACTTTTCAAAAGCCAAACTTTAGTAGAATTAAATTCTCTATAATATGGAACCACTTATTTTCGAAAACAACAATGTTTGATAGATCAAAACCCTAAAATTCATATGAAAACCCAAAACTTAAAACTTAGATCTACACCCAACCATCCATGGAAATCAAGAACTTCAAGACCTAAACTTGTAGAGGAAGAGAAGATGAACAACATAGACTAAAAATAAATGGGGATGCATGAAATCCCTCATGGTGTGCAAGATGTACTTGCCTCTCACAAGTGGGTTAGGGTTTGGTGGAGGAGTAAAATGTGAATGAATGAAGAGAGAGAATGAAAGAAAAACTTTTATATCAAGGTCAAGTGGATCTCCACCATTCATTCTCTCCACCAAATCCAAGCCATCCATTCCTTTCCATGTTGAACCAAACCCCACCAAGTTGGTTTACCATGAACCAAAATAAACCAAGAGCCAAGATAAAGCAGAAAATAAAATACAGGAAAATTAATAAGCGCAAAATTGAAGAATTTAAATTCAAAACAAATGCATGATAAATATTGAATAAATACATTCAAGAAGTACACGTATAAAATACTTATTCTGGAAACGGGGAGTGACATCTCTACCCTCCTTAGAAAAATTCCGTCCTCGGAATTTCAGATCCAAGCAGGACAGAAATGTCAGAGCTAGACTAATCTAAGTACAAGAAATTTGAGTAAGTAGCTATTCTACAAATGTCAAATAGCAAGTAATATATCTATGTTTAACAATCTACGACATCAAGCAATTCTACTCATAAGGTGGCAAGCATGAGGAGTTAAAACAATCAAGATATACAGAGAGAGATATACCTTGTGAGTCAAACAAGTGCGGATATCGTGATCGGATATCATCCTCACGTTCCCACGTTGACTCTCCTAAAGAGTGATGACCCCAACCAACCCGAACAAGGCTAATTGTTCGGTTCTTGAGTATCTTCTCTCTTCGGTCCAAAATGGACACAGGCTGCTCCTCGTAAGACAAGTTGGTACCAACAACCAACTCAGAATGATCAAGGATATGGCTGGGGTCCGATACATACCTTCGCAACTGAGATACATGAAATACGTCATGCACCTCTCGTAACGAAGGTGGAAGGGATAAACGATAAGCAACATCGCCTATCCTATCAAGGATAACAAATGGGCCTACGTATATCGGACTCAACTTCCCACGAATGGCAAATCTAATAACCCCACGGGTAGGTGAGATCCGCAAGAACACGTGGTCCCCAACAGAAAACTCTAGCGGCCTACGATGCTGGTCCGCCCAATGACGATGCCGATCCTGCGCAACTCGAAGTCGCTCTCTAATTTCCTTAACCAATTCAACTGTCTAAACAATCATTTCCGGGCCTAACATCTTCCTCTCCCCGATATCATCCCATGCTAGTGGCGACCTACACTTCTTACCATATAGTACTTCAAATGGCGCCAACTGTTGTTATAAGAAAACTCAACTAAGTACAGGTGGCTCTTCCAAGATCCTCTAAAATCTAGGGTGCAAGCTCGCAACATATCTTCTAGGGTCTGAATTGTTCTTTCTGATTGCCCGTCTGTCTGGGGATGGTAAGCCGTGCTAAATCTTAACTTGGTACCCAGACTATGATGTAAGCTTTTCCAGAAATGTGATATAAAGCAGGTATCTCGGTCTGACACAATGCTGACGGGGACTCCATGCTGCCTGACTATCTGCTGCATATACAAATCTGCCAACTTTTCTGTAGATTGCCCTACTCTGAAAGAAAGAAAGTGTGCCACCTTTGTAAGCCGATCTACTATCACCCAAATAGCATCTTTACCACTTGGTGATCTCGGTAAACCGGTCACAAAGTCCATTGTGATGTGTTCCCACTTCCATTCCGGGATAGGAAGTGGTTACAATAACCCAGCTGGCCTCTGCTGTTCTGCCTTCACTTGCTGACATACCAAGCAACGGAAAATAAATCTAGCTATCTTTCTCTTCATCCCGTTCCACCATAAGTGCTGTTTGATATCTTGGTACATCTTGGTCCCTCCAGGGTGTATAGAATATTGAGAACTGTGAGCTTCTGTCATAACCTCCTGTCTGATATCTCCACTAGGCACACATAGGCGTGATCCAAACCTAAGCGTACCATCTTCATGAACTTGCATCTCCTTTCTGAGTCCTGACTCACATTCTGCTCTAAGCTTCTGAATCCTTGGGTCCTGTGCCTGAGCTACCTTGATCCTGTCTACCAAGTCGGATTGAACTTATAAACTTGTTAGAACTCCTACATCAATAGAAAGTATAACTTCGATGCCCATCTCCTGAAGGTCTTCTAAGATGTGCTTCTGCATTGCCAACATAAATGCGCCGCCTCTCCTGCTAAGAGCGTCTGCTACCACATTAGCCTTGCCTGGATGATACTGAAGCTCCACGTCATAATCCTTGATCAGCTCTAACCATCTTTTCTGCCTCATGTTTAGCTCCTTCTGAGTAAAGATGTACCTCAGACTTTTATGATCTGTGTACATGTCTACTCGATCACCATATAAGTAATACCGCCATAGCTTCAAAGCAAATACTACTGCTGCCAACTCCAAGTCATGAGTTGGATAATTCTTCTCGTGGTCTCGAAGTTGCCAAGATGCATATGCTATCACCTTCCTATGTTGCATGAGGACACATCCAAGTCCCTTACCTGACGCATCGCAATACACTGTAAAACCTCCGGGTCCAACTGGCAACATAAGAATAGGCGCTGATATCAACTTCTGCTTCAGATTCTTAAATGATGCTTGGCATTCTGCTGACCAGACGAATGGTACATCCTTCTGTGTCAAGCGGGTCATAGGTGCTGAAAGCCTTACAAAGTCTGATACGAACCTTCTGTAATATCCTGCCAATCCCAAAAAACTCCGTACATCAGCTATGGTCTTGGGTACTGGCCAACTCTCTACTGCTTCTACCTTCTTGGGATCTACTGCTACTCCAGCTCCTGATATGATGTGACCCAAAAATGAAATGTGATCCGACCAAAACTCACACTTGCTGAGCTTGGCATACAGCTGGTTCTCTCTCAGAACCTGTAACACTTTCCTGTGGTGGCTTTCATGCTCCTCTTTATTGGCAGAATATACGAGAATGTCGTCAAAAAACATAACGACAAACTGATCTAAGTATGGCATAAAGATGCGGTTCATCAAATCCATAAATATTGCTGGAGCATTGGTCAAACCAAACGGTATTACTAAGAATTCATAATGCCCATACTTCGACCTGAATGCTGTCTTGGAAATATCTTCCTTCCGAACCCTCACTTGATGATATCCTGAACGAAGATCTATCTTGGAGAAAACTCTAGCTTTGCTCAACTGATCAAACAGGTCGTCGATCCTGGATAGTGGGTACTTGTTCTTTACTGTCGCCGCGTTAAGCTTCCTGTAGTCAATGCACAATCTGGATGACCCATCCTTCTTCCCCACAAGTACCACTGGTGCTGTCCATGGTGATATGCTAGCTTGGATGAACTTCTTCTCCTTCAGTTCCTCTATGTGCTGATATACCTTGGCCTACTCTGAATCCGCCATTCTGTAAACTCGATCTGATATCGGTTTAGTTCTAGGTGCCAATGCTATACTGATCTCAATATCTCTTACTGGCGGTAGCCCTGGAAGTTCTTCGGGAAATACATCTAAAAATTCTTCAACTACCTTCGGAACCTGAACTTCTTCCATTGCCGTTATTACTCCATGTTCTTGTTGAGTTGCCTCTGATCTGACTAAGGTGAATCTCTTTATGCCTGAAATATCAAAAGATACACTCCCTCTACGACAATCTATTGTCGTATGACTGTCTTTCAGCCAATCCATGCCTAAGATAACGTCAAAATTTCCAACAGGAAATTCTATCAACCGTGCGGGTAAGGAATGCCCGCAAACTACAACGCTACACGCTAGAATAACTCTACTAACTCCTACGAGCCCATTGCCAGTGAGTATATTCAACCTTCCTGGCAATGCCTCGAACTCCATTCCTAGCGGTGTCGTAAATTGTGCAGATATAAATGAGTGTGATGCTCCTGAATCAAACAATGCTACTGCGGGATATGAGGCGACGAGAATGTTACCTGCCACAACATCTCCTGATGCTAATGCCTCCTCTAAGGACAGAGTGAACGCCGGCCCTCGACCTCCTTGTTCGTTCCCATGTTGCGGCCTAGCCTGGTGCTGCAGCTGGCCCCTGCCTTGATGATACTGGGGTGGTCTATGCTGGTGTTGCTGCATCGGCGGTCCCTGCTGCCGAAACATCTGAGCCTGTGGCATTAATGGACGCTGGGCCAATGGTCTCACTGCCACTGTTGGTCCTCGATACTGCCCTGCCCCTGGTGCTGGCAGAGCAGGAAACTGTTGCACTGGTCCTCCTGACCTCGAATTTATGGGGCATGTGGTAACCCGATGATCTGGATTTCTACATATCAAACACAGTCCGTTCAACGCCCGACACACATCTCTAGTGTGCCCCATCTTCCCACAATAAGTGCAGCCCGCTGGGGGTTGCTGATTCTTCTTCTGTTGCTGTTGTTGCTGCCTGGGTGGTGGTACTGGCCCTCGCATTGCCACATCGTGAATGCGAATGCCAAGGGATGGTGCTGTTGTTCGGGGCGCTACTCCCCCTCCTCCTTCAATCTGACTGTGAGATCTCTTTTGACCTCCAGTCCTTGCCGTGATCCTCTGAATGGTGATCTCATGCCTTCGGGTTGCCGTTAATACTTCATCAAAAGTCTGGTAATTGTGCCTCTCTATCAATTGCAAGAGCTCAAGATGGAACCCTTACTGGAACCTCATAGCCCTCTGGTCTCCGTTTCTACCATCTCTGGGGTGAACCTACTCAATCTACAGAACTTCGCTGCATAGGCATCTACCGTCTTGCCGGCCTGCTTGAGGTTGATAAACTTCTGTTGTAGCTCAAACTGCGCCACAACTCTATAGTACTTGGTCTTAAATCTTACGGTAAAATCGTCCCAAGCAACAGGACGTCTGATGCCCACTTCCTCTGATTCCTACCAATCAAGTGCGAGATCATGAAGTAACAACTTCACTTGATCCACACGTTCTTCTGCCGGCACCTTAGCTGCTGTCAGAATAGCCTCAATATCCTTAAGCCATGCATCTGCTGAGATGGCATCCTCTGTTCCTTCAAAACGGTGGGAGTTGAACTTGCAAAACCTGGCTGATGCTCCTGAATCTGTCCTCGCCCCTTTTTCCAAAGCCGTCTGCAATCCTTGGTTGAGTAATACGTTCTTCTCTTGCAACTGAGCGTGCATGCGCTGCTGGGCTAACATCTGATGTTGCCAAGTAGCCATCATCCCTCTCATGATCTACAGAAGGGCTGGTGTGTCCACTTCCATAGGGGTAGGTAGAACTGTTGGTGGTGGTGGAACCTCCGGATACCGCGATCCAGCTGCTGCCCCCACTATCACTTCTTCTTGAATAGCCTCTTGGGGTAGTACTGGCCCCTGTTGCTGACCAACCTGGTCAGGTTGTCCGTGTTGCTCTTGTTGTTGTTGTCCAGTCCTGGCAGATGCAGACGAAGTGCCCCTAAGAAAAGGGACAAAAGAACAATCAAACGATCGGACAGGAAAGATCAATGAAGTCAAGGATACCAGAATGTCAAGCTAGAGTCGAGAGTAACGAATCATGAGATCAAGGGAGAACATATGTGATTGAGACATCCTATAAATTAAAACACCCCACAAGTCTGAAATCAGACCTGCATGGGCCACCACTAAAACCTTGTTACGCCCCAAAATCAGAATACTGGAGAGCGGGGGAATGACTCAGCCAGCTACGTATTACGGGTAGATAAATACCGTATAATACGATCAATGCTGTCTAAAAGACGAGGGGGTGCATACTACATGAAAGTCTCACTATGGTCATTTCACATCTATTGTCTCAATCATTCAAATAAGAAACGGAAATAAAGAACATGTAAGATAAAGCAGTAAGGCGTCCCAAACGCTCAGTCAAAATGTTCTTGATATCTGGCTTTACAAAACATAGCCAGATGATGTAGAAAAGTGTACACAATTGTTATCAGCTGCATTCTGACTTAATTACAATTATGTAAAAGTAAGTACAAGACAATCCGACTAACATGTCGGTACCAAACGACAAGGTATTAAGTAAATAACAAAACGAGCGGGGAGATAAGGAACCCACTCGAGTCCTCCTGCGATCATTCCTCTAGTATTGACCATCTTGGAGGTGGAAGTAAGCGGAGTCCTCGGGAACCGGCTCTAAATCTGGCCATGCAAAACCAGAGAGGTTAGACCTCTAATAGCAAGTACCACAAGGAAGCACGATATGAGGAATTAAAACCAGTAATAAGAGAATATGATAAGTAGATCTCTGCTTGCCACTGGGATTCATATAACATCACGACACTTCGAACCAACCTCCCAACCAAACAAGGACAGAAGTTGGCCCGTCATGCCCTGACATTCTGATCATCTTAGTTAGGTAACAGAGTAGGTATAGCACACAAATAAATCAATTTAAACGGCCATGCAACTACTACGGCTTGCTACTGTGAGTTCCAAGTTATCCTGGAATTATGCAATAAAGGATTCCTCAGTTCTTACTATGTACAAGCAAGGCTAGTTTATCCAGTCAATCAATTACGCCAATCATGAATTAGACGAGTCCCAGCGGGATGCCCGTCATCGATATACAATATATAATAGATAATATAACCAGATACCGCTCCCTGCCCGTGTGGTAGATTTGCAGTATCTGTGGGGACCAACCGGTCTGTCGGGCATTACTAGTCCCAAGAGGGCTGCCATGTAAGAACTCGGGAATCCATTCTCTCCATACAATCATTATTTTATTTAACTTAATAGTCTCTACGTTGAGTGAAATCCCATGCCGTGGATCATGGTCATTCAGAATGAGTACTTTCGTACGGGGTACGATATGCCCAACTCTACAACAATACCCGTGCGGTTAGGTTGTAGGTCTTGCATAGCGTAATGCAACAATCAAAACTAGCCATAGAATAATCATGCCTTGACCATCAAGTACACATGCTGCTTTTGTAGAAAATAAATAAATAAATTGAAGCCTGCATGGGTGCCTGTATGTCAATATTCGGGATCGGCCAATCGATTATAATAGTTCATAGTTAATATGAACGTGTCTCATTCATTTAATTCAATAAGACGACTAGCCAGTCTCTTAGTTCCAACTAGGAACGCATGATCAATTATTAGTCAAGTAACAGTCGGGGTCAATTCGTGACAAGGCATAAAAGTCAAATTAGTATTAAGCATGGTCGAGTCCATAACTAGTATAAAATAGTTGGTAACATATTCTTGAAGCCAAGAAAAAGATCTACAAATTTCATGTCAGGAGTTGGAAGAAATTCTAGCCACAATTCAGTCAATTAGGACATATAACAGTCAGAAACAACCAAAATAGGCATATGCGGTCTATTCTGCGACAAGCATGCGGACTAACTGCGACATGCGGCTCATACGATATATGCGACATCATATGCGGCTACTGCGACATGTGTCTCATGTAACATGCGCCTACTGCGACATGCGCCTCATGCGGCTCATTCGCGACACCATATGCGGCTACTGTGATATGCGCCTCATGTGGCTCAACTGCGACATCATATGCGCCTACCGCGACATGCGCCTCATGCAACATGCGCCTACTGCGACATGCGCCTACTGCGACATGCGTCTCATGCGGCTCAACTACGACATCATATGCGCCTACTGCGACATGTGCCTCATGTAACATGCGCCTACTGTGACATGCGCCTCATGCGGCTCATTCGCGACACCATATGCGGCTACTGCGACATTATATGCGGCTATTGCGACATACGCCTCATGCAACATGTGCCTACTCGACATCATATGTGCCTACTGCGACATACGCCTCATGCAACATGCGCCTACTGCGACATCATATGCGCCTACTGCGACATACTCCTCATGCTGCAGATGAATACAGAACGAACAAAAATACTTGGCCATAACTTCCACAAAATAAATCAAAATCTAACTTTTCAAAAGCCAAACTTTAGTAGAATTAAATTCTCTACAACATGGAACCACTTATTTTCGAAAAAAACAATGTTTGATAGATCAAAACCCTAAAATTCATATGAAAATCCAAAACTTAAAACTTAGATCTACACCCAACCATCCATGGAAATCAAGAACTTCAAGACCTAAAATTGTAGAGGAAGAGAAGATGAACAATATAGACTAAAAATAAATAGGGATGCATGAAATCCCTCATGGTGTGCAAGATGTACTTGCCTCTCACAAGTGGGTTAGGGTTTGGTGGAGGAGTAAAATGTGAATGAATGAAGAGAGAGAATGAAAGAAGAACTTTTATATCAAGGTCAAGTAGATCTCCACCATTTATTCTCTCCACCAAATCCAAGCCATCCATTCCTTTCCATGTTGAACCAAACCACACCAAGTTGGTTTACCATGAACCGAAATAAACCAAGAGCCAAGATAAAGCAGAAAATAAAATACAGAAAAATTAATAAGCGCAAAATTGAAGAATTTAAATACAGAACAAATGCATGATAAATATTGAATAAATACATTCAAGAAGTACACGTATAAAATACTTATTCTGGTAACGGGGAGTGACAAACACAATCCTACTGGTCGTGATTCAATAGTCTCGATCAGGGTAACTACACTATCTAGCATATCACAAGCAATATCCTGGAAGGTACTAATGGAAATCACACATAAAAATGGAAAGGAGGAACAAGAAGGTCAAACCTGCTGATCTATCACCTGCAACATCAGTCTCCTCGACTGCCATCACAAAAGCTCCACCCCTCTGGTGCTGAGCTACAAGTGTCCTAGCTCCCCCAAAAGGAGGTGCAATAGAAAAATCTATCTTCTGGTGGGCACCAAATCCATAGAAATAGCAAACCTTCAGCCTCTTCCTACACTGCTCCCTGGTGTGTCCCAGCTTCCTGCAGTAGGAACAACTGATCGCCTTCGGGTCCTGACCCCGATACTGATGTTGTACCTACTGAACTTCTACTGGTGCCTGTGTCTGATGAATCTGCACATGACGCCTCTTGGCCTGGCCTCCACTGCTGCTGGTACCGTGAGCATCCCATCCCCTCTTGAGCCTCAGGTCAAGATCATCCTCTGCTGCTAAGTCACCCACCAAGATCTCCTCAAAAGTGGCACCGCGGGCACTCTTGGTATAAGACTTCACCTCCTTGACCAGTCCCTTTCTGAACCTCCGGGCCTTCGTCGCCTCGGATAACCCCACGACAAATCTGTCCAGACGGCAGAACTCTCCAGCATACTCCTCTACGGACTGACTGCCCTGGACTAAGGCCTCGAACTGAGTCTCGAGGGCACCTAGTGCTGCATCTGGGAAAAACTTCTCCTTGAACAGCTTCTTGAATGCTGTCCATGTCTACCCTGGTGTACCAACCCTCGGGTCGGTCTGGTACCAAGTACGGGCCAAATCCTGTATCATACTGACCGCCGCCTCGATCTGTAGCCTTGCTAAAATCTCTGCCAGTCTGAAAATCTCCTTCATATGCTCTATCCACTCATCAGCGTACAGAATGCCCTCTGTACCCCTGAAGTCCCTCGGGTGCATCTTCTTGAAGTAGGATGTCCTTCTCCTTTGGCTGGTGTGGCTGCTGAATTGTCGAAGGCTGAGCTGCTGCCCTCTCAACTACCATCAGGGCCAGATCAATGCCCCGACTAAACTCCACAGTCTGACGCTGCTGCTGGGCCTCCATGAACTGCTGAAAGAAAGTGAACAGCTGGACTGCGTCAATGGATCCTGAAGGTGGCTGCTGCTGCTGGAGCATCTCTGGAATCACCGGGCTCTGCCTATGCACTAGTGGAGGGGCTCCTCTAAAGGTAGCTGAAACGCCTACGCCAGCTGGCTGAACTGGTGCCGCGGTATCGGGGGCTGCCTGCATAGGACGAGAGGTGGCAGACCCCTCAGCAGTATCTCGCGGTCCGGGGTGATATGATCTAGTCTCGACTATCCTGGAGACAGATCAAACAAGGAATCAATACTGAGATAGAAGCGATAAATCAAGGAAGGACAGTTAATTTTCAAGGAAGATAAATCAGCAAGATATATAGATGGCATGAATTAAAACAGAGTTTTTCCTAATTGTGATTGAGTACCTCTCCGTTGAAACCTATCGCTCAATCCTATCGCAGGCTCGCAGAAGTACAACTAAGTCGCCGTACTACCACGATATCGCACTAATGCGACTCTTGACCTGCATGGGCCACCACTAAAAATGTGTCACGACCCACACCCACTGTAAGGGTACGAGTACGTAACAGCGCCCAGCCTACGCTGGAGTGTCGGCGGTAGAATGCTGTTCTAGGTCACTATCTAACCAACAAATCACGCAATTATATAATGTACTTGTCAAAATCTCAAATCCGAACGGAGGACAAGTATAGATATAATATAATCTCAATCACAGTCTAAGCACGATATGATAACACAGAAGATTATAACTAAGACTAAATACAACAATAAAAACCAACTACTAAAAATAATATAAACTCCAACAATCTCAAGATAATATATCTCAACTTATTTACAATTCAAGTTCTAAAACATGAAAACTAAACCAATCAACTAGCTAGTCTCCCGGTCACTCCTGAGTGTCGGGGACAAAGGAAGCTAAGCCATCTCCTGGTCCATAGTAAGTAGGGCAAGTATCCTCAGGGCATAAATCTGTAATATTTTCAACAGGTCCAGTCAGGACAGGAACGAGTACAACTCATCAAGAAACCCAAGTAAATGACAGAGAACTATAAAGCAGTTACAGACAGTTTTATTGATGAACATGGTGGTTTATATTCAGGTGATGGTATAGAGAAACAGATAAGATACAAGGAAAGTAAAGTAACTAAAACAAGAGTAGAATCATGGCAATGGAGACTGTAAATATAAACTAGCTGAACTAGAGTAGCATGATAAGTCCAGACAGTAAATGTAAACAAGTGTAAAACCTATGTAAATCCAGTACGGGACGAATCTAATACAAGATGAATCCAGTACAAGATGATTCTAGTCAGTGTTCAAGAATCCAGGTGAGATCAACTATATTCTAATAGTGTGTTTTAAAATATTGAGATCGACATGTAAACGACTGTAGGTATCAGGCACATCTCTCACTGATCAGGCGAGAGATGGCTATGCTTCCAGTAGATTCCAGTTGGAAGTGTGAAACCCATATCCTATAATTAATTATTAATAGAGTTTAGTATTATTATTATTAGCATTTTCTAAAAAAAATTTTATTATTGTTATTATTAATTATTTTTGAGTGCAAAAGATTTTGAAAAAAATAATAATAACAACATGGCTTTTTGGATTCCAGACCCAGACCCGAGTCCGAGCCCAGAACCAGGCCTGAGCCTAAACCAATCTTTTTCCCATTTTCTTAATTCTGAATTTGGACTTGGTTTTTATTAAAAAAAATTAAAAAAAATGTGGCTGGTCCCGTAGGACCAGCAACTGCTCACTCTCCCACATGATTTAGTAAAACCCCACTCCTGTTCTCTTTCCTGTCCACACACGTTCTCCTAACCACCACCCCACTTCTCTTTATTAACTTTCCTTTATTTCCCACTTCTCTCTTCAGAACAAACACTACTCTCTCCCTCACATTTACTCCCTCTCATAGAAAGCATATTCTCACCAAACTCCCAAACTTCCCTCCACCTACCCCCTCACTCGATTTCTCCCCGGCCGACCATCGGAGTCCCTCCGCCGACTCTGGTGCTGCCCCGGCCGACGGTCTCTCCGGCGCTCACGACCCGAGCCCGCGGCCAAGCTCCGGCGACCTCACCCCCGTCGCCACCCCTCGCGACAGTGCTCCGCCGACGCCCTTTCGGCGTTTCCCCTCGCGCGCCACCCTCAACCGCGTCCTGGACCGCCGACCGCGGCTGCCCTTCGGCGACCCCCGCCAGTGCCCCTCTGGTTCGCGCCCCCGTACGATAGCACCACCCCGACAGCGCCTCCCCTCTGGCCAGCGTTGGCCGAGATCCACCCCGCCGAGCTCGCGGGTCCCCTGGCCGTGCCCGTTCTTCGTCACAGCACCCTGAACAGTTCCTTTGGCGAGTTCCCTGCTGTTTCCCCCTGTCGTGCCCTATATTCTGAATTCTTCGGCGTTCGTCGTCGTTGACGTTGGTTCCAGCACTGATTTCGGGAACGTCGCTGACTCTGGATTATTCTTTCTTTCTATTTTACATCTGAGAGCTCTAGCCGATGCAACCCGAGGTATAACCCTTGTCCCGCTATTTTATTATTATTTGTAGATGATGAAATGGTCCTCGGTTCCCTTTGGGAATTCGGTATTAGCGATGTCGTATTTTTCTGGGACTTTCGGAAAGGTCCCGTGGATTATTTTGGATTCACGAAATATTTCGGAAATGGTTTTTGGTATGTTTTAGTTTCTGGAAATTTTCGGGAACGTTCTGTGACTTGTAGATTTGGAATCCGACTTCCGAAATTATTTCGGGTCGTCCCGATTATTCTGTGGATTGGCTGTGGATGTTTTATATATATAAAATGTGGGTTTTTCCCTGGTTTGGGACTTGCAGGAATTATCGGCGCCATTTTCCCAGTTTTTGGGTTGACCAAAAACAGAGGAGATGCTGCCCGATTTTTCCGTAAATCCTGAATTATTTTCAAAATGAATTTAAAATGATTTTCGGAATTTATTCGATATTTTATTTTTGGGTGACGACCGTACCGGTCAATGCACCCGGCTAAATGCAAACGATACCGGCTCCGCCCGGACGTTGAGGCAATTAGCCAGATGAGGATCGGACCATTATCTGAGACTTACTATTTATCTTTATTTTTATTATTTATTTTTCGTTTAAATTCTGTTTATATTTAATTTCTATTTCAGTTTAGGACTAACGGCAGTTTATCTTATTTCAATTTATGTAAATAAATTGTAATGGACATAAGCCCAGCTGGCTGGTCTGTGACTGTAATTGCTTAGATTTCCTGTCTTTTCTGGTTTTTCGTATTTTTATTATTTAAAGATTAAAATGATTAAAAGTATTTTCGTATAAAAATTAATTAATATTTTTCTCACTTAAGAATTGACAAGTTTATTAATAATTAAAAGTCACGTATTTCTCACTAAAATAAAAGAATTAGTTTTATATTTATATTTATATAAAATTTCCAAGTTTTTCTAATAATCTGGCATCGACGATGATTTCCCGAATTCAAAAGTTAAAAAAAATATCTTCCCTCGCATTTAATCAACGCACTTAATAACCGTATTTTTCTGTGTTTAGTTAATTAAATAATTAAAATTTGGACTAGGACGTAAATAGAGATTACAACTAGCATAGTTAAGTTGGTTAACCTGAAAGCTGAGTCTATCTCTCGAATGTAGGAATTCGAGGACAACTCTAAACTTTCCGTCTTGGAGTCGTCCACCTCTCCAATCATTTTTCCTGAGGCAAGTATAGTTTATGTTAGTTTACAGTTATTTACTTAATCGTTTTACTGCATGTCTAAACCACGACTCAAACACGAAACTCTCACCGAGAGTACTGTACTGTAACTACTGGGGAACTGGGGAATAGCGTAATGATTATGATCACTACTGTAACAAAACCTATTATCCCTCCTGTAACAAACCCAAGTCGGTCATATGTCATTACCTGTTCAAATCACTGTTTTATACTGTAACAAACCTGTTTTAAAACTGTTTAGAACTGCATGATTCTATTTCTTATTTAACTGTTTAAAAATTAGCATGAATTGTACTTTGCTCCCTCCTGACTGGAGATATATTTTTAGGCGATGTTGAGGATGCTGAGCTGTGTTACAACAGCTATTACGACCCTGAGTTGTACCCCGTTGTGCTGCCAGAGTCCCCACAGGAGGACGATGGAACTGAGGCTGATAGATAGATTTTCCATTTTCTGTATTTTGTTTATTTTAAAATTTTGTATTTCCCTTCAGAACAATTTCCATTGTATTTAAATTTTAGTTTAATAAAGTTTAATTCCGATATTGAGTTGTGACAAATTATAGTGTTGTTGTATGGTTACCTGCTACTGAACAGCTTACTGCCGCCGTCTCAACAACGGTGCAGGCTGGGCATGATCTGACTAGACCCAGATTATTGGGATCGGATCGTGACAAGTTTTCAGTGGTGGCCCATACAGGTCGAACAACAACTTAAGAAAATATACCTAGAAACAATTAGAACACTAGAACATTGATTTGTCACGACATAGGATCAAATTATATAAATAAATATTTTTGTTTGATTATAGACTAGTAGGATACCTTGCTTATGTGTGCATCCTAAACCTTCCAGAGAATGGCCATTGACAAGACCAATCCTGTTGGCGATGAGGTGTCATCTCCGGATCATACCCCATCTCCTCAACCAAGTCCAGGGTTTATTCCCTCGCGGCTGATTGACCGTCCCCCTAATGTATCCAGTAAAGATTTCACTACACTGGCGATTCCTACCTCTTCTCAAACTGAGTTGTATTTCCTTGGTGGAGTATCCATTTTTGTTGCTCCACCAGTACCAGCAAACACCTCCCAAATGGTTGCCCTATTTCGAGAAATCCTGGAGTTCCAGAAAGCTCAAGATGAAGCCCAGTAGGAACAGATGAATATCACGAGAGAAGACATGAAGAACGTCAATGGTGTAGCCTTAGCTATCTCCAAACCAAGTTGGAGCGGAACCTCGTCCTAGGAGGGATACCCCTGAATCTAGAAGATAGTTGAGCCCTTTCCGGCAGTCTTGTCGTAAGAGGCTATTGGCTTGTGACTACTGCAATAGGCCTGGTCACCAAGCCAATAATTGTCGCAAGAGATTGGGAAATGTTTGGCATGTGGATCTGCTGAACATCGGGTAAAGGATTGCCCTTATCTTTTCCTCATACCAGAGTACCTATCCCAGTTGCACCTGTTATGCCGCAACCTAGGGACTCTTCCTAACCAGCAGACCTTGCCTCCTACAATAAGGCATGATGCATAATCGAGGTTCATAGAAGATGAAGCAGTTGGAGACTGCTCATGCAAGAGCCAGAACCATGAAGAATAGTACCTAGGACTGCTGAATAGCATTATCTATTTTTTGGAAGTTGTAACAGGATGTCCTTAGATCAATCATAAGAGTTTTTGCTGTAATTCTCCACATGAATAAAATTCTTAGTTACACCTTTATGGCAGATGTTTTTCCTGATAGTCTTCCCAGATTATCCCAGATCTAGACATAGGATTCACCATTGACCTAGTCCCCGGCTCTTTCCCTATTTTTAAAGGATGTTACAGAGTCAACCCGAAGGAGGCCAAGAAGATGAAGGACCAGATCAATGAAGGCTCTAGGATTTATTCAGGGTGGAACTTCACCTTAGGGAACACCTATCTTGTTTGTGCCCAAGAAGGGATGTGCATCGATTACCAGACACTAAAGAACAAGTACCCCCTGCCCGGATCGAGGATCTGTTTGATCTGTTTGTGTGGAGTTAGGGTGTTTCGAAGTTTGACTTAAGATCTGACTACCATCAAATCAAAGTCAGGAAAGAGGACATTTCCAAGACGGCGTTCAAACACCAAGTATGGGTAGTTTTCTTTGGTCATGACGTTGGACTGACAAATGCTCCTGCTGTGTTCACGAATCTCATGAACAGAGTTTTTCATGAGTATTTGAATCAGTTTATCTTCTCCATAGATAACATTCTGATATATTTGAAGACTGAAGAAGAGCATGAAGAACATCTGAGGAAAGTTCTGGAAACTTTGAAGAAAAAGAAGTTTTATGGTAAGTTATCTGGACGTGGATTTTCTTTGACAAGGTGGACTTTTGGCCATGATGTCAAGAGAAGAAATTTCGATGGAAGATAGCTGCTGTTGAAAAGTGGTATACCCCAAGTTCAATTCGGAAGTTTCTTGAACTTGGCTAGCTACTATCAGAAGTTCGTGAAGGATTTCGCCAAGATTGCTGAGCCGATGACGAAGCTCACTTGGAAGAATGAAGAGTTCATCTGAACGAAAGATTGCCAGGCGACATTGAGGAGCTGAAGAAGAGACTTACCACTACACTAATCCTTGCGCTACCCGCAGGAACCGGTGGTTTCTCAATTTACAGTAATGCCTCTGGAAAAGGACTGGGTTGCGTTCTTCAACAACATGGGAAAGTAATTGCTTACACATCTAGGTAACTACAGACTCATGAGAAGAATTATCCCACACCTAATTTGGAATTTGCAATTATTTTTACTTTAAAGCTATGGAAGCATAATTTTTATGGAAAGGGAGTGAAAATATATACGGACTACAAAAGTCTAAAATATGTCTTCACTCAGAAAGAGCTGAATGTTAGACTAAGAAGATGGCTGAAGCAGATGAAGGATTTCGACATCAACCTGCAGTACCATTCAGGTAAGGCTAATGTGGTCACTGATGTACTTGGTCGATACTGATGGCGAAGTTTTTAACCAAGGACCAGCACCTGCTAGAAGACATCGAGAAGTTTAGACTGGAGATTATACTGCCTGGAAATGGAAGGAAGGAGCTGGATGCTGATTCAGTGTTGATAAAGTTGCAAATGAGCTCAGGTCTGATGGACAAAGTCAAGGAGACTCAGTTTCAAGACACTTTGCAAACTTAGACATCAAGTGTTGGCAGGAACACTTGAGGGTTCCTCAAATCGCCAATAATGGAGCTCTGAAGAATGGTATGAGGCTTTGTGTACTATTTGGCGAACTGAGAAACAAGCTAATGCAAGAAGCGCACCAGTATTCCATACATCCTAGTAAGACGTATCGGGATATGCGTACTATTGTTGGATAGTATGAAATGAAGAAGGATGTATTCAGAATTGAGGTTAGATGTTTAATTTGTTAACAAGTGAAGGCTAGCCGACAGAGACCTGCAGGACTTCTACAGTCAATAGACATTTCGGACTGGAAGTAAGAGCACATAACGATGGACTATGTGTTAGGATTGCCTTGATTCCGAGGAGGGAAGAACACCATTTGGATTATTGTGGACCGACTGACTAAGTCAGCTCACTTTATTCCCTTCAAAGATGGTTTATCCACTAAGAAGTTGGCAGCATTGTACGAGAGGCACATCTATCGGATTCATGGAGTACCGCAGGACGAACAATCAGAGAGGTCAATCCAGACGCTTGAAGATATATTGAGATTTTGCGTCTTGGAATTTGGAGGATCTTGGGTAGACCAATTGCATTTGGTGGAGTTCTCTTACAAACAACAGCTACTAAGCTGGAATTAGTATGATCCTATTTGAAGCTCTCTATGGACGTCGTTGCCGTACACCACTTGCATGGGATGACGTAGGAGAAAGAGTACTGCTGGGTCCAGAGATGGTAACTGACGCAGTATAGAAGGTGAATGCAAGCTCAGGATTACCCAAGACAGACAGAAGCATTGGGTTGGTAGTAGTAGTCGACCGGTGAAGTTGAAGAAGGAGATAGCATTTCTGTGAAGTTTTTCTCCTACCAGAGGAACAATCAGTTTTTTACGGAGCTGGAAATTGAGGCCAGGTACATCAGGCCATTTGAAGTTTAAGACGAGTTGGAAGTAGCGTACCAGTTAGCTCTACCAGCTAATCTGGAGAGTGTGCAACGTCTTCTACGTCACAGCTCAGACGCTATATTTCGGATCCGAGTCACATTTTGGATAATTCAGAGTTGAAGATTGGACTCAACCTTTCAGTGCCAGAGAAACCAGTTGCAAGCGTTGTCAGAGGTGAGAAGAAGATCAGAATTTGAGCCATCTCATAAATTCCTATTTCTTATCCTTTTGTTCTAAATTTGACTGATGTTGAGGAAGTTAGCATAGTTTTGCAAGCTATCTCTTTATCAAGCTTGATCATGACGATATTTTATTGGGTGCACCCACTAATATATTGTCTAATCAGGACCGGTGCATGATGGTCTGATCAACCTCGTGTACTTTGGTTCGTTTTTGTATTTTTCTGCATGGATGATATCATAAATAAAACTTGTCCCTAAACCGTCTCATCCACGACTGCCTTGGAAATTCTCATTGTTGGACCTGAGTTACGGGCGCAGTACCTGTACCTGGTTGACTTTTCTATCCTACCTTTAATTTCGAGGACAAAATTTTCTAAGGAGGGAAGATTGTGAAACCCATATCCTGTAATTAATTATTAATAGAGTTTAGTATTATTATTATTAGCATTTTCTAAATTTTTTTTTTATTATTGTTATTATTAATTATTTTTGAGTGCAAAAGATTTTGAAAACAATAATAATAACAACATGGCTTTTTGGATTCCAGATCCAGACCCGAGTCCGAGCCCAGACCCAGGTCTGAGCCTAAACTAATCTTTTTCCCATTTTCTTAATTCTGAATTTGGACTTGGTTTTTATTAAAAAAAATTAAAAAAAACGTGGCTGGTCCCGTAGGACCAGCAACTGCTCACTCTCCCACACGATTTAGTAAAACCCCACTCCTGTTCTCTCTCCTGTCCACACACGTTCTCCTAACCACCACCCCACTTCTCTTTATTAACTTCCCTTTATTTCCCACTTCTCTCTTCAGAACAAACACTACTCTCTCCCTCACATTTACTCCCTCTCACAGAAAGCATATTCTCACCAAACTCCCAAACTTTCCTCCACCTACCCCCTCACTCGATTTCTCCCCGGCCGACCATCGGAGTCCCTCCGCCGACTCCGGCGCTGCCCCGGCCGACCGCCTCTCCGGCGCTCGCGACCCGAGCCCGCGGCCAAGCTCCGGCGACCTCGCCCCCGTCGCCACCCCCTCGCGACAGTGCCCCGCCGACGCCCTTTCAGCGTTTCCCCTTGCGCGCCACCCTCAACCGCGCCCTGGACCGCCGACCGCGGCTGCCCTTCGGCGACCCCCGCCAGTGCCCCTCTGGTTCGCGCCCCCGTACGATAGCACCACCCCGACAGCGCCTCCCCTCTGGCCAGCGTTGGCCGAGATCCACCCCGCCGAGCTCGCGGGTCCCCTGGCCGTGCCCGTTCTTCGTCGCAGCGCCCTGAATAGTTCCTTTGGCGAGTTCCCTGCTGTTTCCTCCTGTCGTGCCCTATATTCTGAATTCTTCGGCGTTCGTCGTCGTCGACGTTGGTTCCAGCACTGATTTTGGGAACGTCGCTGACTCTGGATTATTCTTTCTTTCTATTTTACATCTGAGAGCTCTAGCCGAGCAACCCGAGGTATAACCCCTGTCCCGCTATTTTATTATTATTTGTCGATGATGAAATGGTCCCCGGTTTCTTTTGGGAATTCGGTATTAGCGACGTCGTACTTTTCCGGGACTTTCGGAAAGGTCCCGTCGATTATTTTGGATTCCCGGAATATTTCGGGAATGGTTTTTGGTATGTTTTAGTTTCTGGAAATTTCCGGGAACGTTCTGTGACTTGTGGATTTGGAATCGGACTTCGAAAATTATTTCGGGTCATCCCGATTATTCTGTGGATTGGCTGTGGATGTTTTATATATATAAAATGTGGGCTTTTTCCTGGTTTGGGACTTGCAGGAATTATCGGCGCCATTTTCCCAGTTTTTGGGTTGACCAAAAACAGAGGAGATGCTGCCCGATTTTTCCGTAAATCCTGAATTATTTTCAAAATGAATTTAAAATGATTTTCGGAATTTATTCAATATTTTATTTTTGGGTGACGACCGTACCGGTCAATGGACCCGGCTAAATGCAAACGATACCGGCCCCGTCCGAACGTTGAGGCAATTAGCCAGATGAGGATCGGACCATTATCTGAGACTTACTATTTATCTTTATTTTCATTATTTATTTTTTGTTTAAATTCTGTTTATATTTAATTTCTATTTCAGTTTAGGACTAACGACAGTTTATCTTATTTCAATTTATGTAAATAAATTGTAATGGGCATAAGTCCAGCTGGCTGGTCTGTGACTGTAATTGCTTAGATTTCCTGTCTTTTCTGGTTTTTCGTGTTTTTATTATTTAACGATTAAAATGATTAAAAGTATTTTCGTATAAAAATTAATTAATATTTTTCTCACTTAAGAATTGACAAGTTTATTAATAATTAAAAGTCACGTATTTCTCACTAAAATAAGAGAATTAGTTTTATATTTATATTTATATAAAATTTTCAAGTTTTCCTAATAATCTGGCATCGACGATGATTTCCCGAATTCAAAAGTTAAAAAAAATATTTTCCCTCGCATTTAATCAACACACTTAATAACCGTGTTTTTTCTGTGTTTAGTTAATTAAATAATTAAAAATTTGGACTAGGACGCAAATAGAGATTACAACTAGCATAGTTAAGTTGGTTAACCTGAAAGCTGAGTCTATCTCTCGAATGTAGGAATTCGAGGACAACTCTAAACTTTCCGTCTCGGAGTCGTCCACCTCTCCAGTCATTTTTCCTGAGGCAAGTATAGTTTATGTTAGTTTACAGTTAGTTACTTAATCGTTTTACTGCATGTCTAAACCACGACTCAAACACGAAACTCTCACCGAGAGTACTGTACTGTAACTACTGGGAAACTGGAGAATAGCGTAATGATTATGACCACTACTGTAACAAAACCCATTATCCCTCCTGTAACAAACCCAAGCCGGTCATATGTCATTACCTGTTCAAATCACTACTTTATACTGTAACAAACCTGTTTTAAAACTGTTTAGAACTGCATGATTCTATTTCTTATTTAACTGTTTAAAAATTAGCATGAATTGTACTTTGCTCCCTCCTGACTGGAGATATATTTTTAGGCGATGTTGAGGATGCTGAGCTGTGTTACAACAGCTATTACGACCCTGAGTTGTACCCCGTTGTGCTGCCAGAGTCCCCGTAGGAGGACGATGGAACTGAGGCTGATAGATAGATTTTCCATTTTCTGCATTTTGTTTATTTCAAAATTTTGTATTTCCCTTCAGAACAATTTCCATTGTATTTAAATTTCAGTTCAATAAAGTTTAATTCCGATATTGAGTTGTGACAAATTATAGTGTTGTTGTATGGTTACCTGCTACTGAACAGCTTACTGCCGCCGTCTCAACAACGGTGCAGGCTGGGCATGATCCGATTAGACTCAGATTATTGGGATCGGGTCGTGACAGAAAGATTCCAGATTTGGGATATGTCTACATGTCTTACTCAATATTTTTCCGTACCGCAATACAAGTGAATCCAGAATACGACACGAGAATCGAGATGAGTCCAGCCAAACATGATGATACTAGTAATGATTCCAGAATGATTCTAGTAATAGAGGCCAGGCAATATGGTAAGTGTGTCGTATACATGAATCCAGAAATATCCATGCGTGTGGTAACAGAGAATCACATACGACTAACTAAAACTGAAGTACAGTAACTGACAAATAAATGAGAGAACTATCAGAGAATGTACTCGCCTGATATCTTGATCAATAATTGTGTATCGGTATCCGAACTGGAGTCTCAATGACCTATTATAAAAATTACAGGTTATAGAGTGTTCTAGAGTAACAATATATATATATATATATATATATATATATATATATATATATATAAATGTTATCTATATGCTGTTAGGTCATTTCTAGGTCAATAAAGTCAATTTGGTCAATCCTAGTCAAATGGTCAACTATTGGTCAAACTTGGTTCAATCTAGTCTCATTTAGTCTAAATTAGTTAACTGGGTATTGCATTATCAACCATATCCCTAACATAGACTGTAACATATCTATTTCCTATTTATCTACTTTCCTAAAGTGCAAACTTGTGATACCATACTCAGCCTAGGCTCTAACCTGTCTATATGCTACATACCTTATAATGTATGTATATAATAATATACCCAACACTATATCAAGCCATTAATGATCACATATGTAATGTATACATATATAATTTACCATAACTTGATCAAGAGTAGGTGGGGACTGATGTTGTAATGTTTGGACATAGAGGGATGGACAAATTGAATGTATAAGGACTGATATTGTAACATGGAGCACTGTGGACTAAACATTCAAATATATAGGACTGCACATGATATTGCATATGAAGGAAGGGACTCAACAAAGTTATATGGACTGGGATTTAGATAGGAATTGATCATTTAAACATGTGGATTGGGACAAGGTGAACTAATTTGATAATAACTTAACAAGGATTGAAACTAAAAGTAGGGACTGAAACTATATGGATTACTCTCTCCTAAGCCTGGACAGGATATACATTTCAATAGGAGTGGACTTCATGATTGCACAAGATAGGATTTGGATGGGAAATAGACTGATCTAGAGCAGTGGAGGACTGAACACACTTAGATGTGCATATGGACTGATATCATACAGGTCAAACGAAAAATTTAAGGATTGGAACATCAACTTCAAAACTGAACAAACTGAGGATAGGAGCATAGGAACTGATGCAGGCCATCAGTGGACGTACATATGTAGGTAATATGGGTTGATACATCAAAGTATATGTGGATTCAACTAAATGAGTTTGAGTGATGCAAAGTAAACCTATAACTAACTTTAGTAAAGATTGGGCATGGGACTGAATGACATTACAGGGAAAGATACCTACATTCCACTAACTAAATTACAAAAGCAGTGCAACTGAATATGACCCATGCAGTGAACTAGTATAGCCAATCCCTTCTCCATATACGGACTGAGGATTACATATGCAGGGTCTGAAACAAGACAAGTGGCTATAATATTTGATACATCAAATGTGGGCTGCCACCAAACCAACCAAGGACTGATACTTGAATTTAGAGTATCAATCAAGTGATACCAAGACATGGACTGGTCAGTGGACATCAAGGACTGGACCAAATAATGAAGACTGATACACAAAAAGGGAAAAATTGATATCTAAGGCAATATGGTCTGAACATATAGGAATTGAGACATTCCATCCCTGAGCCTATACTTATCCATTAGCTATTACCATGTGGAGATAGGGACTGGACAATATAGGTTAATGACTAGATAAAAAGAGTAATGGTGACTGATACATGTATTAGGATTTAGGACTGATCATAGCAGATGTTCAAAGGACTGAACACATAGTATGTAGGACACTCATATGGGTGACTGATCATGGATTAATGCAATGTTAACTAAAGAACAGAGGACTGAATTATGGTTTAAGGGTGAAAGAATGTATGGACTGAACTATAGAACATGGACTGAACTTACACATATATAAATAACATATGATGTGAATAGTGCATGATGCGATGAGTGAACTAAGTGTCAAGTCATGGGGTCATAGAGTGAAATGTGTGTCAAGTGAAGGGTGTGTACAGAGGGTCATACGTGTGTACTGTGACAAGTTTGGGTGAGTTCAAATCAGTGTGTGTGTGTGTGTATAAATTCTCAGTAAATCAGACATTCAAGGTTCAAAACAGTTCAAATTGACAGTTCCATGTGATTCGAACTAATGATTACCACCAATCATGAACCCTACATGTGGCTAAATCTAGATACACATAGGTGATCCATTCATGGTAACTTATCCTCAATAATTCAGTTAAAAAATGCAAATGAACTCAGCAGAAATCAGTGAACAGTATCAGGAAAAACCCTTTTTAAACCAAAAACCAAATCGAAAACCCAATAACTTTTGTGTGTCAGTGGGGTACAGACATGGGGACATGTCATGTACATCCATGTGCCCCAATGTGTCCAGAAATCGGGACACGAAGTGTCCAAGAACTCAAAAAAAATTGAATGCCAGAAAACAGCATCAGAGTGTCCTCGTGCAGCGATGACACAGCCTCGTGCACCCGACACGTGATACGGCAAGCCATGTGCACGTGTCCCTAGGTTCGCCCGGACTAGGAGAACGTGTCCAAGTGTCTATCCCGTGTCCACGTGAGGCGTGTCGCGTGTACGAGATACGTATCGGGACGTGTCTGTGCGCGTGTGTGCGCGTATGCAAAACCTGTTTGGGTGGGATTTCTTCCAATCTGCTCGATAAAATCATCTCAAATTTTGTGTGCACAGTGTCAGTGATTGCCCGCATGTTTCCACCAAAAATTATGACCTGAGTCGTCGTGTCATGTCCTTTGTCGACCCCGAACAGCAGGGCAGTGCACGGTGTCCTCGTGCGTGCGTGTGTGTCCAATTTTGGACACAAAGGTGCACAGAATTCAACTCAGTCAAGCACGATTGTAATCCACACACCAAGAGCTAAAATATTGTTCAATTAGTTTTGAAAATAAGCAAGATTTAATCCACTCAAGCATTTCATCAAACACTTAGCAATACACGTAGACACGTGTCCGATACGGACACCAAACGGACACGGTTTTCTACCAAACTTGAGGGACAACTAGGGGACACCTAGACCTAGCCTAATACGCATAGAAATTAGAATAAAAATATAATTTGAAGGGTTTTACCTATAGGTACAAATGATCAAGAAAAGCTCCAAATCGATTGATTTTCGATGCTAGCCAAATTCTTCCAAATTACTCCTAGACTGAAATTATTCCTCAATAACAGCAAGTAGGGATTAATTAGAATCATATGCAAAAGATTTGGGTCAAAAAGAAATTAAAATAAAATTAATAGGAATTAGAGAAGATGGGGATTTACCTTTTCTTTCTCTAAGTGTTGGAATGACACAAAGGAGGCAAGAACTAAATGAGGAGAATATTTATAGGAAATAGAGCCCTAGTGGCTGGTCACTTATGGCTAAAATTAGGGTTAGGGTTCAAGTTATGGGCCTATGGGCTTAAGTCATAAGTCATGAAACCAAATCACAAGTCATTTCACTTATTCATAATTCTTTATATTGAAACTAAATTCTAGTGACTAAATATAGGTTTGACTTAAGCTAGACTAGGGTCACACCATCACTACAACAAAAAGACCTATTAATGATGTTTGATAAGTGGATTTCATGACGGCTGATAAAGAAGCGTCATCAAAGTTCAGCAAGACTCTATTCTATGACGGTGTCCAATATAAACGTTATCGATAGTCTTTCAATCATACGAGCGTCATGAAAAAAGTACCAAAATTTAAGTCAAAACCTCCACTCCCCCGTACTTCTCCCGCACTTAAGAAAAATTCTAAACCAATCCACTCCCCCAAGGCCTTCGAAGAAGACCTAATTTTCCTGGCTCGCCTCCTCTCCGCCTCCCTCCTCTCCCCCTTCGTCCTCTTCCCCTCCGTCGTCGACCTCTCCTCCCACCTCGAATCCTCCTCTGCCTCCCTCCTCGACGCTGCCAACTCTATCTCCCCCGTCCTCGATAGAGAGAGAGAGAGAGAGAGAGAGGAAAATGGACGAGACTCCGTCGAACCAAGCCCACGACAGCATCAGGTATTTGCTCGCGACTGCTCGGCAGCTGATCGACCAGGGGAACCCCTCCGCTGCTCTCCAAGCGGTACCAACCTCTCCTTCTTCTTCTTCTTCTTCTTCTTCTTCTTCTTCTTCTTCTTCTTCTTCTCCTCTCTCAACCAGATCTTTTTTTCCAGTTTAATTACTGACTCGTTATTTGTTTTTGTAGAGTATATTGGCTGCTATCCATGTTTGATTTGTTGGGCATGAAGCAAAATTGGTTCTTTATTGTTGTAGTTAAGGCATTTGATATAATGTGCAGGAAAAATGGCTCAACTTTTAGTTTGATCAGTAAGCCACCATCCGTTTCTTTTTTCGATTATATTGGTTGTTATAGAAGTTTGATTTGTTGGGCACGAATCAAAATTGGTTCTTCCTTATTGTATCTAAGGTGTTTGGTATAATGTTCAAGAGAAGGGTTCGTTTTGTTAGTTTGATTAGTTATATTCGCTGGTTATCGGTATTTGATTTGCTGGACAAGCAAAAAAATGTTGATTTTTGATTGTCTTAAGGTGTTTGGTATAATGTGCAAGCTTGTATTAACCATTAAAAGAATATTTTTTACTGCCAGATTGTCATGGAATTGAATATTTTGAAAAAGCAAATTGATGACAAAAGCATATTGTCACTACTTGCAATTAAAATAATCTGGAGAAAAAAGAATAAAAACAAATGGAAGGACAATGACCACAAAATTTGTTGGTTAAACTTGTTTTTTCCTCTGTAAAAGATGTTGTGGTGTCACCAAAGCTTTTGGCCAAGTGAAGGGCATTACCGTTGAAAACGTTTGGAATTATATTCAGACTGCCGAGGGAGGGTGATCAAACAGATCTTTTCAGTAAAATAATCTGAGGTGCACAGAAGCCGATATAACTTCTACCTTAAGTAGGAGCATTGAGTTTCATCTGGATGTTTTCTCCTGTTACTGTAACATGTTATTATTGCCTGTCACTTGTTAAGTTAGTTATTTACTTGGATAGAATGGGGGTAAAAGTTAAACAAGAAAAAGCTCACAATAATGAATTCATTACCGAGTGGGTTGTAGAATAACATTCTGATTGGGACAATTGGGTAATAAAGATTGAAATTGTTGTATTGTGAAGGCTTTATGCTAAAATTTCCCCATATTCTATAGGTGAACCTCTGTGAACATTCATGCTGGTTCTGGTTCCCCTTCTATGCTATCTTAGTCAATTGGGATGATAGGGTAATGCAGGCAATGGATCAATTTGCATATTTTTATTTATTTCACCAAGGGATGTTGTGAAACGAGGACCCTAATAATTTAAACATAATTCAACGTGATTATGTTCAATTGGAAATATGATCCTCATTTTCTTTTTTTGGTTCAGATTCTAGGATGCAACTATTGTGTATTAAATGCAATTCATTTTGTAATTTTTTACATCTCACAATACCAATGGCTTCCACAGAAAAGGGAATTGTTCCGCAATATAATATTTTGATAACAGATCCTGCCTGCTAATGTTTTGTAGCAACTAGCTTGCTAAAGTCTTGAAGCACTAGCTGCATAATGGCTTTGATAAGCAGATATTGGTTTGATATATGATGGATGTTCTTGCTTAGCATATATAATATTTGTCCAAGTTTAATAGTTCTTTTATTTTGGTGTTCCTTTTATTTCCTCAACTAGGTTATTTTTTTTGTAAACCCCCTACCACCATAGTTGATGTGTGCGTGTGTCTATATAAATATATACACTCTTATATTATGCAAGTATCAACCCATAATCTTTTAACCAAATGCATGCATGAATGAAAATTTGTTGCATTTCTGATGAAGATCATGTGCCCTGTAGAATCTTGCTAGCAGATCGCTGGTCGATGATACTCTAAAGAAAGTCAACAAATTGAAACCCATCGCAGACGAGCTAGGTGTTGCTCTGCCCCAACTTGCAATTGCTTGGTGTGCATCGAATCCAAATGTCTCATCCGTCATTACTGGTACAACAAAGGAGTATCAGGTTGATATTTTTACCAATTCTACTCATGCATTTGTTCTGAGACATGATGAGTTATATTTCCAATATAAATACGTATTTTTTTCCTAGTATCACAATGCGAAGAAACTCTTTCACTTGATGCATTATTGTTTAATTTTAGTGCTGATACATTGAAATTGCTAACCCTTTACAACTAGTACCTTATATCTGACTGTAATTCAAGTTGCCCTAAATTTTTTACTCTAGAGTGTGAATCTAATTCCTTTCCAATATAAACAGTAAAGAAAAGGAAGCTACTAAACAATACATTATCATTTTCCTGAGGAATCATATTTCCCCTGAGCTATTAGTTCCCCCTTGGATTGAGTAGACCATTTAACCATTTATAAACAATTTCAAATGCTATTTGAGCAACTTGGACATGGCCAGATCTGTAAGTGTTTGCAATTTACATGACACAACCACACCTTGCATTGGCAAATCAAGGATAGTTTTCTGTATACTTTAAAAGTCATGTTAGATCAGAAGTAACCATTTTAATCTTTTGTATAGAATTACTGCAACTTTGCTTCCTGATACGAATATATATGTAGTAGAATTGTAGAACTATACAAGCTCTAAAGCTAGTCTTCTGTGAAGCTACTGGCTGTTATCACTATAGGCTGGCTAGAATCCCATACAGTACATTTTTTTTCTTACTGCACATCCATTCTTCGATATCCTGTCATCAGTGCTGTCGTTGTCCAGTGTTATGTCATGCCATTACTGCTGCCGTTGTCCCGTCTTTGCATGCACCTTCTCCTGCATTTCTTGCCCTTTAATAGAGCTGGATGGAAGATAAGATTCATGTATATTCAACCACAGAATTATGGACAAGGGCTTTGTTATTTTTTGTGTTTCCTTTATGTGTAGAAGAATGCAACAGATCCCCAGTCCCTTGAACTGTTCATTATATTATTCCCTGGCAATACGATTTATTCTGCTAAAGAAGACAACAAGTACTTCAACCAAAGTAAAAAATTGGCATTTGACTAGTGATTCGAATCAAAATTGGTTCTTCCTTATTGTATCCTTGTATTAACCATTATCGTTCGCTTTATTTTCTTCTTTCAGTCTAATTGGAAATGTAGTTACTGATACGTTTCAACTTATTGTGGTTCCTTTTAACACATATAGCCTATAACAGCATATATGGTTAACTTAAGGCATCAGTAAACCAATGCTTCCTATTCCCTTGATTGTATTAGAGGCAGTGTTACAGGTAAATATGTGGATCAGACTTGCAAGTTTATCATCATTATGGAAATATTGGAAAGACACTTGATAATCTGATAAGAGTGATTATTTTTTTGGAACTTGTTTACTTCTATAAGGTCATAATTCACACCAATTTGTTTTTTTGGTACTCTGAATGGTAGAGAATTTTGAATACCAAGGCCTACCAAGCTTTTTATTTGGACAATCCCTGGGTGGAGCAGTTGCTTTGAAGGTACACTTCAAGCAGCCTATTACTTGGAATGGTGCAGTTCTAGTTGTACCCATGTGTAAGGTAATTAGTCTTGAATTATTCATGTAGTGGTCTTATTATTAGCCTGCATAGTTCATACTTGTAAATAATGACTCTACTATGTTGATAGGGACTGATTTATTTCTATAAGTTGGAGATTTGTATCTCCGTCTACAGATGCTTTCTAATTTCTTTTACATTTTTCCATCTCTTCTAACTGGAAGACTTTTTTTTATTACTTAAATATCAATATTATATTAAGAATATCTTATTCTATCAGTTTCATTGTCTTCCTTGTACCTTCTTTTTTTCAGGTTTGAGCAATATGTGGATTACGCTCTGGACGTTCCTATGTACTTTGTCTATCGGAATAAGAAGTATATTGATTGTACTGGACTGTCTTTTCGGGTTGATTTTCTTCCCTTAGACTTGCATCTTCATTGAATCATTAGCTTCAGTCTGTTATTTTTCTAATATCAGTTCAGCAGTGAACTTGCACCACAAATGTTTTTGGCCTATTTAAAATCTAATACTTGTATGCAATTGTAGGATTTCTTGGTGGGGAAGCTTCCACCAATTCCTGGGGAACTGCCGACACTGAATGATTGGGAGAATCATTTGACCACAATTTTTCCCGAGGTTTTGATACATTAGACGCACATCTACTGTAAAAAAAAAATCGAATTTCACCATTTTCATTTGTGTAACCATCGCAGAAGTTAAATTGCTGCAGGTCAGGTTGAAAAGGTACTTGGAAATGAGGGGTGCAGATGGAGGTCCTTGGAGAAGATTATGTGCTCTGCCGGCCTTTTGGGTACTTGATTCTTATATAACATCTTAAAATGTCCATGAATTTCATTTGTTATTCTGAAGTAAATATTTTATGATGCATCATACCCACCAATGACGTTGTGGTTTTTTAGATGGAAAGTCTACACTTGGATCCATGAAATTATGTTAATATTTACCAATATTTACCTTGCATCTAATGATTGAATTCTGTTACAGGTAGGCTTGTTATATGATGAGGTTTCATTACAAAAAGTTTTAGACATGATTGCTGATTGGACAAAAGAGGAAAGAGAGATGTTAAGGAGAAAGGTGCTAAAGATTCAATTCTTCTTGATTGGGATTATTAAAGTGTACTCTATATTAGATATTCTATATATTTTGAGAAGATGTATATATATGGCCTGAAAAATGTAGAATGATAGCTAGAGTACTCTATTTTGAGACAATAGAATGTAGCTAGATAATGTACTCTATATCTGTGAGATGTTGATGTACCCTATTTTGAGACAATGAAATGGAGATTAATGGTACTTTATATTACATTTCAATGTTTTGTTGTGAATATGGTTCAAAGTGGTTGTTTTCGAATTGAATTGAGCAGTGTTTGGAATGTATAACATGCAGTATAGAGCGTTATAAATGTGATACAATGACCATTCATAACGCTTTCAAAATGTCCTGACTTCTAAACCATATTAACTATTCATGACGGTTTTACATAACTATCCATAACGCTTTGAAAATAAAACGTAGCAGAAATTCAACCTATTAATGACGTTTTCGAAAGAATTATCTATAACGCTTTGAAAAACATTTATAACACCCGATTTCATAACGCTTGGATTAAGAAAAAAAACGTCATGGTTCTTAATTAATGACGGTTTTTAGCCGTCATTAAAAGTTATTTTTGTTGTAGTGCATGCTAACTAAGTCACCATAGCTAGGGTTAGCTTCTAGGTTAGTCTCTTAAGTCACAATTAGCAAAAAGTCAAAATAACAATCACCAATCCAATAAATCATAAATAATTCAAAGAGGCCAAATGACCAAAATACCCTCATGCTCAAAAGTGAAAATGAATCATCCTAATGACATAGTTAGGCTCTAAGTCAGACAGTCTCTCAGGTTGCACTAGCAAAGCATCAAAATCACAAGCCATGACTTAAAACAGTTTTAAATTGATTAAAAAAATCACCAAAATCATAATGTGATATAAATACAAATAAATAATAATTATAATTACAAAAGTTCAAAATTACCGTCATTTCAGAAACTGGGTGTTACAATTTGCATAAATATATATATATATATATATATATATATATATATATATATATATATATATATATATATATATATATATATATATATAACCCTCAACTATCTCCTTTTTCTAACTTAATATCTTAAACTATTTTTATCGACAACTTGATTCCATAAAATTTATTTTTCCTAAACTATCCCTACCCTTCTCCTGACACTTCTCTCTCCTTCTTCCCACCACCAACTACCCCCTCTCCTCCTCCTGCCGCCACCCCGCTCCTTCCACCGTCGATGCTGCTGCCACGCCCCTCCTCCCGCTGTCACCATCCCCTCCTCCCGCTACCACCACAACCCCCTCCTCATGCGTCCCATCATCCCAACACCCGTCGCTCACCCCCTCCTCCCGTCGCAGCCACAACCCCCGCCTCCTTCCGCCACTCACCCCCCTTCAACCTCGCCCCCGAGCGCGCCTCGGCTGCGTTTGTCGTATGTTCGCGTCGCCCGTGCCCCTCCTCCCACCTCTCGTCCTGTATGCGCCGTGCCTCCCTCTACTGCTGCCCCTTGCGCTCGCCCGTGCACACGCGCCTCGCCCGTGTGCGTGCCTCGCCGTAGAGGGAGGGAAGAATGGAGGGGGTAGGGGTAGTTTAGGAATTTTTTTCTTCTTTCAGGGTATGAAATTTACACTAATCAATAGTTGATGGTATCAAGTTGACTAGTTGCCAAACATGGATAGTTGTGGCGAACGCTCCCATGGGAAATTCATCACCTAACAACTCAGGCTGCCTGTCTTACTACTACCACTAAGCTACAGGGTCATTGGCAACTCATCCCTTTATATATATGTTCGGCGGTCCTAGCTCATGTGGTTTGGATTGGGGGGGGGGGGGGGGGCGCTCCTAACGGAGGTCCAGGGTTCGAAGCCCCCCTGTCCGGGATGGCTTGGTGGTTCGCCCACGGTCCCGGACCAGTCCAAAAAGTCGGATACCCGTAAATATATATATATATATATATATATATATATATATATATATATATATATATATATATATATATATATATATATATATATATATATATATATCGCACGGCCACCAGATCGTTGCAGTCGCCATCATGTGGGTTAATTGGAAGAACCGAAAAAAATACATATATGAGGGTCGTTACTACAACGTCAACCTTCTGATCAGAGAGGTCATCGGACATATCAACAAAGTCTGACGTATCTGTAAGCACGTCAGAGTGGACTTCTGGCACCCCTTCTGCAACTGATCATTTTGGGGCAGTGAGCGGAATTTTGTGTCACGACCCGCACCCTAGAGTAAGGGCACGAGACGTGGGTACGTCCAGCCTACGCCGTAGTGTCGGCGGTAGAACGCTGTCCTAGGTCACAACATCTAACAATATAAAGCTTAACAGTTTATACTCCCCGATTGGGGGTGACATGATAAAGTAGACTCAATCACAACTAAGAAAGAAGAAGCACGATATGATATAAAACTCAAGGAAAAACAGATGATAGCATAACTGATAGATAGAAAATGAAACTGCTGAAATGAAAGGAAACATCCCAAGTACATCAGAAAGTCTAAGTGTCTAAGATAATACAAATCCCAAATCCCAAGTATCAATAAGTACAATCATCCATGGAATACTGAAATGAAAGCATCCTAGTCTAAGGGTGAGTCATCCACAGCTAGTGGGGCCTGCTGCTGGTCCAGGTCCAAGCACTCATCTAAAGTAGCACCGTAATAGGTAGGACAGCCAGCCTCGTCCTCATCCTCTGTAATATTTCAACAGGTCCAGTCAGGACGGAGCGAGTACAAAACATCTCAACAAGTCATAACAGAAAAGGAAATATAATCATGCTAGAGAATAAAATACAGGATCTGAAGAAATAGCATAATGTAAAAAGGAGAGACTGTAAGTAAATATCTATGATATGTATAAAGAGAGACAGTGCTAGTGATTCAGAGTACTGCATAAACATGTGAATGGCTAAGGACTGATTCATGATTACACTACTGGAAATTGATTCATGATTACACTACTTGGATTTATTCACATGTTCACTTATACTCCTCCATCCCCAATCAATACAAAAGGATCCATTCAAGTTACGTTAAGATTCATGATTATACTACGTTGTCCATAAAGGGTGATTCATGAATTGATTCGTGAAGGCTCGGTGATCATGAGGGTACATGAGTCACTAGCTGATTCCCGAAGATTCATGATAATAGAAGCATATAATACATGATGTAAGTGAAACATACATGACAAAAGTATCTGATGCTCCCGAGGCGGATAACATCTCATGAAGGGATCCATATAGTACCAATCCGTGTTACCAACGTGTCAGCATCAAGTAAGATAGTCTAAAGCAGGAAATATAACCCTAAACATGATATCAAATGATCAGAGAATGTACTCGCCTGTAACTGGTGAATCTGAGAGAATATAGACTGTCCGAGGAGTGGTGTCTGTCTCCTATAGAACAGTGCAAGTCACTATGAGTCTACAATGATAATAAGATGCAAATCAATGCATTCTACATGAATCTAGGTCAATCTAGGCCAAAGTCAACTCTTGATCAACTCTGGTCAACCCTAGAAGTCAAACTAGGCCAACTATGGTCAAACTAGGTCAAACAGGTCCACACTAGGTCAAACTAGTCTACACTAGTCTAGCAAGTCTATTCTAGGTCCAACAAGGCTGTACAAGCCCAATCTAGGCTCCTTAGTCAAACAGGCATACATAGGCCAACCCAAACACTTATAGGCCACACACCCACATGTCATATTAGGCTATATACACATATCACACTCATTTCACAAATTCACATATATGTATACATATAGATATATGTAGACTCCATTCCTATATACACACATGTGTAAGCCACCTATATTGTATATACAATACTTATATGATTTTCATACCTAAATAGATTTACACATATCATATATACATACACATATTATATTCATATATATATATATAATATATACATGGATATGTGCATAGAGAGGGAGAGAGCATGTGTGTGTGTGAGTGTCCTGTGGTGTGAGTGGCAGTGTGTATGAAGGATATGAAATCAGTGAGTGAGAGGAAGGAATATGTAGAGGATGAGTGAAAGAAGGAGTGAACTGTGAGTGAAGTGAAAGGGAAAACTGTGAAGAGTGTGAGGGAGTGTGTGACAGTGAAAGGGGGAGTGACAGGTAACAAGCAGTGAGAATTTACATGTAAAAACAATGAACCTGAAATCTCAGTTTTCAATGAAAACTTAGGAAACCCAATGACAGTGTATACACTGGTCCTTTATTAATACAACTCAGATTTTCAGAAAAGAAGGAAGGAAACATAACAGTTCGGATTTCCTACAGTGATAAAAGAAGGAAAAACAACTCATAACCCCCCCCCCCCCATAATCTCAGGTTCTATAGAACTTAGGTATCAAAATTAGAACCATTAAAACAGTCCACATGTATCAACCCCAATTCAATACCCAAACATTCACCAATTCAACCCAAATTCATCACATAAGTAAAACACATATAGTTGTAACATATTAGGCACTTAAACATGTGAACTATTGCATTTAAGTAGGTTAAAAAGATTGCCAAATCTCAAATTTGAATTTCTGGAAACAGGGAAAAACTGTACAGTTAATATAGGATATCAGAAAAATGGGTATTTGAGAATTGATCTACAAAATCAAATTAAAATGATAATTAAGTGGTTGGTAATGTAAATGCTATGTGTGAAGGTGTCTCTGGAAGTGTCAAGTGTCCACCACGAGGACACAGCCGTGTCCAAAATGGATTTGCCCAAAACAATGCACTGAGACACTGTACAGTGTGCACAGGCTCGTGCACGTGTGCACGCGTGTCGTGCACACGACACGACACGAATGGGGACTCGTGGTTGTGTCCACACTTAGCTAAGGTCGAGGTGCACGTATCCAATCACCTGTATCGTGCCTACAGTGTCGCGTGTCCGATTAAACGAGCCGTGTCAGTGGCTAAATACGACAGTGCACAGAACTGTGCAATCCCAGTGCACGTCGAATAACTCCCAAACCCGACCACGAATTGTCGTAAAATTTGGGGAGAGGGATGACAGAACATGCCCCAACAATCTCCCAAAATTTCGTTTCGAGGCAATTCGTGTCGTGTCCAGAATGGAGCCCGAGGTGCAGGGGATTCCTGTTCCCACGCGCGCGCGTGTCCAAGTGTGCGTGCACGAGTGTCCTAGCGACACGACACAAGCACGAAATTAGCTCAGAGCTACAGAAATGGATAAGCGACACCACAATACAAATTTCCATTTAAATATAATTCGAAAATTAACATAAAAAGTTCTCTGTGGCATTTACACAAACACATTCAACAGTGCACTGATACGTGTCCTGTTTGGATACGAAAGGACACGAAAACCTAGGGTTTCCTATTCCTATAGTTAGGTTAGGTCTAGGGCTCCCTATTCATGCTATTAAACCAGAAGTTCATGGTGGAAATGGAGAGTTACCTCTATGTATCAAAACCCTCCAAAAAGCTCAAAGAGTGAGGTTCTTCCCAATGGTGAAACTCCTCCAAATCTTCCCAAATCTGAGAATACTCATAGCCAATAGAAAGTAGGAAGAATTTAGAACCCAATGCAATTTGTTTGGATTAAAAAGGAGAAAAAAATGGATTTATTAAGAATTTCTAAAGATGGGAGCTCACCTCTTTCTTCTCTTGCAATAAATTCCTAAGGAAGAGGCTAGCCCTAGATTTGTGAGGCATTAAATAGGATGTGATAGGTCAATAGTGGCTGCCATGGGCTGATTAGGGTTAGGGTTGGTTCATGGTGTGGGCCTATGGGCTATTAAGCCTAAGTCATTAATCATGACTTATGAAGTCATAAGCCATATTAGCCTACACAACTCCAAATCACCCCTACCTAGTTCCAATGACTTAAACCTCATTAAATTAGGTCAAACCAAGGTTACTTAACTTAACTAAGTGGCCATAACCTAGATTAGTCACTAGGTTAGTCTTCTAGTCAACACAAGTCAAAGTCCACTATAGGCCCAAAATCAATTCTCCTAAAAATCACCAAAAATCACCAAAAATTATATTAATTATAATAAGTCCAATTAATAAATAATAATTCTAAATAATTCACAAAATTTCAAAAATGACCAAAATACCCCCAAGCTAGAAAAGTGGTAGTGACAAATCTACCCTCCTTAAAATAATTTTGTCCTCGAAATTAAAGGCAAAACTAAACTGCTGAGAAGGATAGAAAAGTATACCTCAAGGTCCAAAAAGATAGGGGTACCGCTCGCGCATCTCATCCTCTCGCTCCCAGGTCGACTCTCCTGGAGAATGATGCCTCCATGCGACGCGTACCAAGGTATCACCTGGTTCCTCAGAACCTTCTCCCGTCGATCAAGAATCTCCACTGGCTGCTCTGGATAGCTGAGAGAAGGACCCACCTCAATCTCCGAATGATCGAGCACATGGCTAGGGTCAGCCACGTACCGTCTCAACTGTGATACATGGAATACGTTGTGGACCCGCACAAGTGCAGGCGGCAAGTCTAGCTTGTAAGCCACGTCACCGACTCTCCCGCTGATAACGAAAGGGCCGATGAAGCGCGGGCTAAGCTTCCCGCCTCCACCAAAACGTATCGTACCACGAGTCGGAGATATCCTCAAGAAAACCTTGTCTCCGACCTAATCACAAGCAAGGTCTCAATTAATTATAATAAACAACATGATCAAAAATCACAAACAAGGAAACCTAAATCTAATCCTACTCTAATCTGTACCTCAAACTCCAAGGGTCTCCGGTGGCTATCGGCCCAGTACCGATGTCTATCCCGCGCCACGCGAAGTCTGTCCCTGATGAGCTTTACCTTCTCGACCGCATCCACAATCATCTCTGGCCCCAGCAAAGCTCGCTCACCAATATCATCCCAGAATAAGGGTGTACGGCACCTACGCCCGTACAGAGCCTCGAAAGGTGATATCTCAATGCTGGCCTGGAAACTATTGTTGTAGGCAAACTCCACCAGATGAAGATGATCCTCCCAGGAACCTCCAAAGTCTAGGACGCACGTCCGCAGCATATCCTCAAGGGTCTGAATAGTCCGCTCCGACTGTCCGTCCGTCTGGGGGTGGTATGCAGTACTAAACTTGAGCTGAGTGCCCAAGCTGGTCTGCAGACTCCTCAAGAAGTGGAAAGTAAAACGGCTATCCCGATCTGAGACGATGCTGACCGGAACTCCGTGGATCCTGACTATCTGCCGCATATATATCTCTGCCAGCCTCTCTGTAGACGTACCCACCTTGAATGGCAAGAAGTGGGCCGATTTGGTCAACCTGTCAACGATGACCCAAATCGCGTCTTTCCCTCCTGGTGTACGCGGCAATCCTGAAACGAAGTCCATCATGATATGCTTCCATTTCCACTCGGGAATGGGCAGCGGCTGCAACAATCCACCGGGCCTCTGTCTCTCTGCCTTGACCTGCTGACAGACCAAGCACCTAGCTACGAAGTGGGACACCTTCCGCTTCATTCCTGACCACCAAACATGCTCCCGCAGATCTCGGTACATCTTGTTGGCACCCGGATGTATAGAGTACTGAGATCTGTGGGCCTCCTGCATAACCTGCTCTCTGAGCTCCCCGCTAGGCACACATAACCTGGCACCATACCTCAGGGCACCATCCTCAGCAAGTGAAAACTCAGCATCCCCCACTCCCATACTGATATGCTCTCTGATACACTGCAGAGCCACATCCTCGAACTGGGCCGCCTTGATCTTGTCTATCAAATCTGACTGAATCTGCATCCTCTATAGCTGCATCTGCACTCCAGGCACGATCACCTCAATCCCAAGGCTCTCCAAGTCGGCAAGCAAATGTCGATCCATGGTCAAACACATGGCTGTCGGATACCTACTCAAGGCATCGGCAACCACGTTGGCCTTCCCTGGATGATACTGCAGTGCAATGTCGAAGTCCTTCATCAACTCCAACCATCTGCGCTGCCTCATGTTCAACTCCTTCTGAGTGAACACATACTTTAAGCTCTTGTGATCTGTAAAGATCTCCACCCTCTCACCATACAGATAATGCTTCCACAGCTTCAGAGCAAATATCACTGCTGCCAACTCCAGGTCATGGGTAGGGTAGTTCTTCTCATGGGGACGTAATTGTCTGGAAGCATAGGCAATCACCTTCCCGTGCTGCTGCAACACACAACCCAGCCCCTTCCCTGAAGCATCACTATAAATAGTAAAACCACCTGATCCTGAAGGCAATGTCAGAATCCGAGCTGTCGTTAGTCGCTTCTTCAACTCATCAAAAGCTGTCTGACACTCCTCTGACCAAACATACTCAGCATCCTTCCGGGTCAACCGTGTCAATGGCTCTGCAACCCGGGAGAAATCCTGCACAAATCTCCGATAATACCCTGCCAGCCCCAGGAAACTCCTGATCTCTGCAACTGAAGTCGGCGCTGTCCATGCCTCAACTGCTACAATCTTCTTGGGGTCAACTGAGATACCATCTCCAGTCACAACGTGCCCCAAGAAGTCCACCCGGTCCAAGAAAAACTCACACTTGGAGAGTTTTCCATAAAGTTATTCCTTCCTGAGAATCTCCAGCACTATCCGCAGATGCTCCTCGTGCTCCTCCTCAGTCTTGGAATATATCAAGATATCGTCTATGAACACCACCACAAACTGATCCAAATACTGGTGGAACACCTTGTTCATAAGGTTCATAAACACTGCTGGTGCATTGGTTAGCCCAAACGACATAACCAAAAACTCAAACTGCCCGTACCGCGTCCTGAAAGCGGTCTTGGGAATATTATCCCCCTTCACCTTCACCTGGTGATATCCCGACCTCAGATCAATCTTGAAAAATACCAGGGCTCCGCTCAACTGGTCAAATAGATCGTCGATCCGCGGCAGTGGGTATTTGTTCTTGATCGTGAGGTTGTTGAGTGCCCTATAGTCAATACACATGCGTACTGACCCATCCTTCTTTGGCACGAACAACACTGGTGCACCCCATGGCGACAAACTCGAGCGGATGAAGCCCTTGTCCTGCAGCTCATCCACTTGCTTCTTCAGCTCCACCAGCTCGCTGTTGTTCACCCGATAGACATGCTGAGAGATGGGTTCCGCTCCTGGAACCAAGTCTATCGAGAACTCTATGTCTCTGTCTGGTGGCAATCTCGACAACTCCTCTGGGAAAACATCCATGTACTCTGCTATCAAGGGGTGTGAAATCGCCTGCTCCTCGACCGAGACTCCACAGAAGACTCTGCTGCTCTGATCTGTCTGACGTCTGGAGTACTCGAACTCTGGCTCCCCTGGCGCTCTGAAGAGAACTCTACCCCCTCTGCAATCAATGCTGGCGTGGTGCCTGCTCAACCAATCCATGCCTAGTACTATATCGTAGTTCGGCAATGATATTACGAGCAGGCTCACCTCCAACTCACGGCCTCCCAAAACTACTCTCCGACCCTTACAAACATCACGTACGAGGATAATGCCACCCCCGGTCATGATCTTGTAAGTCCTAGGCAACGATTCAGCTATGATACCGTGTCTAATCGTAAAAGATACAGATATGAAGCTATGCGAAGCACCGAAATCGAATAATACAAAAGCTGGACTGGAGTCGAGAAGAACCGAACCTGCGATCAGCTCTCCTATCGCCTCTGCATCCTCAGCTGCCATGGCAAAAGCTCGCCCCTGCTGGCCTCCCCTGGCCTGCTGCTGGTGCTGCACAAACCGCTGCTGCTGAGTCGGCAACGGTCCCTTCTGCGGTCCCCCTGGAGCCTTGGCTCCTGCTCCTGCTCCTCCTCGTCCCGAGAACATAGGGCACTCCCTCAGCTGATGGTCTGCTGCCCCACAGAGTAGGCACCTGCCTAGCCTCTTCCTACACTCGTTCCACCCGTGCCCTGGCTTCTTGTAATAAGTACAGGGGGTGGCCTGCGACCTCGGTGCCTGCTGCTGCATCCTCTGCTGCTGATGCTGCACTGGCTGATGCCTCGGCTGCTGAAACTGCTGCGGCTGGAACCTCTGCTGCTGGTGCTGCTGCTGCTGAGAGTGCGGCCTCTTGGCCGGTCCTCCGCTACTGCTGCCTCCCTAGGAGTCTTGCCCCCTCTTGAGCCTAAGCTCAAGATCATCCTCTGCAGCTAGTGCGTCCACCAGGATCTCCACAAACGTAGCACTGTGGGCGTTCTTGGTGTAGGACTTGACCTCCTTTACCAAGCCTTTCCGGAACCTCCGGGCCTTCGTCGTCTCGAACAAGTCATCCATAAATCTGCTCAAGCGACAGAACTCTCCTGCGTACTCCTCTACGGACTGGCTCCCCTGGACCAGGGCCTCGAACTGGGTCTCGAGGGCTCCCAGTGCTGCGTCTGGAAAGAACTTCTCCTTGAACAGCTTTTTGAATGCTGCCCAAGTCTGTCCTGTTGTGCCGACCCTCGGGTCGGTCTGGTACCATGTCCGGGCTAGATCCTGCATCATGCTGGCTGCTGCCTCTATCTGGAGCCTCGTCGGAATCTCAGCCAGCCTGAAGATCTCCTCCATATGCTCGATCCACTCATCGGCATACAGGATCCCCTCTGTCCCTCGAAAGTCTCTCGGGTGCATCTTCTGGAAGTCTTGGATGCCCTTCTCCCATGGCTGGTGCGGCTGCGGGGCTGCCGCTGGCTGAGCTATGACCCTCTCCCCTGCTGTCAATGCTAGCTCAATGCCTCGAGTGAGCTCTGCCGTCTGCCTCTGCTGCTGGGTCTGCTGATCCTCCATGTACTGCCTGAAGAAGGCTAGCAGCTGCACTGCGTCTACTGTCCCTGGAGGTGGCTGCTGGTAAGGATCCTCTGGGAGAACTGGGTCCTGCCTCCCTGCCGGTGGAAGCATACCCCCTGCTACTGCTGCCGGGGCCTCAATACGAGCGAAGGTGGCAGGAGCTGCAGTCCCCTGGCCCTGCTGTACTGGATGGGAGGTAGCAGTCCCCTCCATAGCATCCTCATGAATGGTACGCTGCGATCGAGTCTCTACCATCCTGAAGATAGGCAAACAAGAGCATCAATTTCTGAGAAAGAAACGAAATAACAAAGGCGGACAATTATAATTCAAAGGATCAGCTGACAATAAGAATTTAGATGGCAATAAAGAAATTTTCCTAATGTGATTGAGTACCCTTAAAAAATTTATGTCCTATATCCTATAGCAGGCTGTAGTGATACTCTAGTTCGAGTACCACCACACTTCTAGTCTTGACCTGCATGGGCCACCACTAAAAACGTGTCACGACCCGCACCCTAGAGTAAGGGCACGAGACGTGGGTACGTCCAGCCTACGCCACAGTGTCGGCGGTAGAACGCTGTCCTAGGTCACAACATCTAACAATATAAAGCTTAACAGTTTATACTCCCCGATTGGGGGTGACATGATAAAGTAGACTCAATCACAACTAAGGAAGAAGAAGCACGATATGATATAAAACTCAAGGAAAAACAGATGATAGCATAGCTGATAGATAGAAAATGAAACTGCTGAAATGAAAGGAAACATCCCAAGTACATCAGAAAGTCTAAGTGTCTAAGATAATACAAATCCCAAATCCCAAGTATCAATAAGTATAATCATCCATGGAATACTGAAATGAAAGCATCCTAGTCTAAGGGTGAGTCATCCACAGCTAGTGGGGCCTGCTGCTGGTCCAGGTCCAAGCACTCATCTAAAGTAGCACCGTAATAGGTAGGACAGCCAGCCTCGTCCTCATCCTCTGTAATATTTCAACAGGTCCAGTCAGGACGGAGCGAGTACAAAATATCTCAACAAGTCATAGCAGAAAAGGAAATATAATCATGCTAGAGAATAAAATATAGGATCTGAAGAAATAACATAATGTAAAAAGGAGAGACTGTAAGTAAATATCTATGATATGTATAAAGAGAGACAGTGCTAGTGATTCAGAGTACTGCATAAACATGTGAATGGCTAAGGACTGATTCATGATTACACTACTGGAAATTGATTCATGATTACACTACTTGGATTTATTCACATGTTCACTTATACTCCCCCATCCCCAATCAATACACAAGGATCCATTCAAGTTACGTTAAGATTCATGATTATACTTCGTTGCCCATAAAGGGTGATTCATGAATTGATTCGTGAAGGCTCGGTGATCATGAGGGTACATGAGTCACTAGCTGATTCCCGAAGATTCATGATAATAGAAGCATATGATACATGATGTAAGTGAAACACATATGACAAAAGTATCTGATGCTCCCGAGGGAGATAACATCTCATGAAGGGATCCATATAGTACCAATCCGTGTTACCAACGTGTCAACATCAAGTAAGATAGCCTAAAGCAGGAAATATAATCCTAAACATGATATGAAATGATCAGAGAATGTACTCGCCTGTAACTGATGAATCTGAGAGAATATAGACTGTCCGAGGAGTGGTGTCTGTCTCCTATAGAACAGTACAAGTCACTATGAGTCTACAATGATAATAAGATGCAAATCAATGCATTCTACATGAATCTAGGTCAATCTAGGCCAAAGTCAACTCTTGGTCAACTCTGGTCAACCCTAGAAGTCAAACTAGGCCAACTATGGTCAAACTAGGTCAAACAGGTCCACACTAGGTCAAACTAGTCTACACTAGTCTAGCAAGTCTATTCTAGGTCCAACAAGGCTGTACAAGCCCAATCTAGGCTCCTTAGTCAAACAGGCATACATAGGCCAACCCAAACACTTATAGGCCACACACCCACATGTCATATTAGGCTATATACACATATCACACTCATTTCACAAATTCACATATATGTATACATATAGATATATGTAGACTCCATTCCTATATACACACATGTGTAAGCCACCTATATTGTATATACAATACTTATATGATTTTCATACCTAAATAGATTTACACATATCATATATACATACACATATTATATTCATATATATATATATATAATATACATAGATATATGCATAGAGAGGGAGAGAGCATGTGTGTGTGTGAGTGGCAGTGTGTATGAAGGATATGAAATCAGTGAGTGAGAGGAAGGAATGTGTAGAGGATGAGTGAAAGAAGGAGTGAACTGTGAGTGAAGTGAAAGGGAAAACTGTGAAGAGTGTGAGGGAGTGTGTGACAGTGAAAGGGGGAGTGACAGGTAACAAGCAGTGAGAATTTACATGTAAAAACAATGAACCTGAAATCTCAGTTTTCAATGAAAACTTAGGAAACCCAATGACAGTGTATACACTGGTCCTTTATTAATACAACTCAGATTTTCAGAAAAGAAGGAAGGAAACATAACAGTTCGGATTTCCTACAGTGAGAAAAGAAGGAAAAACAACTCATAAACCCCCCCCATAATCTCAGGTTCTATAGAACTTAGGTATCAAAATTAGAACCATTAAAACAGTCCACATGTATCAACCCCAATTCAATACCCAAACATTCACCAATTCAACCCAAATTCATCACATAAGTAAAACACATATAGGTGTAACATATTAGGCACTTAAACATGTGAACTATTGTATTTAAGTAGGTTAAAAAGATTGCTAAATCTCAAATTTGAATTTCTGAAAACAGGGAAAAACTGTACAGTTAATATAGGATATCAGAAAAATGGGTATTTAAGAATTGATCTACAAAATCAAATTAAAATGATAATTAAGTGGTTGGTAATATAAATGCTATGTGTGAAGGTGTCTCTGGAAGTGTCAAGTGTCCACCACGAGGACACAGCCGTGTCCAAAATGGATTTGCCCAAAACAGTGCACTGAGACACTGTGCAGTGTGCACAGGCTCGTGCACGTGTGCACGCGTGTCGTGCACACGACACGACACGAATAGGGACTCGTGGTTGTGTCCACACTTAGCTAAGGTCGAGGTGCACGTGTCCAATCACCTGTATCGTGTCTACAGTATCGCGTGTCCGATTAAACGAGCCGTGTCAGTGGCTAAATACGATAGTGCACAGAACTATGCAATCCCAGTGCACGTCGAATAACTCCCAAACCCGACCATGAATTGTCGTAAAATTTGGGGAGAGGGATGACAGAACATGCCCCAACAATCTCCCAAAATTTCGTGTCGAGGCAATTCGTGTCGTGTCCAGAATGGAGCCCGAGGTGCAGGGTATTCCTGTTCCCACGCGCGCGCGTGTCCAAGTGCGTGTGCACGAGTGTCCTAGCGACACGACACAAGCACGAAATTAGCTCAGAGCTACAGAAATGGATAAGCGACACCACAATACAAATTTCCATTTAAATACAATTCGAAAATTAACACAAAAAGTTCTCTGTGGCATTTACATAAACACATTCAACAGTGCACTGATACGTATCCTGTTTGGACACGGAAGGACACAAAAACCTAGGGTTTCCTATTCCTATAGTTAGGTTAGGTCTAGGGCTCCCTATTCATGCAATTAAACCAGAAGTTCATGGTGGAAATGGAGAGTTACCTCTATGTATCAAAACCCTCCAAAAAGCTCAAAGAGTGAGGTTCTTCCCAATGGTGAAACTCCTCCAAATCTTTCCAAATCTGAGAATACTCATAGCCAACAGAAAGTAGGAAGAATTTAGAACCCAATGCAATTTGTTTGGATTAAAAAGGAGAAAATATGGATTTATTAAGAATTTCTAAAGATGGGAGCTCACCTCTTTCTTCTCTTGCAATAAATTCCTAAGGAAGAGGCTAGCCCTAGATTTGGGAGGCATTAAATAGGATGTGATATGTCAATAGTGGCTGCCATGGGCTGATTAGGGTTAGGGTTGGTTCATGGTGTGGGCCTATGGGCTATTAAGCCTAAGTCATTAATCATGACTTATGAAGTCATAAGCCATATTAGCCTACACAACTCCAAATCACCCCTACCTAGTTCCAATGACTTAAAACTCATTAAATTAGGTCAAACCAAGGTTACTTAACTTAACTAAGTGGCCATAACCTAGATTAGTCACTAGGTTAGTCTTCTAGTCAACACAAGTCAAAGTCCACTATAGGCCCAAAATTAATTCTCCTAAAAATCACCAAAAATCACCAAAAATTATATTAACTATAATAAGTCCAATTAATAAATAATAATTCTAAATAATTCACAAAATTTCAAAAATGACCAAAATACCCCCAAGCTAGAAAAGTGGTAGTGACATTTTGCCCCCTGCTTTTCTATTTCATCGTTTTTGGCTTCTCTACTTACTTGTAAAGGCTACGACATTTTGCGCCTTATACATGAATAAAATGGAGGGTTTAGTTAAAAATAACATAAATTATATATATATATATATATATATATATATATATATATATATATATATATATATATATATATATATATATATATATATATATATATATATATCATCCCTATTAAGGGTGTTATATATGCCCACCACTCCGCCGACAGAGCCCACACTACCATGCTTACTAATATCACATTCTTCTCTGTTTTGTACCCCCTTCTCCTACTTAGGGTTCCTGCTGGTGTACGACAGATCTAATTCTGGTCTTTTCGATGATTTAGCAGGAAAAATCAGGAAGAGGATTGAGGGATGGCACAACGCTATCTTATCGTCTGGCGGAAAGATGATTCTGATCAAGCACGTTCTTTCCTCCATCCCAATCTACACACTGGCCGCCTGCTCCCTCCTAAGAAGGTCGTCTCCAACATTGAAAATCTCTTTGCCAACTTCTTTTGGGGTCACTGTGACGTTAAAGATAAGCACCATTGGGCTAGTTGGGAATCCATGGCTAGACCCACGTCTGAGGGGGGGCTAGGGTTCTGCAGGTTGGCACACATTTTGGACACCTGCTCGATGAAGATGTGGTGGAAGCTCCATGTGTATCGCTCCATCTGGGCTCGCTTCATGAAGGCCAGATATTTTAAGCACTCTCACCCTACTGTCGCCTTCTACAATAGCAGATCTTCTGCTTCTTGGCGTCGCATCCTGAACGGCCGACGGCTCGTCGAACCGTTGATTCGCCTTCGGCTGGGTTCGGGTGAATCATCTTTTTTTTTGAACGGTGGTCCGGGGACACCCTTCTTCACCCCTCTCCGAGTGCCCCCACTTCCAGCGTTATTAGGGACTTATGGGCTAACTACGGGGAGTAGAACTGGGAGAGGGTGCACTCGTAGCTAGGAGAGGAGGCTACTGCAGATTTAGTCGCTTCTGGCGTGGTAGTTGGGACCGTCCCTGACTCACTTCGGTGGTCCCTGACGGCTAATGGATCCTTCTCCCTGGCATAGGCGTGGCGAGCGGCCCGCGAGACCAGTCCGCCTTCCCCGATCATCCGTTTATTCTAGCAATCTTGCATCCCTTAGAAGTGGTCCATTTTTATTTGGAGAGCGTATCACAAGATACTTCCCACCGATGGTGCCCTCGCCACCATTGGCTTCAGTTTAGCTTCAGCGTGTCATTGTTGCTCGGAGTGCCAACCAGAAACAACGAATCACATTCTCTCGTCGGGCGACCTGGCATCCGAGGTGTGGCTCAGGTTCTCTACTTCTTTCCTCCCGGACCGGCTGATGGGGGGTCAACGATCTTCTAGCCACCTAGGGCAAAACATCTCACAGCCACCAGAATGTTGCAGCTGCCATCACATGGGTCATTTGGAAGAATCGCAAAAAACACAGATACGAAGGGCACCAATATAACTGTGCTCAACTGATTTTTGAGGTCAAAAGACAGATACACAAGATCAGTAGACATTGCAAGCACGTCAAGGAGGGCTTTTGGCTCTCTATGTGTCACAACCCGCTACCCCAAATTGTTGGGCCGGGCTGAGACATGTCCAGCCTACGCTTGGTTAAAGCGTAGTAAGCTGTTCTAAGAATAGACAATAAAGGATATAAGCTACTAACAGTTCTAATATCACATTTAAAAGGTTCATCACAATACAGCATCTATAAGCGAAAGTAAAATAAGCACAGACTTAATAATACACTTCCAAAGTATCTAACTGGCGACAAAGTCCAGTATCCAAATATAAGTTCAAACCAAAGTTTAAGTCTCAAAACACATGAAAGATATCTAAGTAAGGTTCCCCGCTGGGGCCTCTTCTGGAGCTAAGACCAGGTCCTCAAATGCAGTACCATAATATGTATCACACAACATTTTCTCCTCGGAAAGTGAACCTACAACGTTATCCTGTCAGGACGGGAGCAAGTACTTGTACTACAAACTTATAATACTGATCATGTGATGGAAAAATATGAAATAACATAATCATGGTATATCTTGATTTATCCAGTTTTAGATACATTTTATCATGGCAATAAATATTCGTTTTAAAGTTTAAAACTGTAGCAGGTAAGTGATCAGTCAATAGGTAAATAGGATGTATGGTGGTACATATCAATTTTTTGAAGTGTACATATGTACACTTAACGGCATCGGTGTATATCCATACACAAATGCGGGATCAGAACATACGACAAAGTTACATATAGAATGTGACAGTGCACGGTAAATACATACGAAAAAGGGGCATGATCACGTACTCTACTAACAGTTTCTCCTTAACCCCTTTTTTTAACATGTGAGTGATACGAGAACAGTATAGAACATGTGAAAGATACTGGAAGCAGTATAAGCATGGTAGGTACTGAGAACCAGTAAGAAGCATGTGAAGATATGACTTGCAGTTATCCAGAAAGTAGTATTTTAACATGATTTAATCACAGTTTATTGTTATAAGCAGTAAATAAGCTTGTAGGGGTACTTGCCTCGAGCAAAGCAAGAATAAGAATATGAAGATACAGATGTTCAGTGTCCTATCAATAATGATATACAAACTCAGTCTCTAAGTTATGATTAAGATTTTACACTAGTGGTGTGACACGACTCCTAACTGGATACTAGCGAAGGGATGTCCTAGCATAGAAAATCAATTTAGGGTGACACTAAGCCTATAACCAACCATTAGAACCCTTAGAAACACAAATATCATTTTAGAGTTTTACAAAGTCCAAACATGTAAATATATACACTAATAATAATAATTAATTACAAATTAAGGATGACACATAAACAAAATCTACAGATGTCGTCGGATGACAAAACAAATATCACCAACATGTCCAGAATGGTCACATTAGCTAGAATAGCCTACCCAAAAGTCCAATTTGGATACAGGGGCAAAATGGTAATTTTGGGTCAAAATAATGTCTGCCTTTGGACACTTTGTACTAAAAAATGTGTCAGGATAGAAGTCTACAAAATCTAGCAAATTATATGTCCATAAATCCAGAATGATGATACGAACCCAACGGTATGCCCGAAATGGGATTTCGATGACCCGATCACAAAATGGTCCGTTGACCTGGATATTGGTATCCGATTTGCACAAAAATACGTGTCAAATCCAAAGTCCACTAAATCTAACAAATTATATATCAACGAGTCCAGAATGACGACACGAAGTATATCCGGAATTGGATTTCGATGAGCCGATCTCAAAATAACATATTGACGCGGACATTTGGAATCCGGTTTGCACGAAAATACGTACCGGAGCAAATGTCTTCAAAACTCAACAAATTATATGTCAACGAGTCCAGAACGATGATACTAAGTCAACGGTATATCCGAATTGGATTCCGATGAGCCGATCTCAAAGTGACCCGTTGACTCGGACTGTAGGATCCGCTTTGCACCGAAATACGTGCCAGGGCCCACGTTCTCCAAATCAAGTAAATTTTATATGAAAATGTGCCAGAACGACGCCACGAGTCTATTGGTGGTGTCAAAAATTTAATCCAGAGTCCCGGGTTCAAAAATAGAATTTTACAAGTGCAAAATTAAGAATTCGGACGGCCAACTTTGGCGTCGAATTCGACCAACCAAACGTGCTCACAATGAAACAAAACTTAAGGGACAGGAAGAGAGTTATACCAGCTACGCACAGAAACTGGTGGCATGCCAAACGGAACTGCGACGGCGGAGTTACGAGCTAACAAAGTTGGCTCCACAAAACTGTCCAAAAATAGTTCAATTTAAAGTGTCAACTTGGTGGCCAGTTTTGATGTATCAAACGATAAAATTAACGGACGAAACTTGAGGGGAGTGAAGAGCTATATACCGAGATTGTGACGGAGCAAGGAGTGTGGCGATCCAACGATTGGATTGTCCAAAAAATATGCACGAAGTCGACGTTGTGAAACACGAGTTCTGGCTTGAACCCGTGTGCATCATGACGGGATTTCGACGTAAAAGTTGAAATCGTCTGTACAGTGTGCCGGCGAGGGCAGGGCTGTGCCAGGGTGGCGCGCGGGTGTTCGTCGGAGGGGCGCCGGCCTAGGGGCGGTGGTACGGCGGCCGAAAGTGGCCGTGCGGGGTGGTGGCGCGTCGGTGGCTGCTGCTACCCAGTACCGCTGCTGCTTCTTGCTGCAGTTGCGGCTGCTGCTACGTGCTGACGCGTGCACGCGACGACGGCGGTTGCCGGCGGTGTTGTTCGTGGTGTACGGTGGTGGTGGTGAGTAGTGGTGTTTATGGTTAATGGTGAAGGTGATAATGGTGATGGTGGTGAGCTTGATGATAATGATGGTGGTGAGCTTGATGATGATGATGGTGGTTGTTGTGTTTAGCCATGGAGGGAGGAGGAAGGAGGAGATGGAGTTGAGGGTGAGTGTGGTGGTGTTCGGCTAACATGGGGGAGAAGAGTGTGCTGTGTGAAAATGAAAGAGAGGGAGAGAGAGAGTTGTTATGTGTGTGTGTATATATAATATATAAAAAGAGTGTGAGAATAGAGAGAGAGAGAGAGATATTTGAGAGAGAGAGAGAGAAAGAGGTCGGCTGAAGGGGGAGTGTTGTGCTGGTATGGGGAGAGAGGGGGTGAGGTGTGTGTGTGTGTTAGTAAGGAGAGAGAGAGAGTTAGATATTTTTATATATATGTGTATATATATATAAGAGATAAAAATGGGATATTTGTAAAGTAGAGAGAGGAAGGGTTATTTTTAAATAGAAAAAAGAGAGAAATTATTTGGGGTGTTTGGGTAGTCACGAGAGGACAACATGGAGCTTGGGTTTGGGTTCGGTCGAGCCGGGTCGGGTCAAAATCGGACATGGTGCAATAATTGAATTTAAATAGGTATTTATGATCATGGGTAAATAAGTAACATGTGGGGACTCAAATAAATGGGACACAAGTATCATATGGGTAGTAGGCTTCATGTGGGCCATGTCCATACTTTGGGTTGACAGGTTGGATCGATGTCGGGTCCCGAAATTTAATTGAAAAATAAATCAGGTTTTACGGTAGATAATTAATTAGCCTAAATTGACCTGAAAGTTGTGCGAAGCAAATGAAGCACAAAATGGAGTGTCTGAGTAGGACACGAAGGTCATAGATGTAGAGCGTCTCGAGTAGATCAGGCATGAGAAGTTGGTTCTGAGAAAACGACTGGTCTTGTGCTCCCAAATTAAAAGTCATGGTAACGTACAAACGATGATCAAAGATAAAAGTAAAAAATCAATTAATAATTATTTAATCGATCAAAGGTCTAATTTGACCCGAAGTTGCGTGATACAAAAAGACCACAAGAGAACGAGTTTAAGTGGGACATGATATATCAAAACGAAGATAATCTTTTCTGCTACAAAACCCATAAAGAGAGTTTACAGAGATTGACATTTCTGACGCTCCAGAAGCCAAAGTCACGGAAAAGAACATTAATGATCAAAACAATTAAATAATAAAATATTTATTGAAAATAATTCATTTAGAAAATTTAAAATAAATCCTAAAATTCAGGCGGCTTACACCCTGTACAGCTGAGTCTGTTTTGTTTTGTTCGAGGTGTTAGGCCTCTGAACGGGTGTTTCTTTTTGCTCCCCCGCTCCTTTTTACTTTTTGGTCATGTGCTTACGGGATGAGAAAATACACGTATGGTTCTCTTCTAAATCTCTTTCTCGATAATAAATAAATAAATAAATCTCGCCTTTAAAAAAAAACCTCCCTCTATCTTAAAGATAAGTCTATTTATTTTTGAAATAGTGAGAGATTTATTTATTAGTTTTAGAATAGAGGTAGATAAGTCAATTTTATATATTTTTAAAATATAGATGGATTAAAAAAAATCTATCTTTAAAAATAAATATACATTTAAAAATTATATTTAAACATATTAGTTTTAATTTTAATGTTAATCTTAATCTTAATTTTAATATTATTTCTGATGTTAATTTTTTGATGTTAATGTTATTGTTGATATTAATTTTAATTTTAACATTAATGTTAATTTAATGTTATTTTTAGTGATAGTTTTAATTTTAACGTTAATTTTAATTTGAGTATTAATTTTAGTTTTAACATTAAAATTACAAATTAATATTAACTTTAAAATAAACACTAAAATTAAAATTAATGTTTATAATAACATTAAAATTAATTTTAACATTAACATTAAAAATCTAATATTAAAATTAAAATTAAAATTAAGATTAATTAAGATTAAGGTTAAGATTAAGATTAAGATTAAGATTAAGATTAAGATTAAGATTAACATTAATGTTAAAATAAAAAATTAAAATTAATATCAACATTAATATTAAGATTAACATTAAAATTAATATTTGAAATACAATTTTAAAGGTATATTTATTTCTAAATATAGATTGTTTTTTAAAATATCAATTTCTATTTTAAAATAAAAGAAATAATTTATCTATCTCTATTTTAAAAAGAGATAAATCTCTTTTTGTTTAAAAATAAATAGATAGATAAGCCTTATTTTTTAAGATAGAGATATGATTGTTTGTAAAAGGAGAGATCTAAATTTCCAAAGAGAAAGAAATTTAGAAGAGAAACGTACGTATATTTTTATGGCCGGATATTTTTGAGTTGTCTTTTCTCTCCGTAAGAAATTGGTCTATCCTGTAAGCTTATATATATATTGAAACCAGAAGACTTTATTCAAAGCCACAAACTGCCTAGAGGGCCAAAATACAAGGCTGGGCACATCCACCTCTCCCCCACAGCCGGGAAAAGAAGGGACAAAAATAGTATACCCTCCAAAATGAAAAAAGAAGTATACCCCCCAAAAAGCAAACTCCAAAAAGTATCTACTCCCCCAACACCTTAGACCTTTGCATATTCACTTCAAGAATAAGCTGTTCCTTTGAATACTTGTAGCCCTCGAATCTCGCCTTATTCCTTCCAGAGCACCCAGATAGCCACCGCCGCCGTTGTTTTCGCCTCACTCGGCCTCGGAAGACTCCACCAGAGTCTGATCATATCCGTCAGTGGCAGCGCAGATTGAGGTAGTCCCCAAGGCTCCGCAGTTGATTCCAAATCTCCCTGTCATTCTCCTCAAACGATAGCACATGAGGAATAGATTCTTATATATATATACATATATATATATATATATATATATATATATATATATATATATATATATATTTTATATATATATATATATATATATATATATATATATATATATATATATATATATATATGTTAAAAAATATATATATATATATATATATATATATATATATATATATATATATATATATATGTTAAAGGTAATTGAATAAATAATGAGTGAGATTACAAAACAGCTACAGCAACAGCTACCACCCTCCCAACCAACCTAATGAAGCTCTCGGCATCCCCTATCTCACTACAGATACCCCTCATATCAACTAACCTACATGATATTATATGGATATTTTAAAATATTTTTATTTATTTTATATGGATATTTTAAATATTAAACTATATTTTAAGTCAATAATGACTATAGTAGTACTTTATCGTAGCTTTGACTTTTGAAGTACAACAAATATCGATTCCTCAAATCTAATTCCATATTTGAATTCTAGACACGTCCACCTTCAATTTGATATATCATTCATCCAAAAAAATTGAACATTATTTTGACTTCGTACAATTTCGGGTAACTTAGGGCATTTTGACCATTTACCGTAATTCTAGGCCCAACTTCCAACATGAGTTTGGGACTCGACATAGATCAAAATCATTTGTGATCCAATATATAATTTTGACCCATTTCGAGCCTACAACGCACATGCCTAGGGTGTGCCACACAATCGAGTTTCCATGTGCTATTTATTTGCAAATGGCATATGGGACCCATTAGTTGACTTTTCGTGTTCAAATTGACTAGAAAATCTATTCGAACTGAAATTTAGCCAACCCCACTTTTTAAAGATTATCTAAGATTGGAAAAATTAATTAGATACATATTTAATTATTTTTTAGTGATTAAATTGCAGCCATGTGTAAAAAATCTCATGTCTTTGACTTGGTCAAACAACACACCCAATAAGGAAACCCATTAGCATATTAACCTTTTGGAGGGCCAAATCCTAACCAAATTAGTCCAAACCTGTCACGACCCGCACCCACTGTGAGGGTACGAGAACGTAACAACGTCCAGCCTACGCCGCAGTGTCGGCGGTAGAACGCTGTCCTAGGTCAACATACATATAACAAAATATCTCTAAACAGTTAATACTCCCCGAATGGGGGTGACATAGCAGTAATAAACTCAATCACAACTAAGGAAGAGATAGCACGATATGAAATAGAACTCAAGGAAACAAATAGATGAAAAGTAGTCTAAGATAATCCCAGCAAATATCCAGAAGTACATGGTCTCAGATACAGAATAAAAGAATATACATCTCTGAACTCAGAATAAAGTCTAGCTAAACATGCCTCAAGACTACATAAAAGAGGCTAAGCCTAACTAATCTAATCTAGGCAATCGGGGTGATGTCCTCAGCTAGAGCTGGGTCCTCCTGAGGGTCCAGCTCACTTGTGTCATCTAAGGCTGCCCCGTAGTAAGTATCCAGACCAGCCTCCTCCTCGTCCTCTGTAATATTTTTAATAGGTCCAGTCAGGACAGGAGCGAGTACAATACATCTCATGCAGTTTATATCATGTCAGGAAATATAAAACAGGCAATAGAGTAAGATACATGAAACGCTGTAAAAAGATGTACATAAAAACATGAGAGATATTTGATAACTGGAAATATATACATGATAAGTAAGAACTGTAAGTGACTAGTGATTTAGAGTATGAGATGGCATGTAATTGGCTTAGGTTGTACATGATAAAACATGAAAGTACAGAGTGAACATGATGGGTAAATCACATGACCATTTATACTCACCCCTACCCACAATCAATACACAAGGATCTGTTCAAGTTACGTTACAGACATGATATTTTGGTTATACAAGAAACACATGAGGAAACATGAGCGTTCATGAAAGAACATGAGAGTACATGAACGTACATGAAAGAACATGAGAGAACATGAGTGTACTCAGGAAAACGGTGAGTGTTAATATCCTGGAATCAAATAGCTACAACAGTGAACATATATCAAGGAAACATGAATCATATCAGGTTTTAGGAAGTTAAACCATTCAACTCAAATAAGTGGAAAGAGATTTCACTTCAGGTTTTTATAAAACTGGAAAACAGTGAAAGGTTAATAAGGAAACAGTGTAAAAGAATGAAAACAATGCAAAACAGTGGCATGGCATAACAGGAATCAGTGTATACATTGCATTCACAAAATTGGGAAGGCCTTAATTTCTAGGTTTGTAGAAAACAACACTGAGATTAATTGGAAGGAATCAGTCCTTAAGAGGGGGTGGGGACTGGATCAATTCCCAGTTCCTCTCTCAGGTTCTACATAATTCATGAATCAACAGCTAACAAGAAAACAACCCATACAACTATAGTTGATTTCAGATCAAGGTAAGGGTGTACTCAAGTTTAAGAAATAATGAATCATCCAAATAACTTCAGTTAAATGACAGTTCAAAAAGAAGACTTGCATCTCAGGTTTTACATAGGAACCCAAACAGTCCATCAATTTCTCAGGAAAAAGGAAAACTGGAAGTAACTTAGTTTAGAACACATTCAGTCCCTAATGAATCAACCATAATGTCAACCCGTTTTCAAACAGTTGGCAGTACCAAGTTAACAAATGGAAGAAAATCTGGAATATGAGTTATCAATCAATTTTGAAAACCAACTCTATAGCCAAAATCTCATACTCACAATCAAAAGCCTATTTTCGAATGTAAAAACTTAACTAACATGTATTGTGATATGTGGGGATAAAATTTAGTTGGAAAACATAGCAAGACAGGGAATTAAATAGGTTGGAAAACAACATGGATTCACAGTATCAGGATAATGCAGTTCAAACCAATTTCGACCCAAAATTCCACATTAAACCATTTTTACTGTGCAACCTAATGTAACAGAGTTTAGGTAACATATTTAGATTCTAAACAATCCTTAAAACTCAAATTAAATGCATTAAAAACGAATTTAAGCAGAAACCACCACCTGTGCATTGAACCGCACAGTCCCTTCCCCGTACACACGCAAATACGTGTCCGATACGATACTATATGACACGAGGCTTGGAGAGTGTCATGACAGACACTGCCCCTTGCTCAGTGTCAAAAACTAGGCACTCATGTGCCCTGTGCAGCCCGCACGAGCACGCTGGTAGCAGGGGAGCTACAGTGCTCGTGCACGCGTGCGAACCCGTGGGTGCACGTGTCCCCCAAGACCCGACACGACACGAAAATCACCACACGACACTGGAAACCCACAGGCAATATCAAAACCTAATTCCTATTTAAAAACTTTCCAAAAACCAGATCAAAATCCCCTCTTGGGCATTTCGACAAACACCTAGGCCACATCCTTGATACGTGTCCAAATGGACACGAAGCTCATGAAACCTGACACAACACCAATGCATACACTTAGGGGACCCCTAGGGCTTCCTAATGATGAAGACAAAACGAAATTTCATGAAGGAATGGAGGAGTTACCTATTGTTGAACTTTCAAGAAAAACCCTTATTCAATAGCTCTTCTCTTGATGTCCCAATCCACTCAAATCACATCAAACTGAAATAGAACATTAATGACAGCAAGAATAGGGGTATTAGAACCTATTGGAAAGATTAGAATAAAAAGGAAGAGGAATGGAGTTCTAGGGATTAATTAAAATAGGAAACAAACCTTTCCTTCTAGACTTGAGCTTTCCTAAGAAAGAGGCAACCCTAAACTAAGAGAGTATTTATAGGATGGTGTTCCCAAGGATGATATGGTGGCTGGCCACTTAGTCTAGGGCTTAGGGTTTTGGAATTTGTCTTGGGCTTTGGCCAAACTACAAGGCTTTGAGTTAAATGATTAACCAAAGGCTCTAAATCATAAGCCATGACTTATGACTTTCTAAATTCTAATGCTAACTAGAGTCTAATGACTAAACCATTTTAGGCTAGATTAGACTAGAGTCATATATCCTAACCAAGCTCATACTAACTAGGGTTAGCTCCTAGGTTAGTCTACAAGGGTCCAAACTAGTCAAAGTCAACCTAGTCCAAACAATTCTAAAATAATTCCTAAAAATTCCCATAAATTCAAATAAATTCTAATAACCCTAAAAATGTCAAAAATATCCTAATCACATGGCTAGGCTCTAGGTTAGGCAGTCTCTACTGTTCACTAGTAAATCACCAAAAATCACAAGTCATGAATTTAAATAGTTTAAAAATAATTAAAAATTACTAAAAATTATAATATGATATAAATATAAATATATAATAATTATAATTACAAAATTTCAAAATTATCCTCTTCTGGAAAACTGGGTGTTACAAAACCAAAGCCCAAATCCCCATAGTATAAAATCTGTCAAAATCCTACGTATTAAACCCCTCCTCATAATCGCCACCCTTTCCTTATCTATCCAAACTAAGCGCCCCTCCATTTTTTTTCTATTTTTGCACCTTCCTTTCTACCCGACACAAACTCATCACCCCGACCTCTTTCAACCCTCCTACCATATTCATCTCGACCCTAGGACACCCCTAACACTCCAGCACCTTCCCGAGGAGTTTCATCCTCTAATTTGTTCGGCACGAGGTGTGGAAGGCACCAGAAGTCGAACCAACTTGTGCTAAATTTGTTACAACAGGTATGCTATTTTGCATCTAGGATTTCATGTACTTTTCGATCTTATCTTTTCATGAAACTAAAACTAATGAAAAGATCTTTGTGTCTATTTTCATGTCCAATTTGCCTAACTTTCTATCCACACAGTTCCAAACGGTTTGTCCGGGACATCAATTCTACGAAAAAGTATCCAGAATAGACCAGATCTAGTGTAAGTAAAGTTTTGCCTATTTTAGGTTAGTTTTGATCTCCCTAATAATTTTTACCAGAAACTAGACATCAAGAGATTTCCAACACACATCTTTTTGCTGAGTTTTGAGTTTGTTTAATTTTTATTAAAATTCTTGACATTTGCTGTAAAATCGTAACTCCGAAATTCATATGTTCTTTGTATCCAAAAGTCTTGATACTCCGTAACTCTTTACTAAATTATTTGTTGTGCAAAGTTTGATGTTAAAAACACTATTTAAAATAATTTTTGTATTTTTTTTCCAAAATTTAATATTTTTAATTAACTATTGTTTCGTGGCTCAATTACCAGGTCAAATATGGTAATAATGACATAGTATCGACATGGACCTATTGTGCATGAGTTTCAACCGTTAAAATAATATTTTTGTAATATATATAGATTTTTATAAGTTTTTTTCTAGAACTTTAAACTATTAATTTATATTACTTATAGATTATTGTTATAATAAAGTTTGGTACTAAATATATTGTATGGTTGTACTAACATCATGATAACGGTTAGGTATAGATATTAATATAGTCTATATGTAGTAAGTCAAGATAGAGTATTAGCAATAGTTTATTATTGTAGGTGAACTTGGAAGAAGTAATAAAGATACTGGAGTTGGTCAAGCATACGCTCAGACATCGGTTACAGGCAAGACGTTGGAATGTCGGTACTTAGTGTCCGTTAGAAGACGGGTATCGATGTCATGATGATGACATTAAGTATTGACATTATGCATTGCGTGCATATTGTCGTATCCATTGACACGAATGACCACAGGATACCGACACGTTCATGATGCAAGATTTATATGATTATTCATGGTATTGACTTCGTAGTAGCATTCTAGATTGTTCAACATTATTGTTATCGAGATGACTGTATGGACTTGACATTGCTAGATTCTAGACATGAGGTTGGGGAGAACTTGACTACGGTATTAGACCTATTGTCATGTGGCCTATTATCGTAAGCCTTTAGCTCTGTAGCAGAGTAGAGGTTATCACTATCGTGGTTGATTGTCCATAGTTCCACGACATAGTATTGGGGACAATAACATGCCGAGGAGCTTGTGAGCCTCAATGGTGAAGTCTGATATTCTAGAAAAGATTCTCACTTGTATAGCACATAGACCAGATACATAAATTGCCTTAGTTGACTAAGTTTTTAGACTTGCTACTTTATTTCCTTTCAGTATACTTGTAGTTGACTATGACTTATTTCTCTTGTCTGTGGTTTTGGGATATCTTTTTCCCGCACAGACATTATCATTATTACTGTTGGATATTTGTTATATTATTTATATCTTTGTGGACTGTGATACTGTGGATGTGATTAGCTATATACCTGTAGACTGTGAAATATTTTTTGGATTGTTATCATGATTTACAGCTTAAGCATTTTGCAAATGGGCTTGTTATGAGATTGGACCAGTAGTGACGTGCTGCTGGCATGTATTCGTATACATGATTCTATGTATTTTGGGACTGGGGCGTTACACATCCCAACCCAGTCTAGCCCACCCAAGTATATATTTCTGGATTCGCCCCTGAGGGAGACCCAGGAGAACCCGTTGATGGCACCAAATCCTCGAAGTAAATACGCATCCGAAGAATAGGTGGTCTCTCGATTCGCCACCACTTTGGCACATCAGACAACTCTGGCCAGGAAATTGCACCACAAAATTTTTCAATCTATCTAGAGTAAGAAGGCGATCCTTCACAGCTTTGTAAAAGCACAATTTTATTTGACAACAACCTTCTTAGTCCAAATGAACTCTGCATGTGTGAACTTACTATGGTGTTGGCAGAATGGTTCATATGACGTGTGAAACTCGAACCCTTCCGTGCTCGATCCTTCCCACTTCCAAACATCAGAGTCCCTACTATGATCGATCGGAACTTTGTGTATCTTTTCTTCCAACAACATACCAGTATGATGGCCAACCACGTTCCAGCAACCGTCCGGGATGATGCAACTGACCTTCTCCCTTCTCCTCCACATCGTGTATGCCTGCTCACCCAATCTCTAAGTGACACACTTTGATGGTGGAGCAAGAGATCATGCCAAAGGTCAATGTCCCTCCCATTGTGGATCTCCTAGTGAAGTACACATTTGATCTGGTGTTATAACTGCTTGTTTTCAAAAATAAGGGTAAATTTGTCATTTTTCATATTCTTATATTTTTGTAAATATTTATTTATTATTATTGTATTTTGGGGATTTGTTTAGTCGGGTTGGAGTTTCGTCTAGTTTTGACTTGTGTTAGTAGCCCGGGTAGTTTAGACTCTAGTCAGAACCCAAAGATTAGATAGGCATGGCCCATAAACTCATCTCATTAGGCTAGTGCACTTAGACTAAACCCATATGACAAGTTTAGTTATTTATAGATTAGAAACTTAACCCTTTTAACCCCAAACCTTTGCATACTCCTAGTTAACCAAAGGGAGACTTGATGAGGGCAACTTAGACATTTACCAAATCCCTTTAGGGCTCCCATATGGCAGCCCACCTTCCTATTAAAGCCTCACTTCATCTTCTTTCTCTTTCCATTTTCATTTCAAGCCCTAATTTAGGAGCTTTTTTTTCTAAATTGCTCATAAACCCAAATTTTCTCCAAATTGAGCCAAATTCGTTTTATTCTCTTCCCCTTGGAGAGAAGAAGCCAATATTGCCTAGCTAAGAAGGGATTGGAAGGATTTGGAGCCTTGAAGCTTGGTGGAGATTTAGATCTAGGAATTTTATATTGAGAATCCATCTCCCTTTTGGTATGAGCTCTCTAAACCCTTCAATTCCATTTCATTAGTGTAACTAAATTCATTTAGGACCCATTTGTATTAGGGTACCATTAGAGAGGAGTTGAGGCTCTCTTCTTCCTATTTGAAGGTTTTATCCCTTTTATTTTGATACAAATTGGAAGAAATCGAATTTGTGACCACCAAATGTTCGATAAGTGTTCCCAAAGGAACTTTCGTGTCCTTTTTGAGTCGAGATTGGGTGTATGTGTCCTAAATAGGATACGTGGTGTTGTGATGGTATTTCATGATATACATGGTTAGATTTGGGTATATACATGTGTTTCTTTTGTCCAAAACAATCCAAATTCGTCATAATATTTATCCACGTTTTTAGTAGCCGTAGCAACTTAGAAATGTCATAACTCCTAGCTCATGACTCCGATTAATCTCCCATTTTTTTAAAAGAACCGTGTCAAAGTTAGCTTTCCAGATATATATATTAATAAGCCAAATTCATTCTAGAACTTTCTGTAAAACTGTTTGAGTGTCAGCTATCCGAAAGACGAACGTGTTTCGGTGTTTTCACGATTCCGGGAGTTTTCAGACACGAAAATGCGTTCCGTTTGAAGTTTTAGAAAGCTAATACGATGGGCTATGACATACTTTAATCCTAGAATTTAGTAAAAAGGTCTAATAGGTGCAGTATTGGATTTAAGTAAAAAATTGACTATACGACATAGGCATTTTGTGTATCCTATGAGCCTATATAGTATGAATATCAAGTAAATGTAGGTATCATAGTTTGTCAAGAATATGTATGATATAGTACATATATATATTATTGTTAGATAATATGTGTTAGTTAGTGTGTGTTAATGTTGATACAAATGGTTAATAAGTAAGCCAAATATAGATAAGTTATGTGTCAAGGTATTAAAGTTGTGGGCAAGGTACTAGTGTAATACTTGGATACCATGAGGATATTGGTATTGTGACACTCAAGTATCAGGAGTAAGGATAAGTGAGTATTGGAACTTGAGTAAGGTATCCTATTTGGTATCAAGTATTAGTATTAGAGTTAGTTGGATAAGTATATGGGAGGATAAGGTATTAGACAAGATACTAAGATATTGGGTATTAGAACTAGTTAATAGAAAATATCAAGATGTCAAGCGCTAAGAGTAGGATGATTGTGTCCATGTGTGTGTGAGTGGCTAGATATATGTTAGAATACCTTAAGTTATTGTTTAGAGTGTGGTTAGTGTTATATGTTAGATAGATGGTTTGATATGATAGTTAGATTTTGTTAGTTAGATGTCTATTTATGTTAGAGTTAGATATCTTATGATATAGATATCCATGTTAGATATGTTAGAGTTAAGATACTTAGTATTTTGAGATACAAAGTAGTATCTTAGGATAATAAGGTAATATGAGATATCTTAGGATATTGGTTTAACTTCACCAAGGTAATGGGGTTTACTCTATTACAAGGTAAGGTATTGAGTTACCTTCAAGGTAATGGGTTTACCTTCAAGGTAGTGGAAATTACCTAAGGTAAGGGTAAGATAATAGCAAGGTATTGGTAGGATACTAGGATAGATGGTTAGAGACTAGTCTAAGGTTTATTTAGGATCTATTAGCCTAGGTTAGTGGGTTCTCTACTAGCCTAAGGTAAATATTACTAGGGTAAGGGTATTACCTAGTATCCAAGGTATTGGGATACCTTGGTAGGTAATGGTTAGAATTGGGGTATTACATATATGGATAGGATATTAGGATATATGCTAGAGTTGGTATCCTAGATTATAGGATATTATCCCATGGGTAGTGTATAGAGTATATATATATATATATATATATATATATATATATATATATATATATATATATATATATATATATATATATATATATATATATATATATATATGGTTGAGTTGGTTATCTACTATTTTAGGGGAGAAGGGTATAATGTATATGTATATCTAAGAGTATCTTAGGATAGTTAATATCTTTAGATGAGTTAGCTAGTATCTTAGGACATCTAAGATAGTATCCTAGATAGATATGTTAGTATCTTGGATAGGTAACTAGATACCCTATGTATCCTAGACTAGAAGTTAGTATCTATTTAGAGTGAGTATCCTATGTAAGTTGGTATCTTGGTTAGATGACTTGGGATAACTAGTAGATGTTAGAGAGTGGGTATGATAGTATCTTGAGGGTATCAAGAGAGTAGGATATTAGGATATGGTTAGAGTGGTATCTTGAGATACCCAAGTAGTATCTTAGGATATATTAGATTTACCTTTTTACTTAAGATAATAGTTTACCTTCAAGGCGAGGTATTGGGTTTACCTAGGTAACTAAGGTTAGATATCTAAGTTATTGGTTAGCTAGTAGCTTGGGGTTATATAGATGGTTACTAGTCTAAGTATGGTATTGGGTATTGGGTATTAAGGTATGTTTATCTTGATTAGGGTATTTGACTTCCACCCAAGGTTTGCTATTGGGATACCAATAGGACCAAAGTATATGGTATCTTGGTAGGTAATAGTTAGGAATAGGATGCTTGACTTAAATTTGACCCTGTTTGACCAAGGTTGACTGTTTTGACTCAAAGTCAACTACAAGTCAACATTGGACCTAGATTGGACTATGGATCAGAGTTGACCAGTTGACCAAAAGTCAAGTGTGAGTCAACTATTGACCCAATTTGACCTAGAATGGACTAGGAGTTGACCAGAGTTGATTAGTTGACCAAAAGTCAATTATAGGTCAACCTTTGACCTAGATTGACATAGTTTGACTTTGTTTGACTTACCATGACTTAGTATGACTTTTTATGACCTAGTGTGACCTAGTGTGACCTAGTGTGACTTAGTATGACTGAGTTTGACCTAGATTTGCATAGCATACACAAGAATATCATGCCATACACTATCAAACCCTAATTAACTCATGTATATCTCATCTTTAGATCTGTGAAATCACTCTGAGCATCGATTCTTATTGACAGCATAGGACCACATGCGAGTACATTCTCTGATAGTTTTTATTGTCTTAATATATGCTATATCCGATTCAGTTGTAGTATTTTACTTGATTCCCAATACGATGGTACACGGTGTCGGATCCTGTCATGAGATGATATTCTTGAACTTTTCTAGTATATGGGTGCATTGTCGATCTTGTTTCCTGTACTTGTATAGACACCGATTTGGGAGTGGGCTGACCCCCTGCTTTTGAATCCTGTGTCATGACGTGTCATGTCCGGATCCATTATACTACTCGGGGATGGAGAGTTATTAGTGGTTATGTGATCAATATCCCTCCTGTATTTCTGTTACTACTTGTGCATAGCACCACCCTCACCATACGTAGGGTATAGCCTGACCTGATACTACTTGTGCGTAGCTTTCTATTTTGGTCGGCCTGATCTCCAGGTTTACCTGTGCTTGTTCTTGTGCATAGCCGGTCAAATAGAACAGCCTGATCCTGACCCAAGCCGATCACATAACGCTCTAATATCTCAAGGCACCGTTTATGTTTATATTATACATCAGATATTCCTGTACTGTTCTACATTCCAGTATTTCATAACCTGACATGATATCCAGTTTACATATCCTGTTTATATTTCAGTCTTGATATTTTATCATGTATTCCATTATAATTATCTCTTATAGAATTTGTTAATTCATATGGAACTGCTGTTAGCATTTGTACTTGCTCATATCCTGACAGGATAACCTCGTTGATGTTTACAGATGATATAGAGGCTGACTGCTCGACCTTCTATGGGTTTGGCCTGGATGGTGAGTACTACATGGACATCCCTGTGGAGCTGGTGCCCATTAAGGATGCACCGCCTGCTTAGACTAGTTAGGCTTGACTGGACTGCGATCCAGCTAGTACTTAAGACTTGTAGTATACTTTATATTTTAGGATCTTGTGTTATGTTTTGAACTCTAAACTTGTGTTGTGATCTTGTATCTATTTCCAGTTTATCTTTCTATCATATCTTATCATATTTCGTGCTATCTTTCTTAGATGTCTTGTGATTGAGTTTTGATTTTATATACCTCCGTACGGAGATGACAGGTTTATATATTGTGTCTAGATGTTGTATATTGTAGACGACCTATACAATATTCTACCGCCGATTCTGCGGCGTAGGCTGGACGTACCCACGTGCTCGTGCCCCTAATCAGGGTACGGATCGTGACACATTTTTGTGGTGGCCCATGTAGGTCAGAAGTCGCAATTAGTGCGATATCGTAGTGGAGCTCGACTTAGCGTGCTACTACGAGCCTGCTATAGGTTTAGAAGATATAGGCTATAGGCTAAGGATACTCAATCACAGTTAGGACTTCTTGAGAAGATTCCAGGGACGACTCTTGAGAATCTCATGATAAACTATCTCAAAATTTGATTCCAACTGTTTCTGTCTGTTCTTCCTTGTCCGTGGTTGAATTTGATTCTTGGTGTTCATTGATTTTCTACCAGGATAAACCTTTGGACTAATTTGCCTCGGTTATGAAATCTAGAGTTTTCCACAGCCATATTAGCAGGCATGGCGAAGACATAGGTCTAATTTTGGATATATTTCTCTGGTTGTGGGAATTTAAGGTTTTTGTAGCCAAGCATGCGGCAATACAAAAATGTTAGATACCACGATCTTGGAGGTATGTACCTTAGTTGCAGACCCTATGGTTTATTGCAGCCGTACTTACTGGCGTGACGAGGATTCCGATAACATGATTCTGGGTAGACGGGTATAGTTATCAGATTACAGAATAGATACCCTATAGAGGGTACCCTTGAACAATGGAGTAGGTATCTCTGGAGATGTTACTTGGGTATTTTAGAGAAGAGAGTGGAAGCTAGGCCACCTATGGCGTAACATCATGTCCCGCACCAGCAGCAGGATATACCCCGCCAGGACAGGGCTTTTGCGATGACGGTCGAGGAGACCCACACCACAGGTGAGGGACTAGGAGGTTAGGTCTTGTTCTTTCATTTTTCTATTTATTTCCACCCATTGATTGTTTGATTGCTTTCTTAGTACCCTTAGCTTGCATATGTGATGATCATGCTAGACTAATAGAAGACTCCAATGGAGACTACAATAACATAATACTGTAGGGACTAAAACCATGCATGTTTGTTCCTATTCCATAGAATTGCATGTTGTATAACTTTGGATAAAATTTCGTAGACTTTGATTGTTGGGGGCTTGACCTAGAGAATAGTACAACCAACTTAAATTTCGAGGACAAAATTTTTCTAAGGGGGTTAGGATTATAACTTCCTATTTTCAAAAATACGGGTAAATTTGTCATTTTTTATATTCCTATATTTTTGTAAATATTTATTTATTATTATTGTATTTTGGGGATTTGTTTAGTCGGGTTGGAGTTTCGTCTAGTTTTAACTTGTGTTAGTGGTCCGGGTAGTTTAGACTCTAGTCGGGATCCAAAGATTAGATAGGCATGGCCCACAAACTCATCTTATTAGGCTAGTACATTTAGACTAAACCCACATGACAAGTTTAGTCATTTAAAGATTAGAAACTTGACCCTTTTGACCCCAAACCTTTGCATACTCCTAGTTAACCAAAGGGAGACTTGATGAGGACAACTTAGACATTTTCCAAACCCCTTTAGGGCTCCCATATGGCAGCCCACCTTCCTATTAAAGTCCCACTTCCTTTTTTTCCTCTTTCCATTTTCATTTCAAGCCCTAATTTAGGAGCTTTTTCCCCAAATTGCTCCTACACCCAAATTTCCTTTAAATTTAGCCAAATTCATTTCATTCTCTTCCTCTTGGAGAAAAGAAGCAAACATTGGCTAGCTAAGAAGGGATTGGAAGGATTTGGAGCCTTGAAGCTTGGTGGAGATCTAGATCTAGGAATTTTATATTGAGAATCCATCTCCCTTTGGGTATGAGCTCTCTTAACCCTTCAATTCTATTTCATTAGTGTAACTACATTCATTTAGGACCCATTTGTATTAGGGTACCATTAGAGAGGAGTTTTGGCTCTCCTCTTCCTATTTGAAGTTTTTTTCTCTTTCATTTTGATACAAATTGGGGAAAATCTAATTTATGACCCCCAAATGTTCGATACGTGTTCCTAAAGAAACTTTTGTGTCCTTTTTGAGTCGAGATTGGGTGTATGTGTCCTAAATAGGATATGTGGTGTTGTGATGGTATTTCATGATATACATGGTTAGATTTGGGTATATACATGTGTTTCTTTTGTCCAAAATAATCCAAATTCGTTATAATATTCATCCACGTTTTTAGTGGCCATAGTAACTTAGAAATGTCATAACTCCTAGCTCAAGGCTTCGATTAATCTTCTATTTGTTTAAAAGAACCGTATCGAAGTTAGCTTTCCAGATATATATATATATATATTAATGGGCCAAATTCATTCTAGAACTTTCTGTAAAACTGTTTGAGTGTCAGCTGTCTGAAAGACGAACGTGTTTCGGTCTTTTCGCGATTTCGGGAGTTTTCGGACATGAAAATGCAATCCGTTTGAAGTTTTGGAAAATTAATACGAAGGGATATGCCATACTTTAATCCTAGAATTTACTGAATAGGTCTAATAGGTGCAGTATTGGTTTTAAGTAGAAAACTGACTATACGACATAGGCATTTTATGTATCCTATGAGCCTATGTAGTATGGATATCAAGTAAATGTTGGTATCATAGGTTGTCAAGAATATGTATGATATAGTACATATATATATATAATTGTTAGGTAATATGTGTTAGTTAGTGTGTGTTAATGTTGATACAAATGGTTAACAAGTAAGCCAAACATAGATAAGTTATGTGTCAAGATATTAAAGTTGTGGGCAAGGTACTAGTGTAATACTTGGATACCATGAGGATATTGGTATCGTGACACTCAAGTATCATGAGTAAGGATAAGTGAGTATTAGGACTTGACTAAGGTATCCTATTTGGTATCAAGTATTAGTATTAGACTTAGTTGGATAAGCATATGAGAGCATAAGGTATTGGTCAAGATACTAAGATATTGGGTATTAGAACTAGGTAATAGAAAATATCAAGATGTCAAGTGCTAAGAGTAGAATGATTGTGTCCATGTGTGTGTGAGTGGTTAGATATATGTTAGAATAGCTTAAGTTTGTGTCTAGAGTGTGGTTAGTGTTATATGTTAGATAGATAGTTTGATATGATAGTTAGAGTTTGTTAGTTAGATGTCTATCTATGTTAGAGTTAGATATCTTACGATATAGATATCTAAGTTAGATATGTTAGAGTTAAGATACTTGGTATCTTGAGATACAAATTAGTATCTTAGGATACTAAGATAATGTGAGATATCTTAGGATATTGGTTTACCTTCACCAAGGTAATGGGGTTTACCCTATTACAAGATAAGGTATTGAGTTACCTTCAAGGTAATGGGTTTACCTTCAAGGTAATGGGAATTACCTAAGGTAAGGGTAAGATAATAGCAAAGTATTGGTAGGATACTTGGATAGATGGTTAGAGACTTGTCTAAGGTTTATTTAGGATCTATTAGCCTAGGTTAGTGGGCTATCTACTAGCCTAAGGTAAATATTACTAGGGTAAGGGTATTACCTAGTATCCAAGGTATTGGGATACCTTGGTAGGTAATGGTTAGAATTGAGGTATTACACAGATAGATAGGATATTAGGATATAGGCTAGAGTTGATATCATAGATTATAGGATATTATCCCATGGATAGTATATAGATTATATCAATATATATTTTGAGTTGTTATCTACCATTTTAGGGGAGAAGGGTATATTGTATATGTATATATTAGAGTATCTTAGGATATTTATTATCTTTAGATGAGTTAGCTAGTATCTTAGGATATCTAAGATAGTATCCTAGATATATATGTTAGTATCTTGGATAGATAATTAGATACCTTATGTATCCTAGACTAGAAGTTAGTATCTATTTAGAGTGAGTATCCTATGTAAGTTGGTATCTTGGTTAGATGACTTGGGATAACTAGTAGATGTTAGAGAGTGGGTATGATAGTATCTTGAGGGTATCAAGAGAGTAGGATAGTAGGATATGGTTAGAGTGGTATCTTGAGATACCCAAGTAGTACCTTGGGATATATTAGATTTACCTTTTTCCTTAAGGTAATAGTTTACCTTCATGGCGAGGTATTGGGTTTATCTCGGTAACTAAGGTTAGATTTCTATGTTATTGGTTAGCTAGTAGCTTGGGGGTATATAGATGGTGACTAGATACCTAAGTATGGGTATTGGGTATTAAGGTATGTTTATCTAGATTAAGGTATTTGACTTCTACCCAAGGTTTGGTATTGGGATACCAATAGGACCAAAGTATATGTATCTTGGTAGGTAATGGTTCGGAATATGATGCTTGACTTAAATTTGACCCTATTTGACCAAGGTTGACTGTTTTGACTCAAAGTCTGCTACAAGTCAATATTGGACCTAGATTGGACTATGAGTTGATCAGAGTTGACCAGTTGACCAAAAGTCAAGTGTGAGTCAACTATTGACCCAATTTGACCTAGAATGGACTAGGAGTTGACCAAAGTTGATCAGTTGACCAAAAGTCAACTGTAGGTCAACCCTTGACCTAGATTGACATAGTTTGACTTTGTTTGACTTACCATGACTTAGTATGACTTTGTATGACCTAGTGTGACCTAATATGACTGAGTTTGACCTAGATTTGCATAGCATATACTAGAATATCATGCCATACACTATCAAACCCTAATTAACTCATGGATATCTCATCTTTAGGTCTATGACATCACTTTGAGCATCGATTCTCATTGACAGCTCAGGACTACATGCAAGTATATTTTCTGATGGTTTTTATTGTCTTGATATATGCTATATTCGATTCAGTTGTAGTGTTTTACTTGATTTTCGGCACGATGGTACACGAATTAGTATACGTCGGATCATGTCATGAGATAATATTCCTGGACTTTCCTGGTATATGGGTGCATTGTCGATCTTGTTTCCTGTACTTGTATAGACACCGATTTGTGAGTGGGCCGGCCCCTTGCTTTTGAATCCTGTGTCATGACGTGTCATATTCGGATCCATTATACTACTCGAGGATGGGGAACTATTAGTGGTTATGTGATCAATATCCCTCCTGTATTTCTATTACTACTTGTGCATAGCTCCACCCTCACCATTCGTAGGGTGTAGCCTGACTTGATACTACTTGTGCATAGCTTTCCATTTTGGCCGGCCTGATCTCCAGGTTTACCTGTGCTTGTTCTTGTGCATAGCTGGTCGATCACATAATGCTCTAATATCTCAAGGCACCGTTTATGTTTATATTATACATCAGATATTCCTGTACTATTCTACATTCCAGTATTTCATACCTTGACATGATATCCAGTATACATATCCTGTTTATATTCCAGTCTTGATATTTTATCTTATATTCCAATATAATTGTCTATTATAGAATTTGTCAATTCATATGGAACTGCTGTTAGCATTTGTTCTTGCTCATATCCTGACAGGATAACCCCGTTGATATTTACAGATGATATAGAGGCTGACTGCTCGATCTTGTATGGGTTTGGCATAGGCAGTGAGTACTACATTGACATCCCTATGGAGCCGGTGCTCATTGAGGACGCACCGCCTGCTTAGACTATTTAGGCTTGATTGGACTACGATCCAGCTTGTACTTGAGACTTGTAGTATACTTTATATTTTAGGATCTTGTGTTATGTTTTGAACTCTAAACTTGTGTTGTGATCTTGCATCTATTTCCAGTTTATCTTTCTATCATATCTTATCATATTTCGTGCTATCTTCCTTAGATATCTTATGATTGAGTTATTATTTTATATACCTCCGTGTGGAGATGACATGTTTATATATTGTGTCTAGATGTTGTATATTGTAGACGACCTATACAACGTTCTACCGTCGATTCTGCGGCGTAGGCTGGACGTACCCACGTGCTCGTGCCCCTAATCAGGGTGCAGGTCGTGATACATTTTTGTGGTGGCCCATGCAAGTCAGAAGTCACAATTAGTGCGATATCGTAGTGGAGCTCGACTTAGAGTGCTACTACGAGCCTGCTATAGGTTTAAAAGATATAGGCTATAGGCTAAGGATACTTAATCACAGTTAGGACTTCTTGAGAAGATTTCAGGGATGACTCTTGAGAATCTCATGATAAACTATCTCAAAATTTGATTCTAACTGTTTCTGTATGTTCTTCTTTGTCCGTGGTTGAATTTGATTCATGGTGTTCATTGATTTTCTACCAGGATAAACCTTTGGACTAATTTGCCTCAGTTATGGAATCTAGAGTCTTCCACAGCTATATTAGCAGGCATGACAAAGACACGGGGTCTGATTTTGGATGTATTTCTTGGGTTGTGGGAATTTAAGATTTTCGCAACCAAGTATGTGACAATACAAAAATGTTAGATACCATAATCTTGGAGGTATGTACCTTAGTTGCAGACCCTATGGTTTATTGCAGCCGTACTTACTGGTGTGACGAAGATTCCGTCAACATGATTCTGGGTAGACGGGTATGGTTATCAGATTACAGAATAGATACCCTATAGAGGGTACCCTAGTATAATGGAGTAGGTATCAGTGGAGATGTAACTTGGGTATTTTGGAGAAGAGAGTAGGAGCTAGGCCACCTGTGGCGCAACATCATGCCCCGCACCAGCAGTGGGATATACTCCGCCAAGGCAGGGCTTTTGCGATGACGGTCGAGGAGACGCACACCGCAGGTGAGGGACTAGGAGGTTAGGTCTTGTTATTTCATTTTCCAATTTCTTTCCACCCATTGATTGTTTGATTGCTTTCTTAGTACCCTTAGCTTGCATATGTGATGATAATGCTAGATTAATAGAAAAATCCAATGGAGACTACAATAACATGATACTGTAGGGACTAAAACCATGCATGTTTGTTCCTATTCCATAGAATTGCATGTTATATAACTTTGGATGGAATTTTGTAGACTTTGATTGTTGGGGGCTTGACCTAGAGAAGCGTACAACCAACTTAAATTTCGAGGACAAAATTTTTCTAAGGAGGGTAGGATTGTAACTTCCTATTTTCAAAAAATGGGGGTAAATTTGTCATTTTTCATATTCCTATATTTTGGTAAAAATTAATTTATTATTATTGTATTTTATGGATTTGTTTAGTCGGGTTGGAATTTCGTCTAGTTTTGACTTGTTTAGTGATCGGGGTAGTTTAGACTCTAGTCGGAACCCAAAGATTAGATAGACATGGCCCAAAACTCATCTCATTCGGCTAGTGAACTTAGACTAAACCCATATGATAAGTTTAGTCATTTAAAGATTAGAAACTTGACCCTTTTGACCCCAAACCTTTGCATACTCCTAGTTAACCAAAGGGAGACTTGATGAGGGCAACTTAGATATTTACCAACCCCTTTAGGGCTCCCATATGGCAACGCACCTTCCTATTAAAGCCCCACTTCATCTTCTTCCTCTTTCCATTTTCATTTCAAGCCCTAATTTAGGAGCTTTTTCCCCAAATTGCTCCTACACCCAAATTTTCTCCAAATTGAGCCAAATTCGTTTCGTTCTCTTCCCCTTGGAGAGAATAAGCCAATATTGGCTAGCTAAGAAGGTATTGGAAGGATTTGGAGCCTTGAAGCTTGGTGGAGATTTAGATCTAGGAATTTTATATTGAGAATCCATCTCCCTTTTGGTATGAGCTCTCTAAACACTTCAATTCCATTTCATTAGTGTAACTAAATTCATTTAGGACCCATTTGCATTAGGGAGGAGTTAAGGCTCTCATCTTCCTATTTGAAGGTTTTATCCCTTTTATTTTGATACAAATTGGAAGAAATCGAATTTGTGATCACCAAATGTTTGATACGTGTTCCCAAAGGAACTTTCGTGTCCTTTTTGAGTCGAGATTGGGTGTATGTGTCCTAAATAGGATACGTGGTGTTGTGATGGTATTTCATGATATACATGGTTAGATTTGGGTATGTACATGTGTTTCTTTTATCCAAAACAATCCAAATTTGTCATAATATTCATCCACATTTTTAGTAGCCGTCGCAACTTAGAAATGTCATAACTCCTAGCTCATGACTCCGATTAATCTCCCATTTTTAAAAAAAAGAACCGTATCGAAGTTAGCTTTCTAGATATATATATATATAAATATATATAAATATATATATATATATATATATATATATATATTAATGTGCCAAATTCCTTCTAGAACTTTCTGTAAAACTATTTGAGTGTCAGCTGTCCGAAAGACGAACGTATTTCGGTGTTTTCGCAATTTCGGGAGTTTTCGGACACGAAAATGCGATCCGTTTGATGATTTGGAAAGCTAATACGAAGGGCTATGACATACATTAATCCTAGTATTTAGTGAATAGGTCTAATATGTGTAATATTAGTTTTAAGTAGAAAACTGACTATACGACATAGGCATTTTGTGTATCCTATGAGCCTATGTAGTATGGATATCAAGTAAATGTTGGTATCATAGGTTGTCAATAATATGTATGATATAGTACATATATATATTATTTTTAGGTAATGTGCGTTAGTTAGTGTGTATTAATGTTGATACAAATGGTTAAAAAATAAGCGAAATATAGATAAGTTATGTGTCAAGGTATAAAAGTTGTGGGCAAGGTACTCGTTTAATACTTGGGTACCATGAGGATATTGGTATCATGACATTCAAGTATCATGAGTAAGGATAAGTGAGTATTGGGACTTGAGTAAGGTATCCTATTTGGTATCAAGTATTAGTATTAGAGTTAGTTGGATAAGTATATGGGAGGATAAGGTATTGGTCAAGATACAAAGATATATTGGGTATTAGAGCTAGGTAATAGAAAATATCAAGATGTCAAGTGCTAAGAGTAGGATGATTATGTCCATGTGTGTGTGAGTCGTTAGATATATGTTAGAATAGCTTAAGTTAGTGTCTAGAGTGTGGTTAGTGTTATATGTTAGATAGATGGTTTGATATGATAGTTAGAGTTTGTTAGTTAGATGTCTATCTATGTTAGAGTTAGATATCTTACGATATAGATATCTAAGTTAGATATGTTAGAGTTAAGATACTTGGTATGTCACGACCCGCACCCACTGTGAGGGTACGAGAGCGTAACAACGCCCAGCCTACGCCGCAGTGTCGGCGGTAGAACGCTGTCCTAGGTCTCAATGCATCTAACAGTATAAGACTAAACAGTTTATACTCCCCGAATGGGGGTGACATAGCAGGTATAGACTCAATCACATCTAAGGTAGAGCATGATAAGGATAGATAAAACATGAAATCCAAAAGAGATACAGGAGATAGAAGTCTAAGTGTCTAAGATACATAATCCCAGAAATACATCTCAAAACTCAAATACAGATACAGTAATCCACAAAGTAAATACAACTGCAGACAAAATAAAATAACTACCTAAACAACCCCTACTGTGTCTCCTCTAGGCTAGCAGGCAATCCCAGGCCATCTGTAAAATTTATCAACAGGTCCAGTCAGGACAGGAGCGAGCACAATACATCTCAACAGTTCATAGCAGGTTAGAAAATATATTCATGCAGTAAAGTAAGATACAAGTACTGAAAGAAGTGCAGTATGTAAATAGAGAGAGAAAGCTGTAATAGAAATATCTACTATAAGTAAAGAGCTACCAGTGACTAGTGATTTAGAGCACAAAGTCGACATGTGAACGGCTTGATTGTACATGGCTATACTAAAGAGGCGTACATGGCTATTCTACTTTGGAATTGTTCACATGGCTATTTATACTCTCCCGTACCTCCAATCAATACACAAGGATCCAGCCAGGTTATGTTATATGATGCTATGTAACAGCCCCCGAAGGGTGGTAGACCCCGAAGGTGATAGGCCCCGAAGGTGATAGACCCCGAAGGTGATAGATAGTAGTCCCATAAATGGGATAAGGATTCTAGGAAGACTCTACGATCATAAGAGTATATGTCGTAAGTGATCAAAAAGCCAATGAAGCATATGATACGCCATGTAAGTGAAACGCACAAAACATGTAGTACCCGATGCTCCCTAAGGATAACATCTCAAGAAGGGATCCATATAGTACCAATCCGTGTGACCAACGTGACAGTACAAGTAAAGTAATCTACTGCAAGAAATAATTCTAAGCAGGATATGAAATGATCAGAGAATGTACTCGCCTGATAACCTGAACAGCTGATAAGTATGGGGGGTCCCACTGAAGTCACAGAGTCCTATTTAAAGCAACACAGGTTACAAGGTGTTCAAGTTGTAATAAATGAATCCACAAACAATCTATTTTATCCTAGGTTCTTCTAGTCAAATTAACCCTAGGCCAACTCCGGTCAATAATCTAGTCAAACTAGGTCAAGTGTTGACTTACAGTTGACTTTGGGTCAACTGGTCAACTCTGGTCAAACAGGGTCAATTCTAGTCTAATATAAAGTGTACTTCGTTATTTGTACGTTGAAACTTACGACATGCAAATCGAGATAAGAAGATTAACGGTAAGGTTGATAATCTTATTATAGTGATCCATGTGTCCAACTTGTCAATTTTAGCGATGTGAGATCACTGGAATTGACTGATCTCAGTTTCGTTCTACTAATCCCGAAATACGAACATTATATGAATTAATTATTAATTAATTATAAAAAGGGTAAACTCAGAGAAACTATCAACAAACATTGTCGGACGATGAAATGAACATCGCCAACGTGTCCAGAATGGTCAAATTAGCTAGGATAGCCTACCCAACGGTCCAATTTGGACACAAGGGCAAAAAAGTAATTTTGGATCAAAACGGTGTCCGTGTCGGAGCCGTTTTGCACCGAAAAATGTGCAAGAAAACAAGTCTATAAAATATAACAAATTATATGTCTACGAAACCAGAATGTCGATACGAACCCAACGGTATCTCCAGAATTGGATTCCGTTGACCCGATCTCAATTTGGCTCGTTGACCAGAACTTGGAATTTCGGTTTGCACGGAAATGCGTGCCAGAGCCAAAGTTCTCAAAACTCAGCAAATTACCTGTCAACGAGTCCAGAATGATGATACGAACTCAACGGTATCTCCGGAATTGGATTCCGATGAGCCGATCTCAAAATGACCCGTTGACCCGGATATTAGTATCTGACTTGCACCAAAATGCGTGCCCGATCCAATGTCCACCAAAACCTAGCAAATTATATGTCAACGAGTCTAGAATGACGATTCGAACTCAACGGTATCTCCGGAATTGGATTCCGATGAGCCGGCGTCAAAAAGTCCCGTTGACCCAGAATGTGGGACCCACTTTGCACCGAAAAATGTGCCAGGGCCCACGTTCTCCAAATCTAACAAATTTTATATGAAAACATGCCATAACGACGCCACAAGTCTAATGATGGTGTCAGAAATGAAATCTGGAGTCCCGTGTTCAAAAATGGAATTTTACAAGTTGGAAATTACGAATTCGGACGGCCAACTTTGGCGTCGAATTCAACCAATCAAACAAGCTCACAATGAAACGAAACTGGAGGAGTAGCAAAAGGGTTATACCAGCTTCGCACCGAAACAGGTAGCACACCAAACGGAGCTGCGGTGGTGGAGATACAAGCTAACGAAGTTGGACCCACGAAACTGTCCAAATTTAATACAATTTAAACGGTCAACTTGGTGGCCAGTTTTCATGTATCAAACGATAAAATTAACGGACGAAAATTGACAGAGATGAAGGTGGATATACCGAGATTGCGACGGAGTGAAGAAATCGCCGATCCAATGGTCGGATTTCCGGGAAAACATGCACGAAGTTGCTGCGACGGAGCATAAATTCTGAGTTCCAAACTCGCGCGCGCTGACGGGATCTCGTTCAAAACATACGAATCGCCTCGACGGCGCATCCCGAAGGACGTTGGCCGCCATGGGGCCTACCCCAGGGGTGCGCCCGGCCACGTGGGGGTGGGCCATGCCGACCACGGTGGCGGCGGCGCCGACGGTGGCCGCCTGTACGCACGCGTGCGCGAAGTTCTGCTGCCGCAGCTGCTGCCAGCGCACGGCGGCACGGCAATGCGCGGGGCGGCACGACCTCGTGGGGGGGCGGCGCGACGACGTGGTGTAGGCAGAGGAGGTGGTGGTTGTCGCAGTTGTGGCGAAGTGGAAGTAGAAGGAGGGGGAGTTTGAATGTGGAGGAAGAAGGAGGGGGAAGGTTACTGTCGTGGCAGTGATGGCCGACGGCGACGCCGGCCAGGGGGTGGCTCGGGGAGGAGCTGAGTGCAGTGGTGGTGGTGTTTGCTTATTGTTGGTGGTGGTGGATGTGGTAGTTGCTCGGTTTGAAGATGTAAAACCCCTAAAATTTATACTATTTTATTTATTTATTTATTTATTTATTAAATAAATACCGATTTAAAATTTTGTATTGTACGTCACGTAATCGTATTTTACGTCACGCACGAACTTTTATTTTGCTCGACGAGTGCGAATATGTGCGAGCGTACATATTTTAGAAAAATAATTATTTTTATTTTCTTACACTTTCAAAATATTATATAGAATTAGTATTCTTGCCATAAAAAGTCTATTGTTGTTATTAATAATAAAATTCTTCGTGCGAAAATATTTATTTCATAAATATTTATTTATTTTAAATAATAATGTATTTTCAAAATTTTTTAATATTAATATTTTAATGTTCAAAAAGATTTATTATTCAAAAAAATTTATTATTTTCGAAATTATTATTATTGGTATTTTGAAAAATATTTTTGGAAGTTATTTTGGCCAATTAAATCTTGATTTAATGTTTGGAATTATTTAAATAGATTAATATAGTATCTATAATTGATTTGATTTTAAACTAAGAGATTTAATTTGAAATTAGATTTGGATTTGGATTTGGATTTGATTAATTTAAATTAAATTACGGATTATCTATTTTGGGTTTTAAAACTATTCCTAATCCTATCCGAAGTGGAAATTCCCACATCCTATAAATATAGGCAGGTACTCCTCCACATTATTTCATCCACCAAATTTCCACCAAAGTGCGTGCATTGTGTCCGTGTTCCACCATCCAATTTCTTATTCCATATTTTTACAGATACAATCTTTCTTGTGTCGGACACACCCCGACATCGTCAAATACCTATCCCTAAACCTAATTCTACTGTCTCCCCTGCCGCACCACCCGTTCCCCGCTCCACCTGCCATCTCCACCATCATCGCCATCACCAACACAGCGACCTCACCCTACCCGTCTACCGGAACATCAAAACTATCACCCGACACCACCACAGGGACAACCATCACCAACACAGCCACAGCATCCCCGTCGACCCGCCTACACCACTGCCATCACCATTTCCGAACCACAACCACCTCCGCAGCCCCGCCACCCGCGGCTGCCAACCTGCCACCAGCCCGACCGTCCATCAACCCAAAGCACGACCACCATCGCCCACATCGTCACCCCGTCACCGCGACCGATCGCCACCGCGACCGACCGTCCGCCCCAAACCAGTACAAAAAAAAATAAATAAATAAAAACCCAAAATAATTACAACCACCAGCACTCACCTACTCCGCCGCCGTGTGCCACGCCTCCGGCCGTCGACGTCCTTCCTCCGCGACCTAAACCGAGCGCCGTCCGTAGACCGGCGAGCTCCCGATCTCTCTAACCCGCCGCCGCGTCGCCAAGTCCGCCGTCAGAAACCCTAATCGCCGTCTCCATCGGGAAAACCACCGCAGCCGCCTATGGCGTGCGCCACCGCCGCGCCAGGGGCTCCTCCGCCCCAACCCGCCAGATCTGGCCGGCCGACCTCCTCCTCGAACCCTCTCCGCCTGAGCCCCTCTTCCGCCGTCAACCGCCGGTCCCCCGCGTTCCCAGATCTGGGCGTGCGCCGCCGGAGCGGTGAGCTCCGCCGGGCCACCCATTTCCACGAGCCGCCCTCGCCAAGCCATCGCTGACCCCTTCGCCTCCGCCGGACCACCGCTCACCGCCTGAGCCCGACTCCGCGCTGCTCCGCCTCTCGTCCCTTCTCCTCTCTGTTCACCATGCTCTCCCTCGCCAACTGGAGCCCGTGCCTTCTGCGCTGCTCCGTCGCCCTCGGTGAACGACCGGCGAGATTTTCTCCGGCTATGGCTCTCTCGATTCCCTCTCTCTGTCTTCTTCCTTTCACTCTTTCTCTCTCCATCTCATACTTCCTATTATTTACTGTCATTGCTGAAGCTCTTCGAAAGAGGAGCAGCAGCTCATCCGTTTATTTGTTTGATGGATTTTGTGCTGTCTTCTTCTATTTAGCATTTATAATAATAATAATTATTATTATTTTTTATTAACTACTATTACTATATACATAATTTATCACTATAGTTATTTTTATTTTCATTATTATTATTATCATTTTTTTATAAATATCATTATCATTATCATTATTATTATTATTATTATTAATATTATTGTTATTATTATTTTGTCTTATTAAATTATATATAGTAGTATTTCTAAATTATTGGCTACAAAGTATAATATTGGGCTTGGGCTTTGTAACTCATTAGGGCTTTATTGAAAAAAATATATATATAACTTAAACTTTATATTATTTTAAGAAAATAGTTTTGGTCAAAAATTTGTATTTTTACAAATTAGGTCTAGCCTAAAAGATAATTATAAATTCTTTTCACATATTTATTTACAATATTTTGAGTAGCCTAAAACTTAATTTCAAGGATATTTTTCAAATAGTTTTTATTTACTAATTCTGCCAAATTCTCTCGAATATCCAATCTTGTCCCTTGCTAGCCATTAACTCCTATTCCCTCACCAATTCTAAACTACCTTATGTCCACCCTAACTATTTTGACCCTTCTGGACTCAATGACGCGATCCGTGCCACCAACAGAGGTCACCTTGCATAGTTTTTGTACAGAAGTCGAAGTTCGTGCCATCATGATCATCGCAGCACACCAGGCGCCCTATCAGGCAAGACACCTTGCCATTAGCTGTTTAATTATTTTTAGCTCATATTTCATGCATGTCTATTATTTTCTTTATAAACTGTGATACATGGCATAACTGTTCTTTTATATTTCCTACTGTGTATTATTTTTCTTACAAATTAAACCTAGATTTAAGGGACCACCTTGTATGTCGCATTCATTGGCCTTGACACGTTGTAAACACGAAGTTGTGTGTCGCATGTAGAACACGGAAGTGCGTGATTGGCTGGCCACCAGTACGTACAAGCCGTGCGATAGGAATAACCGCTAGTAGAGGTTGCATGCTAGTTTGACTTAGCGGTTATAGTGGTTTGTGTTGTGGATACAACACAGTAGGCATTGGGCGGAGAGGACAATTCCTTAGCGTATGGGCTTCGATGCACTTCCCTTGTGACCCGGACTCTCCGCTGGAGATACGGGGTTGATGACCCAAGATTACTGACGGCCACTGACGATTCTGCGGAACGTCATGCTCTTCCTGCTGGGGCCTCTGGTGCCCAAGGGGGACTATGCCGATCCTATTTAGCCAGGGCCCATGCGTAGGAAGGATTGTTCTTAACAACATATCACTTAGAATGGTTAGGCACCCTATCCGTTAGGTACGAGTACTTTTGGTTTGGGTACTTGTATCTGACCGTGGCTTGGAACAATAACTTGTTGCGGATTAGTTCGTCACATCTTGTCCTTGTTTGGTTGTAGGTGTGACTTACTACTTCGATGAGAAGGTATTGAACCTTGTTGGGGTCCGGATACCATATCGGATTCGTAGCATGGAAAGATACGTCGCCGTGAATTAGTTTACCATCTCCTGTCCTTGTTTTGTTGGGGGGATGGTACGCTCGTTCAGTAGGTGCGTATTGGACCATGTTATAAATTCGATTTACTTATTTATTGAGCAATATTTATTCAGTTTATATGGCATGCTATTATGTGTCTTGTTACGTCCCTCTGAGGACCTGGTTGTCTTGCCAGGTGTGCGCTATTGTCTTTCGCAGGTGCTTTCGCTCTAGCCGTGTTCATTGCTATTTCTCGAGGATGATTGCATTTGGATCGTCTTTGCTTCGCTCGCCACTCATTTCATTTTCTATATACTTTTCTTTATTTTGTTGGTAGTGGATTTGTCTCCGCCAAACATATTGTATCAAGACAATTTATTCTCATTATATGACATCTTCTATTCAATTATTTTGCATGGATGAGATTAGTTATGGTTCTATTGCATTTTACAGCTTATGTATTTATACGAGGCTTCCATATATTGGAGTATACTTCGTATGAATACAGCTGGCATGTCTACGTTTCTAGTCCTACATATTTTGGGACTGGGGCGTTACAGAAGAGGAGGAGGAAATGAGGAGATTTGGAGGAGGAGCTGGATGAGGGGAGGTGGTGGTGATGGCCGTCCACGGCCGACCAGGGTGGTCGGAGCCATGGCCAGGAGAGGTCGGGCATGTGGAGTTTTGCCATGGTCATGGTGGTGATGTTGTTTGCTGCTGTGTTGGTTGTTTTTGTTGTTGTTGTGAGTGTGTGGGAATAAAATAAAGGAAAGAGAGATATTAGAGAGAGGATAAGAGAGAGAGAGAAAGATTCTCTCCTCATTGAAATTAGGGCCGGCACATGCTGCCAAGGGGTTGGAGGAAAAAGTGAATGAGAGAATTAATGGATGGAATTTAATTAGGAGAATCAAAGGCTATGATGGAAAATAGAGAAAATAGGTAATTTCTATAGGATTTAATTCAAGGAAAATTCCAATAAATATAGAAATAGGCAAACATGATATTTAATATTATTTTTGGATGAGGAAAGCGAGGGTATCATGATGGAGGGCAACACAAAGCTGGACTGGACTCGGTGGAGCCGGATTGGATCAAAATCGGACATTGTGCAAAAATCTAATTAAAATTAGGTGTTGATGATCATGAGTGAATAAGTAGCACATAGAGATTCCAATAAATGGGACACAAGTGGCGGACGGATAGTAGGCTCAAAGTGGGCCATGTCCATAGTTGTGGCGGACAGGTTTTGGTCGACAGGGGACCCACAAATCGAGTTGGAAAATGAATGTGACGCCGTGGAGTGAAATAAAATCGGGTCACGCGTTAGGAAAGTTGTGCGAAGCAAATGGAGCACAAAATGACGTGACTGAGTGGGAAACAAAGGTCATAGGTGACAAGCGTCTCGAGTAGATCATCAATGAGAAGTTGGTTTCAAGAAACTGACTGGTCTTGCGCTCCCAATTTAAAAGTCACGGTAACGTGCTGAAAATGATCAAGGAAAAGAGTAGGAAAATAAATATTAATCAAATGGTCTAAATCGACCCGAAGTTTAGCGAAGCAAAAAGAGCACAAGGGAACAAGTTTGGATGGGACACTATATACCATCATGAAGGTAATCCTGTCCACTCCAAAACTCATGAAGAAGATTTCCAGAGTTGAACATCCCTGATACTCTAAATATCAATGGCACGGAAAAGCACACTTAGGAAAAATAACAGAATAAATTATTTATTGAAACCAATCAATCAGAAAATTAAAATAAAAATAAAAAAATCAACCCGAAATTCAGGGTGCTCACATCCTACCCACCTTATAAAAATTTCGTCCTCGAAATTAAAATGTCCATACTCCCTCCCCACAATAAAAGTCCCAGAACTTAAATAAAACATACCATCAAAAAAGAACGGCATACAGGGTCATGGCATACGGTGGTAGTGAAAGTCTCATCTAGGTATACTAGTCATGCTAACTGAATCGGTCATAGGGTATCAAAACACACAAGCAATCTAGGATGCTAAACGAAAAAGTTATAGAAATAACAAATCATCAAAACTGTAAGACGGTCTACCATCCTATATGAAAACTGGTACTTATCAAAAATAAAATAAAGGTAACTACCAATCATCTGAAAAAGGGTACTTTTTCAAGTAAATCAAAATCACAAGTTTAATTAACGAAAGTCATTTACATTGAAATCCAATCACAATATATAATATAGAGAGCATTAGAGAGGAAAAAAAGCTAACATTATGTGTATGGGGACATGTTCATATGGTTAGATAGTAGGCGTGTGTGTACGTGAACATACATGAAAGTGTATATGAGAAATTGGATTTTTAAACAACGGCTATCAAGTTACACTAATCATGGCATTTGGTTAAACAATCTACAATACACAACTTATTTACTCATAACATGCATGGCTAACCATATATATATATATATATAAAAATAGAGACTTAGTTATGTATTTATATATATTATAACATGTACGTACAAACTCTATATATATCTATATGAAACATAACATAGAGAGGAAGGGTTAGGTTTACATGACAGGGTATACTAAGTTAGGGTGTGTGTGTGTCCTTGTACAGGGTTATAGCTTAGTATTAAAAGTTAAACCTAGTTTTAGTTCAACGTTTACATATAAAATCTGAAAACAAGCTAACATTTAAACCAGTGCAATATTAACATAATGTAATTTCAAAATTTAGAAGTTTGAAACATCACAACTAATTTCAATGCTCCCAATACATCCTAGCATGATAGAAATGAAACCCTAACATACTATCAATACGTTTATCTACGCATACAGTTCAATATTACATGTTAAATCTGAAATTTAACTAAACATGGAAATCAATGTAAAAATGTTAACATGTAACTAGTTTTCAGGGTTTTGGAGAAATTTGAACATTAAAAACCAACTCAATGTTTATCACAAACTAACATGTAAGAATATGAAACCTAAATTTATATCCCTACTTACAACAATGTACACAGCCCTAAATATTATATTAAAGAACATAAAACAGTAATTTAAACTAAACATTTGGAATTCAGTATTAGGGGTTAATATGCACGCAGTCTCAGATTTTTCAAATTTAACACAAAACTCAACCAAATTTTTTTTTTGAATTGACACCCTATGTATAACATACATATGCAGTGATGTAAACCTAAATAATAACATATAATTTATATTTAAATTATGAATTTAAACATGGAAAAGCAGAGGACCAGAAATATTGGTTATGAAAATTTGGACATCAACAACATATCAATATGTATCTAGATATGTGGAAAAATCAAGTGTAGCATGCATACGTGTTAGGCAAAGTGTCTGTTATATATATATTCATATACATATTCTCATGCTCCAATATAAAAAAATTAATTCTACGTTAAGACTAACATTTAGATTCCTACCAAGATTGCAAGCAGGTGATTGACGAAATCAAGACAGTTTTATTATCATCTAATACAAGAATAATAGCAAGAAAGAAATAACGATAAACCTATTTTTCTTATCTGTTTAAAGAAGGAACCATTTTGAAATCCAGAGTTAAAATATCAAATCCAAGATAAAGTTTAGCAAAATCATCGATTCATTGTATTATGAAAAACTCATAGCAAGAAATTACACAAGGATTATAAAACCAACTAAACTTACTCCTGAGTTAAATAATAGGAAACTAGACAAAACAAACAAATAATAATTCTTTTTTTTGAATGACTGAACAAAAGTAGAAAAACATGTTCAAAAATATTTAAGGTGCAATCTGATAATCATATGCGTCTATCGAAAATTATGGTACTCTAAATCCTCGTCATACTAGTAAGCAAGACTACGATAATCACAGAGCCCTTGACTTATGCACATATCTTTAGAATCATGGTATTTAACATTTTTGCGGTGCCGCTAGCTTGGCTGCGAAAATCTTAAATTCCCACATCCGAGAAATATATCCAGAGTCAGACTATATGTCCTCACTATGCTGGCTAATGTGACTATAGAAGACTAGATTCCATAACATAGATGACCTAGCCCATATAATTTCATCTTGCCAAAAATTAAATTAATCAATAATGAATACTCAAAAATCAAATCAATTTATCAACGAACATCAAAATTCAAAAATGAACAAAATCCATCAAAATACAAACTCGAATGCAACATCTATCATCAAAATTCAAAATTCGACAATCATCCATCAAAATTAATAAATACAAACTCAAATTCAACAAAAATCCATTAAAATCAAATTTAACAACAAAAAAAAAGTAAAAATAAATCAAATCAAGGGAAAAAGAGAGTTTTCAAATCGAAGTTAAAATAAGATTCTCAAGGGTCGTCCCAGGAATCTCTCAAGGGTTCCTAATTGTGATTGAGTACCTTCAAAATATATCCTAATCCTACTGCAGGCTGTAGTGGTACTCTAGTTCGAATACCACTACACTTTAGTCTCGACCTGCATGGGCCACCACTAAAAACGTGTCACGACCCGCACCCACTGTGAGGGTACGAGAGCTTAACAACGCCCAGCCTACGCCGCAGTGTCGGCGATAGAACGCTGTCCTAGGTCTCAATGCATCTAACAGTTTAAGACTAAACAGTTTATACTCCCCGAATGGGGGTGACATAGCAGGTATAGACTCAATCACATCTAAGGTAGAGCATGATAAAGATAGATAAAACATGAAATCCAAAAGAGATACAAGAGATAGAAGTCTAAGTGTCTAAGATACATAATCCCAGAAATACATCTCAAAACTCAAATACAGATACAGTAATCCACAAAATAAATACAACTCCAGACAAAATGAAATAACTACCTAAGCAACCCCTACTGTGTCTCCTCTAGGCTAGCAGGCAATCCCAGGCCATCTGTAAAATTTATCAGTAGGTCCAGTCAGGACAGGAGCGAGCACAATACATCTCAACAGTTCATAGCAGGTTAGAAAATATATTCATGCAGTAAAGTAAGATACAAGTACAGAAAGAAGTGCAGTATGTAAATAGAGAGAGAAAGCTGTAATAGAAATATCTACTATAAGTAAAGAGCTACTAGTGACTAGTGATTTAGAGCACAAAGTCGACATGTGAACGGCTTGATTGTACATGGCTATACTAAAGAGGCGTACATGGCTATTCTACTTTGGAATTGTTCACATGGCTATTTATACTCCCCCGTACCCCCAATCAATATACAAGGATCCAGCCAGGTTATGTTATATGATGCTATGTAACAGCCCCCGAAGGGTGGTAGACCCCGAAGGTGATAGACCCCGAAGGTGATAGACCCCGAAGGTGATAGATAGTAGTCCCATAAATGGGATAAGGATTCTAGGAAGACTCTACGATCATAAGAGTATATGTCGTAAGTGATCAAAGAACCAATGAAGCATATGATACGCCATGTAAGTAAAACGCACAGAACATGTAGTACCCGATGCTCCCTAAGGATAACATCTCAAGAAGGAATCTATATAGTACCAATCCGTGTGACCAACGTGACAGTACAAGTAAAGTAATCTACTACAGGAAATAATTCTAAGCAGGATATGAAATAATCAGAGAATGTACTCGCCTGATAACCTGAATAGCTGATAAGTATAGGGGGTCCCACTGAAGCCACAGAGTCCTATTTAAAGCAACACAGGTTACAAGGTGTTCAAGTTGTAATAAATGAATCCACAAACAATCTATTTTATCCTAGGTTCTTCTAGTCAAATTAACTCTAGGCCAACTTCGGTCAATAATCTAGTTAAACTAGGTCAAGTGTTGACTTACAGTTGACTTTGAATCAACTGGTCAACTCTGGTCAAACAGGGTCAATTCTAGTCTAATATAAAGTGTACTTCGTTATTTGTACGTTGAAACTTACGACACGCAAATCGAGATAAGAAGATGATCGGTAAGGTTGATAATCTTATTATAGTGATTCACGTGTCCAACTTGTCAATTTCAGCGATGTGAGATCACTGGAATTGACTGATCTCAGTTTCGTTGTACTAATCCCGAAATACGAACATTATATGAATTAATTATTAATTAATTATAAAAAGGGTAAACTCAGAGAAACTATCAACAAACATTGTCGGACGATGAAATGAACATCGCCAACGTGTCCAGAATGGTCAAATTAGCTAGAATAGCCTACCGAACGGTCCAATTTGGACATAAGGGCAAAAAGGTTATTTCGGGTCAAAACGGTGTCCGTGTCGGAGCCGTTTTGCACCGAAAAATGTACAAGAAAACAAGTCTATAAAATATAACAAATTATATGTCTACGAAACCAGAATGTTAATACGAACCCAACGGTATCTCCAGAATTGGATTCCGTTGAACCGATTTCAATTTGGTCCGTTGACCAGAACTTGGAATTCCGGTTTGCACAAAAATGCGTGCCAGAGCCAAAGTTCTCAAAACTCAACAAACTACCTGTCAATGAGTCCAGAATGATGATACGAACTCAACGGTATCTCCGGAATTGGATTCCGATGAGCCGATCTCAAAATGATCCGTTGACCCGGATATTGGTATCTGACTTGCACTAAAATACGTGCCTGATCCAATGTCCACCAAAACCTAGCAAATTATATGTCAACGAGTCCAGAATGACGATACGAACTCAACGGTATCTCCGGAATTGGATTCCGATGAGCCGGCATCGAAAAGTCCCGTTGACCCAGAATGTGGGACCCACTTTGTACCGAAAAACGTGCCAGGGCCCACGTTCTCCAAATCTAACAAATTTTATATGAAAACATGCCATAACGACGCCACAAGTCTAATGGTGGTGTCAGAAATGAAATCTGGAGTCCCGTGTTCAAAAATAGAATTTTACAAGTTGGAAATTACGAATTCGGACGACCAACTTTGGCGTCGAATTCAACCAATCAAACAAGCTCACAATGAAACGAAACTGGAGGAGTAGCAAGAGGGTTATACCAGCTTCGCAACGGAACCGGTAGCATGCCAAACGGAGCTGCGGTGGAGGAGATACAAGCTGACGAAGTTGGCCCCGCGAAACTGTCCAAATTTAATACAATTTAAACGGTCAACTTGGTGGCCGATTTTCATGTATCAAACGATAAAATTAACGGACAAAAATTGACAGGGATGAAGGTGGATATACCGAGATTGCGACGGAGCAAAGAAATTGCCAATCCAACAGTCGAATTTTCGGAAAAACATGCACGAAGTTGCTACGACGGAGTAGAAATTCTGAGTTCCAAACTCGCGCGCGCCGACGGGATCTCGTTCAAAACGCACGAATCGCCTCGACGGCGCATCCCAGAGGACGTTGGACGCCATGGGGCCTACCCCAGCGGTGCTGCCAGCGCGCGGGGCGGCACGACAACGCACGGGGCGGCACAACGTCGTGGGGGGCGGCGCAACGACGTGGTGTAGGCAGAGGAGGTGGTGGCTGTCGCGGTTGTGGTGAAGTGGAAGTAGAAGGAGGAGGAGTTTGAATGTGGAGGAAGAAGGAGGGGGGAGGTTGCTGTCGTGGCAGTGATGGCCGACGGCGACACCGGCCAGGGGGTGGCTCGGGGAGGAGCTGAGTGCAGTGGTGGTGGTGTTTGCTTATTGTTGGTGGTGGTGGATGTGGTGGTTGCTCGGTTTGAAGAGGAGGAGGAAATGAGGAGATTTGGAGGAGGAGCTGGATGAGGAGAGGTGGTGGTGATGGCCGTCCACGGCCGACCAGGGTGGCCGGAGCCATGGCCAGGAGAGGTCGGGCATGTGGAGTTTTGCCATGGTCATGGTGGTGATGTTGTTTGCTGCTGTGTTGGTTGTTTTTGTTGTTATTGTGAGTGTGTGGGAATAAAATAAAGGAAAGAGAGATATTAGAGAGAGGATAAGAGAGAGAGAGAGAAAGATTCTCTCCTCTTTGAAATTAGGGCCAGCACATGCTGCCAAGGGGTTGGGGGAAAAAGTGAATGAGAGAATTAATGGATGGGATTTAATTAGGAGAATCAAAGGCTATGATGGAAAATAGAGAAAATAGATAATTTTTATAGGATTTAATTCAAGAAAAATTCCAATAAATATAGAAATAGGCAAACATGATATTTAATATTATTTTTGGACGAGGAAAGCGAAGGTGTCATGATGGAGGGCAACACAAAGCTGAACTGGACTCGGTAGAGCCGGATTGGATCAAAATCGGACATTATGCAAAAATCCAATTAAAATTAGGTGTTGATGATCATGAGTGAATAAGTAGCACATGGAGATTCTAATAAATAGGACACAAGTGGCGGACGGATAGTAGGCTCAAAGTGGGCCATGTTCATAGTTGGGGCGGACAGGTTTTGGTCGACAGGGGACCCACAAATCGAGTTGGAAAATAAATGTGACGCCGTGGAGTGAAATAAAATCGGGTCACGCGTCAGGAAAGTTGTGCGAAGCAAATGGAGCACAAAATGACGTGACTGAGTGGGAAACGAAGGTCATGGGTGACGAGCGTCTCGAGTAGATCATCAATGAGAAGTTGGTTTCAAGAAACTGACTGGTCTTGCGCTCCCAATTTAAAAGTCACGGTAACGTGCTGAAAATGATCAAGGAAAAGAGTGGGAAAATAAATAATAATCAAATGGTCTAAATCGACCCAAAGTTCAGCGAAACAAAAAGAGCACAAGGAAACAAGTTTGGATGGGACACTATATACCATCATGAAGGTAATCCTGTCCACTCCAAAACTCATGAAGAAGATTTCCAGAGTTGAACATCCCTGATACTCCAAATATCAATGGCACGAAAAAGCACACTTAGGAAAAATAACAGAATAAATTATTTATTGAAACCAATCAATCAGAAATATAAAATAAAAATAAAAAAATCAACACGAAATTCAGGGTGCTCACATGGTATCTTGAGATACAAAGTATTATCTTAGGATACTACGGTAATGTGAGATATCTTAGGATATTGGTTTACCTTTACCAAGGTAATAGGGTTTACCCTATTACAAGGTAAGGTATTGAGTTACCTTCAAGGTAATGGGTTTACCTTCAAGGTTACGGGAATTACCTAAGGTAAGGGTAAGGTAATAGCAAGGTATTGGTAGGATACTAGGATAGATGGTTAGAGACTAGTCTAAGGTTTATTTTGGATCTATTAGACTAGGTTAGTGGGTTATCTACTAGCATAAGGTAAATATTACTAGGGTAAGGGTATTACCTAGTATCCAAGGTATTGGGTTACCTTGGTAGGTAATAGCTAGAATTGGGGTATTACATAGATGAATAGGATATTAGGATATAGGCTAGAGTTGGTATCCTAGATTATAGAATATTATCCCGTGGGTAGTGTATAGAGTATATCTATATAAATGTTGAGTTGGTTATATACCATTTTAGGGGAGAAGGGTATAATGTATATGTATATATTAGAGTATCTTAGGATAATTAGTATCTTTAGATGAGTTAGCTAGTATCTTAGGATATCTAACATAGTATCCTAGATAGATATGTTAGTATCTTGGATAGGTAATGAGATACCCTATGTATCCTAGACTAGAAGTTAGTATCTATTTAGAGTGAGTATCCTATTTAAGTTGGTATCTTGGTTAGATAACTTGGGATAACTAGTAGATGTTAGAGAGCGGGTATAATAGTATCTTGAGGGTATCAAGAGAGTAGGATATTAGGATATGGTTAGAGTGGTATCTTGAGATACCCAAGTAGTATCTTGGAATATATTAGATTTACCTTTTTTCCTTAAGGTAATAGTTTACCTTCAAGGCGAGGTATTGGGTTTACCTAGGTAACTAAGGTTAGATATCATATAGATGGTGACTAGATATCTAAGTATGGGTATTGGGTATTAAGGTATGTTTATCTAGATTAAGGTATTTGACTTCCACCCAAGGTTTGGTATTGGGATATCAATATGACAAAAGTATACGGTATCTTGGTAGGTAATGGTTAGGAATATGAAGCTTGACTTAGATTTGAGCTTATTTGACCAAGGTTGACTATTTTGACTCAAAGTCAACTGTAAGTCAACATTGGACCTAGATTGGACTAGAAGTTGATCAGCGTTGACCAGTTGACCAAAAGTTAACTGTGAGTCAACTATTGACCCAATTTGACCTAGAATGGACTAGGAGTTGGCCAGAGTTGACCAGAGTTGACCAAAAGTCAACTGTAGGTCAACCCTTGACCTAGATTGATATAGTTTGACTTTGTTTGACTTACCATGACTTAGTATGACTTTGTATGATCTAGTGTGACCTAGTGTGACTTAGTATGACTGAGTTTGACCTAGATTTGCATAGCATACACTAGAACATCATGCCATACACTGTCAAACACTAATTAACTCATGTGTATCTCATCTTAAGGTTTGTGACATCACTCTGAGCGTCGATTCTCATTGACAGCTCAGGACCACAGGCGAGTACATTCTCTAATAGTTTATATTGTCTTGATATATGCTATATCCAATTCAGTTGTAGTGTTTTACTTGATTCCCGATACGATGGTACATGGACTAGTATACGTTGGATCATGTCATAAGATGATATTCCTGGACTTTTCTGGTATATGGGTGCATTGTCGATCTTGTTTCCTGTACTTGTATAGACATCAATTTGGGAGTAGGCTGGCCCCCTGCTTTTGAATCCTATGTCATGACGTTTCATGTCCGGATCCATTATACTACTCGGGGATAGGGAGTTATTAGTGGTTATGTGATCAATATCCCTCCTGTATTCCTGTTACTACTTGTGCATAGCTCCACCCTCACCATACGTAGGGTGTAGCCTGACCTGATACTACTTGTGCATAGCTTTCCATTTTGGTCGGCCTGATCTCCAGGTTTATCTGTGCTTGTTCTTGTGCATAGCCGGTCAAATGGAACAGCCTGATCCTGACCCAAGCCGATCACATAACGCTCTAATATCTCAAGTCACCGTTTACGTTTATATTATACATCAGATATTTCTGTATTATTCTATATTCCAGTATTTTATACCTTGACATGATATTCAGTTTACATATCCTATTTATATTTTAGTCTTGATATTTTATCTTGTATTCTATTATAATTGTCTCTTACAGAATTTGTCAATTCATATGGAACTGTTGTTAGTGTTCGTACTTGCTCATAACCTGACAGGATAATTCCGTTGATGTTTACAGATGATATAGAGGCTGACTTCTCGACCTTCTATGGGTTTGACATAGATGGTGAGTACTACATGGACATCCCTGTGGAGCCGGTGCCCATTGAGGACGCACCGCCTGCTTAGACTTAGACTAGTTAGGCTTGACTGGACTACGATCCAGCTAGTACTTGAGACTTGTAGTATACTTTATATTTTGGGATCTTGTGTTATGTTTTGAACTTTAAACTTGTGTTGTGATCTTGCATATATTTTCAGTTTATGTTTCTATCGTATCTTATCATATTTCGTGCTATCTTCCTTAGATGTCTTGTGATTGAGTTATGGCTCTATAAACCTCCATGCGAATATGACATGTTTATATATTGTGTCTAGATATTGTATATTATAGACGACCTATACAACGTTCTACCGTCGATTCTGCGACGTAGGTTGGACGTACACACTTAATCAGAGTGCGGGTCGTGACAGGTGTCGATGGCGAAGAAGTGACTTGAACGTCACCGAGTAGTTTCTATTGGACCCATAGTTCAAGAAATTAGCCCCGGCCAAGTATTTGTTGCTTGTTTACACCGCCCATAAAGACTTCCATCTATGAACTTTCATATCATTTTAAGAGAAGCGATGTCTCGTATTGAGACGAGAGATCTTAAACCTACCCCTCCCTCATCCTTCGACCGATACAGGGCATCCCAAGAAATCGCGTGGATGCCCCTATGCCAGATGAAATCATCATAGATTTCTCTACTATAATGATAGTGGCCTTCGAGAATAGAATAGCCTGCATCCAAAAATAGCAACGACAAAGATGACTGAACGAATGAGCTCCATCCGTACCCATAAAATGATAGCATTTGTGCTTGCCATCCCTCCAACCTTCGCTGAGTGTAGTCCACCATCCCATTACAATCCACATCCCATGCGTAGTTTACTGAGAGAGGCAAACCGAGGTACTTGACTGGAAGGGTTCCTCTCTCAATCCCAAGGAGAAGCTAAATATCAAATTGGTTAGAACAAGAGGTGCTAAGATATATTCTACTCTTGTCCTTGTTCAGGAGGAGCCCTGAGAGCAGGTCCAACTCTTTATGGATCAGATTCAGATGATGGATACCGACATGAGAAGGCCCAATGAACACAAGGAGGTTATCCAAGTAGATGAGGAGCGAGAAAGTAGGACGCACCCTATGGAAGAGAGGCACAATATGTTTATAATGTCCTATCTAATAGGCAGGAGAAGTACTCCATAACAATGGTGAATATGTATGGGGATAGATGGTCCCCCTGACGGAGTCCCTAATTACTCTTGAAAAATTCAAAGGGATGCCCTCTAATCAGAACAGAGAAACAGAGAGTAGAATGCATTCCCTAACCATCTCCACCCAGTTATGGTCAAATCCCATCTCCACCATAAGCTGGCACAGGAAGTTACAACATGCGATGTGACAATAGTTAGAGAGAGAAAAATCTCCTTCCAACTTTGGAATGAGGCTAATGTATGTATGGTTAACCTCTTTTAGTAGCTTGCCATGTTGTAAGAAGTCACAAACGACCTCGAGGATCTGACCCTACAGGGCAACCTAGTACTATTTGAAGAATTTACTACCGAAGCCATCTGGGCTCGACGCCTTATTCATTTCAGTTTCCATCACAATTTTCTTCATCTCTTCGACTATGACAGGTGCTCAGAGTAACTCATTCCCAGTCTCATTAACCAGACACTTACAAGTGCTCGAAGCAACTAATTCCCAGCCTCATTAACCAGACACATACAAGTCAATGTTGGGTATATATATATATATATATATATATATATATATATAAAATATATATATATATATATATATATATATATATATATATATATTTATATATATATATATATATATATATATATATATATATATATATATATGTATATATATATATAAAATATATATATATACATATATATATATATATATATATATATATATATATATATATATATATATATATATATATATTATATATATATATATATATGTTCCAAAACCAGCTGGCTAGTTTTGTATTGTAGAACCACCCTATTTTTTATAGATTGGATTGAAATTTAGTGGTTGAGATTAAAAGGTGTAGACCCCACCACCTTTTAAAGTTATTTAATCTCAACCATGCAATTCCAATCCAACGTGTATAACATAAGTTGGTTCCATAATACAAAACCAGCCGATTGGTTCTAGAGCACTCCTTATATATATATTTAAAACACTAGCTTTATTGATGTATGAGGCGCAAAATGCCGAAGCCTATACAAGTAAGCAATCTAGGTGCGGGAAGAATGACAAAAAGATAATGAAGACCAGTAGCTACAAAAACCTAACTGGCCTGGTCGGGAGGGTTGATCAGTGTATCCCAAAAGCAGTTAGAAGAGTGAGAGCAACGTCTGCCGATCTGAAGGATAGCACTCCTTATATATATATTATGGGACTTTGTACACGCTGTATTGTATGGCTTTTGAGCTTATTGCCCTCATTTTTCACACACAAACCCACACCTCCCATGCGGTTTGATCCCGAGACCTTCCGCCTACCCAGGGAGGTTATACCTTTCATCGCTGACCACAAGAGCCAACTGAGTTCGTTATTTTTTATATTAAATGATATATATATATATATATATATATATATATATATATATATATATATATATATATATCACGTCCAAGTACTAAAATAAGTAGAACTATGTGATATATGCCAGCTACGTATCGAGTTGACTCTGGCCCGGCTCGAATACGTATATGTTGTCTTGGTATTCTAATTATATCTATCAATCAACTATAAATATATCTATCTACCTCAATCCACAAAATAAGTAAATCAAGAATAAACAATATATATTATGGTGTGCAGCCCAATAACATACATGTTCGATTAAACCGAAAGAACGACAAGGGTCTATAAAACTAAGCTAAGATCATAGTATAAATGATGGAAATAATATGAAAGCATGATAAAATACCTGAGTCGTATATAGCAATAGGTCCATAATCAGCGGACCAGATTTGTATGACTAACTGCATGGAGAGGTCGTCAGGTCTTCAGGGGACATAACAAGGTACAAAAAATATGCCAAGTAACAGTAAAAAGAATATCTATATAATGAAAGGTAACTAACATAACCATTTAAGTCCAAAAATGCGGTTGAGGACAGTCCTAATATCAGCCCAGCCGTACATGCAATCACCCATGGCACCGTACTATAAAATAATGCCATAGCTCCGCTATAGAGACCATATCAATACACAAGTAAACATGCTCCACACAAGAAAGCATGACCATGAGTCTAGACGGCCGGATATTTCGGTAGAGTCCTTCCTACCCTATGCTCTAAAACTAACAAGTCGAGTCAAGTCTAGTCAAGTCACTACCAAAATATGTCGATTTAGCGACGACCAGATCCGTCGGCCATCCATCGGCAATTTGTATTAGCGACTGATCACTGACGGATCTTGGTCAAAATAATCCGTCGGCAATCAGCTCGTTGCTAATAATGATCCGTCGCTAAGTAGTCGTCAAACGACGGAATAGCGACGGCTTTTCGTCTTCACAATACGATGCATTAGCGATGACTTTTCGACGGTCTTTCGTCGATTTCAAGTATTAAATACTGAACTGTGTAGAAGCTAGCGACGGATAATTCGTCGGTAAACCGTCGTAACAGCGTATCAGAGGGTATCGTTCCGTCGCTATTCCGTCGAATGCCATCGCTAACAAAGGACGGAATAGCGACGGAATACTGACGGATAATCCGTCGACCTTGTTCTAGAAATGCTTGGCATTTCTAGAATCATGGCGACGGATAAGTCGTTACTAATCCGTCGCTTATCAGTCGACGAAGCGACGGATAATCCGTCGCCATTATTCTGAAAATTTCATGCATTTCCAGAATCTTGACGACGGATTTTCTGTTGCTATTCCGTCAAACTTTGTATTTTCAGAACATTGGCGACGGATTTTCCGACGCGAATCCGTCGACCACCCGTCGCTAACTGGAAACAATTTCAAATCTCCAGGTAGCGACGGATATTCCGTCGAAAGGTAGTTGGAAACTGGAAATATCCGTCGCTAAGCGGTCACCAGTCCGTCGCTAACTGAAATGTTTTTGAAAAAAATTCTGAGCTTTCAATGTTCACACAAATATACATAAACCAATACAATATATAATACACACCAATTATCCAACAATCACATAGACCAAATATATAATGAACACCAATTATCCAACAATCACATAGACCAAATATATAATGCACACCAATATAAAATTATCACAAATATTCTGAAATCATAAACTAATATCCTTCGTTATAATCCGAAATTCCCACAAATATTCCAAAATTCCAACAAATATTCTAAATTTTCTTAATTACAATACTTTAAGGAGGAAGAGGAGTTTGATTGCCCGGTGGTGGTAATCCTGCTGCGATCGACGAATATACTGCTCCATTAGGTACGGCGACAAGTCATCATAGACACTGCTCGGAAGTCGACGTAGCTGCTATGGCGACATGAGATCAAGGAGTGCCGTCACAGTCAGAGGCGGTACTAGAGGGGCAGCAGGGTTGAAAGAAAGATGACTGATAGAAGAAGCACCGGGAGTAGCAGTCGACGGACCGGCACCAGTAGAAGACGGACCGACACCAACAGCAGACGGACCGGCAGCAGCAGACAGAGGCAGAAAGTATATGGCAATTTGCTCCCGCAAGGACGACATCGCATCGTGCAGCAGCGTAAGCTACGACTTAACATCATCGTCTTGGAGAAGGCGATATCGGTAGAAATCTCTGAGTCGCCATGTGCAACGGCCCTAGGGAGCCGACTCCGTACAGGTGCCCTTTCTTAAAGCCGCCGACGGTATCTACGAACAAGTCATTGCGAGCGGCCAAAGAAGAGGGTGTCCGGGCGGGCGTCATTTAACCGATATCCTCGGTCTCAGTTAACTGAGCCCTACTAAGGGCCTCACGATACGCAGCCTATCAAATGAATGTGTTTTTATTATAAGATTTACCTAAGTTGTAATCTAAATCCTATATTTCATTAAGCTAAGTGTCAATCCTAATTTTACCTAAGTTATAGTTCGAATACTTTTAATTATAACGTAAATCTCATAAACATAAGTACTTACATCACTCTCCTTGGCCCTCTCGTCGACGAAGCTCCCGTCCTTCCGTCTCTTATGCGTATGCTGGAAGACGTCGTGCATGGTGACCGATTCTGGCGTCCTTCCCTCCTTCACCGCCCGTTGGGTCTGCATACGAATTTTTCGTAGAACTTAATTAACTCCGTATATTAATAATACCTAATTCGATAGTGAAATAAATTTACGGTATCTCACCAGATCTGCAAGCGTCGTTGCATGGGGCCTGGATCCCCCCGTATAAAGGCCCGTGGCCCGTCTGTTCGCCTTCGCCTTCTACGATTTCTTCTTGTACACATGAGTATTCATCATATCTAAGAGATCCTTATAATTGTCCTGCCGGATCCAATTCGGCCTTATCTACCCCATTTTTAGGTCATGAATCATATCCCGTATCTTCTTCGAGGCAGCGCTTTTGTAGGTCATGTGGATCACGTCCTCGCGATGGAGGTGCCACCAGTACGTCGTCTAACATACAAATTCAATTATCATGTAATTTAAAAAATGGTTGATTAAAGAGTAACTAATAATTAACTAGAAGATATATATATATACCCAAAACTCGTCGAGCCAGACATACTTCAAGTTTGGGGGCACCGACGAAAAGTTGAGGTAGGGACCATGGAAGTTAGCCCTGATAATTTCTCCAAGAGCCCTGGCAACATTAAACTGAAAAAACCTACAAAGAAGAAACGACTGGATTATTAACTTGAATAAATGAAAGAAATTTAATAAATTATCTTAAATTTACTTACAAGGTCTCCGCGGGCCATAGCTCTCGTCGGAACTCGCCTCTCGGCCTCTCTGGTGCCGTTGGAGGATCCGCGGGTCCGTGCATGTACTCCCCAGTAACCGGATGGAACCGAGTATGGGGGTACTCTGGGGCCCACTGTACAGTAACTGGGGGATCCACTAGTGGATCCGCTGGTGGGATCGATAGCGGAACGGATCCGCTAGCAGATCCAAACTCATGCCTCGATGAAGTAGTCGATCGACGACGGGATGCGTCTGTGCCCGGGGTACTCTCCGGGTCGGGCTCGCTGGATGGGGTCACATCCCGGGAAGATTAAATACGACCATGACCACGAGCACCACTACGACCACGACCACGACCACGACCACCACTACCGCCAGCAGCAGCACCACGACCACCACCAGAACCACGACCACGACCACGGCCAGCCATCATGACCTGGAAATAGAACACATAAACATAATTAACAGTATAAAAGTGTAAATGAATATAAAATTCTAAACTAAAATATACATACCACCAATAGGGAGATGAGTACCGCCGCGACGAAAAAGACTAGAAGTGCCATCTGCAATAAGTAAATAATCGAACGAAAAAAACATGAATTTACGTAATTGCTTTTATGAGGTCAATCTTAATTCACGTAATTGGAAGTGTTTTTAATATACAATAATATTTAACCTAATCATCGTCTTCGTTCTCATCCTCGGCCTTGTCTTCATCATCATCCTCCTCCTCATCCTTATCCTCATCATCATCCTCATCCTTATCTTCATCGTCGATTTCATCTGTATCCTCATCCCCATCAAATTCGTCTTCTTCTTTCTCTTCTTCTTCTTCTTCTTCTTTTTCTGCCTTAATATTTGGGACACGATGCCTCTTTCTTCCCTGGTTGACTGCTAAGTCTTGTGTATCAACCTCTTCCTCTTCTCTATTTTCCTCAACAATATCTTCAACATCTATTGTATCCGAGTATTGTCCCAAGTATTGGGACTTTTTGATCTGGTCCTCTTGGTATGCTGGGTCTCCAAAGTTGAATGTATTTCAAGATTTAATCTTGCATACTGTCCACCAGTCAAATCAATCTCTACGACGCCTTGGGTAGCTTGTATAGTAGACTTGAACAGCCTGATTTGTTATCGCAAATGTATCGGACCCTCTATACCTACTGCGATGATTTATATAGACAAATCCAAATTGTTTATCGATTCTCCAATCGATATTTGGTGTCGTATCGAACCATTCACATTTGAACATCACAATATGCATACCATATGGGCCAGTATATTGTAAATCTATAATATTCCGAAGCACTCCATAATAGTCAAAGTCCGGTTCGTCGTCATAGATTGTGCCTCTTATGCAAACACCGAAATCCTTGGTACTGATACCATCATTGATAAATTCCACATTTATAGCATTCTGAGTTGCCTTAAACCTGAAGCAATTAACGACATAGCCTGGCCAAGTCTTTGTTTGCCTCTTCGGTCCCAATGCCAGATAATGAACACTCTCATTAGTGAGTGTTATTTCAGGCAATAAAACCTGTAAATAAATATTTATAATTTAAATGTTTTAGATTATATATTTCTAATCTCAGTTACTTACGTATTTTATAAGAATATATAAAATCAACCTCAATTATAATCTCGGTTACTTACGTATTTGCAAAACCATGACGGAAATGTACAATCAACCTCTCTTTGAAGTCCCTCATCGGTAATATCGGGTGTCCTCATTTTTACTTCATCTCTAAATACACTATTAGAAAAAATAAGAATATATAAGTGTAGTCACTTACTTCATCAAATTCGAGATTATAACGAGGGCAAGTGTACTGACTTACTTCTCCAAATCTCTCACTTCTTGTATGTCATAGTTTAACAAGACATATCGGTGAGCAGCATCATACTCATCGTCAGTCAACCACCATTTTTACTAGCCCCAACAGGCTTGCCCCTTACATTGAATATACCTCCATCCTCAACGTCCTCGTCATTCCTTTGAGGTCTATTTCAATTTGTCTTAACATGAGTATCGAAATAAATGGAGCAAAAGTTTGACACCTCTTCGATAAGATATGCTTCACATATTGAAGCCTCTATATGAGCCTTGTTGCCAACTTTTTTTTTTAGATGGTGTACGTATCTAGAGAGATAAATTATATTGAGAATTAAGAATGAATTTTAAAACCCACTGAAATTCAACTTAAATTATATTGATTTTTATGTACCTTTCAAATGGGTACATCCATCGATAATGAACAGATGCACCGACATGGGCTTCGTATGCTAGATGAATCGATAGATGCTCCATGCTGTCGAAGAAGCCAGAAGGAAATATTTTCTCTAACTTGCAAATTGTTAAGATAATCTTCTCCTCAAGTTCAACCATGTGTTGCACAGTCAACTTAGTTGAACAAATATCCCTAAAGAATATATATAGTTCAGCCAACGTAACCCATACAGCAGAAGGTAACAACTCTTTCAAAGCAATGGGCAGTAATCTTTCCATAAACACGTGGCAGTCATGACTCTTCATTCCCATTAGCTTGCGTTCATTGAGATCAACGCATCTAGACAAATTCGACACATAGCCGTCGGAAAATCTTAAAGTAGATACCCACTTGCATATTATTAATCTATCTTTCTTGCTCAATGTGTATTGTGCTATCGGCTTAGTTATTTGTCCACCAGCTCCCCTTTGTATCAAGTTCAGATAAGGACGCTTGCATATCTCGGCAATGTCTTGTCTTGCTTTTGGATTGTCCTTCGTCTTTCCTTTAATATCCATGATGGTATTGAAGACATTATCGAACACATTCTTTTCGATATACATAACATCAAGATTATGCCTTATAAGATTATCTTTCCAATAAGGCAAGTCCCAGAAGATACTCCGTTTGGTCCAGTTATGGGTTTGTCCGAATTCATCGACACGATTGTTCGATGGATCTTCCATTATAGTGGGCAAGCCCTTTACATCTTTCCAAATATCGTATCCCGACAATCTGGCAGGCGGATGAGAAAATTCTTGTTTTTCAGCTCTGAACGTGTCCTTGTTCTTTCTCCAAGGATGACTCGCGAGCAGAAATTGACGATGACAATCAAAGAAAGAAGTTTTTCCTCCATGCTTAAGGCGGAACGCCTTACTATTTTGCATGCATATCGGACAAGACATGGTGCCATGAGTACTCCATCCCGACAGCATACCGTATGCGGGAAAATCATTGATTGTCCACATCAGTGAAGCTCTCATCTGAAAGTTCTGTTTCCTGGAAATATCATAGGTCGCGATGCCGATCTCCCATAGCTGTTTCAGCTCATCCATCAACGGCTGTAAATATATATCGATATTCTTCGTCAGATTTTTAGGACCCAGATTTTTAGGACCCGGTATGATAGCTATTAAGAACATATAAGGAGTCTTCATACACATCCATGGTGGCAGATTGTAAGGGGTCAGAATGACCGGCCAATAGGAGTATTAAGATCCCAACAGCCTGAAAGGGGCGAAGCCATCAGAACATAGCCCCATGTGTACATTTCTAGGCTCTGCAACAAAATCTGGATGACGAAAATCAAAATATTTCCATACCTCTCCATCCAAAGGATGTGACAATTCTCCATCATCCTTTGTGCGTTCTTCGTTATGCCACGTCATGTGTTCTGTTGTATTCTGAGACATATACATCCTCTGCAAGCACTTCGTGATCGACAAGTAATGCATATACTTGTAAGGACGTCATTTTCTAGTTGACTTTTTTTTCCCCTGACTGGCTTGTAACGATCCGCATTACAGAAGCTGCAACTTTCTATATCCTAGTTCTCCTTGTAGTACAACAAGCATCCGTTGCGACAATAATCTATCTTCTCGTACCCCAGTCCCAATTCTTGGACCATCATCTTCGACTTGTAGAAGTTTTTTGGAAGCTCTTTTGATTCCTTCGGTAATACCTCCTTGATTAGTTGTATAATCCGATCATAGCAAGTTTGTGGCAAGTTAAAATCGGACTTTATGTTCAACAACCGCATCGTCACTGACAGTACGGAATGTGGCTCACAACCAGGATATAAAGAAGTTTCAGCATCCTGAAACATATCATAGAACTCCTTCGCCTCGAGATTAAGATCCTCCGGATCAAAATTAGGCCCTGCCGCGTCATACACCATATCTCGTACAAGGTTCTGCAGGTCTCTATAATCAACAGAGCATTCGTCGTCTTTGACGACAAAATCCGTTACAGTATTATCATCAAAAGCATAAGTAGCAGCATTCGCAACCTGTCTTTCCGCATATAGTTCATCTTGCGATGACCACAGGCCGTAATCACGTACGAAACCCTTACGGGTCAAATGATCTCTTATGCTCACCACTTCTTCGTAACGTTTTTTTTTGAAATCACACACACACACACACACAATTGGGGGGGCTCGAACCTTGCCGGCCCCTCCGGATGTCCGCTCTAATACCACTAGGCTAGAGAGCTCGGACACTTCTTCGTAACGTCTATTGCGACAATTACGATATGGACACTTAATTTTGTTACCGTCCATATACTGAGCTTTGCTCATGGCATACTTAAGAGACACTTCCATGCCTGCCTGAAAATTATCACTCACACCTATTCTGCTCTCGTGTTGTCGTTTGTACATCTATGTACGATCAACAAAATAACGATCCATCACAGATTGGATGTAAAAATCTGTATAGTAAGACAAACTAAGCAAAATTAGTATATAATCATGTAACTGGTGGATCCGTTGGTATATAGGCCGGATGTACTTAGTATCGATCGATAGTTCGATACCGATACCGATAGTGCGATACCGATAGTTTGATACCGATACCGATAGTTCGATACCGATATTGATAGTCCGATAGTCCGCTAGCGATACCGATAGTTCGATACCGATACCGATAGTTCGATACCGATACCGATAGTTCGATACCGATACCACTAAGTCCAAATGATTCCTCTTAAGCGTCGAGCATGTTATAAACGGTTCAACTTGATGAGTCAGTAAATATATATATATATATATATATATATATATATATATATATATATATATATATATATATATATATATAATTCATGGTTTAAAGTATATATATAATTCATGGTTTAAAGTATCGGCCGATACCGATACGGTTTGGCATGTTCCGATCCGATACCGACCGATACCAAATATTGACCGATGCCAACATTGGGGGTCTTTGTTCCGGTCAATTCGGCAAAGAAAATTAAACAGCGTAGGAATAATCCGATACCGATTCCGATACCGATATTGTGAACCTAGGTGGAAAGCATAATAAGGTTGTAAAAGCATGTAAAAGAATCCGATACTACCGATAATTATTTGTTTTCTAATACTAAAAAATCCGATACTCCGATCCGAAACTGTCGATACTACCGATATCGCCGATACCAATACTCATAGGAAAAGTCCGATACTGATTCCGATACCAATACTTTGAACCTTGATATATATATATATATATATATATATATATATATAATTAAATAACTAAAAAAATATATATATATAATTAACTAACTAACATTTACTAGTTAAATAGCATAATGCTAACTTGATAGTAATGAGAACAAAACATTCTATTAAAGATAAAACATTGGTTGTTTTTGGAATATCTTACATTGATCAAAATACTGTTTAACCTAACTCTCTCTCACCGCTCATTTCCTTACAGTCGTACAAGAAATCCAACCTAACCCTACGTTTCTTCTCCACCGCTCCCAGTAAACCCTAACCCTAATATTTTTATATAATTTCTAAATAAATAATACTATTAATAACGATAATACTAATAATAATAATAACACAAATGCATATGCATTTATATACATAATATAAACAACACTCAAATATACATTATATTAAAAATATGATACAGATATACATATTATAAACAACACTCAACACCCTCCCACCCCCCGCCGCCCCTCCCACCACCCGTCGCTCCCCAGCCCCGCACTGCCCCACGCGCGCCACCCCCGCCGCCCGGGAGCGCGTTGCCCCCCGCCGCCCACCGCAGCCCCGCGCTGCCCCGCGCGTGCCCCTCCAGCACCGCCGCCGCCCCGCCGTGCCCCCCAGCCCCCTCCAGCCACGTCGCAGCTCCCCCAGTCCCGCCGCAGCCCTGCGCTGCCCCCGCAGCCCACGACACCCCCGGCAGCCCACGACACCCACGACCACCGAGAGAGAGAGAGAGAGAGATTACCTTTGGGAGAGAGAGAGGAGAGGTCGCCGATCACCACCGCGGAAGAGAGAGAGAGAGGAGAGTGAGGTCACCGACCGCCGCGGGAGAGAGAATGAAATTTGAAGGGAATAAAAAGTTCCCCCTGTCGTTTCAATTTAAGTCTGGGCCCTTTATTTAGCAACGGACTAGCGTCAAATTTTATTCGTCGCTAATCCGTCGCTCTATTTAATACTGGCCGACGGATTATCCATCGCTACGTAGTCGAAGAATTGTCCCGCCGCTTCTCCCAATAATTCCTGCCAAATAATCGACTGCATAGCGACGGCTGTGTATCCGTCACTATATCTCCGACGACCTAGCGACGGATGAGCGACCTTTTCTCCCCCTTAAAATAAAATAAAAAATGTATCGGTATGTCGTCGATACTCCGTCGTCTATTTACCATAAATCCGTCGCTAACGCCGACGAAAATTTTCCGTCGTTAACAATCCGTCGCTAATTGACTGTATTTTGGTTGTGAGTCAAGTAAATCTCACGAATAAGTAACAAGTCGTACATGCTATTATAGAGTCCATAACCCTGTATATCTCGCGCCAGAATCTGTATCATTAATTGTGTCAGTGTCCTGTGGTCTATCGTATCAATGGACACGAGTAAGATGCAATATCATGCCTAGTATTGATACCCGATATCTATAAACTGACATCGACACCCAAATAATAATCGAACACTAAGTATCAACTAATCTTACATCCATAATATATATAAATAAATAATAAATAAAGAAAATACAAAAGTACTAAAACTTAGACAAGGTACACTTTCCTGGAGGTTGCACATTGACTAGACGACATCTCGCAATAAAACCGTCAAACTAATGAAAGCATCAAGGTGCATCTTTCGTAAACAACTCTGGATGCTGAAACAGACATCGCTATCAGTCCCAAAATAAAAGAACTAGCTAAGATTGGCTATCCATAAGTCCAATTCTAGATACAGGGGAAAACGGTTATTTCGGGTCAAAAAAGTGTCATTTGTTGGACTTGCTTTGCACCAAAAAATGTGCCAAGACAAAGGTTAAACCTTGGCCAGAACGACACCACGAGTCCAATTGTGTTGTCGGATTTGGAATCTGATGTCTTGAGTTCAAAATCAAAATTTTACATGTTGAAAATTACGATTTCGAACGACCAACTTTGGCATCGATTTCAACCAAGCAAACGATATCCTATTAAACTAAAAAATTTAGGTCATGAAGCTGGTTACACCTGCTATGCAGAGGAGTTGGTGGTTTGTCACACGGAGGTTTGACGAGGGAGGAACAAATCCACAAAGTTGGCTCCAGGAAATTGTCAAAAATAAACGTATTTTAAACGCCTAAATTGGTGGCCGGTTTTGATTTATCAAACAACCGAATTAAGGTTGAAAGTTTAGGAGGTTGAAGAGGAATATACCGAGATGGAATTTGGAAAAACCATTCAAAAATCCAACGGTCGAATTGTCCAAAAAATGTGTACAAAGTTGTTGTCCCAAAATAAAATTATGAACTTACACGCGTCACGTCGAGATCTCGTACGAAATGCCCAAATCGAATGTGTTGTTCGTCGGGGAGGATAATGACCATGGGATGGTCCTGCAAGAGCACAGGGGAATGGTCGGGGCGGTGGCAAGCCGTCCGACGGCTATCGCTGTAATTGTCGATGCAGCTTGCTGTTGTGCGCACGTCGTGGTGCTGTGCCGCACGCGGTGTGGTGCACCTTCTGGCGGTGACGGCGGTGCCCATCGCTGCTGTGGTTGCAGTTTCTATATAGCCACTGCCATTGCTGTATTGATCGAGGGGATTAATGTTTTAGGGTTATTTAATAGGGTAAGTATAATATATATATATATATATATATATATATATATATAAAACAACATTTTATTGAATAAGAAAAGTGGCTCTAAACGAGCAGTACAGGTGCCAGGACTCAAACACACAAAAAAGTCCTGGAAGACAAAGTAGAAAATACATAAAGGTACCGAAAAGGTTCAGGAGTTCGAAAACGAAAGTGATGTGCGGGTGTGGGTGCGGGCCCTAGGTGGGGGAGTGTGGGCTCTAAGCCAGAGAGCTTTCTTCTTCTTCTTTTTTTTGGGATGCAAATTTTAAAAAATCAAAATTCAAAATCCGCTGTGGGGGAGGGGGGGAAACCACAAAGGCCTGCAGCCCAATGGGCACACTGCCCAAAACGGGCACACGGCTCGATGGTCTCGGGCCCTTCCCCGCGTTGGAGACCATGAGGGTCTCGGGCCCTCTCCCGCGTTGGGCCGAGAGGGACGGGGGATAGGCCGAGAAGGGGGCGGCGTCGACGGAGAGGCCGGGCGGAGGGCGGGGGAGCCGCTGGGAGGAGCCTCAGCGGAAGCCAGAGGGGCCTGGCCAGGAGGCGCGGTCGCAGACGCGAGGGGGCCAGCAGCCGTCGGAAAGAGAACGGGGAGTGAGGGAGGGACAGCACGGGCCGGGGAGGGGGCTGCCTCTGCTCCGGCTTGCGCTCGGAGCAGCGAGGCGACGAAGGACGCGGAGGGTTGGGCCCGGAGTCAGGGGACTACGGCGGAGGGGCGAAGGAGCTCCAGCGACTAGCCCGGCGGCTGCCAGGGAGTGCCGGGAGAGGCGGAGGGCGGGGAAGGGGGGGAGGCGAGAGGGGAGGGTAGTGGGGGCTTACGGTCGCCGGAGAGAAGTGCGGCAGGCCAGCGCGAACGAAGAAGGACGGGAGGCCGGGCCCGACGACGGGGGAGGGGGGCCCCAGCGATGGTCGGAGGGAGGGCCAACGGAGGAAGAGGAGCACCGACCCGGGGAAGTCCTGGGGGAAGACGATGGGCGGAGGAACGAGACGCCGGCGGCGTGGCCGCCTGGCGGAGGGAGCAGGTTGCTCGACCTCCGAGGCCAAAAGCCTACCACCGGGAGGAGGTAGGGCCCCCAGCGGGAGACCGAGGGAGACTACGAAGCGCGTAGAGGGGGGTGGACGCCGAGGGCGGCTGCGCCGCAGGTAAGGTAATGTGGGAGGAACGGCCTGGAGAGCGCGGCGCGGCTACGAACGTCGGCCACGAGGGAGGCCACGGACGTCGGAGAGAGAGCCGGCTGGGCGGGGAGCGCCGGAAGGAGCGAGGGCTTCGGCCACTCGAGAGTGAGAAACGCAGGGATTGGATCCACCGCGGAAGGAGGAGTTGCGGCGGTGGAAGGAGCCTTCCCGGAAGCAAAAAGACGCGGTGGCAACAGCCACTGAAGGGAGAGAAAGGTGAGGGGGCTCTCCACCGCGGGTGAAGGAGCGGCTAGTGGAGCGGCGTGGGAGGGGGCTGGCCACGAAAGGGGGGCCGCGAGGCGCGGGGACGCCGGGTTGGCGCTAGGCGGGTCTCCACTCAAACCAGGAGGAGGGCCGGGGGGGCGGAGGAGAGACGGGGGGGACGTCCGGCGAAGGGGGAGGGTCGGACGCCCGGCGTCGTGCCCGTTTGCGCCGCCGATGACGGCCTCGCCGGGAGGATTGATGAAGGGGGAGGAAAGGGGGGAGACTGCTCCAAGGGAAGACGGCCGGCCAGGTCTTCGACCAACCTGGGAGGCGGGAGGGTGGAAAGAGGGGGGCGGGCTGGGGGGGGAGGAAGGCCATCGAGCGGAAGGAAAAGTCCCGGGCCGGCGGCCAAGCCGAGGGGGCCGACCGGCCAACATAACCACCCGGCCACCAGAGGGCCTGGAGGAGCGGCTATATATATATATATATATATATATATATATATATATATATATATATATTATATATATATATATATATATATATATATATATATATATATATATATATATTAAGGAACCGAAACTTTATTGATGTATCAGGCGCAAAATGTCGAAGCCTATACAAGTAAGCATGCCAAGCGTAAAAGAAAAGAAGACACAGAAAAAAGAACGAGCGCCCCAAGGCGCTTCCACAGGGCTAAAACAGTGCCTGCCAAAACTGGATTGAGGAGTGGGAGCAGCGGTTCTTGATTTTAAGGATCTGGCGCCGAGTTTCTCTGATCAGTTGAGCTGCGTTGTATTGTCGGTCTTCATATCTGAATTTGTTTCGGTTCTTCCAGAGCACACATAAGCCAGCGGCTGCAGCGATCTGATGACAATGGAAGTCTCCCCAGGTTTCCAGGAGATCGTTGAATCCCCCGACGCGATACCGTTTCCTACATAGGCGGGCGAGCTCGTGCCATAGCATGTCGGCAAGGTCTCCGGAGATCAGGATATGTTCTGCCATTTCAGGTTTGTGAGAAGTGCAGCAGTGACATCTGGATGCTAGGCTAAAGCCTATGTTGATCAGTGAGTTATCGGTCGGAAGCTTCCCGCGTTGGGCTCTCCAGATCAGGAACGACCACTTGAGGGGAATACAAGTTTGCCAGTAGGGGGCTATGAAAATGGCCGGCACTCCTCCGGTCCTGACCTCGCGCATGGAGGATGCCATCGAGAAAACACCAGTGGCAGAAGGGGTCCAACACAGGATGTCTGGACGATCGGAGAGTTGTGCGTCCGCGGCGGCGATCTCGAAGGCGGTCTCCGTCCCGAGCCACTCTCTGATCCGATCCCACCTCCAACCTGAAGCGCTACTCCAAAGATCCCGAATCGAGCATTCCGGAGGGGTGTTGGGGGTAAGATGGAACACCGAATCTCCAATCCATCTTTCGTAGCATGGAGACGATGCGCTGTTGCCGAGCCGTAGCCGGATTAGGGGTTCGGCCAGCTGTCGACCGTAAATAATGTGCCGCCAGGAGGCAGAGGAGCGGCTGTTGGCCCCCGCCAACGCTGGGTGAGCCTGAGAGAAGTATCTGGCTTTCATGAAACGCGTCCAGATAGATTGATGGGATCTGATCTGCCACCACAATTTCATAGAGCAGGCGTCCATGATGTTCCCTAATTTGGTGAATCCGAGGCCCCCTTCGTTCTTAGGTTTGGAGAGGGTGGCGGAGTGGTTCCTGTCCGCTTTGTGGTGGGTATATATAACGCTTTTTGGCTTGGTTGATCTTTTGATCGGAACATCTAGTGTATTTATCGAGGGTATTGCAGATCACCTCTACGGAGCCTACATCGCCAGAGGATAAGATGAGGATGTCGTCTGCATAGGCCAGGTGGGTAATGAGGGGGTATCCTGCGGTGGTATGAAAGTGGTAGAATCTGGGGATGTTTGCCATGTCATTGAGATTTCTGCTGAGATCTTCTGCAGCGATGATGAATATGGTAGAGGAAAGGGGGTCTCCTTGGCGCACCCCACGGCTGGATTTAAAAAAACCATTGGCTTGAGAAGCACTAATGGATCTATATATGATGTCAATCCAAGTTTTGGAGAACCCGAAAGCCCGGAGGACCCAGATTAAGAAATGCCAGTCGAGGCTGTCGTATGCCTTCTCCATATCGAGCTTGATAGCGATATTACCCCCTCTCGACGGGAATTTCATGCAGGTAATCATCTCTTGGGCTAGCAGGATATTGTCAGTGATATTTCGACCGGTGACAAATCCACTTTGTTCCTCAGAGATGATCTTTGGGAGGAGGTGGACCATCCTGGTGGCGTTGATCTTGGATATAATTTTGTTGGTAAAAGTGCATAGGCTGATAGGTCTGAAATCTTTGAAGGTCTTCGGGTTATCTTTTTTGGGGATGAGGATGAGGTTGGCCTGGGATATCGACTTGGTGTAGTGCACTCCTTGGAAAAAGGCTATAGCAGCCTCGATCACATCGGTATGGATGATATTCCAACAGGACTTGAAGAATATACCCGAGAATCCGCCTGGACTAGGCACGCTGTGTTTGTCAAGATCCCACACCGTGGACTTCACTTCTTCCGTAGTATGAGGGATTAACAGACGATCGTTATCCTGCTCATCAATCATAAGAGGCACCTTCGCCAGGAAGATATCATCTTTGGCTACGATGTCTTTGGTGAAGAGTTTGGAGTAGAAGTTGGTAGCGACCGCCTGGATGGACTGCTGGTCTTTGAGTAAGGTGCCATTCTTATCAAAGATTTGATGAAGGGACAGTTGATGCCTGCGGCCCCTAACACATGCGTAGAAGAAAGCGGAGTTTCTGTCGCCCTCACTATCCCAAGTCAATCTGGCTTTCTGCTTCCAGAATTCCATTTCCACTTTGAGGCACGATTTAAGGACGGCCTTGTTGAGGTTAAGGTTAGCTCGATTCTCTGACGATCCGTCAGTAGAAAATCTAACCTCGGCATGAGTAACGTCGTCCTCCGCGATCTTGATATCTTGGAAGATGTTACCGAATGCAAGTTTACTCCAGGAGGCAAGGGCATGCTTGGTGGCCTTAAGTTTAACAGCCATTCTAATAATGGGTCCGGGTTGTTAGCTGAGTGCCATGTGGAAGCCACGATATTCTGGAATTGAGGGTGATGTCTCCATAGATCCAGGAATCTGAAGGGTTTTTAATCGGGTTGTCGCTGGTGCTGACCTCGATAAGGAGGGGGAGTGGTCCGATTCGGTAGAGTTGAGGTAGGATAGGTTGGAAATGAGGTTCATGTCTATCTACCGGTTGTCGACGAGAGCTTGATCCAAGCAAGAATATTGGCGGCGGGCTCCTTCTTGCATGTTGCACCAGGTAAATGAGTTCCCGGAGAAAGGAAGGGGCTGTAGGTTGGTCTGAAACATGAAGGAGTTGAAGTCGGTCATCGCCGGTTGGTGGGGAGGGCGGCCCTACGTCTTCTACTTGCTGCTAGAGATAGTGTTGAAGTCCCCAATACAAAGCCACAAAAGGGTATTGAGGGAGCTATGAATCCCCATCAGGGTGGTCCAGAGCTGCTTGCGCTCGACGAAATCGCAGCTGCCGTGAACGGCGGAGATGAGGGATCTGGATGGGAGGGCTGGGTGTTCCACCCAGCAGGACAGCGTCTGATCGGAGTAGAGGATGGTGCCGAACATGTGTTCGTTGGAGAGGAGGATCCAAATATTATGGCACCCGAAAATGGCATTAGGGAAGCCAAGTTGAAGTTGGATGGCTTTGAGGTTTTTCTGGGGTATTTTTGGTTCGATGATGATGATAATGTCGATCCGATGGATTTTGATGAGGGAGGTCAATCTCCTCTTGGTTGGTTTATTGGCGAGCCCTCTGACGTTTCAAGTAAGAATGTTAAGCGTTCGTATGATTGCTGTTGGGTGTGGGGTTGAGCTTTGAGGCTGACCGGGTGGTCATGACCGAAGGTTCTTTGGCTCGAATATCTTTTTTTTCTTTTTTATTTAGATGGGTGGTGGGTCCTGTGTGTGGCACAGTGATGTCTGTCATCGGGTCTCCAATCTCTGGAGCGGACTCCAAGGTGATGGCGAGTTCTGATTCGATCTTGGCCAGCGCACTGAAAGGGTTGTCGGGGTTAAAGAAGCCTGAATCCTGAGCTTGTCGAATCCGTGCTTCATACTCAAAGTCTAGCGTCTGCTCTTCCATGTCCGGAAGGGGAGAAGAGGGGAGTGCTTCAGCATCCGGGAGGGTAAGCTCCTACCTTATATCGCCGACAACTTCCGAGTCTCTCGCAGTGAGGTCACCGACGCGATCGTCCGCTATATGGGATTCTGCGGAAGGTTCGGCTGCCAGCGCTCCGCCGGCATCGTTCTGTGGCTCAGAAGGAGGTGGGATTGGTTCGCCCTCTAGAGGGGGGCTCAGGAGGTCGAATCTGTTGAGGAAGGTGATGCCTGTTGTCTTGGCTGGGGCTGTGATGCTGTTATTCGCTGTGGGTTTAAGAGGACTGGGGGAGCTGTCGCTCTCAGCGAAGTGTGAGTGGATGTTGGGGCGAAAAAGAATCGGGCCTGGAGAAGTAAGAAGTTTTGACTGATTGGTGGTCTTCTGTGGGTGGTTCTTTGGGGGCGCTTTCTTTCTGAGCTCCGGGTGTGCTTTTAAGCACTGCTTCGATTGGTGGCCTCTAATCTGGCAGTGCGAGCAGAATCTGATGTTGTTGTCATACTCAAGCACCTGAAGGTGTGTCCGTCCCCCTAGTTCTAGCTGAATAGAGGATGGGGGGTCAGCGGATCGATCGATCTCTACGCAAATCTTGGCATAGTTGCCTTTAGTGAGATAGCGAGTTTCGTCGGCTATGGCGACGAGTTTCCCGAAAGAGCCGGCAATCCTTTTGAGTGCGGCGGGGGTGAAGCAGACCAGGGGGAGTTGTGGCAGAGTAATCCATATAGAGATAATCTTAGAGTCGGCATTGGGGTTGAAACTTGGGGAACATTTGGCGATTTTGACGGTGTGGGGTCCAATGGTGGTGGTGCCCTTCGCCCAGACTAGGGAGCAGTCGGAGTCAGAAGACAGGTGGAGGAAAAGGTGCTTGGAGTCTACCGGTGCGACCTTGTAAGGGGAGGAAAGACCCCAACCAGCTATAGCCTCCTGTACGACCGAAAGTTTGGGGCATCCTGACTAGAATTTCAGTACGAATGACTTCGAGAAGGTAGAGGAAAGAGATTGAATTTTTGCGGTGGAGAACGACACGATGATGTGTTCACCTTCGGGCGGGGTGGGGAACTCAAGCTCCGGAAGCTCGAAACCATTTGCTGAGGGAGGCAACTGCGGAGCCCTATCCGGGCACAGAACATCGGCAAAGGACCGACTAGGGGGAGAAGGCGAGGGGGAAAGGGGAGCTCAGAACGCGGGTGGGGGGAACACCGACGCGTTCCGAAGAATATCCTGAAGAAGTCGAGCTGCTGTCAGTAGCTGGAGCAAAGGAGGGGTCCACAGGATCGGGCACGTGGTCGACCGCTCTAGGCTGGGGAAAAGGGCCCAGCTGAGCGCATGGAGGTCGGGCGTCCGCGGGAGCGGATTCGGAAGCATGTGCCTGAGCTGGCGCAGGGGACGCGGATGTCATGGGCACATGGCAGGAGGGGGCAGGCGCATAGGAAACGGACGCACGGGTCCCGACGACCGAGTCGGGTGCATGACCCTGCGGGATGGGTGCATAAGGCTTCTTACCTCCGATGGAAGATCCAGGCGCATAACCCCACGTGTGGGGCGCATACGCAGGCTCGACCGGGCGGGGCGCAGAAGCGTGATGCCAGGAGGGCGCATGGCTCCCCGGGATGGGGAGGGGGCGCATGTGTAAGCGAGAGCTTCAAATTTTGAAAATTCAAATTCGAACTCGGAGCGGAAGAAGACCTTGGATCTCCGGTGGTGATCCAGGAGGCTCCCAGAGGAGACCAACTGGGAAGGGTCGACGGTGAGGTGGATGGGGGCCACCGTAGAGGCTGGGCCGTACTGGGGCGGGAAGATGGAGGGGGGAGAGCTCCAGGAAGGGCGGGCGGGGCTCCAGGGCAAGGGGGCGTCGAAGAGGACGAGAGGGGCCGGAGGAAGTCCCGCAGGAGGCCAACGGAGCTTCGGAGCCAGCCCCGCTGGGGGAGTACCGACCAGAGCAAGGTGAGCGGGGGTCCATGCCGGCAGCGGGAGAGGGCGGTGCGCCGCCCGACTGCAGCCGTCGCATGGGCGACCCAGCCGTCGCTTGCGGAGGAGTCGCTGACGAAGGGAGAGGGAGGGGGGTCGGAGGGGGGATTGGCTGGGCGGCCAATGTCGCGAGAGCGGGGAGCTCCGAGGGGGAATGGGGGATCCACGGACATGGGGAGATTAATAAAAAAAAAATTTTGGCGACCCAGCCGTCGCTTGCGGAGGAGTCGCTGACGACGGGGGGAGGGGAGAGGCGGGTCGGAGGGGGGACTGGCTGGGCGGCCAATATCGCGAGAGCGGGAAGCTCCGAGGGGGAAGGCGGGATCCACGGACATGGGGGGATTAATATATATATATATATATATATATATATATATATATATATATATATATATATATATATATATATTTCTTTTCATCGGGGGATTATATATATATATATATATATATATATATAATCCCCCGATGAAAAGAAATATATATATATATATATATATATATATATATATATATATATATATATATATATACACATATACATATACATATACATATACATATACATATGTTACAATAATATATATATATATATATATATATATATATATATATATATATATATATATATATATATATATATATAAGGGGGAATTTTATTGATGTATCAGGCACAAAATGGAGAAGCCTATACAAGAAGAGCGCCAAGCGCTGGCAAAAGAAAAGAAACGGCTAGGCAAGCCGACAAAACAGAAACAAGAAGACAGAGACTAATCAATGGTCTCCCAGAATTTGGACGTGGAGTGCGAGCAGCATCTCCGGATCTTTAGGATCTGTCTAATGATTTCTCTGTACAGTTGGGGGGGAAGATGACGGCCCTCGTATCGGAACTTGTTTCTATTTTTCCACAGGACCCAAATTCCCGCTGCTACGACGATCTGATGTCCGTGGGAAATGCCCCAGCTGGACAGGAGATCGTTGAAGCCCCTGGGGGGGGCCTTCCTAAACTTGGTGCTGAGACTCGTCCAAATGTTCTTGGCCAGATCACCGAAGGTGAGGATGTGCTCTGCAGATTCAACTTGAGGCACAGTGTAACAATGACAACTCGAAGTGAGGCTATAGCCAAACGTGGTGATGGCGTCGTCGGTGGAGAGCTTACGGAAGTGGGCTCGCCAGATAAGGATCGACCTTTTGATGGGAATGCACGCGTGCCAGAAAGGAGCGATGAGGGGTGATGGGGTCCCGTTGCCGCGGGCGACAGACCTGGCAGAATTTAGTGAGAACCAGCCGTCCGGGTTAGGGGACCATCTCGTGATGTCCGGAGTGTTAAAGAGGCAAAGATTGGCAGTGGCGAGATAGGCGGCAGCCGCTGGACCGAGCCAGATCCTGACACGGTCCCAGATCCATCCGGAAGTTGGATCCCAAAGCTCACGGATCTGGCCCTCCCATGAAGGGGACTCGGGAGGGTGCCAGAGGTTCCCACCCAGCCAGCGGTCATGCCTCATCGATGAGTAGTCGTTTCCCAGCTGGATGTGCATAAGGGGGTCAGCAAGCTGACGGCCGTGGGTAATCCGTCTCAGGATGACGATGAACGGTTGTTGACTAAGGCCGTTCCAGGGTAGGAAAATCTGAAGTATCTCGCTTGCATGAAGCGAGTCCAAATTGAATTTTTCGTACGCAATTTCCACCATAACTTCATGGAGCATGAGTCGGCGATGTGTTCCAATCTACAGAATCCCAGGCCTCCCTCGAAGGTGGGATTAGCCATAGTGGTCCAGCTGGCCCAGTGGTGCTTGTCTTTGCCTTTGTTGTGACCCCAGAGGAAGCGGGCGAATAGGGATTCAAGCGTAGCGAGAACCTTTTTGGGAGGGTTGCAGACCGCCAGGGTGTAAATTAGAATGGAGGAAAGGTCGTGCTTGATCAGAATCAGCTTGCCTCCAGGCGAGAAGGTGGCATTGTGCCACCCCTCGATCCTTTTCCTGATGGCGCTGACCAAGTACTCGAAGATACCCAAGTTAGCCTTACCATAGACCAGTGGGCACCCTAAGTAGGTGAAAGGGGGGTAAGCTATGGTAAAGGAAGTCAGGTTGGAGAGAGTCACAGAGTGAGACCTGTCCATTTTATGATGGGTGTAGATAACGCTCTTATTGTTGTTGATTCTTTGTCCGGAACATCTGGTATACCTGTTCAGCGTTTGAAGGACCACCTCGATGGAGCCGATGTCTCCGAAGGAAAATATGAGGACATCGTCAGCGTAAGCAAAGTGGGTGATGATGAGGGCAGCGGTGGTGGTATGAAAATGGTGAAAACCCGGGGTATTGGGCATGTTCTTAAGGTTTCTGCTGAAGGCCTCAGCAGTGATGATGAAGATAGTAGCAGAAAGAGGATCTCCCTGGCGGACGCCACGGCTAGCGGTGAAGAAGCCATCGGCCTGGCTGTTGATAACGGTAGAGAACCATGAATTATTGATGGACCTGAAGATGATGTCAATCCATGGTTCAGAGAAGCCAAAAGCTCTGAAAACCCAGATCATGAATTGCAAGTCAAGGCGGTCGTAGGCTTTCTCCATGTCCAGCTTGATTGCGATGTTCCCCCTCTAGCCAGGAATTTTATGCAAGTGACCATCTCTTGAGCGAGCAGGATGTTGTCCACGATGTTACGCCCTTTCACAAAACCGCTCTGCTCTTCGGATATAATTTTGGACAGGAGATCCGACATCCGGTTATATATATATATAACAATATATATATTAAAAAACCTTAAATTCATATAAATCTATATAAAAATATAAAAACCAACAAGCTAGTATACATATTTCAGAATAATTATAAAAATTTATTCATTTGTGGACTAAGTCGTAACTTGTCGTGTTCCATATCAGGGACATGTTTATGGCTTCGCGATTCCTACCATGACTAATAGGCTAGTCATGGCATATATATATATATATATATATAATATATATATATATATATATATATATATATATAAAACCTTAAATTCATATCAATCTATATAAAAATATAAAAACCCACAAGCTAGTATACATATAGTTCAGAATAATTATAAAAATTTATTCACTTGTGGACTAAGTCGTAACTTGTCATGTTCCATATCAGGGACATGGTTATGGCTTCACGATTCCTACCATGACTAATAGGCTAGTCATGGCACACAACTATAGTAGCCATGCCATGGTTCCTAGTCGTTGTGCATAACAAAACTTAATCGCGACTAAGGCTATCTTCGTGCAACATTCAAATATTTTAATAAATAAATAAATAAATAAATAAAACTTCTAATTATTATTAAATCAAAAATACTAATTTAAAAATATGGAGGATTATAATCTACCCTACTTATAAAAATTTTGTCCTCGAAATTAAACTAAATTATAAAAGAAGAATAAGGCTAAACAAGGAAGAATGACTAGTATGTCAAACCAAACCTCGATTTCTGAGAAGGTGATGCAGTTACAATTCTAATTCTAATTCGATGTCACATTCGAAGAGACAGAGGGAAGTCAGTTCATGACTCTACCCAACTTATAGAATTTGGTTATTCATGAAACCTTTAGTTATAGAACTTCTAGGAAGGTCAAATTCTAAGAAGATGCGCGAGAGTTTGAGGTACTTCTGACCATGCTCAAGGACTCTAAAGGAAGCTTAGGTATTACTAGTTTAACATTGCTTATATATTGGTCATGTTTCATCAAGGCAGAAGGAGAGGTCATAGTCAAGTCTACCCAGAACAGGTTGGTACTGGGGATTTCATTCATCGCATAACATAGGCGACACAGAGATAATGTTAAGGAGTTTATGAAAAGTAGATTTGTGGAACAAGAGTTAGGAACTAAATAATAGGTGTAAGGACTTATTTTCTAAAATTGGGTTGTTGGGTTAGTGTCTTGGGTAAAGGAAGATTTGGCATAGTTTGGTTAGGTTTTATAGTCAACTATCGAGTTATAGATGATTAAGTTTAATTGTGTTATGTGGTTTCCTTAAATGGGACATCAATCGTGATTGAATGATTCTTGGGTTTTAATATATATTATCTGATCGAAGTCCATAAAACCGTTCTATCAGGTTATGGTTACGTAGAAGAGATTCTAACTCAAGTGGTTGGGCAAGTTCCAAGTCGTGTTTATTTAATAGGTTTAGAAAGTCCGAAAATGTATCTTTTATGACTTTTGTGTATAAATGGCACATGGGGACTCAATTGAGGGGCACACTAGTGGCATGTGTGTTGTAGGCTTTGTAGTGACCCATCCTTACATCGTACCCTATGTCCCGTTCATGGGGTGCACGAATAAGGAACACTGTCGCTATCGATTTAGTCGGAATCGATAGATCAGGATCGATTGAAAATTGTAGAACCATTGAGCACCTCTAGAGGGGGAGGGGGTGAGTAGATTGTGTGCGTATGTAGAAAAAAATATCATCAATTAAAAATTATCCAGAACTATATACTATGGCAAGTAAATGACAGTAAATGAACTGCAGTAAAGTGAGAGTCAAGAAGATCAAACTCAGTGACACAACGATATATAATAGTTTTTATCTGAGAGGACTAGTCCAGTCTCGAGTACTCTTACTCGGTGTTAATCCACTATAACACAAGCTAATCGAGAGCTTGCAGTCACTTGTAACATTATGCTTGGCGACGAGCGCACGATTGACTCTAGAGGGCAATTTGGAAATTAGAACATTTTCTGAATGCAGCCTCTGATACAACTTTTCAACACCAAACTCTGGATTAAACAAAAACTATACTGGCTTGGCTAAGTATAGTATAGGCTTCATTTGAAATTGTAGCTCGTAGAAAACATTTAGGAATGAATAGAGAAGAGAACATTGAATAAATGAGTGATTTGGAAATGTGAAAGTTCTTCTCTATTTATAGTATTTTTGCAGCCCGAATTCGGGCAGAGTTCGGACAGAGTTCGGATGCAAAAATCTTGTATTCGAACGTTGGATGCAGATATAGAGGGAATATAAAATCAAATTTCAAACTGACCTAGAACGAACTTGGGCCGAACTCGGGCCCAGTTCTGCTAGGTTTAGGACAGAACAGTTTAGGCCAATGTTGATTGGGTTTTGGGTTTTTAGTATGTAGACTTTTGGATTATATATATATGTGGATAAGTAGGCTATAATTTTTGTGGACTGAGAAAAAGCTTAGCTAGTACCGATCCTGATCAACCTTACATATTCTTTCTAGACTCAATAAAAATAACATTATATAAGAAATATAAAAAAGACTGGATCTTGATTTCAATGCTTTGGTTCTTGATGACGACACGATATTTGTACTTTGTCGCGCTAGGACACATATTTAGGATGCAGACATTCTTCTGACTTGAAACCTATAAACTTATAGCAGTATATGTATTTTGCGTATCGACCAAAGTTGACGTTGATTATCAAAATCAGGTGTAATTATTAACTAATGGGCCAACAATCTCCAATTTTGATAATTGACAAACTTTGAGTCTATACCAAAAAATAACAAATAATATATAACTTTGAAATTATATACCTGACTTGTTCTGAATCGCAAAAATTGTATTTTGGTATAAGCTATTTCTTTCCCTTTGTCACGTGCTCAAAATACAGCTCCCCCGTAACTTAAGAATCCAACAACAACGAAGAAAAAGCAGAGTAATACCAAATATGATATAAAATAGCAAGTTGACAACTTAAGTAGGAAGATGCCACTACAAATGATAAGTCTAAAGTAGATCATCAGCAGTAGTAGTACTAGATCATCAGCAGTAGAAAAACAACTAACAACTAACATAAAATAGAAAGATGCCACTACAACTGATAAGTCTAAAGTGCATGAAATAAAACATCACTACATGTAAGATAGTCCAAAATAAAGTATCACAACATCATTATCAACTACCAGATAAATTCACACAAAATACTAGTCCAGACATGAGTCAACCGTCAACACCGTCCAGGGCATCAGCAGGAGGCTGTAGATCAAAGTAGGCTATCGTCGGATCGAAATAAGCATACGACGGAGCATCACTAAGTCTCGGTCCATCAAAATCAGGATGACGGTTGATGGTCGTCGAGGCAGTAGGATGGTGAACCCTCGTCTACTGGATGTCAGCCATCGTATTTCTCAAGACCTGGGCCTGAAAGATGTAGCAAAACTCAGCATCACCAAAGCGAGCTAGATAGGCCTGATACTGCTATCCCTGGAGAGTGATAAAAGTATCAAAGCGCTGATAGAGCTCGTCAATGGTATGGCCAGGAGCTGCAGGGGGTTGGAGCATATGCTGGAACTGCGGCTTGAGCAGGTAGAGGTGGAGGTAGAGCATCACCAGGCGAGTGAGGGAACTTTCTAGACCTAAAAAGCTCTGAAGGTGCTCCAGAGATAGGACACAACTCTAAATCAATGTCAAATTTTTGGAAGATGACCGCCAGATGCATAGAATAAAGGAGGTTGCAGCCTGCCCTCCGACAGCTAATCATGAATGATGTCATAGTCTTAAAAAGAGAAAATATAATCCTGAAGTATATATGATACATAGCAAATAATTCTAAGAGAGTGATCTCGTCAGTGGATCTGTCTTACGTAGCAGGGATGAATAGATAATACAATAAAGTTTATCGAATTGTTGGTTGAGGTGACATGCATACAACCGTGACCGTAGAACCAGACTCGGATGACCCAACGTGACCTTAAAAGACTCTAGAGTCATGTTGGGAGGAAATTGAACTTTTGTAATATCGACGAGAGTGTCACCAATGTTTGGCATTAGGAAATATTCACTCAAGTCTTCAGAGTTAAATTCAAATTTTTTGCCGCTGACACATGAATGAATACTGTCATCTGCTTTTTGCAAGTTGCAATAAAACATGTGGACAATATTGTCATAGATTGAATTGGAAGTTTTTAGAAATTCTCGAAGTCCTATGTTTTCAGAAGTAGAAGCATATTCTGAGAAAATGGTAAAGTTTATCATTTTTCTCGGCAAATTTCTCGATACCGAAAATGATCGAACTAAAGGGTTGATCTCTCAAAAGATACAAAGAGTTTCGGGTCATAATACTCATCATCATCGGGACGAGAGGAACTAAATACGTTGACAAGTTCATATTCCGAAGTGGAAGATGAAGTGGTGTCTTTGCTTTTTTTTCCTCTTATGAATTCTATGAGCCATGGAAAATAGAGAAAAAAGGTAAAAATATACCTCAATGGAGATCAAAAATGGTAGAGAACGTCTTCTTAGAGCCTTACATCCAAGAAAAATAAAGTTTGGAGGCTTGGGAAGGGGTTTTCTAGAACCTAGGGTTAGGGATTTTTTATGTTGGAGGCGATTGTTCGGGTGGAAGAAGAAGAATAGGAGAGAGAAGGGATGTTGGTTCGCTGTTGTTTATAAAAAGCTTCCCACAGAGTTTGGCCCAAACTCGGTCAGAACTCGGTCCGAGTTCGACCACTTGTATTTTAGGTCATTTTTGTGTAATAAATTATAAAAAATAACTTATAAACTTATAGTTCTTTAATTTAATTAATATTCATTACCTTGGGTTAGCTGCAGGGACCGGATCCCAGCTAGCGGTAGTCCGAAGACACTAGGCACTATGTCGCTTAGACTTTTACGTATTGTTGACAGAAGGTCCCTTTCGACTTGTACCCAAAATAACTTTAATTAATAAATTGCTAAATATTAAGTTTTAAACATTTTTATTAATCATAACACATTACAACTATGAAAATTTAGGTATGCCTAACTCTCAACGCAGATAGTTGAAACGATCTTCAACTAGTAATTTTGTGAATATGTCTGCCAATTGATGATCTGTGTCAATAAACTCTAAGCAGATATCCCCATGTTGTTGCTGATCATACAAAAAGTGGTAAAGTATTTCTATATGCTTTGTGCGTAATTGTCATACTGGGTCTCTTAGTCAAATTAATGGTGCTATTATTATCACAATAAATGGGAATCTTAGTGAAGTGCATATTATAGTCTTCTAGGGTTTACTTCATCCATAAAATCTGAGTACAACAATGTCCTGCGGCGATATACTCGGCCTCAGTTGTTGATAATGCTAAAGAGTTTTGCTTCTTGCTAAACCAAGAGACTAAAGCTTTTTTAGGAAATGACATGTGCCGTTGGTACTCTTACGGTCTACTTTGCATCCAACAAAATCAGCATCTGAGTAACCGATTAGGTCAAATGATATGGTTTTGGGATACCATAAGCCGACTGTAGAAGTTACTTTAAGGTATCGAAAGATACGCTTAACAGAGCATAAGTGTGATTTCTTAGGATTAGCTTGATATCGTGTACAGATACAAACGCTAAACATTATATCAGGGTGACTAGCAGTTAAATAAAGTAAACTACCAATCATAACTTGATACTTACGCTGGTCGACTGGTTTGCCACTTTAATCAATATTAAGTCGTATTGATGTAGCCATTGGCGTGCCGATAGGCTTTACGTTGTCAAAGTCATACTTCTTTAGTAAATCCTTCGTGTACTTGGCTTAATTGATGAAGGTTCCCTACGAGTGCTGTTTGATCTGGAATCCTAGGAAGTAGTTGAGTTCTCATATCATACTCATTTCAAATTCACTCTGCATACACTTAGCAAAATCTTCACAAACTTTTTCACTAGTAGAATCGAAAATAATGTCATCAACGTAAATTTGCATAAGTAAAATACTGTCAACTGAAGATTTGATAAACGGGGTTGTATCAACTCTTCCTTTTGAAAAAATATTTTTAGTAGGAAAGCACTTAGACATTCATACCAAGCATATGGGGCTTATTTGAGTCCATAAAGCGCTTTTCTAAGCTTGAAAACGTGATCAGGTTTTTGAAAATCATCAAATCCATGGGGTTGCTTCACAAAAATCTCTTCATTTAAAAACTCATTCAAAAATGCACTTTTTACATCCATTTGAAAAAGTTTAAACTAAAAATATGTAAATACACAAAACATGCAAATAGACTATATTCTAGCAACATGAGCATATGTCTCATCATAATCAATTCGTTCTTCTTGATTGTAACCTTATGCAACTAGACGTGCTTTGTTGTGTAGAACATGTCTAATCCTCACTCTGTTTATTTTGGAACACACATTTGGTACTAGTTATCGATTGACCAATAGGTTTAGGAGCAAGTTTCCAAATTTGGTTTCTCTTAAATTGATTAAGTTCCTCTGTTTCTATCTCTCTGACTATTGAGCTCATCAAAAGTAACATTAATAGATTTGAACAATCATAGATTTTTTATTAAAAATTCTATATCCCTTACTCTTTGCTGCATATCCGAAGAATATCCCTTTGTCTGCCTTCGAGTCAAACTTACCCAAGTTATCCTTGGTGTTCAGGATAAAACAGCGACAACTAAAAACTTTAAAATAATTAAGTTTAGAATCCTTCCAAACCATAATTCATAGGAGGTTTTCTTCGATATAGGTCAAATTAACACCCTATTCAAAACGTGACAGCCTGTACTTACAGCTTCTGTCCAAAAATATTTAGGAAGATTATACTGATTCAATATGACTCTAGCCATATCACTTAGAGTACGATTCTTCTACTCAATAACACCATTTTGTTAAGAATTCTTTATCACGAGGCTTGGCTGACATACATATATTTTGGAGACGTTTGGAATATGTGTACGATCCAACTAAGTGATACATTGAATTCAAGTGAGACTGTAGGAACTGAACGGTACTAAGGATTTTAAAATCGTATTTTAAGGAAAATATTGAAGGTAGTGCGATCGTTGGTTTTGAAATTGAACTGAATATTGATTGAGACATTATGTAAGTCAGGTTTCAGAGATTGGTTAAGGCGAAGTGTGTGCGAGAGTCACAGGATATTGAATCAAGTGATAAGTCGATAAGTGTACTCAGTAAGTTTCAAAGACGAAACTTTTTTTGAGTGGAGTATAACGTAATGTCTCGTCCTCCTCAGCTCAATCGGAGGAATAAAAATGCCAACGATGTTTGGGCTTAGCCATGCAACGGCTTGCTCGAAGACCCGCTCGGTCGAGGCGACTCCTCGCTCAGGTAGGTGGCTTCAGTGAACTTGTCTCAACTTGGCCTTCATACTAATAAAATAAAAGTTTTCAACTGCACAAGTAGGCTTGATAATAAAAGAGACGAATCTACATAGCTAAGGGAATAATCCCAAGTTGGGCCATACTGAGTTAGAACATGAAAAAAAGGTCCCATGGTCGGCTTAGGAGTGTGCACAGCGTGCTTTCAAAATGATACTCGGTCCTTCATCCTGTGGCTTGGGAGAAGGAAAGTTGGTTTAAGTTGCCACAAAGTTATGAACTTAGCCTAAGTCATAGGCATTGCACGCATAAATTCATGGTAAAGCATGCACGGTCCCATCGTTCGATACTTGGCATAGCCAAAGTGTCCCTTAAGTCTTAGTGTATATTTCTACGTTGCAAGGCTTGGCATAGCCATTGCTCCTTCCAACGGTTAAGTTGTTGCACGATTGAGTTAGACAAAAGTTACGTCAGATTATCGAAGTTGTTCTAAGCACTGTTCTACACATTTTACGGTTGTTAAGTCACCTAGTCCCACGATCTCAAGGCTTGTCATATAAAGTATGACTTGGACGGTAGTATCGCATAGAACACAAGTCGGTTTAAGGCACGAGCCACAGTTGGTTCAATGAAAAGTTAGCCACAGTCTATGGCACATGAAGAATATATTTTGTTTAAGTTGTGCTTGAAGGCTATCAATTAGACATTCATAAGTAGAGTCAATAAGAGTATGGAAGCACTAAAATATGTTGGGTTTGTATGTCAGTCACCGAGGAGAGATATGTTAGGACTGTAGGTCAGTCGCCGAGGTAACCCTGGTTTGGGCTCTGCAAAAAGAAGTATGAAAAGTAAAAGAAGTAAAACAAGAGAAACTAAGTTGTGACGGTTAGGCCATACATTTACGTTGAGTCTAGAAGTTCTCATCGGTGCGTGGTCATGGACAACTTGTCGACAAGATTTTGCACCCTTGATTCGGTAGCCTGGGGCCACATGACCGTATCAAACTAAGAGGGAAGCAAGGTAGTTAGGCAAGAACACGCCGTCGATGATTCAAAGACTTAAGTAGGGCTAGCTACCCATAGCTGCAAGGATTTCGTCTGCACCACCTACATGTCTAAGATGGCTTGAATTGCCAGTGACCTTTCATATAGATAAGTTGGCGTACTGAGCGGCAATCCGCATGCACGGTGTCGGTCGAATAAAAGAAAGTGCAAGCACGGCACGAAAGGGGTAAAGATGGTATGCACGGTTGCAATACAAGTCTTCAGAAGCCTAACATTTGGCTATAGAAAAGATGCGTGCTTCGGCACAAATGTAGCTTCGAGTATTAAGTCATTGGCATAGAATTGCATAAGCCAGACTTGAGTTGTTTCGAGTTAAGTAAAGAAGGGCCGTAAGGCACATTTGGTTAAGTCATGCTAAGTTGCGAGGCACGGCCTCGATGTTGAAGCACGAACCAAGTCGATGACACGAATCATGTTGTTATGTCCCAAAGTATGGGCCATAAGACAAGCACGAGTCGGTACGTCGATGTTGCAAGTACGATAATGGTCTAAAGGCAAGGATAAGGAAGTTATCAGTACGGTAGCACGATGATGGTCTAGAGAAACAAAAAGGCCAGGCATCTGTCCTAAAGTCGATCCTAAGGCAAGAATAGAAAGACAATCATAAAGGGATTATGTTGCACAAAGTAGATGAATATATCAGTTTTGTTTGGGTGGGCGAGGAGCTCACACCACCAGTGCAGTTGAGTAGTGACACCCACACAATTTTTATGTGTAGGTACAGATAAAAGCTCGTTGGCACGGAGCTCACTTGGATGCGTTGAGGCATGGAGTTCCTTGAAATTTCGAGGCCTACGGCTACTTGGAGTCGGATCTTATACGGGACATAATGTATGGACATCACCTAACTGAAGCATCTGCTGGCTTGTTAAATTGTATGGAGCGATGAAAGAGAGCAGAGTGAGTTGTATTGTGAGAAGAGTGAGCCTGAATGATTGTAATCATGGTCCTGTGCCACATTGTAATCTTAGTTTCAATATCAATAAAGAGTATTTTGAATAACTTGTGTTTTGTTTTAAGTTTTCGCTGCTGTTTATTTAATTTTCTGCTTGGACTTCTGTGCGATGACCCAGTTAGTTAGCCTGCAATCGGTCGTTATGGAACCCGTCTCCCGTGTGCGTAATCTAGGCTCATGCGGCATTATGCCTTACCAAGGACGATCGGTCCTACGGGACCGGGGCGTGACTGTGACTAGGTGTCTCTTCTTCTCTATGTCATAAAGTTCTTGCATCTTAACATAGTCTTTTTCTTTCTTCTCTATGGTGAGGATACTCATAATAGTCCAACTTAATTTTGGATCTCTCTTCCATGTTACCGGTAATAGATGCATCTTTAATATCTTCAATAAGATTAGATAATCTAGCTACTTCGGTTGTGTATGCCTGAATCTCTTTGCGAGATTGCTTATACTTGTCTAACACATTTTTGTGCTCTTCAAGTAGTTCACTAAAGGCATTTTCTAATCCACTGAAAGTAAAATCATCATAATGAGGGTTCTCAGATATCTTTTCGTATGCCATTAGACAGTTATTTGTACTGCTGCAGGGTCTGTCCTCCTCATATGACACACTGGCCTCACTTTTATACCAGATACTGGTGTTAGCGTACTTTCGACCAGTTGTAGCTTTTTTGCTTGACCTCGATCGATCGTATGGACTGCTTTTATTTAATAATGGACGGTCATTCTTTATATGCCATGACTTCTTACATCTAAAGCGAATAGTTTCTTCTTTGTTGCTTTCATGGATGTCTTTCTTCTTTCGGTTTGATCTCTCAAACTTTAAGAATTTTTGAAGTTTTTGACCAGTAGGGCCTGTTCATCACCATCAGAATCATCTTCATCAGAATCAATGTATGAGACTCTTTTGGTTTCAGCTTTGAAGGCGATTAATTTTTTTTTTTGGGAGTTACTTCCTCAAATTCTTGTAAGTTCAGCTCATGGGTCATGAGCTTGCCCATCAGTGTCTCCAATGTCATCATGGTGAGGTTATTTTCTTCCATGATCGTGATGGCCTTTGGGTTCCAAATCTTTGTTAGAGCCCGCAGTACCTTTCTGATCTTCTCATGATTGTTGTAATCTTTACCAAGAGATTGTAAAGGACTAATAATACCAAGGAAATGAGTGAACATCGGTGTAATTGACTTACCGGGTTTTATCTTGAAAGACACCATTCCTGTGTCAATATACTGATTTTAGATTTTTTTACTTGGAAAGTCCCTTCATGAGTTACCTCAAAAAGTCTCCAAATTTTATTAGATGCCGTACATGTTGATACGCGATTAAACTCAGTTTTGTCAATTGTACAGAATAGTGCATTGATGGCTCGTGCATCTAGACTAGCCTGTATCTTTTTATTCTCAGTGTATTTATCATGGGGCCTGTCTACTACAACACCATCAATTACTGTTCTAGGCGGTTTCTTGTAACCGTCTATAACTATTGAACAAAGATCGAAGTCCAGTGACTTTAAAAATAAACTCATTCATGTTTTCCAATAGGTATAATTTGTTCCATCAAATAGTGGAGGTTTATTTGTAGATTTCCTTTCAAAATATAGATTTAAATTGTCATAGATAAATATACTCTCTAGATGGATATGCATATGTATAACCTGCTCGTACCAATTGTAGGATCGTTGAGCACCTCTAGGAGATGAATAGTGTATGTATGTGCAACAAAAATTATCACCAATTAAAAATTATCCATAACTATATACTATGACAGGTAAATGACAGTAAATAAATTACAGTAAAGTAAGAGTCAAGAAGATCAAACTCAGTGACAAATCGATATATACTGGTTTTCCTCTGAGGACTAGTCCAGTCTCGAGTACTCTTGCTCGATGTTAATCCACTATGGCACAAGCTAATTGAGAGCTTGTATTCTCTTACAACACCGTACTTAGCAACGATCGCACGACCGAATCCAGAGGGCGATTTGAAAACTGGAACGTTTTCTGAATGTAGCCTCCGATACAACTCTTCAACACCAAACTTAAGATTAAACAAAAACTGTACAAGCTTGGTTAAGAGTAGTATAAGCTTGATTTGAAAGTGTAGCTCGTAGAAAATTCTTAGGAATGAATAAAGAAGAGAAGATTGATAGAACGAGTGATTTAGAAATGTGAAAGTTCTTCTCATTTATAGTGTTTTTGTAGACTAAATTCGGGTAGAGTTCGGATGCAAAAATCTTGCATTCGAACGTTAGATGCAGATATAGAGGGAATATAAAATCAAATTTGAAACTGACCTGGATCGAACTCGGGTCGAGTTCGACCAGGGTCAGGACAGAACAGTTTAGGCCAATTTTGGTTAGGTTTTGGGCTTTTTAGTATGTAGACTTTTGGATTATGTATATATGGATAAGTAGGCTACAATTTTTATGTACTGAGAAAAACCTTAGCCAGTACGATCCTGATCATCCTTACATATTCTTCCTAAAATCAATAAAAAAAATTACAGAAAAAATATGAAAAAGACTTGATCTTGATTCCAGTGCTTTGGTTCTTGATGACGACACGATGTTTGTACTTTGTAGCAATAGGACGCAAATTTAGGATGCAGAGATTCTTCTGACTTGAAACCTATAAACTTACAGCAGTGTACGTATTTTGCGTATTGACCAAAGTTAACGTTGATTATTAAAATCAGGTGTGATCATTAACCAATGGGCCAACAAACATGATCGATTGAGTTAAGATCATTTTCTCGTTATGGAATGGCTTCTTCGGACTCAAGTCCCTTATTCAGTAGGTTGTGCCTCGTGGATGGACTCGGCGGCTGAGTCCGGAGAGACTTTTCACTGCTCTGCTTTTCATGTCGCTCTTGCTTCTTTGGCTTTGATTTTCTGAATGCATTTTCGTGCACGTTTTCGACGGTTTTTATGGCTTGCGTTGTAAAACCCCCTATTTTTATATTATTTTTATTATTTTATTAGACTTAAAAATGAATTTATAAAATTTATGGTTTTATTAATTATTAAAAATGACGTTAGCCATTGTTGAGTTTTGGAGCACTAGACGACCATGACTTTTAGTAAGGAAGTTGTAGCAGTGTGCCTTAACTAGTATATTAACCATGCCAGGGGAAGCCTAGCCATGGTGATGCCCAAACTAGAAAAACCAGGCCGAATTGACTTATTTAAAGTATTTTAATTAAATATTATTTTATATATTGATTTTTAGATGACCCGGTTGGACCAAACCAGCCCGAACTGGGCCTGGACCAAACCCAAGTCCATGTAGACATGTGGGGGTGACCAAATATGGCCATGTAGGCATATTTTATGTATATAAAATATTTTCTAAATTATTTTAGAATTTTATGTACCATTTTTAATTATTTAATTACATGTACAATTATTAGTATTTTATTATTAAATAATATTTTACAATATTAATACTATTTTTCTGGACCGGATAAGGGTGTATGGTAAAGTCAACCAAAAACCACCGTTATGCTTTTTTATTATTTTATTAATAATTAAGTTAAATTATGGTGTAATTAAATAAAATATTTTAGTTAGTATTATTATTATGTTGATTATATTGCGAATTAAAATTTTATAGATATATGCATATGTTCAAATGCATTACATTTTTGGATATATTATTAGAATTTATTTTGACTTGTGGAGATTCTATATATATATATATATTTTATATATATATATATATATATATATATATATATATATATATATATATATATATATATATATAAACAAAATATATATATATATATATATAAACAAAAAGGTTTAGAAGATTTGTTAAAAAAAAAATTAACTAAGGATGGGTGGTCGGCCCCACCACCCACCAACCCACGAATAAAGCAGCAGCTTAGCTGCTCACGGAAGGGGGGGGGGGAGGGGGGAACCCAACCCACTGAAGCGACACAGCAAGTTGTGGCCGAACCTTTTTCTTTCCTTTACATATATATACATGTATGTATATGTTTTAAAGGGAAACCTGTCACGACCCGCACCCTGAAGAGGGGCACGAGCACGTGGTTACGTCCAGCCTACGCCGCAGTATCGGCGGTAGAACGCTGTATATAGGGTCTGTAAATGCCTACGACTAACAATTAAAATGTACCTGTACAGTATATACTCTCCGAATGGAGGTGACATAACAATACAGTCTCAATCACAGAATAAAACTAAGGTAGATAGCTCAGAGGAAAGACATATGATAGATGAAAGAGTAAATAAGTGCAGAGTCCAATACAAGCCCAAATATATACATCACAGGGTATCAAAATAGAATATAGAACTACAGTCTGATAAGCTAGCTGGATCGCAGTCCAGTCAAACCTAGCTAACCTACACTACTCTGGAAGTACAAAATCTAGTGGCTCTACTATAAGGCCACGATCTAAGGCTACTCCATCTGACTCGAGCCCATAATAGGTCGAGCAGTCCGCCTCAGAGTCATCTGTAATATATCATAACGGTATCCTGTCAGAAAAATGAGCAAGTACAAACACTAACAGCAGTTCCATGTGAATTGACAAATTCTATAAGAGACAGTATAATGAACTACAAGACAAAGATATATGAAAACTTGGAAACCGTTCGGAAGCTGAGTTACAACCCTTAAACCAAACAAGGACCGGGGTTGTAACTTTTCTCCCGAGCAGAACTTAGTCTCCAATCAAGGTACAATGTAAAGGCAAGTAGAGCATGTGAGTAACTGTATATCATGGCATGGTAAGAAAATACTGAATGTAGAACAGAGCAGGATATACGATAAGATAAAGTAAATATAAAATGTAATTTGAATTATTAGAGCGTTATGTGATCGGCTTGGGAAACATGATCAGGCTTTCCATCCGACCGGCTATGAACAATGAGTACAATAGAACGGTAAGGCCGGTCACCATGGAAAGCTATGAACGATGTAGGGTAAGGCTTTACCCGTCGTGAGGCGAGGGTATAGCTATGAACAATGTCTACAGTATAACAATGTGGGAATTTGATCACACAACCACTAATAACTCCCCATCCCCGAATAGTATAAAGGATCCGGACATAACACGTCATGACACGGGATTCAAAAGCAGGTGATCAGCCCACTCCCAAGTCCATGTCTATACAAGTACAAGTAACAAGTCGAGTCATGTACCAATATACCAAGTAACCCGAGAACAACATCTCATGACAGGATCCGACATATACTAGTCCGTGAACCATCGTGTTAGGAATCAAGTAAGACACTACAACTGAATCGGATATAGCAGATATCAAGACAATAAAAACTATCAGTGAATGTACTCGCCTGCTGTCCTGAGCTGTATGGTATATCAATGCTCAGAGCGGTATCAAAAGACCTAAATATGAGATACTGTAAGTTAATTTAGGTTTAAACAAGTTTAGGAATGATTTACAATGAATGATATGCAATCTAGGTCAAACTAGGTCTCATTGAGTCACACTAAGTCCTGTCAAGTCAATCTAGGTCAAATCAAGTTATATCAAGTCAATCTAAGCCTAACCAAGTCAATCCTAGGTCATACCAGGCATCACGGGTCAAAACAAGTCGAAGAAAGTCAAACGGGGTCAAGAGTTGGCCTACAGTTGACTTTTGGTTAACTGGTCAACTCTGGTCAACTCTGGTCAACTCTAGGTCAACCCTGGTCAACCCTAGGTCAATGGTGACTAATAGTTGACTTTTGGTCAACTACACAAGTCTAATGGAAATCGGGACTAATTTGGATAAAGCGTTGACCCATAGTTGACTTTTGGTCCAAAAAGTCAACCGTGGTCAACTGGGGCCAAGACTAGGTCTAGGCGACTATTTCTAACTATTACCAACCTCTACAAGCCATATCCAAGTCCATCTTGGACTTCGAAACTCATATCTTGGCCGTAGGCCAATATCCTATTTTACCCTTAAAAAGGGTAAAATTTTAGCTTCAGCAACTATCAAGTTAGCCTACCTACGCTTGGTATTTTGATCCGAGCTCCCTAGGGTAGTAAGGTACTAACCTATACATATAATATCTACCAAAATACCTAGGTAACGTGGACATTCGGTCCATGATACGGCCCGTTGTCAAAATCTTGAATATTTCAAGATATGTACCGATACGGTGCGATACGGGCGCCCTACAACCCCGAATTCCACCCGGAAGCCTACCCGCAAAATCTAAATCACGTATTCATGCCCCACGCCAAGTTTCAACTCAATCAGATACTCCGAGCTCCGTTTCGCCCTCTAACTCGATTTTTCCCTTTTTCTATTCTAGCCTTTTCCCTTTTCTTCTAACTTCTTCCAATCTTTTCTTCTAACCTCTAATTCTTTCCTAACTTCTCATTCCATAATCTTCTTCTACTCTTCTCTATGATTCCAACCATATATATATATATATATATATATATATATATATATATATATATACTTAGGTGAAGGGGGGGTTTAGTAGGCTTGAAAGCCAAATAGGGGGGGGGGGGGGGGGAATCCTGGCAGCAGCTGCTGCCAGGTAGCTGCTGCTACTGCTTCAGCAAAGCTGCTGCTGCTGCTGGGTTTCATCTTCTTCTTCATCTCCTTCTACTTCCCTATATATATACACTTCATATATATATCTATATGTATATATATCTCCATATATATATATATATATATATATATATATATATATATATATATATATATATATTTTATCTCCATATATATATATATATATATATATATATATATATATATCTATATATATATCTATATATATATATAACTAGATATCTATCTATAATCTATCTAGTTATCTATCCATCCCTCTAAATATATATATAACACACACACATCCATATACACACATCCATGTATATATATAAATACACTCATATCTATATATATATATATATATATATATATACACTCATGTAACTATATATATATATATATATATATATATATATATATATATATATATATATATATATATATATATATATATAAACACACACACACATCCTCACACAACACAAACACACACACACACCACTCTCACAACACCATCATCCCCATGACACAATATCACCCTCCTCTACACACACAAATACATATATAAATACACACACATAAATACACATGTATATATATATATATATATATATATATGTATATATATATATCACTCTCAAAAGATTAAATCCTAATAAATCCTTAACCTATTTTTCTAGGGAAAACCTACAAATTTGTGGGCAAATGGAAGAGAATCTCCTCCTCTCCATTTAATGTGAAGGAACTATATGCAAAAGAGAAATAGGTGAAGAATTAAAAGCATACCTAAAATGGAGTTGGAAGAGGAAGAAAGCTTGGAAAGAAATGAATTTGAAAGAGAGAGAGAAAGAGTGTTGCTTAGTGAAAAAGGAAGAGGGGGGGGGGGGGGGGGGGGGGGGGGGGGGGAGGGGGGGCCTCTCCTTCATGGCCGGCCAAGCATGGTGTTGAGGGGCAATTGTAAATTACAAGTTTGCCCCTCCCTAAGCCTAATATTAAATAAATTCCAAATTAGGTTTAGGAAGTTGCTAAAAATAAATAAAAATCATAATTAAACTAAATTACTCATGGGGAACTAGTCCAAACTCTTAAACCCTAAAGTTTAGTGTCGTGGGCCATGGTTAGCTAACAGGCTAATTACTGCTCAAGTCGAAATTCACCGGGGTCCCGAATTAACTCGGAATGCGATGAAATTCGAACCCGACTCCTATAATAATTAAATAATAATATTCATGAAATAAAATTTCCAAAAATATAAAAAAATAGAAAATTACCATTTTACCCCTAACTGGAAAAAGTGAGGGTGACAAGTCTATCCACCTTAAAAGAAATTTCGTCCTCGAAATTAAAACCAAACAATAGTAAATATCAAAATCACAAGTCATGGCTTAAAATTTAAATGATTAAAATCTCAAAAATCAAGCACAAAATAAATGACTAAAATTGTAAAATTTAAAATCACTCTCAAATAGAAACTGGGTGCTATAAATCTATCCACCTTAAAAGAATTCATCCTCCAAAAATTAAAACAAAGTAAACACAGAAAAATTATGCAGTTCGATAATCGTATGCGTCTGTTCAATCATCATGATACTCAGAATCTCCGTCATGCCAGTGAGCAAGGCTACGATAATCACAGAGTCCTCGACTAAGGTACATACCTCTAGAATTATGGTATTTAAAATTTTCGCATTGCCGCTAGCTTGGCAGCGAAAACCTTAAATTTCTACACCCAAAAAATATGACCATAATCTGACTATATGTCCTCACTATGCCTGCTAGCATGACCCTAGAGTATTCTAAAATCTCATAATTGAGACGACCTAGCCCATACGACTTATCTCAGAAGAAAATCACATCACAAGAATAATTTTCATCCAACGATCAAAGAACAGATAGAATCGAATTTCAAGACAGTTTATAAGAAGGCAAATACGGAAAGGAGATCGAAAGATTGGAACCTGCTATCTGCTCTGCTACTGCCTGAGTGGGCTCAACTGTCATGGCGAAAGCACGTCCTTGCTGGCCTCCTCTAGCCTGCTGCACTCCGTCCTGGCCTGCCTGTCTGGCTGCACGGGCAGCACAGTTCTTCACCTGGTGGTCTGAAGCTCCACAGAATAAACAAACTCCCTGTTTCAACCCACAATCCTCTCGGGTGTGCCCCATCTTCTTGCAGAAGGCACACTGGATGGCCTGCCTCTGGCCCTGTCCCTGGTGCTGCTGGGCACGCGCTGGTGCCTGCTGAATCTGCAATAGAGGTTGCTGCTGAAACGGCCTCTGCTGCTGCTGTTGAATGTGGGGGCGCTTGGCCGGTCCCGCACTGGAACTCGCCCCCATAGTATCTCCGCTCCTCTTCGGCTTGAGGCTGAAGTCCTCCTCTGCGATCTTCGCGTCCATCAATATCTGATCGAACGTCGCGTCACGGCGACCTGAGGTGCGGGTGCGCACTGCATGAATAAGTCCCCTGTGGAACTTACGAGCCTTCTGCCCCTCATCCTGGATCATATCGGGAGCAAACCTGCTAAGGCGGAAGAACTCAGCTGCATACTCGTCCACCGACGAGTTCCCCTGAACTAGACCCACGAACTGGCCCTCCAATGCTGTAAGAGCCACGTCCGGGAAGAACTTCTCCTTGAAGAGCCTCCGGAAGTTCTCCCAAGTCAGCCCTCTCACCGACGCACGAGGATCCGTGCGGTACCATGTCAGCGTAATGTCGAAGAATCGGCTGGCTGCGGCCGAAACCCAAAGTGCTCTACATAGCTCTGCCAGCTCCATGCTCCGCTGTACATCCTCTAGCCAGTCGTCTGCATAGAGGATGCCCTCCGTGCCTGTGAAGTCCCTGGAGCTCATCTTCCTGAAGTCCAATACTGTCCCCGGCCTGGACTGCTGCTGGTACGGCTGCTGGCCAGTAGGGCCCTGCACCGTACCTGGTGCCACTCTCTCTACTGCTGCTAGGGCAAGCTGATGCGAGTTCTCCATACTATGCCTCAGCATCTCGATCTGTCGGTGTGACGCCTCCGACTGGCGCTGCGACGCCTCTGCCTAGGCCCGCTGTGTCTCCATCATCTACTGAAGGAGAAGGAACATATGATGCGTATCCGTCGGTACCGGTGGTGATGGCGGCAGTATCTCCAGAACAACGGCCGTAACCCTCTGGGGTGGAGGTGGTAGACCTCCCTGTGCAACTGCCTGGGTCTCCAGAATAGTAGAATCACTGGGGGCAGTCTCGTGAACCTCCTCTTTTGCCTGATCAGATCTCTCAGGCAAACTACTCGATCCAGTGGCCAGCGGGTGCGTCTTCGTCATCCTGGAGACGAATTGAAACAAAGAGATCAATATGGCACATGAGTAGATTATCAAAGAAGGACAGTTAATTTAATACAAGGGGAGTAATCATGATAATCAAAGATCGAAAAATTTTTCTAGGTGTGATTGAGAAACTCCTATCATATCCTAGGTCCTACGTCCTAATCGCAGGCTCGTAATTAGTACTCTAAGTCGAGCACCATTACGAGATCGCACTAATTGCGACACCGGACCTGCGTGGGCCACCACAAAAACGTGTCACGACCCGCACCCTGAAGAGGGGCACGAGCACGTGGTTACGTCCAGCCTACGCTGCAGTATCGGCGGTAGAACGCTGTATATAGGGTCTGTAAATGCCTACGACTAACAGTTAAAATGTACCTGTATAGTATATACCCTCCGAATGGAGGTGACATAACAATACAGTCTCAATCACAGAATAAAACTAAGGTAGATAGCTCAGAGGAAAGACATGATAGATGAAAGAGTAAATAAGTGCAGAGTCTAATACAAGTCCAGATATATACATCACAGGGTATCAAAATAGAATATAGAACTACAGTCTGATAAGCTAGCTGGATCGCAGTCCAGTCAAACCTAGCTAACCTACACTACTCTGGAAGTACAAAATCTAGTGGCTCTATTATAAGGCCACGATCTAAGGCTACTCCATCTGACTCGAGCCAATAATAGGTCGAGCAGTCCGCCTCAGAGTCATCTGTAATATATCATAACGGTATCCTGTCAGGAAAATGAGCAAGTACAAACACTAACAACAGTTCCATGTGAATTGACAAATTCTATAAGAGACAGTATAATGAACTACAAGACAAAGATATATGAAAACTTGGGAACCGTTCGGAAGCCGAGTTACAACCCTTAAACCAAACAAGGACCAGGGTTGTAACTCTTCTCCCGAACAGAACTTAGTCTCCAATTAAGGTACAATGTAAAGGCAAGTAGAGCATGTGAGTAACTGTATATCATGGCATGGTAAAAAAATACTGAATGTAGAACAGAGCAGGATATACGATAAGATAAAGTAAATATAAAATGTGATTTGAATTATTAGAGCGTTATGTGATCGGCTTGGGAAACATGATCAGGCTTTCCATCCGACCGGCTATGAACAATGAGTACAATAGAACGGTAAGGCCGGTCACCATGGAAAGCTATGAACGATGTAGGGTAAGGCTTTACCCGTCGTGAGGCGAGGGTATAGCTATGAACAATGTCTACAGTAGAACAATGTGGGAATTTGATCACACAACCACTAATAACCCTCCATCCCTGAATAGTATAAAGGATCCGGACATAACACGTCATGACACGGGATTCAAAAGCAGGTGATCAGCCCACTCCCAAGTCCATGTCTATACAAGTACAAGTAACAAGTCGAGTCATGTACCAATATACCAAGTAACCCGGGAACAACATCTCATAACAGGATCCGACATATACTAGTCCGTGAACCATTGTGTTAGGAATCAAGTAAGACACTACAACTGAATCGGATATAGCAGATATCAAGACAATGAAAACTATCAGTGAATGTACTCGCCTGCTGTCCTGAGCTGTATGGTATATCAATACTCAGAGCGGTATCAGAAGACCTAAATATGAGATACTGTAAGTTAATTTAGGTTTAAACAAGTTTAGGAATGATTTACAATAAATGATATGCAATCTAGGTCAAACTAGGTCTCATTGAGTCACACTAAGTCCTGTCAAGTCAATCTAGGTCAAATCAAGTTATATCAAGTCAATCTAAGACTAACCAAGTCAATCCTAGGTCATACCAGGCATCACGGGTCAAAACAAGTCGAAGAAAGTCAAACGGAATCAAGAGTTGGCCTACAGTTGACTTTTGGTCAACTGGTCAACTCTGGTCAACTCTGGTCAACTCTAGGTCAACCCTGGTCAACCCTAGGTCAATGGTGACTAATAGTTGACTTTTGGTCAACTACACAAGTCTAATGGAAATTGGGACTAATTTGGGTAAAGCGTTGACCCATAGTTGGCTTTTGGTCCAAAAAGTCAACCATGGTCAACCGGGGCCAAGACTAGGTCTAAGCGACTATTTCTAACTATTACCAACCTCTACAACCCATATCCAAGTCCATCTTGGACTTCGAAACTCATATCTTGGCCGTAGGCCAATATCCTAATTTACCCTTAAAAAGGGTAAAATTTTAGCTTCGGCAACTATCAAGTTAGCCTACCTACGCTTGGTATTTTGACCCGAGCTCCCTAGGGTAGTAAGGTACTAACCTATACATATAATATCTACCAAAATACCTAGGTAACGTGGACATTCGGTCCATGATACGGTCCGTTGTCAAAATCTTGAATATTTCAAGATACGCACCGATACGGCGCGATACGGGCGCCCTACAACCCCGAATTCCACCCGGAAGCCTACCCGCAAAATCTAAATCACGTATTCATGCCCCACGCCAAGTTTCAACTCAATCGGATACTCCGAGCTCCGTTTCGCCATCTAACTCAGTTTTTCCCTTTTTCTATTCTAGCCTTTTCCCTTTTCTTCTAACTTCTTCCAATCTTTTCTTCTAACCTCTAATTCTTTCCTAATTTCTCATTCCATAATCTTCTTCTACTCTTCTCTACGATTCCAACCATATATAATACATATATATATATATATATATATATATATATATATATATATATATATATATATATATATATATATATATACATAGGTGAAGGGGGGGTTTTAGTAGGCTTGAAAGCCAAATTAGGGGGGGGGGGGGGGAAATCCTGGCAGCAGCTGCTGCCAGGTAGCTGCTGCTACTGCTGCAGCAAAGCTGCTGCTGCTGCTGGGTTTCATCTTCTTCTTCATCTCCTTCTACTTCCCTATATATACACTTCATATATATATCTATATGTATATATATCTCCATATATATATATATATATATATATATATATATATATATATATATATAACTAGATATCTATCTATAATCTATCTAGATATCTATCCATCCCTCTAAATATATATATAACACACACACATCCATATACACACATCCATGTATATATTAAATACACTCATATCTATCTATATATATATATATACACTCATGTAACTATATATATATATATATATATATATATATATATATATATATATATATATATATATATATATATATATATAAACACACACACACATCCTCACACAACACAAACACACACACACACCACTCTCACAACACCATCATCCCCATGACACAATATCACCCTCCTCTACACACACACAAATACATATATAAATACACACACATAAATACACATGTATATATATATATATTATATATATATATATATATATATATATATATATATATGTATATATATATATATATATACCACTCTCAAAAGATTAAATCCTAATAAATCCTTAACCTATTTTTCTAGGGAAAATCTACAAATTTGTGGGCAAATGGAAGAGAATCTCCTCCTCTCCATTTAATGTGAAGGAACTATATGCAAAAGAGAAATAGGTGAAGAATTAAAAGCATACCTAAAATGGAGTTGGAAGAGGAAGAAAGCTTGGAAAGAAATGAATTTGAAAGAGAGAGAGAAAGAGTGTTGCTTAGTGAAGAAGGAAGAGGGGGGGGGGGGGGGGGGGGGGGGGGGGGGCTCTCCTTCATGGCCGGCCAAGCATGGTGGTGAGGGGCACTTGTAAATTACAAGTTTGCCCCTCCCTAAGCCTAATATTAAATAAATTCCAAATTAGGTTTAGGAAGTTGCTAAAAATAAATAAAAATCATAATTAAACTAAATTACTCATGGGGAACTAGTCCAAACTCTTAAACCCTAAAGTTTAGTGTGGTGGGCCATGGTTAGCTAACAGGCTAATTATAGCTCAAGTCGAAATTCACCGGGGTCCCGAATTAACTCGGAATGCGATGAAATTCGAACCCGACTCCTATAATAATTAAATAATAATATTCATGAAATAAAATTTCCAAAAATATAAAAAAATGAAAAATTACCATTTTACCCCTAACTGGAAAAAGTGAGGGTGACAAAACCTAAACCTAATTTCTTCTCCATCTTCTTCCTCCTCTCCTCTATCCTCCTCCCTCTCCACAGCGTGTGTGCCAGCCTCCCCGGAGCGACATCATCCCCGTCTCCCGGTCGTCACGATGACAACAACAACAACAACAACAACAACAAAATTAACACCAAGGTACCTAACTTTACCGTGCGATTTCTGTCTCAATTCTTGATCGTTTTTAGATCCGTAAATTCGTGTAGAAAGCCCACATTACCCTCTTCGAGATCCCCCAGGTGAATTTTGACATGGCCATCCAATTTGCTCAAAAAATCAAGACGAAGTTAGAGAAAAACTATTTTTCTGGTATATTAAAAACTGTTTTAAAATACCAATTTGTCGGCCACTTTTCTTTCTGTACAATAGGATTTTGTAGAAACTAATTGAAGACAGTCAAAGATAACATAACTAAGATTGTAACGCACCTTCTGGATTTACTTTTCATCTAGTGTGTAAAAAGTTACACGTTGTTAAAGTTTCACGAAAAATTGTAAATTTTGTTTTCAAAAATTAGAAAAATACTCCGATACGGCGTCCGTCCCGACAAACCGGACGACGTGGTCACACACTATACGCATCAGTGCGTATCCATCGAGATACCCCCGTATCGATCTTTTGTAAATTAAGTCACAACTTCATGTACACTCATCAAATTGCGACGAAACTTGCGCCATTGGACTCAAAATATTTTTTTGGTCCTGTGAGCAAAGTTTGGTTCAATTCTGAGAAGGTTTACTGGGATGCCATTTTGGCGGGCCCACAATCCCACTCAACGGGCGATTTTGTGTATGGCCCACCGGAATCCAAAATTGGACATACCGTTGGGTTCGTCTCATCGAAACAAATCTGTAGACATGTAATTTGACAACTTTAGAGACCGTAGATATTGGCATATATTTCGGTGCAAAGCGGGTCCAACGACGGACATCGTTTTGACCCAAAATTATGATTTTACCCCTGTTCCAGAATTTAACTTTTGGTTAGGCACTTCCTAGGCATATCTTATATTCCAAACTCGTTCGTGATGTTTGTTGCAGCATCCGGATTCATCTGCGAGATTTGGATTTTCTTGCTTCGTTTATTTGTCTATTCGAGCTACTGGATTATTCCCTTTTGCACATAACCTCAGGCAAGATACCTTGCCATTGTACTGTTTATATTCAGTTTGTATTTTATTACATATCACTGTTCATTTATTTCCAGTTCTTACCGTTCTTGATTTACTATCTGCTCAGTGGTATTAGATATACTTTGTTATTATCCTTTGATTGCATGTGGACTTAGAGTTAAGAGACTACCGTTTGTAGTGTGTTGCATATACCTTGACACAGTTGTGCCACGAGGATGTGTGAGATGAGTAGCATGTAGAGGTTCTTGCGTGTGGGCTGATCCTCCATGCGCTTGCGTTAGGGCTAACTGCTAATAGAGGCATGTTAGGAGACTTAGCAGTTAGTAGAGGTATATGAGTCATGGATGTGACTCTGTTAGGCATTGGGTGGGAAAAACAGTTCCTTAACGTATGGGCCAAGTATGCACTTCCCTATTGCCGGTTATCTCTGTGGGAGATACGGTCCTGGATCCTGATACCTGATTTACTGCTGGCCTCTGACATTCGATGAATGTTATGCTTTGAGGTCCCTGGTATCCTGATGGGACCATACCTGAGATTACTGCTACTGAGCTAGAGTGCGCATGCGTTGAAGGTTTGTTCTTATTGTATAAACATATTAGAATGGTCAGGTAACCCTCATCAATGTCATATCACCCCGTTCCATTTGTAGCTTGGGACAATATCGCATCGCGGTATAGTGTACTACCCCTTGTCCTTGTTTGGTTGTAGGGGTAGTCCACTGTTTCGATGATGAGGTATTGGATCTTATTACGAGTGGGACTATTACTTTACTTGTGATTTATGACATGGTATATATATTCAGTTATGTGGCATGTTCTTTATGTATCTTGTTACGTCCTTCTGAGGACCTGGTTATCTCTACAGGTGTGTGCTTCTATGATATTGTAGGTGTTCTAGCCGAGGCTGTGATCTTCTCCATTCATTCGAAGATGATTGCACTTGGCTCATCTTGTTATTTTCTTTATTCCTTCTTGTATATTTCTTTCTTTTGAGATAGTTGGTAGTGGATTTGTCTCCGTCCAACTACATGTATAAACAACAAATTTCATAGTTGATTTATATTATTATTCTCTTATTTGTGGATGAGATTAGATTACTCTTGGTTTACTGTATTTTACAGCTTATATATTCATACGAGGTTTCCATATATTAGAGTATACTTCGTATGTATACAGCTGGCATGTCGATGTATCTAGTCCTACGTATTTTGGGACTGGGGCGTTACATGTTTTTGTGGTGGCCCATGCAGGTCGAGTTTGCCACTTCGGTTACGTAATTGTACCGATGTGAGCCTGCAACATAGGATTAGAATGTAGGAATCTCATCCATACAGCTTGACCCCTTTCCTTGGCTTCAAATTCCGAACTCTCGTTCGACTTCCTTGAATTGCATCTTGCTTGATTCCTTTCTACCGTTGAATCTTATGCTTAGTGTCAACTAGGAAGATGACTACACTAGTATATGCTCATAGGTCAAACACATGGCTAGAATGGTTATATTGGCAATTTGAATACATTCAAGACTCTAATTGAGTTAAAAAAAAAAGGCTTTTTAGTGTGATTTAATGATTAGTAATTGGTAAAGTAGGATATTACCACGAAAAGTTTTAACCTTGAGATTTCTAAATATTAAACACCAGAGGATTTATAGAATTTCATACTTGGTTTAAGAAATTGATTGATTTTTAAGATCTGATATTTGTGATTTATTGGATTATAGCTATATATCCTTGAATAGATATAAAGTTAGTTGAAAAGAATTTTTGAAATTTAAATGCTGCTGCAAGATTATGAGGGCGGTTGATAAAGCTTGGTTTTAAATTGGGTTGTATGGTTCCCAATTAATAAGTTCGTAAAATTTTGAATTTTAAGTTTAGAGTAAGGCTATTAAGAATTTTGGTTAAAAATATTTTGAAGGATATATAACCAAATTGAGGATCTACTTTAAACTTTTGTATGAATTACGATTGATAACTCCTATTTAAAATTTTGAGTTTAAGATTTTGATTAATGATAGAAGAAGAAAAATATATAGATTTGATTTGTGACACAATAAAGGTTATTCGAGATTGATTGGAAATTTTGGAAAAAAAAATTGATTTGATGACTGATAAGATCATTTGAATATTGAGTTTAAAGTTAGATTGCTAATATTACAATCTTTGGGAAAGGTTACCAAAGATGTGGAAAAAAGCTATTTTGATTGATTAAAGGAAGTTACCGTTTAAAAGTTGTGATTTTGTTGGAATAACTTAGCATGAGTAGAAGTTAAAATTGATGAGAGCATTGAGCTTAATTTTTGAGATTGTTTTTAATATGCTAAGAGTTTTATTATGAGTTATTTGAAAATTTTAGAGTGTTAAATTTTTGATTGATTGTGAAATTTTTATGGATTCGTAAATTATGAACTCTTGAGTTAAATAGTTGAATTTAAACGTTAATTTTGGAAAAGGTTAGTAGTAACGTGATAAAGTTTGCTTTGAGATTTATGAAAGTGATTTAAATTTTGGTCATGATTAAATTGAACGACTTGCAGTGAATACAAATTTTGGGTGGTTATTTTTGAAAATTTTATTTAGAGACTTTTGGAGAAAATTTGAGCAAAATTTTAATGGTGGACAACCAAAAGAGTCCAAATAAGATAGATGAATTCCACAGTATTCTACACTAAACTGCCATATCACTCATGACCATGATAATAGTATGTACACAAGTGTTGTTAGTCATCTACCAAGCTATGTGACTGTATTTCCACCTTGACTTACTCGACCTTCCTTCAATTCTAGATCTTTTAATTGCGACCTTCTAACCCATTTGCAATTTGAATAATGATCTAATGGTTCCTTAACTGTATTCATCTAGAAGACTATCTTCTCTCCGGAATTGTGTTCCTAAATTATTTTTACTGGATTCTTTAATTAATTTTATTTCATGCTTTAACTTGATCTTCTTTATTTTTATGTATTAATTATCACCTTGTAAACTCCTACCTTATATTTTTGATCTTTTGGCATCCCTTACCGTGACTTGGATATTTGGAGCACAACAATAGACTTTTTCTTCCAACAAATTTCATATGTAAGACCTAGACAAGTCTACCTTCATGTAGATATATCATGTCCCACTAAAACACGTCTCCTTGTACACTATTTTCATGATATGACCTTTTGGTCAAAATGGCCAAACTATAACCTCTACCATGACACCAAAATACTTTCCGACTTCAATTAAGAGATCCAACCTTGACTCAATCCCTTAACCCGATAGGTGAATTTTGTTCTACTTAATTCCCTAAATGCTAACCTTGTGCTTTATCTTGATTGCTTGACCCGTTGTCACATCACACTACTAGTTTAACTCTTGTAAGTTGGGTAGAATACCTCACCACCTAACAAACCTTTTTCCTTGTGAACCACATTGGTTAGTTCACTTAGACTATAAATCCAGAGGACCCTACCTTATCTAGTCTACCAAGCCATAAATGAGGAAACACTAGGACAACTGTAAAGGCCCACACTTCGGGCAAGAATTGATTTTAAAAGATCTTGGACTATTTAAAATTTTCTTCATCAGTACCTCCCTTGCTCATATTTTGACTATCTTATGCTGCTGATGTAGCTTCAGTTTTGTAAGCTTATTTCGTTATCAAGCTTGATCATGATATATATTATTGGGTGCACCCACTAACATATTATTTAATCAGAATCGGTGCATTATGGTCTGATCAACCTATTGCACTTTGGTTTGCTTTTCATGAATTATTCTACGTGGATGGAGACATAGTTAAACTTGCCTTAGAGTCTCATCCGTGACAGCATTGACAACTCTCATTTGGATTATTTCCGTCGCCTATGAACCACGTATTCGTACTCGATAGCATCGTCCTTGAACTCTTTATTGTTTTTATATTACTTATATTAGAAAGACCAGACACTGTACATGATCGATAGATGTAAGATATCACCTTTAGTTTTCCTATCAATTATTTCAACACAAATTTAGATAGCCACCGACCAAATCATATGGCTATATCCTCACCTTAAACTCTTCTTCTCCCCAATCCTAGAAATTTTATTGTGCCCTTCCAACCCCTCTTGCATGCACGAGAGTGATTCTAATCATCACTTAATCAAACCCTCGACCAGAGATTACTATCCAGTTCTCCCATAAGGAATCACATCTCCTAAATGTCTAATTTATTTTCTTTGGTCTACTCACTTCCTTACTGTTCTTCTAAATTGGATATTCAAAATTTTGTTACCTTCACTAGCGATCCTTATTCAATTCCATAACCATGATATATTTTTGTATAACTCCACAATTTTCTATTACATGGTGGTGTTGAACGCCGTTTTATCGCCTCCACCAAAATTTAATTGTATTTTGGTATTGACGAACTCTTCCTATCCGTCAACCCTATCTACCCTATTCATCCTAAATTTCGAGGACAAAATTCTTGTAAGTTGGGTAGGACATAAAACCCCCTATTTTTTATATTATTTTATTAGACTTAAAAATAAATTTATAAAATTTATGGTTTTATTAATTATTAAAAATGACGTTAGCCATTGTTGTTTTGGAGCACTAGACGACCATGACTTTTAGCACGGAAGTTGTAGCAGTGTGCCTTGACTAGTATATTAACCATGCCAGGGAAAGCCTAGCCATGGTGATGCCCAAACTAGGAAAACCATGCCAAGTTGTGAATTGACTTATTTAAAGTATTTTAATTAAATATTATTTTATATATTGATTTTTAGATGACCCGGTTCGACCAAACCAGCCCGAACTGGGCCTGGACCAAATCCAAGTCCATGTAGACATGTGGGGGTGACCAAATGTGGCCATGTAGGCATATTTTATGTATGTATAATATTTCCAAATTTATTTTAGATTTTTATGTACCATTTCTAATTATTTAATTACTTGTACAATTATTGGTATTTTATTATTAAATAATATTTTACAATATTGATACTATTTTTCTGGACCGGATAGGGGTGTATGGTAAAGTCAACCAAAACCACCGTTAGGCTTTTTATTATTTTATTAATAATTAAGTTAAATTATGGTGTAATTAAATAAAAATATTTTAGTTAGTATTATTATTATGTTGATTATATTGCGAATTAAAATTTATAGATATACATATATGTTCAAATGCATTACATTTTTGGATATATTATTAGAATTTATTTTGACTTATGGAGATTCTATAGAATATGTGTGTGTGTGTATATATATATATATATATATATATATATATATATATATATATATATATATATATATATATATAAACAAAAAGGTTTAGAAGATTTGTTAAAAAAAAAAAAAACTAAGGATGGGTGGTCGGCCCCACCACCCACCAACCCACGAATAGAGTAGCAGCTTAGCTGCTCACGGAAAGGGGGGGGGGGGGGGAACCCAACCCACTGAAGCCACACAGCAAGTTGTGGCCGAACCTTTTTTTTTCCTTTACATATATATACATGTATGTATATGTTTTAAAGGGAAACCCAAACCTAATTTCTTCTCCATCTTCTTCCTCCTCTCTCCTCCATCCTCCTCCCTCTCCTCGGCTTGCGTGCCAGCATCGCCGGAGCGACAGCATCCCCGCCTCCCGGTCGTCACGATGACAACAACAACCACAGAATTAACACCAAGGTACCTAACTTTACCCTGCGATTTCTGTCTCAATTCTTGATCGTTTTTAGATCCGTAAATTCGTGTAGAAAGCCCACATGACCCTTTTCGAGATCCCCCAGGAGGATTTTGACATGGCCATCCAACTTGCTCGAAAAATCGAGACGAAGTTGGAGAAAAACTATTTTTCTGGTATATTAAAAACTGTTTTAAAACACCAATTTGTCGGCCACTTTTCTTTCTGTACAATAGGATTTTATAGAAACTAATTGAAGACAGTCAAAGACAACATAACCAAGATTGTAACGCACCTTCTGGATTCACATTTTATCTAGTGTGTAAAAAGTTACACGTTAAAGTTTCACGAAAAATTGTTAATTCTGTTTTCAAAAATTAGAAAAATACCCCAATACGGCGTCCGTCCGACAAACCGGGTGACGTGGTCGCACACTATACACATCGAAAGACGCGTATGGATGTTGTCGATGTGTGGGAACTGACAGAACCCAATTTTGTTGCATGTGTGCGACAAAATCAGTGCGTATCCGTCGAGATACCCTCATATCGACCTTTTGTAAATTAAGTCACAACTTCATGTACACTCATCAAATCGTGACGAAACTTGCGCCATTGGAATCAAAATATTTTTCTGGTCCTGTGAGCCAAGTTTGGTTCAATTCTGAGAAGGTTGACTGGGATGCCATTTTGGCGGGCCCACAATCCTACTCAACGGGCGATTTTGTGTACTGCCCACCGAAATCTAAAATTGGACATACCGTTGGGTCCGTCTCATCAAAACATATCTGTAGACATATAGTTTGACAACTTTAGAGACCATAGATATTGGCACGCATTTCAGTGCAAAGCGGGTCCAACGACGGACATCATTTTGACCCAAAATTACGATTTTGCCCCTATTCCAGAATTGAACTTTTGGACATGCGCTTCCTAGGCATATCTTATATTCAAAACTCGTTCGTGATGTTTGTTGCAGCATCCGGAGTCATCTGCGGGATTTGACTTTTCTTGCTTCGTTTATTTGTCTGTTCGAGCTACTGGATTATTCCCTTTTGTACATAACCTCAGGCAAGATACATTGCCATTATACTATTTATATTCAGTTTGCATTTTATTACATATCACTGTTCATTTATTTCTAGTTCTTGATTTACTGTCTGCTAAGTGGTATTAGATATACTTTGTTATTATCCTTTGATTGCATGTGGACTTAGAGTTAAGAGACTACCGTTTGTAGTGTATTGCATATACCTTGACACAGTTGTGCCACGAGGATGTGTGAGATGAGTAGCATGTAGAGGTTCTTGCATGTAGGCTGATCCCCTATGCGCTTGCATTAGGGCTAACTGCTAATAGAGGCATGTTAGGAGACTTAGCAGTTAGTAGAGGTATATGAGTCATGGATGTGACTCTGTTAGGCATTGGGTGGGAAGAACAGTTCCTTAACGTATGGGCTAAGTATGCACTTCCCTATTGCCAGTTATCTCCGCGGGAGATACGGTCCTGGATCCTGATACCTGATTTACTGCTGGCCTCTGACATTCGATGAATGTTATGCTTTGAGGTCCCTGGTATCCTGATGGGACCATACCTGAGATTACTGCTACTGAGCTAGAGTGCCCATGCGTTGAAGGTTTGTTTTTATTACATAAGCATATTAGAATGGTCAGGTAACCCTCGTCAATGTCATATCACCCCGTTCAATTTGTAGCTTGGGACAATATCGCATCGCGGTATAGTGTACTACCCCTTGTCCTTGTTTGGTTGTAGAGGTAGTCCACTGTTTCGATGATGAGGTATTGGATCTTATTACGAGTGGGACTATTGATTTACTTGTGATTTATGACATGGTATATATATTCAGTTATGTGGCATGTTCTTTATGTATCTTGTTACGTCCCTCTGAGGATCTGGTTATCTCTCCAGGTGTGTGCTTCTGTGATATTGCAGGTGTTCTAGCTGAGGCTGTGATCTTCTCCATCCTTTCGAAGATGATTGCACTTGGCTCGTCTTGTTATTTTCTCTATTCCTTCTTTTATATTTCTTTCTTTTGAGATAGTTGGTAGTGGATTTGTCTCCGCCCAACTACATGTATAAACAACAAATTTCATAGTTGATTTATATTATTATTCTCTTATTTGTGGATGAGATTAGATTACTCTTGGTTTACTGCATTTTACAGCTTATGTATTCATACGAGATTTCCATATATTGGAGTATACTTTATATTTATACAGCTGGCATATCGATGTACCTAGTCCAACGTATTTTGGGACTAGGGCGTTACATGCGTTCTTCGAACTTTACATTTCCTATCGAACTCATTGAATAGCGTAGTGTTCTAACCTGTTTCTTATGCAATTGCAGGTAATCACATAGGCATCATCTAAGCGTAAACCAATCAGTCCCTCGCCTCAGTCAACCAAAGTGAGTGGCTGACCCTCCTTCTCCTCGGCCATCTGGTTCTAAATCTATCATAAATACAAAGAATATGCTTGTCTTTATAGTGTTGAATCAATAAATTGTGGCACGTTTCCTCACGAACACTTATTATAAAACTGCTATAACATGAAACTGATGCATGATTTCTTATGCCATATTTGCTATAGACCTGTGCAAAAATGAATATTGAATCGATTAATGAATATTACAATGATAAGGCAAAGTACCTTAAAATGGGTTAAGTTCTAAAAAATAAAGAAGAACAATACGGTCATTAGACAACTTGTGCACAAGGTGTAGCTTCCACAAACTGTTACCTAGGCCAAGGAACCGATTCAGCCTAGGAGGAACGAGTATAGAAGTGCTAATAGAACTGGCATGGGTGATTCGGGAACTTTCGAGTATGGCTTGCTACCCGTCGCAAAAGGATCATCGTCTAACCCTGCTATAGTCCAAGATGGCTTGACATTGCCAGTGACCTTCACACCCTTACACTGTTTTATTTGCTACTTATGACACGGGACGAATATAGATAGTTGCTAAATGTATGTAATATTCATATGCTTGCCTCATAAAATATTCACAAACAATCCACCAGGATGGTTAAAATTATAACCAAGTATATAACATGTTTTATAAAAGTTTTTGAACAAATGAAAGCTTGAGTTTTAAATTAGCACCCACCAGTACATTTGATCGTACTGACCCTCACTCTCCAAAGGTGCTACAAATCAGGTGGAATGCATCAGCTTGCAAGGTGACGTTCGTGTTTTGAAGCTTCGTCCACGCACTGAAGACTTTAACTGAAACCTTTTGAAGACTCTCTATATCAGTCTAAGATGTCACAACTCCCTACCATTCCAGGTGGTTTGTAAATGTTGGTTGTACAAAGGAATATAATATATAGAATGACTACCTCATCATCGTTCGTTTTGAGTCAAGTTTGTAAGCCCGTACGACATCAAGTTGTAATCGAGTCATGTAAATGATGTCCATTATCAATAAAGTGAAGTTTCTTCTATACCATATGTGTTATTCAATTTCTTTACGCACTCTCTATTGTTATGTTTTCGAATAACCTTATGACGTGTCTTGTACGAATGCAACATAGGTTTGCACACGCCCGGAGGACGACTATTGGTTCTGCAGAATCAGGGTATGACATAATGGTATCAGAGTATGACTTTACGTCTTTGGCCTTCTGTCTCGAATCTTGAACCTTTGACTCGTGTCGATGAGATGAGTTATTCCATGCAGGGAGTCCATAATATTTTCGAAAACTAATGAGAGTTGTCTTCTTATTTCAGAAGTCGCAGAACCTGCGGCTCTGAGCGAGTCGAGCGCATCGTGTGGCTATAGCAGTCCGAAGGCCAGACCATCGGCTGATCTAATAGAGCAGCTAATGCGTATGATGGAAGCACAATAACAACGGGCCGATGCTCGATAAATGCAGTTCAAGAACAGGTTCGTGAAGTAATTCAAAGTGCAGCTGAAGAAGCTTGACACTTTGCAACAGATAGTCCAGACAACCGCGTCCAATAACACTCATTCTGCGGCCGCGCTTGTCGTGACAATGCCAATGAAACAACATAGTGAAGTCGACCCTGCTGAGCCTCGGCCCGCATTTATGAAAGATGCCTCATTCGAAATATCAAAATTCAAAAAGTTGTGTAATACTTCATTTAAAGGAACCGAAGATCCTTCTATGGCGCTCGACTGGTTGGCAGAATTGGAAGACCACTTCGAAGCACTCGACATGGATGAGTCAAAGCGAGTTTCCTGCACTCAACTTTAACTTCGGTTAAACGCGTACGACTGGTAGGATGTACAGAAATGAGCGATCCTCCGAGATAATAAGATGACGAAGACCACTTGGGCCACATTCCGTAAAGCTTTCAAAGAAGAATTCCTTCCTCCAGCAGTTCATCAAGAAAAGGAGAACGTGTTCATGCAACTGAGGTAGGGGAATATGACAGTTCGCTCATTTGCATTTGAGTTCAACATGCTGGCCAAGTTTGCAAGTGCACTTCTACCTGACGCTGCGAGTAGAACACGACGTTTTGAAGTAGGGCCTTCCATCGCTGCACATGTGATCATTCCTGAGTATCAAATGGTACATGCGGCCCTCAATCACGCTATTCGTCTCAAGCCATAGTATCCTCCATCCACTTCCGGCGCTGTGTACTATAATAATCACAAATGCCATAGTAATGCAGAAGGCAACAACGCATATAAGCATCCAAACCATGGCAACGAGGCAGCAACCAGGGAAAAAATCGAGTATACTGCGATCATTACCATAAGGAAGGGCACCTAGCTAACGAATACCGAATAAAAATTAGAGCATGCTTCAAGTGTAGACGAGTAAGCCACATCGCACACAACTGCCTGGAAGGTAGGCAGAATCAACACCCTCTGTAACCACAGTACGAGCAGAATCGAGGCTAGGAACTTCGAGCTCCTCTAGGCACACAAGCAAATAGCGAAGACCGTCGTCCCGATGCCCAAGGACGAGTCTACGCCATGACCCGGGATGAAGCATTCGCGTCTGAAATAGTCATGACAGGTATACTGCTTTTCAATAACAAACTTGCTCGTGCACTATTTGATTCAAGTGCCACGTATAGCTTTATATCGGTGGATTTTATCGTCGAGCACAAATTTCCTATGACACCTTTAGACATTAACCTTAGTGTTAACATCCCGTCTGGCACACAACTACTTACACACACAGGCTGTGGAGACAAAATCAACTGTATTGGAGGTACAAAATTATATTTAGATGCGATAGTTCTCAATATCAAGGACTATGACATCATATTGGGGATGGATTGGCTCGACGGTTGCAATGCCACCATCGACTTTACTGGAAAGATGATCACCTTTCGCCTGTCGGAAGGGACCAAATTCTGCTACGCCTGTGGTGAAGCGTCGATGGCCTGTATGGTTATCTCTGCAATACCTGCTCGTAGGATGCTGCATTCCGACTATGAAGGCTACTTGACTTCCATGCACGACATGCGGCAGGATGGTGCAAACGCAAATCAGACGGATGTTGTGGCAGAATTCCCTTACGTGTTCCCGGAAGAGCTAGCTGGCATGCTACACGATCGAGAGATTGAGTTCGCCATTGACATATTCACTAATACCCATCCAATTTCCAAAGCTTCATAGAGAACTGCCCCTGCAGAGCTGAAGAAACTCAAAGTAAAGTTGCAAGAGATGCTCGATAAAGGATTTATACGACCTAACGCCTCTCCAGGGGAAACCCTGTATTGTTCGTAAAGAAAAAGGATGGGTCGATGCGTCTCTGCATAGACTATCGCAGGCTCAACAAAGCCACCATCCAGAGTAAATACCCCAAGTCCCACATTGATAACCTCTTTGATCAGCTACATGGCACCTCAGTGTTTTCGAAGATTGATCTTCGATTTGGTTACCATCCAAAGTCAAGCCAGACGACGCGCCGAAGTCAGCCTTCTGCACTTGTTACGACCATTATGAGTTCCCGGTGATGCCATTTGGCCTAAAGAACACCCCTGCCGCTTTCATGTATCTTATGAATCGGTTGTTTCGTCCGTTCTTCAAAAAATTCATAGTAGTCTTCATGGATGATATCCTCATTTATTCGAAGGACGGAGTACAACATGCAATACATCTGCAGACCATGCTTCAGACCCTTCGTGATAACCAGTTATATGCAAAGCAGAGCAAATGTGAATTCTGGCTAGACATTGTATCATTTCTTTGGCATATCATCTTCGTCGAAGGAATATCTGTTGATCCGAAAAAAGTTGAAGATATTGTTGATTGGAAATAGCCCGCGTCAGTCAGTGAGATTTAAAGCTTTCTCGGCTTAGCAGAATACTATAAACGTTTCATGAAAGACATCACAAAGATCGCATCACCGTTGACTCGCCTCACTGAAAAAGGAGTCGCATTTGAATGGTCAGACGACTGTGAAGCTTCCTTCCAGGAGTTAAAGCATTGGCTCATTTTGGCCCCGATACTCACACTTTCAGAAGGGACTGAAGGAATTTAAATCTTCAGTGATGCTTCTGACCATGGCTTGGAGTGTGTGCTCATGTAGCGAAATAAGGTGATGTCATTTGCTTCTCGACAGCTGATGCCGCACGAGAAGAACTACCCCATCCATGATTTAGAATTGGCGGTGATTGTATTCACGTTAAAACTGTGGCGTCACTAACTTTATGGCGTGGCATGTAGTATTTTCATGAATCACAAGAGCCTCAAGTATCCCTTTACCCAAAAGGAGCTAAACTTGCGACAAAGGCGCTGGCTAGAACTTATCAAGGACTACGACTTAACGATCGACTATACATCTGGCAAAGAAAATGTAGTGGCTGATGCATTGAGCAGAAAATACATATCCTCTCTATCCATCAACAAAAGCCTACTACAGAACTTAAAGGAAATGGGCATTGAATTCCGGGTTCGATTCGTGGCAGCTAGCATGGCACCGTTGCGGCTAGAATCATGCTCGTTAGAAAAGGTCAAGTCTCCTCAGAAGGACGATCTATACCTGAAGAAAATACGAGAGCTTGTTTCGACGGGTAAGGTGACCGGCTTTGCGGAAGACGAGGCAGGAGTGTTGCGGGTAAAGGGCCGACTATGCATCCCGAAGGACTTAGAACTGAGAAAGAAAATATTGTCAGATGTACACTACATGAAATATTTCTTGCATCACGGTAGCACGAAGATGTATAAGGACCTCCGTGTAATCTTTTGGTGGCACAACATGAAGATGGACGTGGCACTCTTCGTGTCGCAGTGTATCACCTGTCAACAAGTTAAAGCGAAACACCAGAGGCCGGACGGAGAGATGCAGAACCTTGACATACCAGAATGGAAGTGACAGCACATAATATGGACTTTATTGTTTGACTGCCGAAGATGCCACCATCTGGGCATCATCGATCGACTAACCAAGTCAGCACATTTTATCACCATCAAATTTACTTGGAACGTCGATCGACTGGCTCAGATCTACCTTAAAGAGATAGTATGGCTGCACAGAGTTCCAGTATCTATCATCTCTGATCAAGACAAATGGTCTTGTCACGCTTCTGGGAAAGCCTTCAGTCGACCATGGAAACTAAGTTGAAGATGATCTCTGCTTACCATCTCCAATCCGATGGCCAAACAGAGTGAGCGAATCAGATTCACGAAGATATGCTATGATTTTGTACGATAGACTTGAAGTCAAGTTGGGATGTTCACCTATCGTTGGTCGAATTTGCATATAACAATAGCTATCATACGAAGCATTGTACGGGCAAAAGTGTTGATTACCCATTTGCTGGGATGAAGTTACGGAGTGGAAGATTCTTGGTCCGGAGTTGGTGGAGCAAACTATGGCGAAGGTCAAATTGATAAGAAAGTGATTGTAGACAGCTCAAAGTCGACAGAAGAGATATGCGGACACCCATCGACAGCCACTCGAGTTCCTGGAGGGTGATCACGTGTTTCTAAAGGTGACGCCTATGTGAGGAGTAGCCAGGTTAGTAGTTAAAGGCAAGCTTAGTCCAAGATTTGTTGGTCCTTTCCAAATATTGAAGCGAGTTGCCCCAGTAGCTTACCAAATTGTATTGCTATCCACACTGTCAGACGTGCATGATATCTTCCATGTCTCACAACTACGAAAGTATGAGCATGATCTGATCCACATAGTAGATTTTGGTCAGCTGGAGCTGAAGATCGACTTATCATATGTGGAAGAACCGGTCCAAGTCTTGGAGCGCAAGGGCAAGCTACTTCGAAATCGTGCGATCCCCTTCGTTCGTGTTCTTTGGAGAAACCATTCAGTCGAAGAGTCGACCTGGAAACTCGAATCTGATATGAAGGAAAAGTTTCCTTCCCTATTTTTCTAGTGGTAGGTTCTCTTTTAAAGTTTCGAGGACGAAACTTTTACTTAGTTGGTTATAGTGTAGTGCCCCGTCCCTACATCGTATCCCATTTTTCGTCAACGGGGTACGCAAATAAGGAACATTTTCGCTATCGATTTAGTCAAAACTGATAGATCGGGATCGATTGAATCGATTGGACGGGACCGATTGAATTAATATTCTTTTATCGTTATGGAATGGATTCTTCGGAATCAATTTTCATATTCAGCGGGTTGCGCCTCGAGGATGGACTCTATGGCTAAGTCGGAAGAGACCTTCCGTTGCTCTGCTTTTTATACCGCACTTGCTTCTTAGGCTTTGGTTTGCTGAATACATTTTTCTGAATGTTTTCGATGGTTTTTATGGCTTGCATTTTTCAAACTTTGCATTTTCTATCGAACTCATTGAATAGCGCAGTGATACAACCAGTTGCTTATGTGATTTCAGTGGATCGTGTAGGCGCCGTATAAGCACAAACCAACTGGTCCCTCGCCTTACTCAACAAAGGCGAGTGGATGACCCCCCTTTCCCTTGAACATCTTGTTTTAAATCTATCATAAAACACAAAGGAAATATGCTTGTCTTTATAGTGTTGAATCAATAAATTGTGGCACAAGTTCTCATAAACACTTGCTATAGAACTGCTAAAACATGAAACTGATGCATGCTTCGTTATGCCATATTTACTATAGATATGTGCAAAATGAAGATTGAATTGATTAACGAATATTGCAAAGATAATGCGAAGTACCTTAAAATGGGCTAAGTTCTAAAGAACGAAGAAGAAATGCTAGTAGATTTGGTTGCCTAGGCCAAGGAATCGATTCGACCTAGGAGGTGGAAGGATAGAAGTGCTAGTAGATTTGGTACGACTGATTTGGGAACTTTTGAGCAGGGCTCGCTGCCCGCCGCGAAAGGATCGTCGTCTAACCCAGCTATAGCCAAGATGCCTTGACATTGCCAGTGACCTTCACACCCTTATACTGCTTTATCTTATACTTATGACATGGGATGAATATCGATAGTTGCTAAATGTATGTAATATTCATATGCTTTCCTCATAAAATGTTCACATGCAATCCATCCGGATGGTTAGTAAGATCACCAAGTATATAACATATTTTATAAAACTTCTTGAACAAATGAGAGCTTGGATTTTAAATTAGCCACCAACCAGTACATGTAATCGTACTGACCCTCGCTCTCCATATGTGCTACGAATCAGGTGGAACGCGTCATCTTACAAGGCGACGTTCGTGTTTTGAAGCTTCGTCCACGCGCCGAAGACTTTAACTGAAACCTTTTGAAGACTCTCTACATCAGTCTAAGATGCCGCGACTCCCAACCATTCTAGGTGGTTTTTAAATACTGGTTGTACAAAGTGATGTAATGTATGGAATGACTACCTCATCATCATTCATTTTGAGTCAAGTTTGTAAGCCCACGTGGCATCAATTATAATCGAGTCATGTAAATGATGTCCATTATCAATAAAATAAAGTTTTTTCTATATCATATGTGTTGTTCAATTTCTCTACGTACCCTCTATTGTTGTGTTTTCGGATAACCATATGACTTGTCTTGTGCGGACGTAACTTAGGTTCACACGACATCACGCCCAGAGAACGACTATCGATTCTGCAGAATCGAGGCATGACAGGTTCGAGTAGATCAAAATCGTATAGTGGGTCGTAAGGTTTGGATCGAGGTCGAGCCTGCAATTTAGGTTGGAATGATCAACAGTTGCATAGAAGTGGCTAAGGATAAGACCCTAGGCCCGAATATTGTGCCTTAAAAATATTGCATGAGGAGACGCATTCGAGTGGGACATGTTAGGCATAAATAAAGGTGGACTCGTCTAGGTCATGTATATAGAATTTGTTTGAAGGTAGTAACTAGTCCTTCACTCCAAATATCAAATTCACAGTAGGGGACACAAATGGTCTGATTAGAAGTGGGAGTTATGAACTACTGACTTATTAACTTAATTGGAACGAAGATTTTCCCAATCACTCGCAAATATAGGAAAACCCTAAAATTTGTGAGGCTCTACAATCTAGCTACCATAGAACCTTGGTTCTTGAAACTAAATGGTAGCACTACGTAAAAGGATAAGAAAATCATTTTTGGAAGAAATTAAATATGATTATACATATGGAGTATTAAGTCATAATGACTAGATCAAGAAAATTATAGTAGGAAAGGACTGGTACCTATAGTGATATAGATGTTACACTTATGGAGGTATAGAGGAGTAAAGATTTATTCTTAGTGTGGCTCGACTTAGGATAGGAATATAGTTTATACTCATTTACCTAAATGATTTGACTGGTTATGACAAAAAACTTGAGACAAAAATTTGCAAAATGTATTCTTAATTGAAGGGGGTAGTGGCATGATCAAGGATGAACCTTACCTCAGGTTCTAGAACCTCCTGAGCTTCAGATGACTAGACCGACAGAGGATATCAAACTTCTATTCTTACTAGAATGTTGGACTTTCTATGAAGGTTTCCTAGAATAGCATTTGATTCTCAAGACTACGACTAAATAATCTTTTAAGGTCGTGACCTAACTTATAATACCCTAAGACTTATCTCCAATACCTTTGCTTACTTCTATGACAAGGTATTCTCAAATGTTATCTTCATTAACATGGTATTACACACTAAGAATGCAGTCTGCTAGGTCCCAACCACTACATATAACTTTAGTCCAATACTATTATTCTATCTACAAGGTGTTCTAGGATTTCTACTAACCTATATTAATGTGTATGGTTCAATGGTTTTCTTAAGGTAAGGTTTCTAATTCTACTAGGTAGGTCTAATCTCACAGGATATAAATGCTAAATTTACTTCTTAAACTCTATGCCATACCTCCACAGATTATATATCAACCTTCCATAAATAATAGATTAACAATCTACTCTTTATAGCATATAAAATGCCATCTAGCAATCACGAATACGCTTACCCACCTTGCACCTATCTATTGAGTAAAGGTGGAAGTTAATGTTAGGCGATGCTCGCTGAATCATTCTATTTACAACGAGTCCCTTTGGCCCCTTCCAACTTAGTCTTCCCCATGTGACGATCACTTCTAGTTGAAAAAATGTAACTAATCTCTAAAATCCTACTATATGTTCCCTTCAATTCCTCCAAACATCTCTATCTAACATAGATAAGGGTAGAAAGGTTGTAATCTATTGATCCTGAAGGCTCTTGCTAGAGTTAAGTTGCCTATTAGAATCCCATATTTCCAATCCGAGCTACTCGGTCAACCTAATAGAGACATCTATCCAAACCCTTAGTACCATAGATAACTAATTCCCTGTTTCAAATACTTCTATCAACTACGTTCTTTCAAATAATGGAATATAATCCAAATGGTACATCAAGCACGAGTATTCATCCTTCCGAAATAGGGAAAGGCAGGAATTCATGGTATGAAGTTCAAGAAAGATGATCGAATATGATTTTTGAGTTCCAAGGACGATATAGAAAATCAATATAATTTTTAAAGCAATTGTGGATTGAGATCATAATATACTATTCTATCGCAGGCCCGCTCGGAATAGTAACGTAACCGAAACGACTATCTCAAGATGCATGGGCCACCATAAAAGCATGCAATATCCCAATCCTAAAATACGTAGGACTAGGAGATCATATACATGCCAGCTACGTATCAAGTGGACTCCAGCTTGGCTCAAATACGTATAAGCCGTCATAGTGTTCTAATTCTATCTATCAATCAACTATAAATATATCTATCTACATCAATCCACATAATAAGTAAATCAGGAATAAACAATATGTTATGGTCTGCAGCCCAATAATATACATGTTCGATTAGACCCGAAGAACGACATAGGTCTATAAAACTAAGCTAAGAGAATAGTATAAATAATGGAAATAATATATAAGCATGATAAAATACCTGAGTCAAATATAGCAATAGCTCCATGATCAACAGATCAACTCTGCATGACTAACTATCTGGAGAGATCACCAGGTGCTCAGAGGACGTAGCAAGGTACAGAAAAACATGCCAAGTAACAGTAAAAAGAACACACACACACATATATATATATTTTTTCTATATATATATATATATATATATATATATATATATATATATATATATATATATATATATATATATATATATATATATATATATATTGAAGGATAACTACCATAACCATCTAAGGTGCAAAAATACAGTTAAGAACAATCCTAATATTGGGCCTAGCCGTACAGGCAATCACCCGTCACACCGTGCTGTGATATAGATGGGCGAACAATTAAGCAATACCATAGCTCTGATACAGAGACCATGTCAATACATAAGTAAACATCCTCCACACAAGGAAGCATGACCACAAGTCTAGATAGCTGGATACTTCAATATAGTCCTCCCCACCCCATGCTATAAACTAACAAGTCAAGTCATGTCAAGTCAAGTAAATCTTACGAACAAGTAACAAGTCATACATGCTATCACAGAGTCCATAACCATGAATATCTCACGACATACTTTGTATCATAAATTGTGTCAATTTCCTTTGGTCTATCGTATCAATAGATACGAATAAGATGCAATATCATGCCTGATATTTATAAACTAACATCGGTACCCGAATAATAATCGGAAGCTAAGTATCAATGTAATGACCCAGTACCAAAGTACATAGGACCAGGTATATAAATACATGCCAGCAGCACTCACCAATGTGCCATACTACCTACCAAGTCCGTTAGCTAATGCTCAAGCGGTAAATCATAGTAACAACCCAGAAAATATAACACAGTCCACAGGTATATTGATTCACATCCACACGGAATAACAATCCATAAAGTAATCAAGTTCAATAGGAATAATATAGCAAATTTCTAACAGTAAAAGTGATAATATTTGTACGAAAAAAAGATATTCCGAAACCACAGTCAAGATAAAAAAGTAATAGTCAACTACATGTCTGCTGATGTAACTTCCTTGAACCGAATTCTGGAATTTTTTAAATTTTTTAAAATTTTATTTTTCTAAATTTTCCTAGATCTAAAATCATAAATTTTGAATTAGCTATATGGAATATATTTTCGATCGCGATATGTTATATTTATGACTATCGGGTTATTAGTTTTTGCGAAGAAGTTTTATTGAGATTTGTATAATCTTTGGGCGTATATAGCCTAGTAAATAAAATTTATTATTTTGAACTCTTCTTTTATAAATGGGTTCAAACCCATTAGTATAATCTTATATATAAAATAGAATGAATCAAGATTTATATATAAAAATATTTGGACCTTTTATAAAATTAGATTTAAATAATAATATACGTATTGGCCATCGGACCTATATGCTTATTTTATATTTTTACTATTTCTGGGTCTAAAGGCCTAAATGTTAGTAATTAATATATATTGAAAACGTATTTGTATATGAGCTTGAGATCATCAATCCATCTTATAATATATGTTATTTTGGGCTAGGATTATTCTACATAAAAAAATATTTTGGTTGATTTTGGATTTAATTATGAAGGAATTTTCCCTTGATTTGGTTCTTATTGGGCTAATGGCCCAATTCTTGGGAGAGCATCTTGGAAGCTTTCTCTCATATGTTTGGGAGTATGCCCTCACCATTATTTAATGGGGACTCCCATTCCTTATTCACATATTTTCCAATGCATTCAAAGTGCATCGTGTCCGTGTCCATCCATTTTATTTTATTTTTATATTTATATTTTCCTACCCATGTCCGACACCCCGAACACCAAATCAAATCTCGTGTCCATGTCGACAAAACAACACGGACACATCCACCTCTCTTCCATCTCTTCCTCGCCGTCGTGCTCACCCCGGCCAACTCCGGCCACCCAACAACATCACCATCGCCCTCGCCAGAGCCACCAGATCTGGCAGTCCGGCCAGATTTGGATCTACCCATGGCTCTGCATTTTCTTCCATTCCCTCCGGCCGACTACCTTGCCCGCGGATCGATCCTCCGTACCTCCCCGATACCAGATTCAAACCCGCACTGCCGTCTCCATCGAACCCCCATTCTAGCCACCACAAGTGATAATCGGCCTCGCCCTTCGGCCAAGAGCTCCACCGCCTACACCCTCACCAACACCACTGACCCAACTTCCCTGTTCTCCGAGCTCCTCCACCAGAAACTCGGCCACCCCCCCAAACCACCGCAGCCATCATTCCGATGACCCCCATTACCTCCCCAACAACCCAGTCCACCAACCACCATGGCCGACCCCCTCGACCGGTTCTCGACAGCCACGAGAACCAGTACCATTATCGACCAGCGCCCCCAAACCCTACCACAAACATAAAGATAAAGAAAGAGAGAGGGTGGGAACCTAACCGTTCTCTCCAACCCTGCGTTCTCCGCCACTTGTCGCTGACCCCATTCTTCCAGCGTCGGTGGATTCGAGATCCGCCCCAACGACCAGATCTTCAGCTCGTCGAGCCACCAGCCCCGGCCTCTACGCCGCTCCGTTATTGTGGTGAATGGCGTCTTTCCTCCGGTGAGCGCTGCCTGGTCGGATCTGACCACGGCCACAGCCACAGCTCCAGATTCTGCCATTGTGAGCCGAATGACGCCATCGCACCCACTGCTGCCGTGTCGATCTCACCGGGCCGCCAGCAACTATCAGCCCATCATCGACCCCCTTGCACCGGTGCCCGTCGACGAGACCTGGTGGTGAGCACTCGTCTCCCTATCCCTCTCTCTTCGTATTCTTTTGTGAATTTAGAAAATTGATTGAACAACTGCTCCTTTTGTCTTTATTAGGTTAATTATGGTTTAAATAACTACCATTAATGTTAATGACAGTGATTAGGGATTTATAGTTATTTCAATTATTATTATTATTTGTTAACTGTTGTGTTGGAAGAAAATCGTGTATATATATATATATATATATATATATATATATATATATATATATATATATATATATATATATATAAACATCAGAGGGAATCAATACAATAGGGGAATCTTACCGCATCTCCGACGGATCTCACAGGTTATCATGGATAGTGCATACTTGGCCCATACGTTAAGGGACTGTTCTCCCTACCCCATGCCTATCTGTATTATCTCCATGACACATACGAACCTCTAATAACTACCATTTCCATTAATCATGCAAATTCTATTAGCAGTTATTTCCTAACCGTCATAAGTCTCAGACGTATCGGTAGCCGGCTAACTATGTGAGTTCGTGTCCTACATGTGCCTCTTTGTAGGATTTGGTCGGCCGGCTGCCGCGGCAGTGGCCCCCCTGTCTTAGCCACGACAGCCCCCCTCCCCCCTCCTCCCCCATCCACCTCTTCTCCGATCCACCCCCCCATGCCTTCTCTCCGCCCCTCCCCCTCTCTGCCTCTTCTCCGCCCCACCACCCTTCGCCTCATCTCAAGTCCCCTCCCCTTCCCATCGCCACCACCCTCCAGGCTGTCGCGGCCTTGGCCTCCCCTTGTCCTGGCCGCGACAGCCGTCCACAACCCATCTTCCTCCCCCTCCGCCTCTCCTCCGCCCCACCCCCGACACCTCATCTCCGACCCCTCCTCCTCCCACCGGCCCCCACCTCCCTTCCGCCGTTTTCGCCCTCTTTCCATCCACTTTCCCCTCGCTCACTGTTTAAATTTCAAAATCTCTCATTTCTCGCTCAAGCTCTCCCCATCCCCTTGGGGTGCAGACGCATACTTGTGTTGCGCCTAACCATGCGCCCCCCTCCGGAGCTTTTCCGAGGGACCCCTCGCTCGTATGCGTCCAGCAATGCTGCCCCCCTTTGCTCTTTCTAGCATGCGCCCACCCCCGAGCCTCCATCCGAGCTTCTCCGCTCCCTCCGAGGTTCTACCTATGCGCCTTCCACTGGACGACGCCCACCTTAGCTCCTCTTATGTGCCCCTTCCTTCGACTCTCCACAGTCGAGCTTTCCCCTATGTGCCCAAAGCAGCGCCCTACCGCTATGCGCCAACAGCTGCACCCTCCCCCCTATGCGCCAAAAACAGCACCCTCACTGGCCCCTCCGTGCATAGTACGGTCCCCCCTGTCCTTCTTACATGCCACTCCCCCTCTATCCTTCCGAACAATCTATGCGCCCAGCTCCTACTTCTTGGGCAACATCCCTTTTGGCAGCCTCCCTCTGCTGGCCTTCTCTTAGGGAGCAGCGCCCTCTTCCTCCATCAGTTGCAAGATCTTCCAACCTACGAGGAGTCTCCTTAGAAGCCTTGGTTGGCCCCACCTCGTACGCTGACAAAGTCCACCCAGATCGGATTGCCCAGAGAAAACCCCTCCTTCCAGACGTCCCTATTCGCGAGATAGACTATCCAACCCCAGCGGCCGGACTGTCCCTATCGATTCCGTTCTCATCCGCGGACTTGGCGTCGCTTTACGAGTGTTTCTCCTCCATGTTTGCTTTACGGTTCCCCTCGGGTTTCCCCATGCTAGCCCGAGTGTAGAAGAAAATTGCCAAATGGAGCCTTATGTCAGATTACAGAGTGGCTCCAATCGACCCCAAAAACATCCTTCTCTACTTATCCTCCGCGACAGATCAAAAGTTAGTCCAGACTCGGGGCTTGAGAAAAATAGACTCTAAAGTAATGACAGTTGTTAGATGGTCCCAGGACCAAAACCCCAAAGATGACTCACCCATAATGACCGCATGGGTCACCCTCCCCAACCCACCTCTGATATGTTTCATACCAGCAGCTCTAAAAAGGATATGTTTTATACCACCGTATGATATGTTTCATACCACCTTTGTCGCCATGGCGGAGGAAACTAAGAACCTTACTAGAGCCAATTATGCCAAAGTCTGCCTGGACCTCGACATCTCGACAGAACTCCCCAATTCTATCAACATCGAGCTAGGAAGCAAGACCCACACGCAACCAATCTTATATGACAACACCGTCATATATTGTAATCACTACAACAAGAGAGGATATCGAATCAAACACTGTTACAAAGCCCACCCAGAGTTGAAAAAGTCTCTGGTACTGAAGGTGCACAAGCCAAGGACGGACCAGGTTCAGAGATCACCCCTCTTACCACACCCGAACTCGCACATCAGATTCGAAGCCAGCCCTCAGCCGATTCAGCAAGCCAATAAAACCGTCGAGCAGGGAAGCACCCCCACCACCCCAAAAATCCCCACCATCAATACCCACAACAGGTTCGACGTCTTGGCATCGGAAGAAAACACACACACCGAAGATGACCACACTTACACAGCCACCATTGGCAGGGAGAGCAACTTCATACCCTCTGACACTGCTACCCAGGTCAACAAAGAAGAAAACATCCCTCATCCTAACAGATCACAGAGCATTGAAGAAAGATCTAACCATAACAAAACCGTGACAAGCACAAAAAACACGGAGGGCATCGAAAGTCAGAAGAGCCTCTCACCCTGAACCATTCTCGCAGAAGACCTGGCCATCATCGGCCCAGAACAAGTCATCAGCTATCAGCAAGCCATTGACGCATGAGCATTCGTCCCGTCCTCTCACTTTGGAGGATCTTCCAGTCAAGACAAAGAAATAGAGACCCACATCACAGAAGACGACCCCTCGATCGCACCTCTATCAGAAAACATAAGATTGAAAACTAAAGGAGCCATTGAGTCCACGGCTATGACCACCAGATCGGCTGCAAAACTCTCCAAACACCAACAACCCAACAAGAATAATGCCTAACATCCTATCCTGGAATATTATAGGTCTTGCAAACAAACCCACCTTGAGGAGATTAATCAGCCTCAAGAGTATTCACAAAATTGACATCCTAATCATCTTATAACCTAAAATTCCCCCCAAAAGACTCAAATCGATACAACTATAGCCGGGTTTTCACCACGCCATCGCAGGAAGACCTAACATTTGGCTCCTTTCTTCCTCTAATGTAAATATCAGTATTGTCCTCGACACGACACAAGCTCTCTCGTATTGGGTAGAGCATCCCACCCTCCCGAAATAGGCCCTGTTATCTGCGGTCTATGGTAGCTGCGATATTACTGATCGCAAACAGCTCTGGGTGGACCTCCTGGATACTCTCCATCACCTCCTATCCCCTTTGGCTTTGTGTAGACGACTTCAACGCGGTCACCAGCAGAAAAAAGAAGACGGGAGGCAGGCCTCCCCCACCAGAGGCCATGCAAGACTTTAACTCCTTCATCTTTAACGCTCACTTACCCCCCTCCAGTTCACCGGCAGCGCCTTCACCTGGTGTAACATGCAGGAAGGCGATCGCAGACAATACTCTCTTCTGGACCGCGCACTCATCAATGTCTAGTGGAAAGACATGAGTATCACATCCAACCTCGCTCACCTCAACCTAATCGAATCCGATCATGCCCCCCTTCTCATCAAAATCAATCGTAACTTAAACTAGAACAATAAAAGTTTCACCTTCTAGGACTTTTGGTGTCACAACCCTCAATTCTTGAGCATCGTGGAGGCCGCGTGGTCCAAGATTGACTCCCTCGACCCCCTCATTCATGTGGCAAACAAACTCAATGCTACCAGAAAAGCCCTCACCGTCTGGAGCAAGCAGGCTTTTGGGGACATTTTCTAAGCCGTCTGGACTACCGAAGATGATGTGACCCGAGTCGAAGCCCTCTTTTTGAATGACAATTCACAAGCGACCAGAAAGGCCCTGAATCTATCCAAAGCCATCCTCAAATTCTACATAAAAGTTGAAACTGAGTTCTGGATGCAGAAAGCTAGGCTTAAAAGGGACAGTACCGGTGTCACGACCCGCACCCGCTTTTCGGACGCGAGCTGGTGAGCAAGCCAGCTACGTATCGAGCGGACTCCAGCCCGACTCGAATACGTAAATGCTGTCAAGGCTATGGTATACTTTTCACGACCCGCACCCTAGATTAATGGCACGAGAAGTGGGTACGTCCAGCCTACGCCGCAGTGTCGGCGGTAGAACGCTGTCCTAGGTCAAACATCTAACAATATAAAGGTACATGTACTGTATATACACTCCGAATGGAGGTGACATAGCAAATACAGTCTCAATCACATCTAAGGTAGAGCATGATAAAAGATAGATAAAATATGAAATCCACAAAGAGATACCGCAGATAGAAGTCTAAGTGTCAAAGATACACAAACCCAGAAAACATCTCAAATCTCAAATACAGTAATCCATAAAGTAAATACAACTCAAGACAACTAAAATAACTATCTATACAACCTCTAATTTGTCTTCTCTAGGCTAGCAGGCAACCTCTAACCTATCTGTAAAATTTATCAACAGGTCTAGTCAGGACAAGAACGAGCACAATCTCATCTAGAAAACCCAAGAGTAAATGACAGAGAACTATAAAGCAGTTATAGACAGTTGTATTGATGAACATCGAAGTTTATATTCAGGTGATGGTATAGAGAGACAGATAAGGTGCAAGGAAAGTAAGTAACTAAACAAGAGAAAAATTATGGCAATAAAAACTGTAAAATAAAATCTAGCTAAACTAGAGTAACATGATGAGTCCAGACAGTACAATATAAGTCGAGTGTAATCCCAATGTGAGTCGAATACAAGAAGTGTCGAATGTAATCCCAGTACAGTATGAGTCAAATGTGATTCTAATCATTGTTCTAATAAGGTGATTCGAATAAAATGATGCGAATAAGGTGATTCAAATAATTATTCACATGATGATCTAACAATGATTCGAATAAATTCTCCAAGTGTGTTTTAAAATACTTAGATAGACATGTAAATGGCTATGGGTAAATCCGGCACATCACCCACTGATCAGGTGAGAGATGGCTATCGTTCGAATATCATTCACAGGGGGTGGTTCGAATAGTGGGAATGTTCACATGTCTAATCAAGTATTTCCCCGCCCATCTAATACAGATGAATCCAAAATTCGACACATCAATCGAATACAAGTCCAACCAGCACATGAAGATACGAATAGGTGGTTCGAATAGTGATTCGTATGGTGATTCGAATAATAGAGGCAAAACGAGTAAGTATGTGTGTCGTATACATGGATTCAGTAATAACAATACGTGTTTGAAATAGAGAATTACATACAACTAACTAGAACTGAAGTACAGTAATTGACAAGTAAATGAGAGAACTATCAGAGAATGTACTCGCCTGATAAACTGAACAGCTGATAGGTATAGAGGTCCAAACTGAAGCCACAGAGTCCTATTTAGAGCAACACAGGTCAAGATGTATACGAGAGATGATAAATGAAATGTATAATGCATCTGCATGCTGTCTAGGTCAAACTAGACTAAAGTCAATACTTGGTCAACTCTAGTCAACTACATTAGTCAAATTAGGTCAACTAGGTCAAGTCCTAGCCCAAACAAGTCTAACAAGTCGTACTAGGCCTAACCAAGCCTAGGCTAGCACTCACACAATCACAAGACAATATGAACCACAACAATGCATAATATAAAATAGATAATATATATAAATACATACCTTCATACATACATGCATATCCATATTACATACATATTTATTTATATAGGCATATGTTACATCATGCATATTTACATAGTTACATAGATATATACATTCATGCACATTTACATACATACTTTTATACATTATATATGTTAACATTCATTACAATGCATTATATTTTACTTATACCTTTGATTGATTCATTCATTCATATATGACATTCATTCATGCATATTACATACTTACATGCATCTATAGATTATATACATTGTATATAACATGTAAAAATAGAAGAGGAAAAAAAACTGAAATAGAAAGGGAAGGGAAGGAAAATGTAAGAAAAAGAAAAAACAGTGGACATATACATGCATGCATCATATATTCTATATTACCATACATGCTATCATTATATATTGCATTACAATATTTATACATTATGCATTCATATCTATCATTACATATATACCTTGCATTCATATCTAGCATTCATTATATACCTTCATGCATACATTGTATACCATTCTTTCATTCTTTCATTCATGCATTTATGTATTGCTTACATACATTGATTGCATTCCTACATGCTTGCATTCAACCATATATATATTAATTTAAAGAGAATACATATCATATATATATCATTTCATTCATCTAACATATTATGTATTACATACTCTACATTCATTTAATATCCATACTACGTAGGCTCATAGGTTACACAAAATGCCTATATCGTGTAGTCACTCTTCTACTTAAAACCAATACTGTACTAATTGAGCCTTAACTAAATTCTAGGATTAAAGTATGTTGTAGCCCTTCGTATTAGCTTTCCGAAACTTCAAACGGATCAGATTTTCGTGTCCGGAAGCTCCCGAAATTGCGAAAATACCGAAACACATTCTTTTTTCGTACAACTGACACTCAAATAATTCTACAGAAAGTTACAGAAAGAATTTGGCTTATTAAAATATATATTTGGAAAGCTAACTTCGATATGATTCTTTTAAAAAAACGGAAGATAAATCAAAGTTCTAAGCTAAAAGTTATGACATTTCTAAGTTGCTTTGGTTAATAAAAACGTGGATGAATATTATGACGAATTTGAGTTGTTTTGGACAAAAGAACACATATAGGCCAAGATACTTGGATACAAACATAGGTATCCAAATGAAACTTATTCTAACCATCCTAACTAAGATCAATCCACTCTCTAACCATTCTAAAACTGAATTTAAATATCTATTTAAACTATTATCATACATACATACACATGGGGTATCCTAATTTGGGATCTATCAAGTAGGACACAAGACATATCTAAAATCCTCAAGAGAGCTCTAAATGGCCTCAAATTTGAATCTAAATGGGACACATGCATGAGGATGGATCCTACGGATTCAAATCTAATTTTTATGCAAAGAAAATTGATTTAAATGATGGATTTTACCTATTGGGAGTGGAATCCCAATGAAACCATTTAGGACACGGCTTCGATACGAAGATCCCTCAAAGTGGACACTCCTCCTTGCACTCCTTTTCCAATCCTTGGTAGCACCCTTCCCTTGGAGAATAGAAATGATTGAGGGAAGGTTTGGTGAAGGAATGATTTGATTTGGAGATCAAATCAATAGGAAGGCTCTCTAAAATTAGGGAAGAACAAAAAGAAAATAAAAGAGGCAAGATTGTAATGAATGAAATGAATCATTCTCCCCTAAAGGTGGCTGCCATAAAGAATCCATTAGGGCTAATGGAAAATGTCCTAATTGCCTCTCTCTAGTCTCATATGGTTAAGTCTAGACTAGGTTCAAGTTTGGGGTCAAAATGATCTAGTTTTGAGTCTCCAACTTAACCATTCTAACTTGATAAAAATTAGTTCAATTAACTAACTTAAATGTTGGGCTTTGTGGGCCATGCTTAACTTAATATTGGGTCCCATCTAGAGTTTAAGCTACCCGGATCATAATACAAGTCAGAACGAGACGAAACTCAAACCCGACTAAACAAATCCAATAAAAATAATATTAAAAATATAAAATTTTCCCAAAATATTAAAATATGAAAAATGACCAAAATTATAATACATCAATTTAAATATTATTAAAATAATCTAAAATTCACCAATTAATCAAAATCCTAAATAATTTAAAAGTCACAAAATGACCAAAATATCCTCAGCCTAAAAAATTGTAAATAGTCATTCTAATCACATGGTTAGGTCCCCATGGTCATGGTTAGTCTCTAGGCTCAATGGTTATAGAGTTCACTAGCTAACACATCAAAATTATAATTCACCAATTTTAAATAGTATTAAATTAATTAAAAATTCTCATAAATCATAAATACTATTATTAAATAATACTTTTACAAAAGTTTAAAATTACCCTCATTTTAGAGAAGTGGGTGTTACAATACTGCCAAATCATGGCAAACAAATCTATATCTCAATCTACAATAAGTATATGAAACATGAGTGAACACTATGGGTCGTGGTCTGCAGCCCACTAGCATACATGTCCGATTAGACTCCAAGGAATAACATGAGTCTATAAACTGAATCAATAAATAGGATATATATGATAATGAAAGGAAAGCACGAGCTAGATAATAAATATGGTATCAATAACTGAATCTCGCAATAAATCTCGTAAACATCTGGACCCCACAAGTGGCATAATCATCTGCCATCCAGAGCTGCTAACTAACTCCACACAATAACTAACCTGAAGAGATCATCAGGTCCTCAGAGGACATAGCAAGATACATAATATGCATGCCTACCTAGCAGTTTTATCATGCGCAAGAAATAATCAAGAAAACAGAACAAGACAAATGATTATGAACACGAACACGAACACACGAACACTAGAACAACTACGTATAAATGAACTGCCGGATGAACGAATACACGAGATCAATGGAAGAACCAAACCCTCGTCCCGAGTGTGGACTCTCTGGTTTGAACTAAGCACTAACCCTCGTCCCGAGTGTGGACTCTCTGGTTAGCTCAAGACAAGACACCCTCATCTCGTGTGTGGACTCTCTGGTGTAATTGGTCAACCCTTGTCCCGAGTCTGGACTCTCTGGTGCCAATGATCACGACAAACACCCTCGTCCCGAGTGTGGACTCTCTGGTGCACCAAACAACCCTCGTTCTGAGTGTAGACTCTCTGGTTGTGTACAACGATAATCAAGGCTATGGCAGTTTACTACATGCACTCGTTCTATGATATGACTCAAGCAAGGTACTGACGAGAAACTCCAAATGTGAAACACAAGGCCAAAACATGAAAATGGCTATAAACAATAAAAACAACTCTACAGAATATAACACGAAAAGCACATATCCATAAACAATCAAAGACTAAAAACTGAAAAGAAATACATGTAAATAAAACTGTAGAGGAAGGCAAGGTATACTTGCCTGGAGGTTGCACGTAAATCCAATAACAATCTAGTCCACTACTAAGCCATAAAGTCCAAATCATCACAACTGTCTCTGAAAGCTGAAACAGACAATGCCAACAGTCTCAGAATAGTCAAATTAGCTACGATTGTCTGTCCTTAAGTCCAATTCTGGATACTGGGGCAAAACGGTAATTTTGGGCAAAATGGTATCCGTCGTTGGACCCACTTTGCACCAAAAAGCGTACCAGAGTCAACGGTCTCTAAAGTCGTCAAACTACATGTCTACGGATTAGTTTTGATGATATGAACCCAACGGTATGTCCAATTTTGGATTCCGGTGGGCCGTGCACAAAATCGCCCGTTGAATCGGATCTTGGGACCCGCGAAACGGCGATCCGATCAACTGTCTCAGAATCGGACCAAACTTGGCATAAAGACCCAAAAAAATGATACGGTCCTGATGGCGTAAGTTTTGTCTCGATCTGACGAGCGTGCACGAAATAATTGAGAAACTTGCACAGAGGCCGATACGGTGAATTTCGACGGATACACATCAAATTCGTCGCGCACACGCGACCAATTTAAATTCTGTCAAAGCCCACACATCCACGAAGCCGTTACGCACCTTTCGATGCTTTCGGTTCGTGACTACGTCTCCCGGAATGGCGGGACGCACGTCGTGTGGATGAGTTTTCAATATTTCTACTGTTTTACAAATAGGTTTTTGATGATTTTTGAAACCAAATAACTGAGTCGATATTTGTTTAAAACAGAAAGTAAAAGAAGGGTTGAAATCCTGGTTATATAGTCTAAAACCCTATTCAAATAGATTTTTAAGTTTCTCTACGAATTTGTGGAAATCCGCCTTCCAAAGTTAGGATCGGGGTTGGGTGTTGTCCTGTTTTCGAAACGGGTTTTTCGTCGATTTTAACTCGATTTAACGGCCAACATAAACCATCTAAATTCGTTCTAATAGAAAGAAAATAATCTCGTATATATTGGGGACATACTCGAGAAATCAGCTCGCAAAACGATCGCGTATATACGACGGAAAGTCGCCGCAAAGGTGGCCTGGGCGCTGTACACTGCTGCTGTTGTCCGCTGCCCTGTTTTGCGCGCGCGTGGTACTGCCGTCGTCCGACGACTCGTACGACGGCGCACGGTCGTGGGGAGACCGCCCAGGCGTCGAGGATGCGTCATGGGTGGCGGCGTGTCAGAGTTTAGTCTAGGGTTTCGTTTTTGCTCGGATTCTCTCCTTCTCTGTTCTATATATGCCTATGTACTGCTGTTTAAAGAATAGAGTCGGGGTCAGTTTGCTCGATTGGGCTCATTAATGCTGCTGTTTGTTGGGGGATGCCCGCTCGTGCTGAGCCCAGGGCTGAGGCTGGGCCTCTCCACTGTGGGCTGGCGGGGAAGTGGGCCTGTGGCTCAGGGCTGGCTTGGGCTGTTATTCTTGCTCTATATTAGATAGATAGATAATATATATATATATATATATATTATATATAATATATATAATATATATATATATATCTATATATATTATATATATATATATTGTGTGTGTGTATGTATATACACTTATATAATGATATATATACATTATTCTTAATACAATTTAAGTAGATATATATACACTCAAAACAATATATATATATATAATATATATATATATATATATATTCTATATATA